>CM035423.1:32016720-32731720 GCA_020310875.1 Ceratopteris richardii
GTGCAACAAAGTTAATGACCGTCGTTTGATCTTGAAACTAAGAAGGATTCATGGAATTCAAGATAGCATGTATCACGTGAAGCGAATTATAAATGTGAAATACACGGAGATTACATGAGGATTATGAATCCCAATCTAGGAAAGAGAATGCTCAATGATCTCTCATACAAAGTGTTCATGTATTCTCTAGACACAAGGAGAGCAAGAAGGATGTATTGGCCTCTTAGGTTGAGAATATGAATCCGGGCATGACATTGCATGGAAATCTATATTTGCATCGTTCTGTGAAATGGGTAGCTTCAAGAAACAGGTATGTTATAGATGCATTTACTATCAGAAAAGGTTCATCAGTTTGCAGCAAAAAACACATAATGCAAATAATTAAGATAAATTAATTTTTGTAGTAAACGGCGATAACAAGAAGTAATTACAGCAAAAGAAGCAAATGTACTTTTTGTCTTCTCAATGTATATGGGCAAAAAGATCAGAATGGAGCATCCAAGTCCATCTACAAGCTCTCTTAATTTTTCACTGTATTTTGTTAAAGCCTATGTAAAGAAACCAGTTTTGAAAACCTTCCTAACTTGTTTTACATTACTCTCCATGATGAAAAACTTCCTAACTTGTTTTGCATTGCTATCTTAATTTGCAAGGAGATAATGCAAGGCACAATGAGGACCTTCCTTTACATCATGTATCCTCATCACTCTAAAGCGCATGCTTTCATGATCAGCCCAACAACTCTGAATCTGTATATTATGTCTTTATATACCTTCTTTATCTGATTCTGTATACTATGTCTTTGTATGCCTTCTTTGTCGGCTTCTGTTTTACGTGGCTGTTGTTCCCTAGTTAAACCTCCATTTCTACAGTTCCAATGCGCCGCAAGACACCTCTTTGTTTTCATGAAACTCATATATCACCTACCGCTAGAACTCCTATTCGTGATCTACAAGGTCACCAGCTACAGCCGCAATCTTTCCTGCCTTTTCTATAAAATACCCAGGTTAGCTTTTTTAAGCTCCGACTAGACATGGGAAGTTACATAAGCTTTTGTGATGGAAAATAAAACAATTAATAAAATCTTCTCATATATAAACAGCATTCTTCACTTTACATCAGTAGGTTGATTTTTAAATATCTGATCCACATGCATACATAGATACATACATACATACCTTACATGCATACATACACACATATGCACATACATGCACATACGTACATACATGTATGTATACAAACATACATATATACATACATGACATAGATACATACATATATGTGTATGTGTATATATCTATATAAAGATAAATAAATAAATAAACACACACACATACATATATATACACATATATATATATATATATATATATATATATATATATATATATATATATATATATATATATATATGTGTGTGTGTGTGTGTGTGTGTGTATGTGTACATCTGTTCATGATGTACAAGGTCACCAGCTAAAGCCGCAACCTTCCCTGCCTTTCCTAGAACATACTCAGATGGTCTTTTTTAAGCTCGAACTAGTTATGGTAAGTTGATGAAGTCATTGCGATGGAAAACAAAACAATTAATAGACTCTTGTCTTATAAAGAAACTACATTCTTCACTTCACATCAATAAGCTGATTTCAAAAAGCCTTGCCTACAGGATTTAGAATAAATAAAAGTTATTAGATATTACCATGGAAACTTTTGAATAGTATATTGGAAACAAGTATATGCTGTACATCAGCAGTATGATAAAACTCAAACAGAATAATGTAAGTCAGTATTTCTGAGGCTTTTGGTACAATCTTGAAGTTGATAATGGAAAAGGATTATTATTAAAATAGTAAAAATTCATCAAATCCTCACATCAGTGCAGTACAGCATAAAAGTTTCACTTGCGCACTAAGAATAATAACCATTTCCATTAATATCAAGCCATAAATTATTGGAAATGACTGATTGCATAAAACTGGAAGATCAAGAGCAACCCATTTAGATATTTGTAGAGAAATAATTTATTTTTCATCACAGCACACTTTCAACGCCACACACACATACACACATAAGACATCACGTGGGAGAAAGCAATTGAACAAGTTCACCATCAAGCTCTTTACATTCTCCTTCTTCATCTCACTTTCTGAACATTCTCCTTCTTGTTCTCACTTCCGTGCTGCTTCTATCCTCTGTATTTTGATATTATTTTCCTCTGTAATCCTTCATTGCATCTTTTCTCCTTTCTTCACGTGGCTTCTATGCTTTTCCCATGCTCTTACAAGTAACTGATCACTTTCCCATAGCCTAAAGGAATAGAAAAATAATTCAATTTATGTGTGTAGAACATTAATTGTCTATTTCTCAATTATTAATAGCTTCGTGATCATAAGACAATCTAACATCAATAAGACCATTGGAAAGTGTGGCTTATAAAGCATTTCTAGAGGATACACCACCTAAAAAAACCAAAAAACCTTTGTGTTTTGTATGGAAGATCGAGTTGCAAGGCTGCCTCTTAAGGTTTTCAGCACACATTGCCCAAATGTTCAACCGTTAACTCATATTCTCCCAAAGGACTCATGATAGTCCCTAGAGGATCAAGCTACATTCCAACAGCTTAAGATTGCTCTTTATCTTTCTCTAATAGTGCAGCATCTAATTTTGGATAATCGACTTCACATTTTTGTAATTGATTTAGACATCTGTATTGGAAGTGTTACTATAACAAGTATTTTCTTTCTTAAGATTCCTTGAATCAAATTATTCAGTTACAAAATTAGCCATTATTTAAGATTCCTGGAAGTGTTACTATACAAGTGTTTTCTTTTTAAAATTCCTGGAATGAAATTATTCAGTTACAAAAATAGCCATTATTTGTGTTCCATCAAGAAGAACTCAACAGGAAGCACAGGCTGGGATTAATGTGAACATCTCTCTACATATATTACATTCCAGAACATTGTCCAGTTGATTCCATGCTAGCCAAGCAGATTCCACCATTTACTATTTTTTTACAGGCTTTTGACAATTTACAACAGATGTCATCATCTCTCTACATATATTACATTCCAAAACATTGTCCAACTGACTATTTTATTTACTGTTCTTTATAGGATTTTGATGATTTACAATATTTTATTCAACAGATGTTAGCCCAACATATTCCACCATTTACTATTTTTTATAGGATTTTGATAATTTACAATATTTTATTCAACCCTCAAAAGATGTTTCCAGCCACTTCATCTATTCTTATCAAAAGAACCCCTTAAAGTACGGACCCTGGATTTTGTGAGTCCTAGTTCTCTAGTGGCTACTCATATGAGAAGTGATTATATTTCATATTTAACTATCTATTGTTCAGAGTGGGTAAAAGCTTAGGAATTGTGTGTTTCTATGGCAACAAATGTCACGTGATGAAGTTTTCCTTCGGTCTGACCTCTCAGAAAGAGATGGAAGAACCAACTTTATTAGTACTCTTAATAGTTACTTCTGTACTGAACACCAAAAAGTCAATGGTTGAAAGTTCAGAAAAAGCAGTTTTAATTATACTTTGCAAGGGGTGTACAAGCATCGAGTATATGAGGAACAATTTTTGCTAATAGTCATGTGGGCTTATTGCATGACCGAAAAATTTAATTTAGGCTATACATATTTTGATTTGGCCTTATCAGCCAAAACTATCAAATTGCTAGATCTCATTTCTCCAACTCTATATATATATATATATATATATATATATATATATATATATATATATATATATATATATATATATATATATATATATATATATATATATATATATATATATATATATATATATATATATATATATATATATATTAAATGGCAGTTCAGCGGAAGCCTACTCCCCCGAGCTTTAACTCTGCATATTTATAGGATGCACAAACTACATCTTGAAAGATCAATGGAACATTGGAAGGGTTACTTAAGCTTGATGATGATCATTCCTAATCTTCCTTTGATTATGGGACCAAAACTTTGATTGAGAAAATAGAATGACTAGTATAATACCTACTCCATTCGAGAAGTTAAATCTCATTTTCTTTTCTAGCTCCAAGTTAAACTATGCACTCAAAAATTTAAGAGTATGTTTGATCTATTTCAAATTATTCGAGTGCAAAATCAAGAGTATGTAAGTGAAAATTTCTAAAATCACCAGAACCTTTTTCAAGGTTGAAGGACATTCCAATCCATAAGTTTGTTTAGTGTATTTATTCCTACATAGACATATGAAGACACAGTCCGCTAGATTTTTTTCTAGATAGCATTTTTATTTTTTCTTATGGAAAGTTTCTTATTTTCCTTGATATTTTATATCCCATTCTTTATTTGAATCTACATAGGGTTGTATTCTTTTCAGCGAATTATCTAGGAGTCTCTTCCATCTACAATACTTTTTTACATTCTATCTTTATATACTGATTGAAATTGATATGTCAATTCTTTGTGTGAATTTAATTTTTTTTTATTATTATTTCATTAGAAGCTAAAGTTGGATTTAAAACTTCATTTCAATGCATTCACACTCCATGGTGTAAGTGATGTATCAGTGGCAGAGAAGTCACGGGACACTTGTTCTTCTTGTGTCCCAAGAGCCATTTGGTTTGGCAGGCGTTGGGAAGAATTCTTTCTTCACATACCCAAGTGAAGTGGAAACAAGCTTTGCATTGAGAAGTGGTTGGTTTCTCTGCTACATTGTGGAATGCCATTAGGGGAGAAGCGCTCTAGAAAATTTGGAAAGAAAGATGCACTAATAACTTTGGAGACAATCCAAAAGAGTTGTCAAATGAAAAGACCTGGAACATTTTAGAAAGAAGAATAAGTAACTGCAAAAATTCATTGCCTTTCAAATCTCATAGGGTGCTTGTTTTGAAGAACAACAAGATCCAAAGTAGATAGGTTCCCCATGATGGAGAGGGAAAGATGTTTATCTAATAAGTAGGCTTACTAGTATCCTCTAATTTAGATGTTGAGTGCCCTCAGGCCATTCAAGAGATGCGGACCACCCCCGCTTTGTTAGATAAGGGGGATCCCATGGACACTATACCCTTTCTCTTGTACCATTGTTTTCTTTAATCAATTCATACAAAGAAGATTAGGTAAGGGCCGAACTCCCTATTTGAAAAACTCAACTTTGAAAATGTTCAAAATGACTTTGAAAAATGAAAAACAAATTACCGAAAACGAGTATAGATTGAAAGAGGAGAGGTAGACGTGAAAGATATGGTGCAATGATATATTATGAAAAAAAAGTTACATATTTAGAAAGATTGGTCACGTTACAAAAATGCTATCAAAGATATGGATATTGATCAAATAGTAGCTAAGAAACATGGAAAAGTTTCAATGTGATCAAATTAATTCATTCATTAATGAATTATTGTTACCGTTAGTGTCCATGTAAAAGGCCAAATGGCCACGAGACACTTCTTTGTATATGTTCTTTAATAAGGTATATAGTGGCCTATTCATTCACAGACTGTAAGTTCGATCACATTTGTAGGATATAAAAAGTTTGTCTTTGTGCTCGCTCTTTACTATGTTTTCTCTACATATTTTGCAACCTCTGTGCGCATTACTAAGAGGGGCCTTAGGATCTCAGTTTTCTACTCTGAGGATATCATTGTGGAGCTCTCGAGAAGGAGAGGGCATCGTGGTGCATTGCCATTAAATTACTTCAGTGGTATCAGAGCAATTGGATGCAGAAGCTTTGTTCCTTTTGTGTGAGCAAAATGAGCACCCTCCCCCCCTCCCCGGATTTCTCCAAAGCTTAATCTTGAGAGCGCATCATGATGCATTGCCAGCAAATTACTTCACTGGTATTAGAACAGTTGGACGTAGAAGCTTTGTTCCTTTTGTGTGAGTCAAGAGAGCACCCCCTGGCTTTCTCCAAGGCTTACAAGTAAGGTGGCGACCAAGGCATAGACCTTAGCATACCTTGTCATCCGAGTCACCGAAGTCACCATTGGTGCCGTTGGCTGAGTGCAAGGGAGGACCTCAATGATCATGGAAGATCGAGGTTCCCAGTACTTCTCGGGAGGTCACCCTCCAGTATTGTTCCCCCCAGAACTCGCTTAACCGTGGAAATCCCTTGCCACTAAGCTACACTCTTGTTGTGTCTAAAGAAGAGGAAAAAATAAGGTTAACATTACCTTGAACATGTTTTGTCCCTCAAAGCTTCTTTCTTTGCTTTCAAAGCCTATTTTTGAAGCATTTTTGGGGTGTCTTTTGGAGCCATTTTGGAGTACTTTCACACAGATTTCTCTTCACATAGGACCAAGAACATCAAGAAGAGTGTTCTTTGTACTTCATTGACAATAAATATCACACTTTGGGGTTGTGTTTTCATCCATACTCATAAAACTACATGTTTCTCGAAAGGTTTTTCAGTTTTGGTGGGAGCATCCACTACAAATATGGGTAGGTTTTTTGAGCCTAAAACATCAGAGTTGATAGACACTTGCAAGTGTTGTTGGCTAATTTTTGGGTTGTGCATTCAGCCTTTTAGTGTCATTTTACTGCATATATTGAGCATATACACACCATGTACGCTTCTATGGATATCGCTTATGTACGTCCATGTGGTCATTGATATAGCGGTTACGTTTTTGCATAAAGCCTTTTACGTTTCGTAAAGAGGGTCGTGGTGAAGTTTTCTTAATTGGGTGAGTTAGATGAAATGGCCAGGTCTACCATTCGCTTGCACTTGGAAAATAATGTTTACTTTACCATATTAGACTATGAAAGTTAGAGGAGCTTTGGAAGAAGTTATGCAATACATATGAAAAAGAGAAGGCATCAAATAGAGTGTATCTGATGAGAAAATTATATGACCTTCGCATGAAGGACACAGATAGTGTTGCTACTCATCTAAATGAGTTTCATGCTATATTCTCCCAAGTACAGGCTCAAAAAATGGATATGGATAATGAAATGAAAGCAGTATTGTTGTTATGCACCCTTCCATCATCATGGGATACATTTTGCATAGCTATTATCAACAGTGCACCTGGTGGTAAACTCGTCTATGATGACATATGTGGAGCACTCTTGAGTGAGGAGATTCATAGAAAATCTACGGTTGGCACTCAGAGTGGAGATGCATATAATGTTCATGATTCTTACCAAGGAAAGAATAAGCAACGTGATAGGAGCAAGAACAAGGAAAAGAATGGTCAACAGAACAAGAATAAAAGTAAATCAAGGAAGAGGGATATCGAATGCCATTATTGTCATAAGAAAGGACATATGAATAAAGACTTTTATGCATTAAATAAAGGTAAAGGTAAAGGACAGAATGTTGATGGGCATGTTAAATAGTTACCTGCACCATCTACTTCCACTATGAAAATTGAAGAAATTAATGTTATTTCTGATGATGCTGATGTGTTGACACTTGATAGTACTCTGCCAATTGAGTGTCTTATGGCTGATTTCTCTTTCCCACATGTGGCTGCTAGATTGTGACTGCCTCTTTCCATGTGACACCACATAGACAATGGTTCTCTAATTATGTAGCAAAGTCTCTTGGTACCATGAGACTCGGTGACTCTTATTAGTGTGACATTGTGGGGATTGGAGATGTGGTTGTGCAGTTCATTGATGGTTCAAAATTTACTATGCATATTGTACGCCATGTACCTAAGTTATCGAGTAGTTTGATGTCAGTTGGTCAACTTGATGACCTTGGTTACAAGGTGGTATTCTATGATCAGTCCTTTCATATATCAAAGGGCAATATGGCTATTGCAAAAGGAAACAAAGTTGGCTCACTTTCTCCTTTATTTGTATCACAAAAAGGACACTTGTTAGCTGTTACTGAACAGCCTATGGCTTGTATTTGGGATGGTCATTTGGGCCATATATCTCGTAGTGGAATGGAAGATCTTTCTTGTCTTGGCTACTTATCTGTGTTATCTTTATCTGATTTTGCATTTTGTGAGCATTGTCAATATTGAAAGCAAACCAGAAATGTGCATACAATGCACATTGACTCTTGAATTCAGCCTTTAGATCTCATTCATATAGATGTGTGTGGTCCTATGCCCAGCAGGACTATATGTGTTTCTCCTTACTTTGTCACTTTCATAGATGATGCTACTAGAAAACTCTAGGTATATCCTATCCAATTGAAGGATGAGGTAATCCCTACTTTTAGAAAATAGCTTGCTTGATTTGAGACTGAAAAAGGAAATAAGCTTAAGGATTTACATTTAGATAATGGGGCTGAGTATACCTCACATGAATTCAACCTTTTTTTTCATTCTAAAGGGATTTGTAGAGAGTTTAGAGCTCCTTATACCCTAGTATAGAATGGTGTAGCTGAAAGGATGAATAGAACTATTCAAGATAGAATAGTTTCTATGTTGCATCATGCAAAGCTCTCACAAGGCTTTTGGGTAGAAGCAATATTGTCTGCAGCTCATGTGATTAACCTTACACCTAGTACTACCAAAGGTCTGAAAGTGGCGCAAGAGTTATGGAAAGGGAAGCCACTATATTATGATCATCTTCGAGTTTTTGTGTGTGAAGCATATGTTCATATACCCAAGAGTACTAGACAAAAGTTAGACCATAAGGAAAAAAAAATAAATGTTTCTTGGATATGATGGAGAAGGACAATTAGGATATCGCTTATGGGATCCTGAAATACAGCCAATGATCAGAAGTAGTGATGTCATTTTCAAAGATTCTAAGATGCATAAACAACCCATTAAGGACATTGAAGTGATACAAGTGGTGTTTGAGAATAGTGTCCTTCAGATAGCATGCATAAAAATGTTGCACATAGGGACATTCAAGAGAATGTATGATCATATCAGTCTGCACATGTTCATATTCAGCAACCATTGAGACGCTCTACACGTGTCTCACATCCACCTGATAGATATGTTCCAGGTTTAGATTTTGTCATGCTAATAGATGTCAGTGAGCCTTCTTGCTACAAAGAGGCTATGTAGATAGAGGATCATGTCAAGTGGGAGTGTACCATCAAGAGTGAGTTGGATTCTATTCACAAGAATAGTACTTGGGATTTAGTACCTTTGCCAAATGGAAGGAAATATTTACCATGTAAATGGGTATATAAGCTGAAATTCACATCAAATAGTGCTTCTCCAAAGTATAAAGCATGACTTGTTGCAAAGGGTTTTAAGCAACAACATGGTGTTGATTTTGAGGAAATCTTCTCTTCATTGGTCAATATGACTACCCGATGCATGTTGCTTGGATTCGTTGCAATGGATAACTTAGAGCTAGTCCCAACGGATGTGAAAACTGCTATCTTGAAGGGAGAACTTACAGATGACATTTATGCGGAACAACCAAAGGGTTATGTAGTTCCTAGCAAGGAAAGTCTAGTTTGTAAGCTCAAGCAGAGCTTGTCCCCTAGACAATGGTACCAAAAGTTTGATGCTTTTATGAAGTCTCAAAGCTATTCTTGAAGCAATGAGGACCACTGCCTCTACACAAAGAGATGTTCAAATGGCAGCTTGATATGCTTGATACTTTATGTCGATGATATGTTGATTGTTGGGAAGTCCTCTTATGACTTGTCAATTGTCAAAAAGAAGTTGAATCAGTTTCCTAAGAATGTTTTATGCCACAATTAACCTCAAATGAGAGTGGAATTTTGTATGTATTAATGTGATGTCCTTCATCAAGGAATGAATTCTTCCTACAAATTATGGTTTTTTGCATTGTTTGGTCATGGTCATGCTTGATTCCATTTGATTCATAAAATGTAGGGAAGAGGAAAGAGCCTTCATTCATGAAAATTTTGAAATCCCTCCTACTCATGATGTATTTGATGATCGTAATATGCATCCTCATTGTAACCTATGAGATCATGAGCATTTTTTTGTTGATTTTCCATATTATCCACAAAATCTCTCCCACATTAGTGAAGGCAACATCCATAATGATCCTCATGTTGAAATAAATGAAAGTTGTTCATCTCACTTTGATTTACTTGAGTCATAGGAACTTTTGAAGAATGGAGCAATGGAGGAATTCAAGTGCTTGTAGGATGTGGAAGGACCCTCCCCTTCCTCTAAGTTTGGAATCATCTCATTAATCCATGAGCAAGGATGGTCTACACTTGGAACATCAAGAAGGAGATAAGCAAATACTTCATAAAAATGCCATGGAAGATAATGTGGTATCTATGGTCAGTCATGAAGATCCATTACCCATTTATACATCTAGAGATTCTACATGTAATAAGGATGAATATATTGATGAATCTCTAGATCAATCCCAAACCACACAACCTAGGGATCCATTGAATCAACCTTTGTTGAATTCCCCACATAAAGATGGGTTCTCCCTTGAGACTCACATCAAAGACCCAAAAGACCCCTACATCAAGAAGAAGAAATCCCATTTCCCTTGTAATACCAAAAAAATTTTGGGCGGCCAAACAATAACTTAGAGCCCAACCAAATTCCACCATGATATGGGTAGCAAAGAAATCTCTTGTACAAAACCAACCAACCCATAATCTTTGGTCTAGACCCATCATGCCTTATCTCAATACACAACCACTTCCAAGCAAAGGATCTAAAGTAATATAGTCAAATAAGAAAAAGATCCTAAGAAGACCTTCAAGGCTAGGACCAACAAAGCAACGACATATTGGCATCCTAAAACCTCTTCCTGCAGCATCCATGAAAGGATAGAGACAATGTGGAATTTCAATTTCAATTCGATGTTTATAATTTTGAGCATCATCATAGAATTTGATAACTTATCTTAAAACCTGTGATTGGGGTTTAGTTTCAAAATTATATAGATATGTTAATCTCTATGACATTCACCCCTACAAGACGTGCATATCATCCTCGATGGGCCAATCCTAAAAATTAACACAAAAACATGAAAAATTCTTTCTAACCGAAGTTGAATTCAAATTGTTCATCAAATTATGCTTATTGAATGCAAGTGAAGTTTTTTTTCTTGGAACATGATTAATTCAAACTCGTGCTTCAATTAATCATCATTTCATGCAACACTTTCTTGGCATTAAGTTTCAAAGAAAATTACAAACTTTGTTTCTATTTTTCCAGAAAAAATTCCCTAATCCACTTGTTCAAAGTCTATCATTATTTCATATAAATAAGTACATATAATGCATTCATACAAATCCATGAAATACAACAAATTCTCCTCATGCATACAACCACCTTGTTTTCCCAAATGAACTAGAAGTGTTTTCACAACTAGATTTTTTGTCTTTTTTGCATTTTTATGTTTCTAATTTTTCTTTATGTTTTGAATTATCCATAGTAGCTTCTAGTTTTTAGGGTGAAAGAAAAGTATAAACTTCCATAAAACTTCGCAACTTTGTTTGTTTTAAGGGGAAACACTTAACCTCTTATTTGGAACTGAGGATCTAGATGCATGGAAAAGCAAGAATTAGATTTCTTTTTGATATGTATTTATACATAAACACGTGTTGATTTATATAAAACAAATCCATCATCTTACTTGAGCTTCAAATTTGATTTGTTCTATCCAACTTAAGTGTATTTCTAAAACTCCAAACCAAAGTTCAAGTAAGTGCATTCTTACTTGAGTCAATTAACTGCACATGAAATTTGAAACTATCATAAACCAATATTTTAAGTTTGTTAAAATAAATGAAAAAAATTTAGTGCAATGAAAACGAAAATATAAATGAATAGAAAAGAAGAAATACCACCTTATTAATCTCATTATGCTTCAATCATATCATCTTGATCTTCATTCTCTTCATTAGTCAATGATTCCATCAATATATTTTGGATTTTCATACATTTCATCATCTCTTTTTTTAAAGATTTTCAGTTCTTTTCCTGCAAAAGGTACTTTGAACACAATGTTATCTAAATCCATTAAAATATAAGTGTTATTTTCAGTAACTTTCATCACAACAAAAGGACCAAACTAGCATTTCATCAATTTCTTTCTTGCTTCATATTGTGATTCAAACAAACTATCATAAACCAAAACCCAATCGCCTTATTGAATTTTCTTTGGCCATAGTTGATGTCATTTATCAAAGTAGATCTTGTTCTTTATTCTTGATCCTTTTAGCTTGTCTTTTGCTTCATCCAATTGCTCTTGTCCTTTTTCCAACTACTGCAGTCTCACACATAACAATTCCTCTCTCCTCATCTTAGTAGTCCAAGATAAAGAAAACCAAAAGGAAAAGCTCAATCCCAAAAGGGTCTATGAAAAATCAGAGTGCTACTGAGATATGAGGAAGAAATACAAAGGAGAAATCTACAAATATTCTTTAAGGAGTGGTGAGCTGGCAAAGCTAACAAACCCACCAAAGAGATGTGCGACATCCTTAAAAGGAAACAAAACAGAGATTCGATCCCCCTATTGCTAGATTCAAATGGTGATGTATGCAATACGGAAGAAGAAAACTTCAAAATCATGGAAGAGCACTTTACGAGACTCCTGGGGGTCTCGACCCCCCTCTCCCACCATAGACGAAACTGCATGGCTGCCATCTCTAGGGTAACCTCTCACAAGATCCAACACAAGCTTTGCTCCCTTCTTGACGCCCCTATATGGGATGAAGAAATCATTGAAGTCATTGATGCCATCCCTAGTGGGAAAATCCCAGGGCCAGACATGCTCACTAATGAGTTCTTTAAGCCCTTCAAGTTGGTCATTGCCACCCCTCTTTGCTTGGTCTAGCAAGGGATACTCGAGTTTGGTGCGCTTCTGACATGTCTTAACAATGGCATCATCAAGTTAATCCAAAAAAAGGGGAAAAGAATAGAATCGATAACTGGCATCCAATTATGATGCTTCAAACGAGATAAAAAATCATTGCTAAAGTCATAGCCAACAAAATTTCCAACCATCTGAGAGCATCATCAAGTGAGTACCAAAAAGGTTTCATCAAAGGTAGGTCAATATTGGAAGCCATTATATATATTTAGGAAGGTCTTGACTTCACAGAAACAAGGGTGCCTGTTGGCTCCCTTCCTATTTTCCATTGCCACAGAAGGGCTTACCCGGCTTGTGGAACATTAGGTGGAAGCAAATAATATCAAAGGCCTCTGGTTGCCCCATGAGAGCATGGCCAATTCACCATGAGACTCTTTGCCGATGATATGAACATGTTTGTCCACAATGATAATACCAGCCAAGAGACATTTTGGAGGTGCCTGGATACTTTTTATGAAGCCTCTAGATCCAAAATCAACCACTCGAAGGTCGCTTTTAGAGCTATTGTTGGGACCCAACTCGACCTTCTCTTTGAACATGGCTGTGAAAACATTCCTCCAAGCCAAATTATCCAGCTTCTTGGGATCCCCTTGGGCTTTGGTATCTCATTGGAGCGGCAGTGGAATTGGGTCTTGGCCAGACTCAAAAGCAAGTTAAAATTTTGAAGAAGAATGCAAATCAATCAGGCTAGTGGTGCAATGGTTATCAACACATTCCTCATTCTTTCAACCATTTACTTCCTCTCTTGTTGGAGATTGAAAGAGCAAGAGTTGGCTACGCTGGAAAGTATTTGCAGAAACTTTCTTTTGATGGACGACTACAATAGGAGGGGAGTGCCAAAAATCAAGTGGTTCATCTGCACTAGCCAAAGGGATAGTGGCGGCCTTGGCATTCTAGACATTGGGTGCACGGCTAACAAGCTTGTGGCAAAATGGATGATTAAGGCTTGGTGCAATAGAGAGGCCTCATGGGCCAAGCTGATCTTTAGAAACAAGAATGCGTTGACTTTTGTGGGATTCCCGAATTGGAAGAATCTCGACATTCTGACCCTTTTGTTTTCCTAGATCCTAGTTTTCCCAAAAGGCTCGAATCTTGTGTGCTCCCTATGGAAGAGTTGGAATAAAGTCAAAAGCTTCATAAGAATCAGTAAAGATTGGAAGTGGGCGAATGGTGTCAAACAAAATGACTCTATATGGTTTCCCATCCATGGCATCCGAAACATGGAATCTTGGAACATTCAAAACACCAAGACGCTTTGGAACAAAGGATTCAATAAACGGAAACATCTCTGGAAACAAGACACCAACTAGCGGATCCACTTCGAGGATATTGTAGTGTCATAATTACCTTTGCAGAATGGAATACTTTACAAAGCAAATGTCTTGCCTGGGACCGTTCTAAAGTCCATCTTCTCATGGGGCATGACCCACCATGCCCGCTTGGTCTTAAATGGCACAATGGTAGTTGCATGACAAAAATCCCAAATATCAAAGAAAACATTGATTATTAGGTAGCCTCAACAAGAAGTGGTGCCTATTGTGGATGCGGCTATGGTGGGATATGAAGTTCATGGCCATTTGGCACCCTCTCATAGAAATAAAAAAGTCTATCTCTTATGGAAAATTCTTCATCGGGGAATCTAGTCCAACCTATTCCTCCTCGGCAAAAGAATCGCTAACTATAAGAAATCCCCCCCCCCTTCAGGCATCATCAAGTGCTCCCTCTGATCAACAACAAGCTTAAACCCAAGTGGGCCCGGCATGAGGGTGATGCGAGGGTGGTTATGTTGGAAAACATGGTTTCAATGTCCTCTTGGTTCATTTTACTCAAGAAGTAATAGGATATCTAGCTCCTGAATTAGGAGTGTGTACAACATAACAACGTGGGCATCTTGGATAAACCATATATCTTTCAAAGAGGCCACGAGGGTTCTATTCTCGTGGATGACAACGCAATGCGAAGAAATGTTTTTTACTTAATTTGACATGCTCTTCAAATCGACGAGCAGCAACGGACGATGGCGTTTTCTTGTTGAGAATTTTTTTTTTTTATAAAGGAAGTTCGGCAATAGCCTACTCTCCCGGACTTGAATTAAATTAAGAAACAAAGGTACAATAGAAGGGGACTAGTGCCCACGGGACCCCCCAAATCCCACAAAGCAGGGGAAGCTTGATTGAATCCTAGGTTGCATTACAGAGAAGGTTAATCACCCTCTCATCGCCCTCATGCGGGGCCCACTTGGGTTTGAGCTTGTTGTTGATCAAAAGGAGGACTTGATGGTGCCTGAAGGGGGGGGACTTCTTACTGTTAACGATCCTTTTGCCCAGGAGGAATAGTGTTTTCTCAATCGACCACTCCCTGGGGGGATCGCGAAGTTGAGAGCACACCTCTCCCGCCAAATTTTCCACAGGACTTCCCCTCTGATGGCGTTCCAGAGTGTCGCAGAGCAGCCGATCGCTTCTCCCAAAAGGACTTGTTTCCAACTAAGCTGTTTTTGAAGTCTGATTTTCATTCCAACCGTCTGCCAGATTCTGTAGGAGTTGGGGCAAGTAAGGAAGATGTGTGGGACATCTTCGATAGCACGGTGGCAGCGTTTGCACCAAGGAGGGATCCCACAAAGTTTGCTAGCCTTATGGTTGGTCCAAATTCCTCGATGAAGAATTTGCCATAAGAGGACAGACTTCTTAATCTCAATAAGGGGGTGCCAGATACCCATGAATTTCATGTCCCACTGAAGCCGCGTCCAAGACAGGCACCACTTCTTGTTGAGGCTGATCTGGAGGTCAGCCGTTTCTTTGATGTTCGGGATTTTGAGTAGGCTATTTCCATTGTGCCATTTGAGACCAAGCGAGTTTGGTGTGTCGTGTCCCATGAGGAGGCGAGTCTTGTGACGATCCCAAGCGAGGCATCTGCTTTGCAAAGTGTTCCATTCTTCGTAGGAGATGTTTATGCGAGGGTCAATATCCTCGAAGTTGATCCAGTTGTTGGTGTCATGTTTCCAGAGGTGTTTCCATTTTTTGAATCCTTTGTTCCATAGCTTCTTGGCATTTTGAATGTTCCACGACTCCACACTCCGGATGCCATGTATCGGAAACCAGATAGAGTCGTTTTGTCTGATTCCGGCCGCCCACTTCCAGTCCTCACTAATTCTTGTGAAGCTTTTGAATTTATTCCAGCCCTTCCAAAGGGAGCACACGAGATTGGAGCCTTTCGGGAAGACGGGGATCGGGGAGAAAAGCAGGGTCATGATGTCAAGATTCTTCCAGTTCGGGAACCCCGTGAGGGCCAACTCATTCTTGTTTCTGAAGATCAGCTTGGCCCACGAGGCCTCCCTATTGCACCAAGCCTTAATCATCCATTTGGCTGCCAGTTTGTTAGCCATACACCCAATGTCCAAGATACCAAGCCCCCCGCTATCTCTAGGGCTAGTGCAGATGGCCCGTTTTCTTGTTGAGAATTACGGTCGCTTGTGCATTGAGCTTTAATTACTTTGTTTTCTATAGTGCTTTTGGAAGAGCAACAATACTATATAAACAAGTGTTTGGCTCATTATCAAGCATCCTTCATCGAGTTTTCAACACAAGCCTTGTGCTTGGACCTCAATAGAGGTGGTGTTTCTTCTAGCACATGGGGCAGCCATGGTGCTAACTTGAAGCATATTGAGGAGTAGCTATGGAGTTCTTCTTGGAGTTCTTCTTGGAGAAGATGAAGAGTGTGCTCACACTCTTGATCATGAAGAGGAGGTTATCTCTTGTTCATGGAAAGAAGACTTGGTCATTAGCATCTTGATGGTGAGGATCCGCCATCTACATGGTGTATTTGAAGATTATCTTCTACATGAAGATTTCAGGCTACTTCAAAGACATTTGATGGTGGTTAACATAAGATTTACATCTTATGTTAAGTATTCAGGTACATATTCTCTTTATGCACACAGGCACTACTTTGAGTTTATGAAGGCAGTAGCATCCATATCAGGAGGAGTCCTATTCCGCATAGGTACAAGAGAATCAGTACGTATATGCTTTATGCATATTTGGATGAGGTATTTGAGAAGGTGTGTTCACATGAGTTTGAGAATTTCCGGCAGCAAACTTGTTAGCATTCTTTGCTACGTTTTAAGTATAGTGATCTTTTTACACACGTATCTGACTTAGGGTCTTCCATAGCCTAAGGTTTGATGAGCGTTTGTTGATTATCAGTTTCACACTGATCCTTCCCCTTTCGGTCACTCATATTCACTCTTCTATAACCTATAAGGTCACACATCTCATGTATATTTAGATTTCTGCCCATACATCTGATTATGTTTGTTACATTTGTACATTCACTCTTCCATCTATTTCTCATCACATAGAGTGGTTGAGAGTTTTGCTCCTACATTGTACATTGAACATTGGTATATATGATACTATGAGTAAGCGATGGCTTACATAACACCTTACACATGTCGTCTATTCGTTCTCTATCTTTGTCTCATCATTTGTATGATTAAGTGTGGAATGATCATGTTTTGTCAATATTGAAGATTGCTAGATTCTATGTTGTATATGCTGGATCTATGGAACCGTGGACCTGTGATATGAGCTATGGGCCTACATGATTTCCAACATTTGGTATCACTGCACTAAGGTTTTGGTTTCAGAACTTTATGTCTTTGGCATCAATGCATTAAGGCTCATTCACATTCCCAGGTTCCCAGACTTCCAAATTTACAACATATGATTGAAGAGCATCTTCTAACATTTGGCATTTGACATACACACTTAATCTAGATGCGTAGAGATTTGAGAATTAGACAATTCAATTACATGTGTATTCGTCAATGTGGAGTATGAAGTTGATGATCTATTAGTAGCCAAATATTTTTAGAAGAGTATGAAAATACTTTACAAAAGTATTATTTGAAGACCAAACTTGATGAAGAGAAGACTACTTCAAATTCAAGGAAGAACTATGGTTTAGAGAAGATGAAGGAATCAGATCAACATCAAATCACAGGTATCAGCTTCTACTCTCAGATTCATTTGTAGGTCATGTCTTAGAAGAGCAGTTATGAAGAGATTTGAAGGTTTCAAGGAGTGCTTTTATATACTTTCATTATTTGAAAGTTAAAGGCTACATCAAAACATGTATCTAGAGGTTTTTCTAGAGACTTTTGAGAGATCTCTTTCATGGCAAGAAGGCTCATCTAAGAAGACAAATTTGAAGATGGGATGAGTTTTGTTTTCAGCCAATTTTCTGTTGTAAGTTGGTTGGATATCCAGGTACAAAATATAATCTAGGTATCTAGAGATGGTAACTCTAGAAAGGTAACTCATCATTCAGACAAAAGGTTGGTGAATTTAGTCGTTTCAAACATTTGAAGCAGAGTTTTTTGATTCAGAGATATGAGGAGATGATAAACATGTTTCTATATTCACTTCCACTTGTATACCATGTTTTGTTTTATCTCTTACTCTTAGTACTAGAGGAAGAGAAAAAGTTCATTCGAAGAAGTCAAGAGTGTTTGCTACTTCAAGATCAAGAGAATAAAGGGTATGGAAGAGAAGTTTGAAGATGTTAACATCATCATCAGGTGGAAGAAAGATACAGAAAAAGAAAGTCCATCATTTCCAAAAGAAACGTAAGGCTTCCTTTTCTCTTATATTTTCCATATACTTTTCCTATTTTATCCTCTACACCCAAAGACAAGTCTATGAGAACATCTTGTGTGAAGATAGTCTAAAGAAGAAGCGGTTTCTTGTTTTGCATTATACTTGATCATGATTTAGTAGATTTGACAAAGAATTGCATTGAGAGAAAGAAAAGCAACAGATATATGTTGTGACTCAATATGTGTATGAGTTATGTTTTAGTTGAAGATTTTAAGAAGGTAGCTTATATGTTCTCTCAAAGAATTCTTGGAGTGTCAATACAGAACTACTTGGTATATGACAAGTTGCAGAGAAGTATATTTCTTCTTTATCTAACTCTTGAGGTAAAAGAGTTTTTTGTAGCAAATGTTGAAGACTTGGGTTGAGGTTTTATGTTTCGAAAGGTTACCTCATATTCAATATTTTCAGAAACTTCAGAAAATTCAGTTTTGTTGCTATACAAGTCAATGGAGAATCTACTTTCTATGATTGTCTAGATTTTTGGATACATGTTTGTATTCAAAAAGGTGTTCCATCAGATCCTATCACTTGATTGAGAAGTGGAGTTAGCCAAAAGAAAATCAAGCAAGTACTATCACATTTCACCCGGGTAGAATATGAAAAGATGAAGTATCAACTTGCAGCTTTTGGAGTTCTCAAGGTGAGAATTTTGTCCACTTATATTTCAAGTAGGAGTTGCAGATTCTTGGAAAGGATTTGTTTGAAGAAAAGTTTTACAACTTTGTAAGAAGCATGGACACTTGTAGACATTCAGGTAAATAAATCAAACATTCAATCATGAAGGTTTGATAAGAGCAGATTCTACACAGGAGAGATCATTGATCTTGGATAGATCTTGTATGATCTTGAGATTTATGAGTCAATTGTCTATCCTTTTGTTTGTAAGATTCTTAACATTGGAAGAAGTAAGTCAAAGATTCAAGTTCTATCAGATTTATGTTGCAGAGAGACAGGTGAAGATACTTGTTATGTTACAAAAGGTTATGAATCCTAAAATGCTTTCAACAAGGTTTTGTTATGTTAGGATCACCTAACCTTATTCTACAATATGGAAAGTTGAGGAAGTAAGAGTGGAAGCTATTGGCAACTGCGCAATGCTAATAAAAAGGATTCAGAGATTTTGTTTCAGATACATGTATTCATCACTGAAGATCCGATTTATGAAGGAAGACGTTCCAAATTTCATAAAGTTTGATATATTTGAAGAATTTTGGATACTAGTGTTAAGTCATCCAGGGGGGTGATGAAACATGAAGACTTATTTTTAGCCATATGTGAAAGAATACAGAGTCATACCTATAGGTATTCCTATTTCAGGTATTCCTATATTTCCTTTGTCAGGTTCTCTTTATGTTCTAGCTTTGAAAGAAGAAGGAAGAAGGAGAATGTCTGGAGAAAGTTCCTGTTAGGGTGTTCCTGTTCAGGAGAAGGTTCCAGAGTTCTATTGAAGAGAAGCTTGATATTTCAGAAAGGTATGTTTTAGAGGTCCGCATATATATGTTTATACCAAGTTCTGAAGGAAAGAGGTATGAAGGAGTTAAAGGATGAAGACATGATGACATCATAGATTTTTTTATGAGACTCATATTTCAGTTGATTTCAATTGATTTCAATTGAGTTGAGTTGAGTTGAGTTGAGTTGACTTGAGTACAGTCAGAGATGAACCAGTAGTGTTCATAATACACTAAGTTGTGAGTTGTCAGTCACATGTTCCAAGATTCAGTTCTTGATTCTGTTTAGTGTATTTACATGACACAATAGAAGTACGTTGAGAAATCCTTTTGGAAGGTAAATGCAAATATGTGGATCCTAGTGTATGTTTTTAGTTTTTTGAAGACAGGAGATAGCAAGTTCAGATTCAATACTTGCTACATTTTCAAGCAATGATTGCTTGATGTGTACACTATTGGATATCTAGTTTGCATATTTTCTCAAGTATTATGGTTCATATTCAGCAAGTTCAGGTTTTTTGAAGGAAAGTCAAATTCAGTTTTGAAGAAGACTTTTCAAGAGACGATTTGAAGGTCAGTTTGGGAGTACAAGCTTGAAGCTTGTGATAGTTTGTAGCTTATGAAGTTTGCAGATCCAATCCAGGTTGTACCAATATGACATTGCAGGGGGGATTGTTGGAAAACATGGTTTCAATGTCCTCTTGGTTCATTTTACTCAAGAAGTAATAGCATATCTAGCTCCTGAATTAGGAATTTCTACAACAGAACAGTGTGGGCATCTTGGATAAACCATATATCTCTCAAAGAGGCCACGAGGGTTCAATTCCCATGGACGGCAGCACAACGCGATGACATGTTTTTTACTTAATTTGACATGCTCTTCAAAGCGACAAGCAGCAACTGATGATGGCGTTTTCTTTTTGAGAATTACGATTGCTTGTGCGTTGAGCTTTAATGAGTGTGCTTTTTGATAGTGCTTTTGGAAGATCAACAATACTATATAAAGAAGTGCTTGGCTCATTATCAAGCATCCTTCATTGAGTTTTCAACACAAGCCTTGTGCTTGGACCTCAATAGAGGTGGTGTTTCTTCTAGCACATGGGGCAGCCATGGTGCTAACTTGAAGCATGTTGAGGAGCAGCTATGGAGTTCTTCTTGGAGTTCTTCTTGGAGAAGATGAAGAGTGTGCTCACACTCTTGCTCATGAAGAGGAGGTTATCTCTTGTTCATGGAAAGAAGACTTTGTCATTAGTAGCTGTTTGAGAAGGTGTGTTCACATGAGTTTGAGGATTTCCAACAGCAAAGTTGTTAGCATTCTTTGCTACTTTTTAAGTATGTGATCTTTTCACACACGTATCTGACTTAGGGTCTTCCATAGCCTAAGGTTTGATGAGGGTTTGTTGATTATCAGTTTCACACTAATCCTTCCTCTTTCGGTCACTCATATTCACTCTTCTATAACCTATAAGGTCACACATCTCATGTATATTCAGATTTCTGCCCATACATCTAAATATGTTTGTTACATTTGTACATTCACTCTTCCATCTATTTCTCATCACATAGAGTGGTTGAGAGTTTTGCTCCCACGTTGTACATTGAACATTGGTATATATGATACTATGAGTGAGCGATGGCTTACGTAACACCTTACACATGTCGTCTATTCTTTCTCTATCTTTGTCTCATCATTTGTATGATTAAGTGTGGGTATGATCATGTTTTGTCAATATTGAAGATTGCTAGAGTCTATGTTGTATATGTTGGATCTATGGAACTATGGACCTGTGATATGAGCTATGGGCCTACCTCATTTCCAACAGGTTAGCCTTCTTTGTAATTCCACCTAAACTCTAAAAAATCTACCCCTACTCTGTGGCATTTAAGGGTTCCCGTGGGCACTAGTCCCCTTCACTTGTACTTTTCTTTTCCTTTACTTAATACAAGTCTAGGCGAGTAGGCTAAGGTTGAACTTCCTTTATTTAATAAAAAAAAACGTTAAAGAAAACCATGATAACATATCTTTTCAATTGGAGAGTATGGGTTTTTGTGCACACATTAGTTCCACATGCATATATCGAGTTGTGTGTGTTTAAGTCATACAATCAACCCGTAAAGAAAAGGGTAAATAATTTGGCCATTGATTAATTTTTAGAGATCCTCCCTGGCAAGTATGATATAACACACGTTGTTAACTCCTAATGGCATAGTCACTAAGTCAACAACCCATTTATAGTGTATGCTAGGTGGATAGGTAGATAGTAATCCATCATGATCTTTCACAAGTGAGTGCATTTGACATTTTTACAAGATGCAACATAAGACAAAATATGTACATACATTCTTGACCATCAATATATTTCCTTTATTTCCTCATATGTACCCAAAAACCCCCTATGGCCTCACCACAAAGAGTCATGTAGAGATTTTATTACACTTTTTTGTAACTCTCGCATCCCAACTACATGTTGAGGAAACTTTATCTTTCCTTGGACATTTCTCCATATGGGGCCATCACATAGGAAAAAATTAAAAGCACACCTCTGTGTATCTCTAAAGTGCCTTGAAGTCCAAAACGTTTGTGCTACCTATTACTAAGATAATATCCAATATCAAGCCATTGCTCATTATAATTCACTTCATTAAAGAATTCATGCACAAAATATTTGACTTCATAAGCAAGATGTCTATTCGCAACAACTTGTGCAAATTTATCTTCATCATATCATGCTCTTGATCGCATATCTGCAACAACATTTGTTTTACCTAAAATATGAATAAATTATGGATGTATACCTTTAATATATGCAATCAATCGTAGCATAGCTATGTATGGAGTTGAACAATCCACAATCATATCAAGCAAGGGTAAACAATTAGTTTCCACAATAACATTAGCACCAATAAAATAGTTTCAATCACACTTGAGAGGAGAAACTACTCCCCAAAGTTCCCTTTTTATTTGTGAGTAATTATGTTGATGTTCTTGTAAGATTTTTGCCCCAAATCGTATAGCATACCTCTTTCCTTTTTCATCCTCTTGTTTAACGACCCATCCAATGCCAATCAGACTAGTATCAACTATTAAGAAAATTGGTTTTCGATTTGAATAGTCTACCTTTTTCAATATTGGTGCCTTCATCAAAAGTCCCTTTAATTTTTTCAATATGTTTATCAAGCAACACAAATTTCCTATGTTTTTGTAAAAAACCATGTAAGTCATTTGCCACATGGGCAAAGTGAGGAATCTAAATGGCATAAAAGTCACATGCTCCTAAAACTTTCTCACTTCACTCACAAATTTACAAATTTTTGCCATTTTATTAATTGCATCAATGTCAAGAGGATCAGGTTTTTGGTCATAAAAGCCACACCGATGTCCAACGATGAGTACCTCATTTACTCGAAAAGTTGATTTTACAATTGACAAAGTTAATCCTACATCAACAAACCATTGCAAAATCTTTTCAAAAGCAATAATATGTTCTTTAAGAAACTTTTGACATCCGTCATCATCCAAGGTAAGGTCTTTCTCATTTTCCAAATAACCCTTAATGGGAATATCATCAATAAAGGGCATAGAAATGTGTGGAATAAACTCATGTAAGACCAAGTTCATTGTGTTCATCATGTGAGAAACTAAATCGGTCGCATCTTGAGGTAATGTGCATATTCTAACAAAACCAAGAGGTGTTTTCATAATGGTTATATATCTACTTTCTACAAGCAATTGGAATTTTTCATAACTGGAATAGAGATTACCCATTGAATATATAGTATGGCCTACAAATACTTCCCCAAATTCATCAACATTTGGTCTAGTACTGACATTTTCTTATGGTTACTATGTTGACCATTGAAGATCTCAGATGAAGCAAAGTTTTCCATTCTTCTTTCACATGCTGAACCAACGGTTGGAATAAGGGGCAGATGAGGACTCAAGAGTATTACTTATCTTTTCTTTGGGAAATCACATCAATTTAGGAAGATGGTCTCTAGGTACTAGAATAGGCTGCAAATTCCAAGGGATATGAGGAATTGTGAAAGTGATCATGGGAGTGAGAATCCTAGTTTGCACAAACTATCTCATGAGGCTCTAAAGTGAAAGGTTTACCATGTTTTTGTATGATCTTTAGGAAATGTTCTTTTTTTGCAAAGAGAAGAAGGTCACTTGAATCTCTTGTAACTAATTTTAGTGTTTCTTCAGTAAATTCATGGCCAATCCTTGATGGATCTCAAAGAATTGGATCATGACTTACCTTTTTAATGATGTCATCACTGAAGGAAGTGGTTGTGCTACTGGCTTGGCTTTCTTCTCTACATTTTTGTATTTTGTATCTATGTTTTCCTCAAATCCATCAAAATAATGATGCTCATTAAACCACTCATGTGAAATTGCATACATTTCCAAATATGGTATTGGCACAAGTTTTGTTATGGCTTGTTTTTTCTTTAGTAATTTTTCTATTTCATATATGACATCAACACATGAGACGTATTCAAATACTCCGCATATTTTTTCATTTTTTGCAATAAAATCATCAATTTTTAGTTGATTTTCATGTTTTCTAAGTTTTTTGTTTATTTTTGTTTGTAAGACCTGATTATGTACAAAAGAAATTTGACCAAAAGAAAAAAATAAGAAAAATTATATAGAGACAAAAGATTCAAAATGTGAGAAATCAAGGACATAGGTACCACTATTACTCCTTGTATTAGTGGCACTTACGTGAAATCCTAATAAAAGTGCATGAGAGGATACTTTCTCAAAATATGATGATTCCTAGCATGATTAACACAAATATTCATGAACAGAATTGAGTTCAACCCATCACATGAGGGAAGTCTTTCAAAGGCACTACCATCATCTAAGACTTTAGTTTCCATGCATTGCTCATAAATGAAAGGTTGTCCTAGAATAATTGAATAAGAACAATCTTCATGCGCAAAGAAATGATGATCTTCGTTTACATCAAGAATACAAAGGGGTACATTAGCACAAGCACCTAGAAGATGACTTGGAGCGTTATTGGTAGCTTCCATTTGCCATCCGTGGTCTCTCTCTAGGCCACCTACCTTCCTCATAAAGTTCTTTTGAAACTACAATGATTTTTGAGCCATAATCTATCAAGGCAAAAGCTTTGTCAAGGACAACAAAGTCAAGGAGGGGAGGAGTGTTCATGACACAACATATATTTATTTCTTGGATCCAATCTTATTCATCACCTTTTGTACCTTCTTCTACTTTTTAATTAGTTTAATAAGCACTCTTGTATAGGTGTGCCTGAGTGCCACAATAGTGAATAAGTGAGATTCATTCTCCTTTTATTGAGAACATCCCATATAGCATGGATTTTACCCATTTTGTATATAAAGAGGTCCCTACCTCTCATTTGTAGGGCATTCTTGGAGATAATGAGACCATGTTAGTTTGTGGGGTGCTTGGAGAGCTCTTGTTTTCTTCATGATGTGCTTGTGTCTTTGTTCCTTTCTTGCCTCATGCTTGTGACACACTAGTTTATTGATTAACAACATGATTATGCATGTGTTTAAATTTGTGTGTGTCATTAATGACACTTTTATCTTAATTCTAAGCATATATTGTTGTTAATCTTGTGCTAGAAACTCACAGTTGGGTCTCCTCAATGCTTCTATGCGACATTTGGGCCTTGTGAGTTGCTCCTTGGTTTGACAAATATGAGTTGTGATGCTACAATGTCAGCAATGATCATCTCAAATTCATGAAATAACTTGCTATAAGTTTCTTAGCACTTCAAATAAAGGTGTGCAAAAGGTCTCTAGAAAATTCTAACGAGTAGAGCAAAATACTAATAGAAAATTTCTCAAGGTATTTTGAAATCTCAATCTATCTATTTTGACAGAGAAGTTTGTGAATGATGATGCCAATTACAATTTGGGAGCCTTAGGACATTTGGGAGCCTTAGGAGATTTAATAAGTTTTTTTGAAGGTATAAAGTCTGGTCTTGAGTAGTATTTCTCCAAGAAAATCTCATCTTCACACTATACACATCACCTCTTTATAGTTGTATCATAGCATATTCAAAGATGGGACAATTCCCCTCATCTATTGAAAAGTTGGATCAAAGAAAATACTCGGCATGGTTTCTGAGAATGGGGGCTTATCTACAAGGAAGGAATTTTTATGGATACATCTCAAGAGATGAAATGATGCCAAGACTCAAAAGCAAGGGCTAACCAAGTCAAAAGGATTAGAAAAGGTTGAATACATGGTGTTAAAAGGAAGCTAGAAGAAAAATGTGAGAAACAAAAAGAGAATATAAAGATATTGGAAAGTGATGTCAAAAACTTGGAGTAAAAAAATACGAGATCTCCTATCAGGTATTGACTAAAGCCAATGAAGAAATAAATAGAATCTTAATGGAGGAGAGTCACTATAAAATAGAAGGAAGTATCTCAAAGCATCAAAATGAAAATATGGATTCATTGAGACAGGAAATATAGAAGATTAAAGAAGAGCTAAAAGATGGAAAAGTGTTAGAGAAACATGCAAGTATTGAAAGAAGTTGGAGAAGCTTGGAGGGGCTTACAAAGTTGAGCTATCAAGTGGTAAAGTTGGTCCAACAAACTAGCATGGGACCTGCCCTAGCTCTTTGGATATGTAAAGTAGACCTTGTAGGATTGTTTTTAGTGGAATAAAAACCACTAGGTAGTTTGGAACATGAACAAGAACAAGTTGATGAAAAATAGATAACTTGCACCTTGTCTAGCTCATAAAAACCTTCTAAAAATGGATGCAAGTTGTGACTTCAACAACTCAGAGTAGCCAACACAGTAACAATTGGAAAACTTTCTCTTAAAGGAGTTTCATATATAAGGTTGGATTGCTAAAATGCATAAAAGCCCTAATTTATATAAGCCAATGAAGGAGCAATCACCTTAACACTAATTGGATGTCATCTCAATTTTTCATGGATGTTCAGACAATGACCCCGAGGTTGTAAAACTCCAATTTCTCTAAAATTATTGAATCAAATGAACTAGAAATTTGTACACATAAACTAGATGGTTACAAATTTCCAATGAATTTTTAAACAAAGGATTTGGTTATCTGTAGAGAGAGTAGCAATCTGTGCAAGTTAACTAAGCCTAAGGAAGGAGTAGAGAATAGAAATGGCACCAAGCAATGATGAAACAGTATATTTATTGCTTCAAATTAACACTCTACTTAATGTAAAAATGGTTTTGAGCCTTTATATAGACTCTTGAGGATATGAACAGATCTTTTCTTCATGAATTTGAATTCAAAATTAGGCAAATTTGGTAGTTTAGATTGATTGGAATCTTTTCCTATAATCAAGGAAAAGAAATATTTGAAGTCATATCTACTTCTTGAATGATTGATTGAGAATCAATCTCAATTACTTCAAACTTTTAACTTTTAGTTCTTTTACTCTATCCTTTTGCAAAGGTAAATACCTTGAACCTTACAAGAAATTATGATAAGTGATCAATCAATTTATACAAAGAAATAATGTTCACATAAGTTCTATTCTTCAAGGTACATATCTGGGTAGATGGTGCCATACCATCCAAATGATGGATTTGATGAAGAGTATATCCACCTCAAGCATAATGAAAACTTGATGTTCCAATAGCTCCCCCTCAAGATAAAGTATGCTTGAGTCTTCATTCTTTGATATGTTGAATATCTACCATAGCTTTGAATCTACAAAGCTTTATCCCATCAAGTGCCTTTGTCATCATGTCAATTATTTTCTTCTCAATAGGAAAAAATGAAATGTCAATTTCATTTGCGATAAGATTTTTCTTACAAAGTGGTAATGAACTTCTATGTGCTTACTCCTTGCGTGAAAAACTGGATTTGCAGCTACATGCATGGAACTTATATTATCTCCACGTAAGTGAGGTTTCGAGCTTACAAATCCCAAATCCAAGCACAACTCCTTGAGCCATAGTGCTTCTTGAGTCGCAATAGTTAGACCTCTATATTCTGCTTCAGTTGAAGATAAAGCGATTGTGGGTTTCTACTTAGAACTCCATGAAACCAATTTTGAACCTACAAATACTAAGTATCTAGAGGTACTTCCACTATCATCCTTTGCTCTTGCCCGATCTGCTAATGAACAAATTTTGATATCCAAATTTAAAGAGTAAGAATAATAGATGTCTTCATTAAGTGTCCCTTTCAGGTACTTAAGTACTCTCTTTGTAGCATCCATGTGTGGCCTTCTAGGTGAGTGCATGAACTGACTAAGCACTACCACACTATATGATATGTTTGGTCTTTTGTGAGTAGAATATATCAAGCTATCAACTAAGATTTGATACTCTTTAGGATCATCAATCTGCTCACCTTCATAAACACTTAGTTTATGGTTCAATTCCAAAGGTGTACCTGCAAGCTTTGTGTTCTCCATTCTAAACTTGAGAACTAGGTTTTGAATGTATCTTCTGTGAGTTAGATACATCCCTTCATCTGTATAAATCACTTGCATACCTAGCAAATATGTGAACTTTCCTAAGTCATTGATTTTGAACTCCTCTTGCATGTGTCCCTTGATCCTTTGACTGCCATTTAGATAGTCACATATCACAATAATATCATCTACATATACACATAGATAGATAAAGTCATTGTGATCCTTTTTGATGAATAGAAAAGGATCAGACTTGCTAGATTTGAACCCTTGATCTTGAAGGTATGTAACCAACCTCTAATTCCAAGCTCTAGGAGCTTGTTTCAATCCATAAATGCTTTTTTAAGTCTATATACATAAGATGTATGTTTAGACTTTTCAAAAAATGGTGGTTTTGACATGTATAGCTATTCACTTATCCAACCATTTAGGAATGCATTTTTCACATCGAGTTGGAGGAGTCTCCAATTTCTTGCAGTAGCTACACTTATCATTGTTTTAATTGTAGTAATCTTTGAAACTAGTGAGAATGTTTCCTCATAGTCTATACCATGAGTTTGTGATCATCCTTTGGCAACTAATCTTGCCTTGTACTTGCATATTGATCCATCTGAGGTTCTTTTAACTTTATATACCTTTTGATTGGGTGACATTGGAACCAAGTCTCAAGTGTCCATCTCTTTCAATGCATCTATTTATTCTTGCATGGACTTTTCCCAATTAGGGTTTCCCTTTGCCTCTTCGTAGGTCCTTCTTCTTCTCCTATGTTGTTTGTGTGCTTTCTTATATCTCAAAATCCAACAATTGGTATTAGAGTAGGTCTCCCGTTCATCTAGTGCATTGTCGACAACCCTCAGACATAGCCTTAGAATTGCATGAAAATTGGTGAGCATACTCAGGGTGATTAGGAGTTCAATAGAGCTTTTCTTTGTACGTAAAATCATGATCCAAGCTCATTTCTACCTTTGAATGCACTATCACAGTGCATGTGTAGGCAATTTCATCTTTTTAAGCCAAAGATATATATAGGTTTTGGTTTTCCAGTATAAGCGCCTTGAAGTCTACTACAAGTTTAGAAAAACTTGGCAAGGTAGTTCTGTTCAACTTTTGAGATACAATCATTTTTCTACATTAGATAAATTCTATCATAAAAGGTAAGGTGAAATTCTATTAGTTGAAATTGTATTCCAACTATGATATGAAATTAATGAATATCGCTACATTTGTACAAGAAGTGCAATCGATTGTACATGTGAAAGGGCCTAGCAGCCATGACACGTGCTAGGCCCATTCACATGTACAACTATAATTTCTATTAATTAAAGTTTGAATGTACTCTTAGCTGAACCTCCTTTAAAAAAAAAGAAGAGGAATCAATGAAAAATATGAGATGAGCCTCATAAATTATCTTGCTCCCAATATCTCATGAAGACTCAATGATAAACCTATCTTCATTGATTTGCAATGAATTTGTGGTCCTCAAAGTTAAAAATATTATAATAAAGTGTCAAAAGTTTTTCTTTTACACAAAGAAATGCCTCATCAACTTGCATAAATTGAATTCCCACATAATGATGCAAAATACCCAAATTTAATTTTTCAAAAGAGGCTTGAATAGCTTTGTTGGAGTTCAAGGTCTGTAAAAGCACACAAAATATACAATGAAGAAGAATAAGCTTGGAGCCAACACAATATTGAATGTATTACCAAGTAAATGTATAAAGATAACTCAACTATTAGGGTTATAGAAATGTATACAAGAATGTTCACATAGATTAATACCAAAATATATCAACAAATACCCCTTGCCAGTATTTTTATGACCAAGGAGCTTGCACTCATGTATAAGAAGTGCCAAGCTATGTGGAAAGAGACAAAAGTAAGTAAGCCTAAAGCTTTGCGAAAAGCTTCAATCTTCTCCCTAGACAGAGACTTTGTAAAAAGTTATACAATATTATCCTATGTGGGCACATAAGCCAAATTGATCTCTCTAGTCAAGAACCTTTCCATGAGATAATGATAGTGCACCTCAATGTGCTTTTGTGTGAGCATGGAACAAAAGGTTCCTCACAACTACCAATGCACTCTAACTATGAGCGAAGATGGTGTTGGCACAAGAGTAAACGACACCCAAATTAGCCAAAAAGTATCTGAGCCACACATACTCAATAGTGGTTGTGAAAGGTGCCTTATACGCAGCCTCACAACTAGAAGTGGATAGAGTAGGATGATTCTTGCTCAACCAAGATATGCATGAGCTATCTAGAATAAAGCATAAACCATTGGTGGACACATGAGTGCTATAGCAACCAACCCAATTTGATTTAGAAAAAGCATGTAAATCTAGTGATAATGATCCCCCTTTGAATAAAACAATTCAAGTAGATATGTACCACTCAATTACAAAAAGGTGTGCTTAAGCGCATGCCAATGCTTGACACCTGGGCAATGTATAAACCTTTTTGGATCTATGACCCATCTTCTCGTTAGTAGTGTATGTTTGCAATAGATTTAGATGTTTGGTACTTTGATAGTGGGGCAACCAAACATGTTACCTCGCAACACAATTTCCTGAGTTCGCTTGAGCCTGCCACTATAGGGAATATTGTCACATGTGCAACTCCTCTTATCTTGTAATGGAGTTGGTAAGATCATTTTGACCACAACTAATGGTAGTTCTTTCACCTTGTCATTTGCTTTGTATGTGCCATGGATCTAGACAAAAATATTGTTAGTTTCAACATAAGCCAAGATTGTCTTTTTTCTCAAATTTGTTGATAATAGATGCACACTTCATGATATCTCAAATGGTGATAATATTATTGATTTTGGCATTTTATGTTGTGTTCTATATAAGCTCATAGACTATGCAAAATCTTTGAATGATTTAGCATGTGTAGTTTCAAAACTCTCAGGCTATATCAAATGCATTGCTTTGGCATGCATACTTTGGTCATCTAATTTATGCTAGTTTGCTACACCTGCAAAAATATGAAATGGTTTCTTTTTTGCCCAAAATTGAGGCACCTTGTAAATATGTATCTGAATGTTGTATTTTGGGAAAAATGTAGCATTCTTCCATCCATAAAGATGGATGAGTTTGAGCCACCCATAAATTGCAACTTGTGCATAGTGATGTATGTGGTCCTATGCAGACAACATCTTTTGGGAACTACCTTTACTTCATCACTTTAATTGATGATTTCTCTAGGAATACATGGGTCTAACCATGAAAAGAAAAGTCTGAAGTGTTTATGTGCTTCAAATAGTTTCTAGTTTTGGTTGAAAGTCTATGAACATGTAAATTGGGCATCCTCCATTCTGATCAAGGACGGAAATACATGTCTTCTAATTTAATGCATTTGTCGCTAAGATTAGGATAAAACATTAGTGTACGGTGTTGTATATACCTCATCAAAATGGATTTGTAGAAAGAAAGAATGTGTCTCTCATGGAGATGGCAAAGTGTATGCTCAAAAGTCAGGCTTTACCACATAGCTTTTGGTTTGAGCTTGTTATGTGTGCAACATATGTACTTAATAGATGTCCTACCAAAGCACTAAAATCGATCACTCCATATGAGGCTTTGCATAGTCACAAGACATTTGTTGTTCATATGTGTGTCCTTGGTTTTCTAGCATATGCATTCATGCATGAACAACAACACAACAAATTGGATGATAAAGTAATAAAATGTAATTTTTTTGGGTACAATTTTGATTTATATCATCCAAAAATTAAACACATTATGGCTAGCCGTCATGTTGTTTTTGTGGAAGATGCAATTCAGCCATTAGTTTCATGTACTAAGGAGACATCACTTAGCTCTAGATATATGTATGAAACTTTGCTACCTCTTTTTCATTAGGGGAAAAAGTGGACCTTGCATGGGCCTTGTAAGGATCCCTAATTTTTAGGGATTAAAGAGCTTAAAACATGAGCTTGATTAGGCATACAAAACCACTAGTTGTTTTGTAGAATAAAATATTATTTGAGGAAGCCTTTTGTGTCAAATCCAATGCGTGAGAGTTTATGGCCATCGGATTTTTTTGATCAATGGTTCAATTTGAATTTCGTGGAGATTTGGAGAGAGAAGATCTGCTCGACGGCACAAGTTCTCAGAGTCTTTGCATGATTTTCACCATTAGATCTTGATGGATCCAATGATAAACCATGAATGGGGCTGAGCACGATTTTGAATCAGTTTTTGAACAATCTCTGCAACATTTTAGACCATTAGATTTGAAGGAATCCAATCGTGGACCACAAATGGGGCTGAAGATTTAGCTGTAGCCATCGATGCACACATTGATCCAATGGGCTGTGTAAAAAGGTGCCATTCGATAAAAATCTTCACCTACAACTATTGGATGGAGAGCATATCTAGTGGTCATTGTGCAAAGGCGCCCAAGATTGATGTTATTCATTATCAGACATCCGATGTAGTCCCTAATCCAATGGTTAGAGTGTAGTGGTGCATTTTTTTTGGGAAAAAACAATCTAAGCCTTTGAAAAGCTTAAAGATTCAAGGGCTCTTGTTCAATCTTGCTTTGACTTTTGCAACTCAACCTCAACCTTTGGATCCTAAAGCCAATCCAAGGGCTATGATTAATTTCTAAGCCAGAAAAAACTAGTCACATGACTAAAACCATTGATTGAAGGTGGTTTTCTCCTCTTTGACCATAGAAAAACAAGGGAAGCCTGTTGATATATTTAGGTAGTGATGTGTGTGAACACACTAGAATCGTCAAGGCACTTTTTTCCCTCTTTAGGAGGTTTTTTTCCCTTGGCTTGTATATACGCCTATTGCCCTAATGGGCTTCTTATCTTTGTACATTCTCTAGTAATACATTCAATATTGTGTGTTTGTGCTCCAAGCTTCTCCTTCTTCCTTGTGTTGTTCGCGTGCTTCTATAGACGTCTATCTCCAACAATTGGTATCAGAGCAGGTCGTCGCTTCATCTAGGGTGCCGTCGACATTCCTCCATTTGCAATCTTAGATTCGCATGAAATTTGGTGAGCATACTCAGGGTGTTTTAGAGATCAAAACAGCTTCGCTCGTTTCGGCCTCTGAATGCACTATGGCAGTGCTTCTATAGGCTATTTCGTCTTTTTGTCCCAAAGGTATATACCAATTTTTGTTCGCCAGTTTAAGCATCTCGAAGTCTGCTACAGGTCTAGCAGAACTTGTCTCGGCAGTTCTGTTCAACAATTTGAGATACAATCAATTTTCTGCATCAAGGTATTTTAGTCACTCGCCATGGCTGAAAGCAGTGATGTATTCCATATGTTGGTTGTTGAGGATAAGTTGGATGGTACCAACTACCCATTATGGGCTTATATGATGCGACATATATTGGTTGCAAAAGGATTGTGGAACATTGTGCAGGGTGTTGAAAGACATCTTGTTACACCTCTGGCTACAGGTACTGCAAATACAAGTGCTGGAGCTAATGAAGATGGTGTTGAAGATGATATTCCGCATATTCCTGTTCGTGTTGTTGTTTCTGCTGCACCTACTGTAGAGCAGATTTGCTGGGATGGTAGAGATGCCCAAGCACATGCATTGATAGCTTTGTCTGTCAAACGTGCCATTATTCCTCACATTCGCTCTTGTAGAACAGCTAAGGATGCTTGGGATACACTTACCACATTGTACCAAGCTAGGAATGAGGCTCATGTTGCTTACCTCCGAAAACAGTTGGAGAGTGAGCACATGAATGAAGGTGATTCTATGGACAGTTTCCTAACGAAGGTCAAAGACTTGAAGGAACAATTGATTTTTGCTGATGAGTTTATACCAGATAGCTCACTTGTGCAGACCATTTTGAATGGTCTTCCTGATTCATATCAGAGTTTTGCTTCTACTCTTCGGTTGATGATGAAAGGCAATCCAAATGCCTTATCATTTGAGGAGTTAGTCTCTGTTCTATTGCAGGAAGATCAGTCCAGGAAAAACAGGTCCATTATGCAAGTTACAGATCAAGCTTTCCTAGCTAGATAGAAGGGCAAAGGAAAATGGAGCTCTTCAACTAGTAAGCAGTGTTGAGATATCAAGCTCAACATGTGATGATCCAGGATGACACGTACCAGATTTTCGTTTCTCTGACATGTATAGTGGTCATGCCAGTATATGTCACGGATACTTCATTGAGCTTTATTAGACTATCTACCGAGAGTGATGACACATTTGTTTCTTGCCAGCTCACTCATTCGCGGACATTAGGTTTTTCCTTATGTACTGGTCTTTATATATTGCACTTGTTGTATTCTTGTTTTTAGGTCATTCTTGTACATTCCTTTTTATGTAATAGAAGAAGAAGAAGAAGATCATTCTTCCTTGCCTCAATCTGTGTGTGTGCTTCTCCTTGAGAGTGAGAGTGTGTGTGTGAGCTCTCTTCCTTATCTCCTTCCTCGTGACAAGCAAAAATTTGTGAATTCTGCATATTCGAAGAAGGAAGATAAAGATGAGAAGAAATCAAAAAAGCAGAAATTGTTTTGTAAGTATTGTAAAGGGAATGATCATATCATAAAGAACTGTCCAAAATTGGCTGCTAAAGAGGCAAAGAAGAAAGAGGCTGGAATGGTTGTTGCAGAAGCCTCCACACCAAAAACTGAGTCTGCAAATCTTGTGTAGGAAGAAGAATGGGCGTTTACTACTGTCTGCAGTTTTGACCCATCTTCTCATGAGCACTGCATGTCTGTAGTAGACTCAGATGTTTGGTATTTTGATAGTGGGGAGACCAAACATATTACCTCGCAACGCAGTTTCTTCTCTTCACTCGAGCATGCCCCTAAAGGGAATACTATTACATGCGCCAACAACTCCTCTTATCCTATTATGGGTGTTCGTGAGATCATTTTGACTACTGTTGATGGTAGTTCTTTCACTTTGTTACATGCTTTATTTGTGTCAGGGATCAAGAAGAACCTGTTATCACTTTTTGCATTAGACAAGATTGGCTTGGTTGTGAAATTTGTTGATGACAGGTGTACAGTTCATGATCTGTCAAATGGCGATGTGATTATTGCTTCTGGCATTTTATGTCGTGGGGCGTATAAGCTCATAATCTATGAAAGATCTGTAAATGATTTGGCATGTGCAGTAAATGATTTACAGGCTATGTCAGATGCAAAGCTTTGGCATGCATGCTGTGGTCATCTGAATTTTGCTAGTTTGCTACGCCTGTAGAAATCTGAAATGGTGTCCTCATTGCCCAAACTAGAGGCACCTTGAAAACATGTTTGTGAAGGCTATATTTTGGGCAAAATGCAGCGTTCATCCTTTCCAAAAGATGGTTCAATTCGGGCTACTCAAAAATTGCAGCCTGTACATAATGATGTATGTGGCCCTATGCAAAAACCTTCTTTTGGAAATTATCTTTACTTCGTGACTTTCATTGATGATTTTTCCAAGCATGCATGGGTATATTCATTGAAGGAAAAGTTTGAAGTGTTCATGTGCTTCAAACAGTTTTTGGTTTTGGCTGAAAATCTATCAGCATGTAAAATGGGCACCCTCTGTTCGGATTGAGGGGGGGAATATATGTCTTCTGATTTTAATGCATTTCTGGCTGAACGTGGGATAAAACACCAGTGTACAGTGCCGTATACACTTCAACAGAATGGAGTTGCTGAACGAAAGAACGGGTCACTCATGGAGATGGTGAGGTGCATGGTCAAGAGTCAGGCTTTACTACATAGTTTTTGGCTTGAGGCTGTCATGTGTGCAACATATGTACTTAACAGGTGTCCCACCAAAGCACTGTAGTCTATCACTCCATATGAGGCTTGGCATGACTACAAGCCATCTATTGCTTATCTGCATGTTTTTGTTTGTTTGGCATATGCACTAGTGCCTAAACAACATCGCAAAAAATTGAATGATAAGGTAGTAAAATGTAATTTTGTTGGGTGCAGTTATGAAAGTAAAGGCTATCGTCTGTATCATCCATAGACTAAACACATTCTGGTTAGTTGTGATGTTGTCTTTGTGGAAGATGCTATTCAGTCATTGCTTTCATGTACTAAGGAGACATCTATGAGCTCCAAAGACATGTATGATACTTTTATGCCTCTTTTTACAAGTGGATAGTCTAATGCTGATCCTAATGAGGCAACTTCTCACCCTTTGCAGGTTTCATATGATGATGCAGATCATTCCATTTCTGATGCAAATTTACATGATGCACTTGTTGATGAGAGAGCTAATATTGAGAAAGCAAAAACTATGCCAAAATGGCTGGTGGAGACTTTGCGTGACAGCAAATTAGATGCACCTTTGTCATATCGTACTCGTTCAAGCTCTCATAGTGCCTCCTTTGCATCAGATTGCTATGCTATGGTTGCATCTAGTCTTTGTGATGAGAATGAGCATGTTTCTTTTGATGAAGCATAGAATTCAGAAAATTGGATGGCTGCTATGCAATCTGAATATGATGCTATAATGAAGAATGGTACATGGTCTTTATGTGACTTGCCTCCATGCAAGAAGGCCATTGACACTAAGTGGGTATACAAGTTGAAGCATAAACCTTATGGTACAATTGACAGGTATAAGGCTAGGCTTGTTACAAAGGGTTATGCGCAGGAAAGAGGCATTGATTTTGATGAGACCTTTGCACCTGCATGCCGTATGACTACTGTTCGGAGCATTTGTGCACTTGCAACCCATCATGGTTGGAATGTACATTAGTTGGACATTAAAACAACATTTCTAAATGGTGACTTGCATGAAGAAGTGTATGTTTTTCAGCCCCGTGGCTTCGTGCAGAAAGGGCATGAAAACTAGGTGTGCAGGTTAAAGAAAGCATTATATGGTTTAAAGCAAGCACCACGTGCTTGGTATGAGAAGATACATGCCTATCTGATTGCACATGGTTTTGAGAATAGTCCAACTGAAAGAATCTTATATGTTAAGTGTGCTAATGATGTGCTTCTGATCATTTTTATCTATGTTGACAACATGCTGCTCAGTGGTCCTATTGAGAAGCATATTGCTGATTTTAAGGCTGATTTGCATGCCGCTGTGGAGGTGATCGCAATCCGGGTGGATCGGGTCCGGTTGTGGCACACACAGGGTGTATGAAGCTAATGAATGTTGGAAGGTTTAAAGATGTGAAGGTGAAATTAATGTTGAGTATGGAGAAGAGAGAGATGTTGAAATGTTTATGGGAATAGGAATGTAGGAGTGCAAGTTAGATTTATGAATATGAATGATAAGAATGAAAGAGAACCATACATACGAATGAAATTTGGAAGGAAGAATGGTCCATTGAAGGAGCTTCTTAAACACTTCCTAATTCCAATCCATATGCATAGTCTTCTTTGGATGATATGTATGCATGACGAGAATAGATGGAACCCTTACACATAAACCAGTTTCGAAAGGAAGAATGGTCCAATATTGGAGCTTCTTATACACTTTCAGAAACTAATCAATATGTATGGGTATGTATGGATTATATGCATGCAAGTGAATTATGATGATAGAGTTTACTCACAAGCTCAAAGAAACATCCTCACTGGTTCAACGCAATACTGCGGAGCCTTCTCACACATAGAAGAAATAGAAGACATGTAAAAATACTTAAGAGACTGAGAGAGGAGACAAGAGACAAGTGACAAGTGACATGAATTAAAAGGATTTGAATTAAGATACATGTAAAATATCGTCGTGGTACGTCATGCTAAGCAGTCTACTGATCAAAGGTGGTTTCGACCCTCAAACCATGACAGTTCAACCGAATGTCACACGTAAGAAGGTGAGTTCCACTCCAGTGACCCTATGTCTGTCTAGGCTCGTAACGTCTAACTAAAGAAGTCTAAGACTCATTAAAATCAGCTCTAACTCACTCACACGCTCCACCGAGGGTGAGTCAAGATAGAGATGCTGGTTTCAAGAGCCTATCCTAAATTGGAGTTCTAACTTAAATTTGAAACTAGGTTCTATACTCATACTAGCTCACCTTGGATCCTCACTCGCTCAACCGAGGGTGATCGTCTCAAGGAAACCGTAAGCTAGCATGAGCCCTATGGATGCCTAACAATGATGCTCTAGGAGTTTGGAGGGGGGTTTATATAGTTTTTTGAATGAATTTGGGCCCTTGGATCTAGAGAAATCAACTCTCAACTCTAGGATCACTACTTTTGATTACAACCATTTGATTAATCAAATCAATGGCTTGGAATTGTTCTTTCTATCAAATCTAATGTAAAGGAGTGAAATTTAGGCGCCCTCATTCTCCACCATTGGATCTGGGGATGATCTGGACCGTCGGATCAGTGCTGACATCAATTCGGATAAGATAAGCCACTATTTTTGGAGAAATACTGCATTATTGATCTTTGATTGTAAAAAAGGTCTTCTTTTATGGGAAAACTCGTGGATCCTCCTTCGTTTATGCTTTAGTGCATCTCCACCCTTGAATATGTGCTCATCTTGACCGTACAACATGGTTCAATCATATTCTGCCATGTGGCAGCCCTTCAAGCCTTCAATTTTCTTATACTAGAAAACTGCGGTAATCCTGAAAACTGGTCTTTGTACTCTTTGTACTCTTTGACCCTCCAAATAGGCTTTGATGAAGATGAAACTTTGTAGGACTATGTTTCCAAAGATCTCCTTCAGGAATATGCAGAAAAAACTCCCATCTGAATCTAACTTGTACAAGTTTGACTACATTTGGAAGCTTGCAAGGTGGCATTAAGGTGTCTAGGAAGCTCGGATAGCCTTGAAACTTTATACAAATATGTAGCCACATATGGTCTTTATACATGCCAAACCATATGGCTAACATAAATTTCTATACAAGAATTTGTAGGGTCAAACTAGAAAAATTACATTTTTACAAAATGAACATAGCATATCAATGTACTACGAAATCCATTTTCTGCTGAAATTTGGGCTGTAGACTGCCTTTGACAATATTTACAAGTATATGGATTTTCATCTAATTTGGTGACAATGAAATTTTTGCCCTAATTTCCCAACTTTGACCAGCTTTGACCGCTACCATGGACTTTCTTGATTTCTTTGAAACTTTGTATGTGAGCTTCCTTTGACATCCTTGATGCATCCTGGACTTCTCGGGGAATTCCGACTACCTTCACCAAATATGTTTTTTGTAGGCCTTCACAAGTGAGAGAGGAGAGAAAATCTTGACGACATTCGCCCCCACTAAACCTGCGATTCCTCCGGAAGCGCCACTCTAGCATCTGTGAAAAACAAAATGTTCCAGGCATCAAATTCTTTTATAGGCAACATAAGAAACATGGAAGGAAAATTGATTATATGCATGAATCAATAGGTAACGTGACATGAAGCAAAATTTGCATGAAAGAAAGAATTGAAACAGGCAACATGAATATGCATGAACAAATAGGCAACATATATGCAAGTGAACAAGCAACATTGGCAACAAGAAAGAAAAAAAAAAGAAGCATCAATATGAAGTGGAAGTGGATGTATTGAGTCGTTTTAAGCATCAGTTCCTCTCATCTTGAAGATAATTTTGTACCTTTTTCATAAAGCAATCTACCTTAAATATGATTATGAACAAAGATTTAGGATTTTCAAGAGACATCTTTCATCTTTAGCTTATTTTAGATCAACTCCTTTCCTACATAAATATGAATATGCTCTTTCTCTAATAACATGCAAGGAAATCTAACTAAACTCCACTAATGCATAAATCTGCCTATATAGCCCGTGATTTATTCTACTATTCCTCTTTATCCTCCTTTGGCTTGCTCTTTTTTTTTTTTTTTTTGATGATGATGATGATTCGGCAACTTTATGGTTACGATCACTTTTTTGGGGTGGAAGAAAGTGTAAACTTCTTGGTAACATGTAGCAACCTTTTTTTTTTTTTTTTTTGATGACAGGGAAAAATTAAACCCCGATACAAGGTACAACCATTTTTTATGATGGAGAACAGTCGTTTAAACTCCGATACAAGTGCTGTGAGATGGACTAAGGATGTAGAAACATGCAATAGCAGGAGCTAGGATTTCAACAATTATGCTTTCGATACTGGATACATATGCATGTTTATATATGAAAGTCATGTCACCAAAATAAACCTCCAAATCTACATGCCCTATCTCTCCACAATCCTAGATTATAATCAATTTCTTAGTAGATAAGTTACTACTTAAGATACAATTTTACACAAGTAGAGAAATCATCATTTGCCTTTTTTGACTCAAGTGATGTGGATATGCAATGCAATGCAAAGACTGAAAAAAACATGCATGAAACAAGCATGGAAAAAAAATAGAATGAACTTGAAAAAAAACAAAGCAACCTGAACTTGAAAATTAATGATATATATATATATATATATATATATATATATATATATATATATATATATATATATATATATATATATATATATATATATATATATATATATATATATATATATATATATATATATATATATATATATATATATATATATTTTTTTTTTTTTTTTTTTTTTTTTTTTAATAACATGGATACTCCTGTTTATGAATCGGCCTCATTGTTGTCATCTTCTTCAATGTCCTCATCCAAAATGTACTCGTCATTATCACGCTTCTTGAATAACTTTATCCTTTTACCTGCAATCAAAGTTTTTAGTGCAACACCATTTAATTCACAAAGAGCATACGTACCATTGTTGTTGACTTTTGATAGTATGTATGGCCCAAACCACCGTTGAGTGAGCTTTTTGCGTGCATCATATTGAGAGTCAAATGTACTATCATAAATGAGCACCCAATCTCCTACTTCAATTGGCTTAGGATGCAATCGATGAGTTTTATCAAAATAATGCTTGTTCTTCATTCTAGATTCTCTTAATTTTTCAACAGCATCATCAAGTCTTAATTTACCTTGTTCTAACTGTTTAATACGCAAACTCAAAAAATCATCAGTAGACATGTTTTCAGACCAAGGAAAATTTGACCATGCAGAAATATGAGACTGAATTGGAAACAATGGTTTTTGACAGTACATGAGTTCAGCAGGCATATATCCAGTAGTACGTGTGCATGTCATTCTATCTGCCCAAAGTGCAAAAGGTAAGAATTTAGGCCATTGTTTGATGTCACCATTACATGCTTTAGATATGGCTTTCACAATAGGTGGATGCCCTCTCTCTATTTTACCATTGGCCTCTGGGTTATATGCAGTAGTGAGAGACAAACGAATACCGTGACGCTCAAAGAACTCTTTAGCTTCTCTCGCATTTAACTCTCCATGATCGGCAACTACTTTCTCTATGTACCCAAAGCGACTTATGACATCTTCAAGCAAGAATTTGCAAACATTGTAAGTGGTCTTAGATCGTAGTGCACGTCCCTCTACATGATTAGTTAAGTCTTCTTATGCAAGTACAATGTAACACATTTTGTCGATACCTTTAGGCATAGTTACAAGATCTACTACCCACTTGTAGTGAATACAAGGTGGATAAGTAGGATGCAACGGATCTCTATGTTTGACTGATGAATGAAGTTGACAAGTAGAACATGTAGAAACATAGCTACTAATGTCAACATACATCCTAGGCCAATAATAGGTACTTCTAATTTTTTCATATGTTCCAAAAAATCCTTTATGACCGGCCCATAATGTCTCATGCATTTCCTTCATTACTTGCAATTGAAGACCTCGTTTTCCCAGGACTCGTTGTGGATTCTTAACCTTACCCTTAGCATGTCTCCAAAGATAACCATTACATAGGAAAAAGTTATAAGCTCGTTTCCTAATGTTACGGAATCTATTCGTAGTCCAGCTAGGTAATGGTTGTAGTGTACTGAGATACTTTCCTATGTCTCTCCATTCATCTTCGTACTCAGACTCATGAAATTTCTCATACTCATATATATGTGGAACATAGTCAACTAAATTCACATTCTTTATTAGATCACTTTCAAGATCATCATCAAATCTAGCTCTCGATAACATATCAGCAACTGAGTTTGACTTACCTGAAATATGAACTAACTCAGGATTTATGAACTTAATATATGAGATCCATCTAAGCATGGCTATATCAGGAGATGAACAATTGGTTATCATTCCAATGAGAGGCAAACAATCAGTCTCAACTTTGACATTTGCACCAATGAAATATTCTTTGTCTATTTTCAAAGTTGTTACCATACCCCATAGTTCTCGTTTGATCTGTGGATATTTTCGTTGTGTTTCATGTAGAATTTTGGCACCAAACCTAATTGCATATCTATTCCCTTCACTATCGTCTTGACTTATGACCCAACCTATACCAATAGGACTAGTATCAACAGTCAATATAATAGGTTTGTTAGCAGAATAGTCTACACGCTTAAGGATGGGAGCTTCAAGCAATAATTTCTTCAATTTACGCATAGCTTGAGTGTGTTTGTCAGTCCAAATAAATTTTCGTTTCTTCCTCAACAAGTCATAAAGACAATCAGTAACATGAGCAAAGTGTGGGACCCAAATAACATAAAAGATACAAGCACCAAGAAATCTACGTACCTCACTCACGTTGTTACATGTTTCAGAAATCTTGCTAATGGCATCAACTTTTTGTGGGTATGGCTTTCGACCATAATGGCCACATAAATGTCCAACAATAAGCACCTCGTTGACACCAAAAACAGATTTCTCTATGGAAAATGTGAGACCTACCTCTTCAAATCGTTGAAATATTCTTTCACAATCAGAGAGATGGTAAATAACAAATTTACGACATCCAGATGAATCTAAAGTAATGTCCTTTACACGTTCCTCACTCCCTTTAATTGGAATATCATCAATGAATGGCATAGTTATATGAGGGATAAAATCATGTAAGACCATATTCATAGCACTCATCATATGAGCCACAGAATTAGTCGCTCCTTGAGGTAAAGTACACATTCGCACTAAGCCTAAAGGAGTTTTCATTGTGGTTATGTCACGACTATCAATTGCTAACTGGAATTGGTCATATCCAGAATATAAATCACCCATTGAATAGATAGAATGTCCTGAAAATGATTCAGCAAACTCATCTACAATGGGTCCTGTTCCTACATTCCTTATGGTGACTTTATTGACGGGTTGGAGATCTTGAATAAAACGTAGTTTCCCATTCTTTTTAGGCACAGTGAACCATCTATTTGAGTAAGGTGCAAAAGATGGCTCTAAAATTCTCATGTTTATCTTCTCCTTAAGTAGTTTCATTAGCTCAGGTAAGTGAGCCTTTGGAACAGGTATAGGACGAAGATTCCATGGAATATGTGGAATAGTAAAGATTATCATGGGTGCAACTAGCTTAGGATCTACACAACCAATCTCATGAGGATACATAGTAAAGGCTTTTCCATGGCTACGTATGACTCTCTCAAATTTATCTCTCTCTGCTGGCAAAAGAAAGTCATCATCTCTACCAATTTTCACCTGTTTGATTGTCTCATCCGTGAATGCATGTCCTATGTTTTTCTTATCCCGAAGAATTGGATTATTTTTCACATCAATAATTTTTTCATTACTTCCTTGAGGTAATGGTTTAGCTATGGGTTTGATTTTTTTGTCTACAGTTTTGTACTTTGTTTCAACTAAGGCATCATGTGTTTGGTTAAATTTTGAGCACTTGTCAACATTGAGAGCATACTCTTGGATTAGAGCATACTCATCAAGGGAAGAAATCAGAATAATATGGGAGTTAGAATTTTGTTGAAGACATAACTCTAACTCCTCAAGAGTAGAGAAACAATGAGATGTCTCAATCACATGCTCAATGTTCTCATCATGTTCCATGATTTTGTTGTTTTTATAAATTTTTTGGGTTTTTTGGATAAAAGACTTGGACAATTGACTCTTATAAAGAAAATCTAATCTAGAATGTGGAAAACAAAGTGACAAACTATTGTACATGTTGGTTGGATGCGAGATGTCAAACCAATATCCACTGTTGTCCCGCTCAACAATGGATTCTATCCGAAATTTTGATCATATGTAGCTCCAAACATGAATCGAGGTGCACAATCACTACAAGCATGCTCATGACCCTGAGTAACAATAGGTTTCTTTCTAATTGACAATCGATTCCTAGGATGATTCACTCTTACTGTCATGACTTGAAGTGATTGCATTCCATCCTTAGACTTAAATCTAGCATAGGTAGACCCATCATCCATGGCTTTAGTTTCCATACGACTCTCACAAATAAAGGGTTGACCTAAGAGAACTTCATAGGAGCAATTATCTTGAATAAAAAAGTGAAACTCTTCTGTGATTCCTCCTATGGATATGGGCACACTAGCACAAGCTCCATACAGGGTACCTACACCATTATCTGCAGTTCTCATACGCCATCCACAATCTTTATCTATGGGCCATCGAAACTTATCATACACTTCTCTTGAAATCACATTGATTTCAGAGCCGGAATCTACTAATGCATTTACAGTGATAGTGTTCTTATCATTTCCTATTTTAACATGCATCTCTGATGTACCTCTAGACCAAAATGTTCTTTTAAAGTGACTTTCAGGATTGTTTTCATGATTTTCATGGTCAGGTTGAATAGGTCCTAAGAAATTTTTATTAACAGTTACTTCATCATCATCAAAGTTCTCTTCATCAGATTCATCAAAGTTTAAGGCTTCATTCATAGCTTGATCTTGATCTAGAGAATCTTGCATCTCAGTATCTAGATTAAGCGGAAACCTCTTCCTTTTAATTAGGCCAATAAAGTTATCTTTAAAAGCAGGCTTTGCAATAGAGAAAACTTGTTCTAAAGACATAGTCACTTGACTCTTAAGCAAAATGTCATCTAAAATTTCCATAGGATCTATTTTTCTCTCAATTTCTGAAATCAAGATGGCTTTAGGTTTTCTCTTTGGTTTCTTTTGTTTTTGCTCAGGATCTTGTTTTTGTTCATGTTCTCGTGTTTGGTCTTCAGTTTGTTTTGATTGTTCTGGTTTATCTAAAGGCTTTGGTTCTGTTTTTCTTTGCTTTGTCTTCTTCCCTTTTTGTTTCTCCTCTTGTTTTTGTTCATTGGGTTCTGATTCTTGTTTTTTATCTTTAGATTGTGATGTTTCTCCTTGCTCTATGATTGTTTCTATTCCCTCTGAGGTTTGTTTTCGAGTCACTCTTCTTTCACTAGGCTCAGCTTCATCTCTTTTTCGTTTTTCTTCTACATTGGATATGTGAGAAATAAGAGATTGATCTTCTATCGGTGACTCCCAAGCCGTTATTCTCCTAATCTCATCCCGTGCTCTTACTAAAGCCTCTATGGAAAAATCACCTTCCTTTGTGGGTTTACTTGATTCTACTTGTTGTTCATCAAGAGCTTCTAGTTTCACTCCTCTAGTTCCTACGTCCATTATGGTTATATTTTCATAATGTTTTTTCATTCCTCCCTTACCATAATTTCCTTGCAAAGGTAGCCTAGATCGATAGTCACAGATTTTCTTGTCTATGTCTATTACTAGTCGTTGCTCCTTAGCATCCTTCAATAGTTCGCAATCTCTCAAAAAGTGCTCTAACGAATCACACCAAGGACACCTACGAGGGCCACGCACAAAACCATTTTGATTTTGAGGATTTTGATTAACTTGTGGTGGGAAATTTTGAAATTGAGAGATTTTGTTGATAAGGTATTGCTTGAACAAGATAATTAGGATTTTGAAAATGCAATTGATGTATTTGAGGAGCTTGGGGAGCAACATGTGGTACTTGAGGTGCAAGAGGAGCTTCCATATTATACGGTTGATGATTTTGAAAATTTTGATTTTGAGGATTTTGAAAAGCTATTTGAGAAGCTTGAGGATACAGGTTTTGATACATTTGAGGATTTTGCACATGAGGATGAGGATTTTGCATTGAAGGATTATGCATTGGAGGAACTTGATATGCTTGAGTAGGAGCTACTTGTGGATTTCGATTGGTAGCTATAACATGTTGATTAGGCTCTTGAAAAGTCATTGGGTTCATTTGATTTTGGAAAGTTTTGGTGTAATTAGATTGTAAAGCATCTATAGTCTTGTCCAAATTGGATTGTGTAGCAATAAGACTTTCCATTTGCTTAGTGAGAATATCCACTTGAGATTGTTCAACTACACTTTTATTTGGCTCTACTTTAAAACCTTGAGTAGGCTCCATCATTTGAGGAATAGGAGTAGAGTCAAAAAGTATAGCATGGGATTGTTCTCTAAATTGCTCCTTAATTTATGGAAGGCTAGCTTGAGGAAGACTAGTTTGCTCATAAAGCATGGATTGTCTTTGATGTCTATGGGCTACAGCCTCTACTACTTTACGCACTTTTTGCCAATTGTCAGTAAGACCATAGCGCTTATCTGGTTCTTCTAATCGCCGTTCAACTTCCCTACGAGTTTCAGGATGAAGAAGCTTAAGAAAATTGATCACAAGATCAGGTTCCAAAGTTATCTTATCCTCATCAGGAAGTTGTTCATAGCATCTAATATACTCATTTTGTAAGTGAGTAATAGAGCTACTAGGCTTTGGAGAATTGACCCATCGTAAGAATCCATCTCGATTATGTTGGCTATAATCTTCAAGATAGAATTCTTTGAGCATCTCCTTTCTAAAATCACTCCAAGGAAGACTATCATATTGAGTGACATGGTTTATGATAGAGCTATCAACAATTCGTTCAAAGAATGATATCAAAAGATCTTCGGGAAGACCAAAAATCATAGATTGCTCTTCAAACAAATCTAAGTAGCTTGTGATGTTGATGCCATTGAATTTTCCCTTCTCTCTCAACATAGAAGAGACTATTCTTTGGCCTTCTTTCTCAACAATAAGGGATTTGAATCCTTCCTCCATCTTATGTGAATAAGCAAGTGATGCACGATGCTCTAGATCTCTCACAAATGCGTTTACTTCACGACGAAGATGTGCACGATACTGTGAGAAATCCAGTGCAACACTCAAGACTGATGATGATGATATGATGAGGATGAAAAATATGAAACAAAGGATATGGATCACAACCTCCCAACAAGATCAGAAGCAAATGCCACGAAGCGTTTCACGTCGGGTTCAAATGTGGAGGTGATCGCAATCCGGGTGGATCGGGTCCGGTCGTGGCACACACAGGGTGTATGAAGCTAATGAATGTTGGAAGGTTTAAAGATGTGAAGGTGAAATTAATGTTGAGTATGGAGAAGAGAGAGATGTTGAAATGTTTATGGGAATAGGAATGTAGGAGTGCAAGTTAGATTTATGAAGATGAATGATAAGAATGAAAGAGAACCATACATACGAATGAAATTTGGAAGGAAGAATGGTCCATTGAAGGAGCTTCTTAAACACTTCCTAATTCCAATCCATATGCATAGTCTTCTTTGGATGATATGTATGCATGACGAGAATAGATGGAACCCTTACACATAAACCAGTTTCGAAAGGAAGAATGGTCCAATATTGGAGCTTCTTATACACTTTCAGAAACTAATCAATATGTATGGGTATGTATGGATTATATGCATGCAAGTGAATTATGATGATAGAGTTTACTCACAAGCTCAAAGAAACATCCTCACTGGTTCAACGCAATACTGCGGAGCCTTCTCACACATAGAAGAAATAGAAGACATGTAAAAATACTTAAGAGACTGAGAGAGGAGACAAGAGACAAGTGACAAGTGACATGAATTAAAAGGATTTGAATTAAGATACATGTAAAATATCGTCGTGGTACGTCATGCTAAGCAGTCTACTGATCAAAGGTGGTTCCGACCCTCAAACCATGACAGTTCAACCGAATGTCACACGTAAGAAGGTGAGTTCCACTCCAGTGACCCTATGTCTGTCTAGGCTCGTAACGTCTAACTAAAGAAGTCTAAGACTCATTAAAATCAGCTCTAACTCACTCACACGCTCCACCGAGGGTGAGTCAAGATAGAGATGCTGGTTTCAAGAGCCTATCCTAAATTGGAGTTCTAACTTAAATTTGAAACTAGGTTCTATACTCATACTAGCTCACCTTGGATCCTCACTCGCTCAACCGAGGGTGATCGTCTCAAGGAAACCGTAAGCTAGCATGAGCCCTATGGATGCCTAACAATGATGCTCTAGGAGTTTGGAGGGGGGTTTATATAGTTTTTTGAATGAATTTGGGCCCTTGGATCTAGAGAAATCAACTCTCAACTCTAGGATCACTACTTTTGATTACAACCATTTGATTAATCAAATCAATGGCTTGGAATTGTTCTTTCTATCAAATCTAATGTAAAGGAGTGAAATTTAGGCGCCCTCATTCTCCACCATTGGATCTGGGGATGATCTGGACCGTCAGATCAGTGCTGACATCAATTCGGATAAGATAAGCCACTATTTTTGGAGAAATGCTGCATTATTGATCTTTGATTGAAGCTTTCCGCTTTATGGGAAAACTCGTGGATCCTCCTTCCTTTATGCTTTAGTGCATCTCCACCCTTGAATATGTGCTCATCTTGACCGTACAACATGGTTCAATCATATTTTGCCATGTGGCAGCCCTTCAAGCCTTCAATTTTCTTATACTAGAAAACTTCGGTAATCCTGAAAACTGGTCTTTGTACTCTTTGACCCTCCAAATAGGCTTTGATGAAGATGAAACTTTGTAGGACTATGTTTCCAAAGATCTCCTTCAGGAATATGCAGAAAAAACTCCCATCTGAATCTAACTTGTACAAGTTTGACTACATTTGGAAGCTTGCAAGGTGGCATTAAGGTGTCTAGGAAGCTCGGATAGTCTTGAAACTTTATAAAAATATGTAGCCACATATGGTCTTTATACATGCCAAACCATATGGCTAACATAAATTTCTATACAAGAATTTGTAGGGTCAAACTAGAAAAATTACATTTTTTACAAAATGAACATAGCATATCAATGTACTACCAAATCCATTTTCTGCTGAAATTTGGGCTGTAGACTACCTTTGACAATCTTTACAAGTATATGGATTTTCATCTAATTTGGTGACAATGAAATTTTTGCCCTAATTTCCCAACTTTGACCAGCTTTGACCGCTACCATGGACTTTCTTGATTTCTTTGAAACTTTGTATGTGAGCTTCCTTTGACATCCTTGATGCATCCTGGACTTCTCGAGGAATTCCGACTACCTTCACCAAATATGTTTTTTGTAGGCCTTCACAAGTGAGAGAGGAGAGAAAATCTCGACGACACCGCATTTGAGATGTCTGATTTGGGGCATTTGCATCACTATTTGGGCATTCAATTTATGCAAGCTGATGGTGGAATGGCTTTGTGTCAAACGAAATATATTGACACATTATTGTAGCGTTTTGGCCTTGAAGACTATAAGCCTAGTGCCACTCCTATGGAGTTAAGTTTACGATTGAGTCTTCATGATGCTGGAGATGCATTTGATGCTGTTCTCTATCAGCAGGCTGTTGGATGCCTGATTTACTTATGCATTACTAGGCCAGATATTCAGTTTGCTATCTCACAAATGAGTAAGTTTATGCATTGCCCAGGAGTCAAGCATTGGTAGGCGGTTAAGCATATCTTTTGCTACTTGAGTAGTACTCAACTACTTGGGTTGTTTTATCCCAAGGGGGGATCACTACCACTAGATTTGCATGCTTTTTCTGACTCTGATTGGGTTGGTTGCTATGACACTCGTGTGTCCACTAGTGGCTTTTGCTTCATGCTTGGTAGCTCATGGTTGAGCAAGAAGTAGCCTACTGTGGCCACTTCGAGTTGTGAGGCTGAGTATAGGGCAGCTTTCACATCTACTGTTGAGTGTGTGTGGCTCAGACGCCTTATGGCTGATTTGGGTGTTGGTCAGACTTCTGCCACCACCATCTTCACTGACAGTCAGAGTGCATTGGCAATTGCGAGGAACCTGTCTTCCATGCTCGCACTAAGCACATTGAGGTGCATTATCACTATGTCAGGGAGAGGTTCTCTGTTGGGGATTTCAGCTTGGCATATGTGCCCACGCAGGAGAACATTGCAGACCTTTTCATGAAGGCTCTACCTAGGGAGATTTCCGCAAAGCTTTGGGCTTACTTCCTTTTGTGGAGTGATTTCCACATAGCTTGGCACTTCCTTATACATTAGTGCCAGCTACTTGTTCACCGCATCACTCCCAGGCGTATTTTTTGATATATTTAGGTAGTGATGTGTGTGAACACACTAGGACCACAGGGGCACTTTTTTCCCTCTTTAGGAGGTTTTTTCCCTTGGCTTGTATATACGCCTATTGCCCTAATGGGCTACTTATCTTTGTACATTCTCTAGTAATACATTCAGTATTGTGTGTTTGTGATCGAAGCTTCTCCTTCTTCCTTGTGCTGTTTGCGTGCTTCTACAGACATTTATCTCTAACAAAGCCTATGCCTAGCCTATGTGATTAAGGGACTAGATCGTGTCCACCACCCTCCTCTCATTGGTCCATTGCTAATCAGTCCTTAATCTAAAAGGCCCATGGAGGGTTCATTTTTTCCCCTAATGTACAGGTGGAAAATTAAGTAATGGTTCAAATGAGGTGATTTATCAGCCTTTACATGTTCCACATGATGTTGCAAATCATTTCATTTATGATGGATATTTACATGATGCACTTGTTGATGAGAGGGCTGATATAGATGAGGCAAAAAATATGCCTAAATGATTGGTGCAAACTTTGCGAGTTAGCAAATTAGATTTACCTCTTTCATATTGTACTCATTCAAGATTTCATAATGATTCTTTTGCATCAGATTGTTATGCAATGGCTGCCTCTAGTCTTTGTGACGAGAATGAGCCTCTATTTTTGATGAAGTAAAAAATTCAAAAAATTGGATGGGTGTTATGAAATCACAATATGATGCTATTATGAAGAATGGTACTTGGCCTTCATGTGATTTGCCTCTAGGAAAAAAGGCCATCGGCACTAAATGGGTATACAATCTCAAGCATAAATTTGATGGAGCAGTTCACAGGTAAAAAGCTAGGCTTGTTGCAAAAGGTTATGCTGGAGAGAGAGGCATTTATTTTGATGCGACCTTTGCACCCACATGCTCAATGACCACCTTTCATAGAATCTATGCACTTGCAATTCATCATGTTTGGAATGTACATCACTTGAACATTAAGACTGCATTTCTAAATGGTGACTTACATGAAGAAGTGTATGTATTTCAACCCCATGGTTTTGTGCAAAAAGAGCATGAAAACAAATTGTGGAGGTTGAAAAAGGCATTATATGGGTTGAAGCAAGCACCACATGCTTGGTATGAAAAGATACATGTCTACTTGATCGCACATGGTTTTGAGAACAATCCAACTAAGAACACCCTATATGTTAAGCGTGAAGATGATGTATTTTTTATGATTCTTTTGTATGTTGATGACATGCTTCTCATTGGTCCTAATAAGTAGCATATCATTGAATTTAAGATTGATTTGGAGGCCTCTTTTGAGACGTCAATTTTGGGGAATCAACATCATTATTTGAGCATTCAATTTATGCAACTTGATAGGGGAATAGATTTGTGTTCATTATTATAGTGTTTTGGCCTTGAAGATTGCAAACCTATTACCACTCCTATGGAAATAGGTTTATGCTTAATTCTTCATGATGTTAAAGATGCCTTTGATTTTGTTATTTGTCAAGGTTGTTGGATGTTTGATTTAATTATGCATAGCTCAACATGATATTTAGTTTGTTGTCTCTTAGATGAACAAGTTTATGAATTGCCCAAGTTTCAAGCATTGAAAGAAAATTCAGCACATCTTTCACTACTTGAGTGGTACCCAACTACTTAGATTGCTTTATCCCAAGGGGGGGATCACTACCAAATTATATGCTTTTTATGACTATGACTAGGCTTTTTTCTATGACACGTGTGTGTCCTACTATGGCTACTTCTATTTGTGATGCTTAGTATAGGGTGGATTTCACAACACTAGTTATTGAGTGTGTGTGGCTCAGATGCCTTTTGGATGATATGGGTGTTGTTTAGTCTTCTGCACCACCATCTTCACCGATAATCTCAATGCATTGGAAGTTGCAAGGAACCCTATGTCCATGCTAGTACAAAGCACATTGAGGTGTATTATCATTATGTTAGGGAAAGCTTCTCTATTGAAGAGATTTGGCATATGTATCCACATAGGATAACATTGCACACCTTTTCACAAAGGCCCTGTCGAGGGAAAAGTTCTTAGTTTTTTGCAAAGATTTCGGCTTACTTTGTTTTGTGGATTGATCTCTTTCCACATAGCTTCACACTTCATTATATATGAGCGCTAGCGCCTTGTTAGCCCCTATCACTCCTAGGGGGATTTGTTGATATATTTTTGTATTGATGTGTGTGAACACACTTAGGTCCACATAGGAACTTTTTTCACTCTTTAGGAGGTTTTTTCCCATAGCTTTTATATACATGTATAAACCTAATGGATCACTTATCTTTGTACGTTCACTTTTTAATTCAATCATTATTATTTCGTGCTTGCTTGAAGCTTCTTCATGGGTAAAATCATGTTAATGTGAACACTTTTTAAGAGTATTTATCACTTTTAAGCCCGTCACTTTTTAGCTATTTCAAAAGCGTTTTAAATAGAAAAAAATAAATTCATAAAATTTCAATTTGCTAGACGTACGATCACTACTCATGTGGCGGCCCGCTGGGTATCATGCCTGGAACATTGATAGTAAATGACATTATTCCTCACGTACTCCACAAGGTGGCGAGTCTATGGAGTCTGCATTAGTGGAGCACAGAAGTTCCGCATGACTTCATCAGTCACGAGAGAAAGATACCATCAATGAAGCTGTTCCATCGGACGAAGAAGGTGAAACACAATCTCTAGGAACGAGTATGAGCAGGTATGGGGTCTAGCATCCATGCATGCAACATTTAGGTGCTCACATGGCTAGGAGTAATTTCTATTGTTCTAATGTAAGAGCCACAATTTTTGATAGAGGAGAGGCACCGTCCATTAAGAGCCCATCATTGAATGGAAGCAAAGGATCAGGTAAGCTCCAAATCTGATATCAATCGATGTGGCTAATGCTATGTAATTTAATAGGCTATTTTTACAGTGATTTAAATGGCAAGTAGCACCTGGTTCTCTAATAAGCAAAAAGCAGTTGCATTGTCATCAACAAAAGCTGAATCTGTGGCCTTAGCTCTCACGAAAAAAGAAGGCCTCTGGATCCAAACAGTCATGCAAGAGCTATTACCAATGATAGAGAAAAAAAAACATGTTGATTTAAAGTTTCATTTTATACGTGATCTTGTAGAGCAGAAAAAAATTCATCTCTCATATGTATCAGCTCATCTAATGTGGGATAATATGCTTATGAAGCCTCCGGGAGCAGATAAGTTCATCTTCTAGAACATCTTGGAATACTTGAAATCAACTAACATCTGTGTCACACTCCAGTACTCTAGTTACAGGGGAGTGTTGAAGCGGCTTAACTATGATTATGTGGATGTGCCACATATGAACCATGTGGCCAAATGCCATGTCCCGAAAATAATGGCTTAACAACCGTGACTCACTCATGTGTCACATGATGTAACGATTCACATGTGTAACTGCTATATTGAATCATTAATACATACAGAAGTTGTTATGTGTATCTCTGCATTGTCTGCGGGCCTATGTAGGACCCTTCTTTCTTGCATCCATGAACCACAAAGATATAGGGACTGTACACTTAATCTTTGGTGCTATGATTGGAGTAATGGGCATGCATTTATGAAACAATTTTCCTTGTTGATGCAGGTGGATATATCCAGCATGTCCAAAAGTATTAGATCATAGTGTATTCTGCCAGAAAAAAGAGGATTTCCACACCATATCACTGGTATAGATTCAGGTACTATATCAAAAAAATCCATTAGTGAGGCAGATTGGTTGTCTATCTTCAAGGTAACTGGACTCAAGGGGAAGATGAAAGTTAAATATGTCAATCAAGAGATCTATGACACAGTGATGGTATTACATCAGAAATTCTACCAGGAGGTACCAAGAAACTACAAATTTTTTGTACAATTTCCTAGAGCCTTTGCATTTGAAAATTATACGACTGCTCGAACATCAAAAAATATAGCTATGTACCAAGTGGCATGGGTTGTAGCTGCAGAAGCTTCTATTGAAAGATGTAGGAAGATGGGTGCATTGCAGTCGAAGATGCAAAGGTTTTACAATTGTTTGAACGATGATGCTTCACCACATTTAGAGCCTTTGGATGCAAACTTGCAAGAACAAAAAGGAGAAGTTCAGTTAAATGCTTGACAAGGTACGACAATTGCTGCCATAAGGCGAGTGAGGGTAGTATGGTTATACATACTTTAGAATTGTTAATTGATAGTGAACAGAATAAGTTGGATAGGGTCAAGTTTGATTTGCATCAAGCCAAGCTATCAAAGGCTACTGAGTTTAAGGTGACTACACTAGTCATTGAGATGCAGAAAAAGTTATAGGTATCCATAGATGAATTGAAATGTGATGTGCGAATGTCTCCTGAGAGCAAGATTCAATTGGAGATGCAAATTCAGATATATACTGTTAATCTGGAGCATTAGGGGTTGAGCGAGATGAGAATGACAAGGTGCCTAAACTAGAGCTAATATTTAGCTTTATTGACATTGGTTGGAACATTTTTCTAAGGTTCAATAGTGATCATTTGGATTGTTACATACAGAGGCTGAATATAATTTGCATGAGAATCGACTAAAGAGTGCAAATCAACATCTATCCTTTGTAAAGAACATGTTAAGAATGATATATTCAACTTAATTGTCACCATTATTTCCATTACCTCCCCTAGAGTTACCAACAGCCCTCTTACTCAGTGTTTCATCCATGTGCATAGCATGTGGTTTGAATATTGAGGAGAGGGTGAGTTTTATAGTGCACCTTATGCCATGCAACCATGCATATCACTATATTTGTTTTGTAGCACATTGTCGTGTGTTAGTCAACTGTTTAGGACCTGAATGTGGTGCTGAAATACCAGAACATATGCAGCAAACAATCTCTGGATTCTTTGATGGTGGATTCGACTTTCACAGAGGTAAGCTTGTCGTGTTGATTAATATTAATAATATTACTTTTTATCCATGGTTGTGGCTTCTTGGTTAGTTTTTTGTAAGTAGATATTACTAATTAGTTTGCTACTTGTTACCCATTACTAAGTAGCTAGTTCTTAGTTACTTGGTACTAAGTATCTATTACTAATTAGATTATTACTAGTTACAGAGTTGCTGATTCTCGATAACTTGTTAGTATCTATTACTAATTAGCTTGTTACTAGTTAGCTATTACTAGGTTACTAAGTTATTACTAATTATCTTGTTAACAATTAGCTATTACTAAGTAGTTGGTTCCTAGTTAGCTATTAGTAATTAGCTATTACTATTTAGATTGTAACTAATTAGTTATTATTGAGTAGCTAATCCTTGGTTAGATGTTTATAATTAGCCATTACTAATTAGCTTGTTACCAATTAGTTATTACAAAGTAGGTGGTTCTTAGTTAGTTGTTAGTAATCAATTGTTACTACTAAGCTAGTTACTAATTAGCTATTACTAAGTATATGGTTATGGTTAGTTGTCTGTAACTAATTAACGTGTTAGTAGTTAGCTATAAAGTTGCTAACTCTGGGTAACTTGCTAGTAATTAGCTATTAATAATTAAATTGTTTTACTAATTAGCTATTACTAATTAGGTATTATGAATTCGCAATTACGAATTAGCTATTACTAATTAGCTTGTTACTAAGTAGCTATTACGAAGTAACTAGTTCTTGGTTAGTTCCTATAATTAGCTATTACTAATTAGCTTGTTACCAATTAGCTATTATTAAGTACTTGATTGTTTGATGGTTGTTAGTAGCTAGATATTACTAATTAGCTTGTTACTAATTCACAATTATTAATTAGCTATTATTGATTGGCTATTACTGATTATCTATTACTGATTAGCTATTATTGATTAGCTATTATTGATTAGCTATTACAAATTAGCTATTACAAATTAGCTATTACAAATTAGCTATTATGAATTAGCTATTACTAATTAGCTATTACTTGATTAGCTATTATTGATTAGCTATTACTGATTAGCTATTAGGAATTATCTATTAAGAATTAGCTATTACGAATTGGCTATTACAAACTAGCTATTAATAAGTAGCTATCACTAATTAGCTATCACTAATTAGCCTACACTAATTAGCTATTACTAATTAGCTATTATTGATCAGCTATTAATAAGTAGCTATTACTAATTAGCTATTATTGATTAGCTATTAATGATTAGCTATTATGAATTAGCTATTATGAATTAGCTATTTCGAATTAGCTATTACTAATTAGCTATGGCGAATTAGCTATTACAAATTAACTATTAGTAATTAGCTATTACTAATTAACTATTACTAATTAGCTATTACTAATTAGCTATTATTAATTCGCTATTATGAATTAACCATTACTAATAAGCTTGTTACTAAATAGCTATTACGAAGTAACTAGTTCTTGGTTAGTTGTTCATAATTAGCTATTACTAATTAGCTTGTTACTAATTAGCTATTACTAAGTAGCTGATTGTTTGATAGTTGTTAGTAGTTAGCTATTACTAATTAGCTTGTTACTAATTCATGATTATTAAGGATCTAGTTTTTTGTTAGTTGTTTGCAATAATTCATCCATCAACTATCTCTTTCTTACTCTTTAACCCTCTAGTGGAACACTAATCTAGCTCGTTTCATTGTGCTAAGCAGTTGCTCATACCTCAATAGGAACCATTACCAACAATGTTGATGTTGCATACGATAGGGAGCTTGGGACAAGTGAGAATGCTAGACGTACACCATTTGTTGAAAGTAAGACTTATGCCCAATCTTCATCATCGAAAGAGAAAGAAAATATTCCATCCTTCCTCCAAACACCATCTACAATGGATGCTAGTGTGGATCCTTGTCCAATTGACAACATGCATGATGCAAAGTCCACACACATTGACTTTCATAGTGGTCTAGATGGAATGATTGAGAATGTTCTTGATCTAGTTAGAAGCTCAGATATTCACCTAGCTAGTCACAACTCTGTAGTTGATAATGATCCCATTGTTTGTTCAAACAAAGGTCATCTGTAGAATACAACTTTTGATCTCAATCAGAGTCCAAATAGAGATGTTCTTCAAATGAATGCTACAAATGAAACCTCCTCAAAGTAAAACTATTGTAACCCAGCCTCAGATTCTGAAATGTGTGGATCCCCAACAAAGGCTGTAGGTGTTCATGTACAAGAGGATGCCACTCTAGTGCAATTTATGGCAAATGCAAAAAGAAATTTGCAAGTACTTGTGAAATGATAGAAGAAGCCAAGCCATTTGCACCCAATTACAAGGAGGCAAACTACTCGCTCACACTTGAATGGAGGCACTGTACCGGATATAGAGGATCTTTTGAAAGAATAGTACCAGTGTTCACCCTCTTACATCATTGTCCTTTTTAATGGTTACTATCCGCATGTGTGGCATCATCCAAATCTATTAGCTATCATCACAATTTGTGATCAGCCTTTTTTGTATCGATGTTATTAAAATATTTTGTTTTCTCTACCTTGTATTATATACCATGTACATATTTGATAGCTCAATTGTGTCATTGATTGTAATGATGTAAACAATTCTTCTTTTGGTATTATATGGGAAAAATGGCATTTGTCCATAACTTAACCACCAATTTGGAAATAATTTGAAGTCTTAATGCCATCATAAACATTAGGAATGCATTTATATGAATTTTACAATCGGTCCTCTCATGATGCCTTTTTACAATTATATGATTTGGATAGTAGCAAAGAGTTTCAAAGTGAGGAATTGATTTCACTATTTAGTTCTATTGTTCACCTTCTTACAACACCTCTTTGTAATGGTTACTATCCACATGTGACATTTTCCACATCGATTAGCTCTCATAGGATTTTGTTTTTAGCCTATTTTGTAATGATGTTATTGATTGTATTTATCCTATTCTGTACAATTTTCGATAGACTAACAGTGTCATTGATTGTAAGTTGTAATGATATTTGGCTTATAGGTGAGATGAAGAACAAAGTTCCATCCACAGCTGCCGCAAAAGACAGTCTTACATCCTCAGCAAGTCAATGTCAGGCTGCAATAGAAGTTGAGCACAAAGATGCCCAAAAAGGAAAAAAACAAACTAAATAAAGTATCAGTTTCAACTCAAATTGATCCTATTTCAACTCAAACATGTCCTATTTCTACTCAAATTGATCTTATTGCAATAGCAATTGAGCAGAAAGTATCAGTTTCAACTCAAACTAATCATGTACTAGTGTATGCACCAAAAGGCAATCAAGAGCCTAAACAAATACTAGGCAAGTCAAAAAAACAAAAGAGGTTGGATCATGTGATAATGGAATCAGAATTTATTGAGATAGAAAGGGACCCTCCAAAGATTCAACGTGGCCTAACAAAGGAGGAGATACAGGAATTGAAACCTATTCACAAGGATTTACAACCTAGGGCTCTGATTCTAGAAGTTGAAGTATTTATGAATATTCAAAGTAAGTAGGCCTTTCCTGATAGCAATGTGTTTCTTCAATGGTGCCTTGAACATTTCAATGTCTGGATTTGGAGTGCCTATGATCTAGATGAGGTAAAAAAATGTATTGATATAGTATTCTCGATGTTCAAGAGGAAATTTATGGATATTTGGGGGAGGGATCAGTATTTTTGTAATTTTTCAATCCATTTCAAGAAACTGGCTCATTTCTAGGACAAGAATGTAGAGTACGTGCCTAACAATACATTGATAATTGATACTACTGCTTATAGGTTATTTCACAACATTAGAAGATGTTGTCTAATGTTACCAAAGATGACAATCAATGAAAGACTTAACTATCTATCAGGAACTCTTTGTGATCAACTTTGGAAATGGTTAATAGCCCCAAACCGTATTGAGTATGTAGATATTATTTCCAGATTAATTCCTCTTGATGAATGGAGTTTTTCTATATATCATGGAATACATCGAGACCATAACCAAGATTACAGACATATTCGAGATTATAAAACAAAACATTGAGTAATGCCAACTCTAGGGTGGCTATGAATGGTTCTATTTATGAACGTGTCAATTGTTATAGATCTATCAGATAGGGTTGTCCCCTTGCTCCTCTTCTGTTTGCTATTTCTAGTGATGCTTTGGGATGGTTAGTCAAGCTTCCTCGAGAATAGTGTTCTACCCTACAAGAATCTATTTCTTCTCTATGGTGGGATCCATTTCATATTAAAACGTGTAGAGGGGAATGTACTATCTAATCTAGTCATGTGTTTTTATTACTACCATAATTTTGGTAAGAACTCAATATAGTCTCATCTTCATTATCTTTATTGATTTTTGTTATTTCTTCTATTGTTAAATCTATGTTCTCATAAATGAAATCATTTGTTGATGGACTCATATCAACCTTTGGTAGTTTCTCTCTATCATCTCTAGAATCAGCACATAGTGTATTATCTTTCTCATCAAGTAGATTATTATTGTTGTCATTTAGAACAATTCTAATTTTGTTTGAGATGCTGATAGGTCAATATCTAATGATTCATCAACATGATTTTCTTTGATCTCTCTAACAATAAAGTTATCAAACAATGACTCACCTTTGGGTTGAACATGAATAGCCTGCCACCAAGGATGAGTATCATATCTTTTTTATAATAAAAATGCTTGTTTAATATGCCTAGGGAGATATACAATTCTCTTGTCATTTGCATTATTTTCAAAGAGTTAATTTCTCAAATCCCAAATAATTCCCTTGTCAATGTGCAATTATTATCTTTATACTCATCTAAAAACCAATCAACCTTCAAAATAACCTATCAAAGTGTAAGAAAAACAAAATTTCATTTTTATGTGCTTAAGAAAATAATAAACTACGTGTAGCCAAGTTTGCTATCTATAAGGTTTGTATCTTTTGAAATAGCATGTTATTATTGCTTGGAAAATGTAACAATGATAGAATCCTTTGTTTACACAAAGAATCAATAACTTTGGATTCTTATAGGTTATCCATAAGCCCACATATTAGTGAACATTTGAGCCTTCATTTAAAAAATAAATTATTAGAAGAGAAACTATAGAATATCAGTAGAATCAAATCACCTTTCTTTCGCAACCTACCATTAAATCCCTCTACTCATCTGAGATTCATTCATTATTTGCATTGAATCATTGCATACACCAATCAATGAAAGATGATATATCATATTCTCATTTCTATTGAGTTTACATCTATATCTTTTGTTTCCATCTTTACTTCAGAGATTTTGAAGTTTTTGTTCATACTCATTAACAATTGCTTGGATGCATTCGCTATTATATGCAATAAAAGTAGAAATATCACTTTTTCTTGCAATGCAAATTGAAATGGAAATCATGTTGATATATTTAGCTAGTGATGTCTGTGAACACACTAGGACTACCGGGGCACTTTTTTCCCTCTTTAGGAGGTTTTTTTTCCCTCGGATTGTATGTATGCCCATTGTCCTAACAAGTTACTTATCTTTGTACATTCCACTAGTAATACATTCAGTATTGTGTGTGGTGGTCCAAGCTTTTTCTTATTCCTTGTGTTGTTCACGTGCTTTCAATTGCTCTATGTAGCATCTAAATCTATGCATAGCCATCCTTACTATCTCTTGAGGTGTTTGTTTGAGCGTGTGTATCAATGATGATGTGTTGTGCCTCATTCTACTCTTGGAAAAATCTGTAATGAAGGCCTCCATCATATGGTGGATGTCTCTAAATTGGTGCTGGGGCAATGATCAAAACCAATCCAACATATCACCCTTCAGAGTGAGTCCAAAGGCATTAAATTGTGTGAACATGTCTTCAACTTGTTCAGCCTATAACACCTTTTTTATTCAATTACATGCTCATAGGGATATCCGAAACCATCAAAGCAATTCTTCATAGCCTTCACTAGTTGAGTGGGCCTCAAAGTCCTCGGGTGATCTCTAGGCCTTCGTAGGGGAAAGTCGTCCCTACCCCCTTGAGCTCTATGGTCCCTATTTTGATCTCTTTCTACTCTCCCATCCTCTGTGGTGGTTCTTTCTCTCCCTTTGCTGTTGAGGATACTACTCTTTGGTCCTTCCTTGTTCTTCTCTCTATGTCCTTGAGATGTGTCGATACCCGAATTCTCCTTAGACACATGTGATCTCATCAGTGGAAAAAGTAGTTCTACTTCTAATGCATATGCATGAAGACCATGTTCTAAGACTTTATACACCCTTTTGGAAGCATCATTTAAGTATAATATTTTCCCTGGGACCTATGAGTCCTTCAGCTCATAAATCATTGTTGCTCCCATAATTGTAAGATGGTCTAGCTTATATCTCCAAAATGCTTCATCTTTATTCCAAAACAACTCTATGCTCTTATTGTCCTGGGGCATCCAATTAGGAGTCAACACTCTCATTAGCACTAATTTGCCTCTAGGCATCCTAGGTTCTTTGACCTGTTTCCCTTGTCCTTCCGCTCCTAAATCTACACTTTCTACCACCTCACCAAATTCATTCTTTGAGTCAGGATTACTTGTGACTATGTACATGGTTCGTTCTTTGTCTATGTAAGCATGGTTTTCAAACTTCACCGCTAGATGTTCCAATCCAATGGGTTGTTCAGGGTTATGCAATAGGATTACTGACCTACAAAGGCCATCTTCATATACTCGGGCACCCAAACTATCCGTGCGGATGTACACCAACTGAGTCTTGTAGGGTCCTTTTGTCTTCACTAGGTGGGCTATTCCAAATGAAACCCCTAGTCTCCCTATGTTGAAAGACATATATGAGTCGCTCGTGTTTGAATTAACCTCGCATGGATAATTGCCTAACTGTTGAGCCCACGATCGTGCTGTAGTTCTCGCACTAGCCTCTGAAGATTGAACACTTCGCTTATCAGTTTTCCCTAAGTATTTCCCAGATCTAAGGTTCATTAATCCTTATTTCACGTTTCCACACTCACCCTTCCAATTAGGTCAATCACTTAGTCCTTTTGATTTTCCTTTTGAGTTTCTTGTCTTTTCCAAATTTGTCGAGAGGAATCATTTTGGTATATTCAATTTTGTTTTGTTTTAACAATGTGTAATCAAGTCATAAGGTTCTTGTGGGGCTAGATCCCTATACCCGCTTGCTCTGTCTCTCTCTCTCTCTTGTCAACCACTTCTTACTTTTTATGCTAGAGTGAATCCTTACTACTATAGGAATCCTAAGACACTCCGGTTATTACAAATTTTATTCACCCAAAGAAGTCACTGAATTAGAATTGAAATTCCACTTACGACATTCTCTTGAACTCTTGAAGATGTTGTTCTCATTTTCCTAAGAATCTTCAGTACTAGCTGCTTCTCATCTTGCCCTATGCCAAGCACACAAAGTTCAAGATTAATTTCCAAAAGTACCCCCAAAAAATTGGAAATTTTTGAAAAACCCTAATTTTAGCATTCTACCTGACCATCATGATGGTTGGACACAATCGCGATGGTGTGTCACCATCGCTATGGCATGAACACCCGCAATGATCAACCGATGATGGTCAGAGACCATGATGATCATTCAAAGTCACGATGATCAAGGAAAATCGTGATGGTTAAGCTACGATGATCAAGGCACATTGATGTGTCACCATCATGATGATCAAGTCATGATGGTCAAATGACGACCGTCACTAGATGATCATCAAGTTGCAATAGTAAGAGTGCGACAATCAAGTTGCGATGGTCAGACTAGGATGATGAGCAATTAGAGTCGTGATGGTCAGACTATGATGATGATTCACAATCGCGATGGTTAGAAGGATTGCGATTTTCAAGCACCGTCATGATGTTGTGTCACCATTGTGATGATGTGATGCAATCACGATGTTGTGAGCCAATTGCCATGATGCTTAGTGACCTTCACAATGGTGAGACAAAGTTACGATGATGAATCACCATCACAATGGTCAACCAAACTTGCAATTTCAAAAAAGTAAGTTTAGATCTGTGTGAGCGCTTACCTTAGCTCCTCTTTCATGCAAAAACTTCAACCAAATACCCACCTTTGTTTGACAGTTGCGATGCTCGGCTTCTACAACAATTTCTAACAAAAAAATGAAGTTTTTACCTCTGTTTCTTGCATATTTGTGATGTGTAGAGGATTCCCTACAATGTTGCAATGTTACTGCTTCAGAAAACATGAACAAGCACCTATAAAATCTCTCTCTCACTCTCACACACACGCAAATGAGGAAAAGTGAAGAGAAAGAGGGAATATGATAGGTTTTTTAGTATTTTTTGGAGTTTGACATGATGATGGGGAAAGAAATTAGAGGCAAAGTGGAGTAAAAATGCACAAAAAATAACTACCAAAAACAAAACAACAAGAAAACTTTACATTCCAATGATTTTCTCCAACACAATTACCATCACACGCTCAACCTAGAGCTCATCCCTGGCAATGACGCCAAACTTGGTGTCACTCTAATACAATGGTGAGTACCAACACTAGGAGTTCCACCTCATAATTGTCAATCCGTGGAGAGGGTAGGCCGATATGAAGATCAAGAGCAAGTGAAGTGCACAAAGGTGATGGTGGGAAATGCAAATGCATATAGACACATACACACATGAGGAAAGTGGTGATGGAGATCAATGGAAGGTAAGAAAAGAACTCAGATTCATATTCATCACAAACTAATTACAATAGCTCTACTAGCTCAATAGTCACTAGTTTCAAAAGTTCTCAAAATGAGCTCCTTAGCTCTATTTATAGTTTTTGTGTAGTCTTGATCGATTTCACATCTAGTGACTGGCATAGTTAAAAAATAGGTTCTACATCTAATTTGAGGCTTTGTTAAACGAAAATACTTCTATCCAACTTTCGGAAGAGTATTATCGGGTCCTCGGGTTCTTGGGAGTGGTAGGGGTCTGTTAAACAGAGGCCCTGTACTATTTTCCCAATTCTTCACACAATCATAAATACTCCCTCACGTCTTAGCACAGTGGTTGAGTCTGAATACTGACCACTCTTCGGCACGGTGAATATTAGGACTTTTAGCCTGAATCTGCTATAGTAATGGAGCAGAGGTCCTGTTGTGACTTGTAAATAATAGAATACGCACTTTTCAGTAATTGAATACTATTCAATATGACGATCCCATGTGACAGGTAAGTACACCGAACAATAATACACAGACAACTATAATCGGGATTACGCCAAACTTTTCGTATACTGACTCAAGTCACAAATTCCTACCGCAATTGATAAACTTACCAATACTTCTGTCCACATACAGATCTTTATCGAATTCTCAGTGAACGCAGATTATTGTATCGAATCTGGTCACTTAACCGGAAAGATACTAAACGTAGATGATTAACTTTAACCTTACACAGTCTCTCGGAGGATGACAAACATACAATCTCACGACAGAAAAGATCCAGAATCGTATATAACTGATCATCAAATAGACTCACAACACAAGACTACCGAATGGAAATCGGTTCAACAACGAGAATAGCAGAATAGTTAGATACGAATAGAATAGAACAGAACTCAATGTACTCATCAATATCTCCTACATAGTTTCAAAATATGATGCTCGCAATCTCCCAAATTGATTCAATATAACAGACAAACAGAATACAATACGATACTTGCAATTTCCAAATACTTCAGTTCGAGATGTGATCAACCCTACTCGCTACAGTGCCCAGCAGAACAGAGACTCTTTTCAAAAAAAAAACTGCCGATATCAATTAACCTTTTCTTCTCAAGAAGTACTCAATGCTTATGCACTTACAAAATACAATAGTGACACAACAGTTGAACTCTTGCTCTCTCTTGACGTCTCTAACTCTCTGTTTCTCTCGAATAATTTCCTGTTAACTATCACTCCAGGACGTTCTCTCTCTCTCTCTCTGTCTCACATAGTAATCTCTGCTCCCACCAGTCTAGCGGAACGGCAGACGTTCTCTTCATCCTACTTTTTATTGCTTTCGCATCCTTCATTTACCGACTCTTGCGTAATTTCCTGCATCTCCGTCATTTCAGCCAAAATTCTTGTTTGTCCTTCTTCTGCGGTTGCAGTTGTCTCGCTCCGTCGGCCTTGTAACACTGGCACGCACGGTGGACTCGAACCCGCAAGATCGACCTGAATCTTATCAGCGATATCATTATCTGCAATCGGGGGCGTTTGTTTTTTGGGACTACCTGTTCCAGATTTCTGTTGCCGAATTTCTTTCTGTAATTGATTGATTTTCTGTTTTTGTTGTTCCAACTGTTGCTTCTGCTGGTTAATTATATCGACCAAATCATGGTCATGTTGGGAGACAAAACCTGAGCGTATGTTTTCCATTTTTGGAATTGTAATGGCCAACCATCTGCGACGAAAAAGTTTCCAACTGTTATGTACATGAGTGCTCAACTTTTGTTTTACTGCTTCGATATCGATTTTTGTCATCAAAGTGGCATCCAGATTAATTCCTTCGCCAGTTAAGACCTGTTTTTCTAAATCCTGCAAGACCTGTATTCTGGATCGTAAGACTTCAATTTCGTTCTGTAGAGTGGCATTCATTGCCGAAAAATTGGTCATTTCATCATGTATCTGTTTCTGCACCGCTTCCTGGTAATGTTGGAATTCCTTAATAGATTTGGTAATATTAACTAATGTAACTATCAGTTGATTATGTTCATTTTGTACTTCTTTCAGCAGTTCTGTTTTATCTTTCAGTGCGTTTTGCAATTGTTGATTTGATGTTAACAAAGAATTAAAATGGTTCATATTGGCCAATGCCTGATCTTTTCCCAGTTGTAGCTTCTGTTCTTGTTGTATTAAAAAATCTGAGACTTCCTGTAATTTTTCCTGCATGCTATATACCTGATTTCCGGTTCCGGCAATAGAATCATTAGTATTCAACTTCTTCGAATTTACTGGTTGGGGTGACTGCTGTATCTTTCTTTTTGTTATCAACGAAAAAGGTGTTCCAAACACCCTTGCTTGTTCAGTGCCGTGTGTGGGGCATACATGCTCAGAGAAGTCTAACATTGTATCGGGTTCATCTTGTTCATTTGTGTAGTTATGCTCCGAACGGAGCATACCGTGTTTTTCAACATGTGGTCTTCTAGCTTGTATAAATTGAAAAATAGCAGCTAAATACACTGGTAAACGAGTGTATTTTTGGGACCTGCGTTTGTCCCCAACAAAAAACTGTTTGTGTAAATGATTGTACAACCAGTGAGCCCAGCTCACTTTCCCTCCCGTTTCCGCTTGTACCAGGGGGGAAAAATTTTCTCTAGACATAAGATCAAATCTGACTATAAAGCAGAGCCTTTCTAAGTACCATTTAAATTGTTCACGGCGAGTATATGTGGCATTCTTCATCATAAAATAGCGTCTACGACCTTCGCCCTTACCAAATTCTTTTCGCAGGTCGTTATAAGAACATTTGGGAAAGTTTGCCTCTTCATACAACGGTAATTGGAATACTGACGAAACTAATTGTGGTGAAAATTGTACCTGATTTATAAGGAGACCTTTTGTTTGTCGCATGCTGTGTAACTGATTCTCTGCATCTTCATTACCTGTCCACTGTTCCCAGGGTAACTTAGCAAACTGGAGGAGTCCGATCCTCCTTAACCAGTTCTCATTTCCCCTAGAATGGATGTCAAACTCTATTTTGAATTCTGTGGAAAATAATATGTTGTTATGCTGACCCGGTGATGTTGCCGAAGTTTTTGAGTCATCTTCATCATCCTGTAATGTAGTATCTGTTGTAGTCACAACACAGTTATGTGCAATTGCGCGCTTCTTGAGTCGCCATCTTAGTAGATCCGATTCAGACATAGTTGTAAGGCTCGCCGAAAATAATATGCTAGAAGTTTTGTTAATTAGTACGAGAGCTCGCAGAATACTATACAGAAAGATACTATGCTGGGCATACGCATTTTATAAGCACTAGAACTTGAACTGCCATTTGCTCTACTGATTGTATGTCAGTATGACATGACTCTTCCCTCCCTTGATAGTATTTGTATCCGAATAAAAATCATTATGCCGCATGTTACATTGTCGATTGGTGCTAGACTGATCAAGACTTGTCATGTGCGAAAATGTGAGAAATCCAAAATTTGATTATCATATTCATACATTATGAGTTTGGGTGGGCGAATATACTCATTCGTCGATGAGACCTTCGAGGTACATACTCCTAGCCGATCTAAATGTTCGAGCTATCTTTTTCTTAAGAGTTTCTAATAGCTGTTTTAGCGTATCGGGCTCTAGAAGCTGGGCATCTATTCTAGCAGAGCTAAGTGCGATGGCTTCGGTGAGTACATTTTCGGCCTGGGTCTGCACAAAAGCTTCCTGTAGATAAAAATCATTGGCTAGTGCGGTGTCCTTGGAAGTCTTCATTTCGTCTAGTTTGGTCTTTAGCTCTGCAATATACTCCTTTTGGTTGCGTATTTGGTTGTCTTGGCGTTCAAACTGCTGGGTTTGGAAATCCAGAGTTTTCTTCAGTGAATCTCGTTCTCTGCGCGTCCTGTCGATATCCTTGAGGTATTGTCCTTCCCGTATCAGCTGGCGTTTTAGGATACTGTTTACTTCATTGGCGCATTCTTCGGCTTTCCGTAACTGTTCTTGGATTTGTTCGGTTTCTTTCTGCTGCTCCTGATTCTTCTGGATTGCTTCCTGCAATTGAATCTTTGTGTCTGCGATCAGTTTTTCGAGGGAGGCGTTGATATCTTCATTTTCGTGGAGGGTGGCCTTCAGGGCACGGATTTCTTCATGCGCGGCGTGTAGGAGTCGATCTTTAGCTGTAAGTTGCTCAAGGGCTGCATCTCGTTGTTCTACTAAGGTCTGTTCTGCCAAAAATTTGGCTTGTAGCTCTGCTAACTGCATCTGGAGCTGGTGGTTCTCAATCTTTGTGGCTTCGATTTCTTCCTGGAGGGGAGTGATGTCTGCTTCTAGTACGTCGACCTTGTTTTGATATTCGGCCTTCAGGTTGTCCGTGGCTTCCTTAAATTGTATGGGCAGTTGGTGTGATAACTGCATGAGAAACTGACTCATGGATGCTAGTTCTGAAAATACGGTGGGTGGTGGTGGTGGTTGACGAGGCTGAGAGGAGGTATCGGTGAGTAGGTTTTGGGAGTTTGGCGGAGAGTAGTTAGGGGAGGAAGAGGAGGAAGGTGTAGGTTCAGAATCGAGTCTGCGGGATGGTTCCGGTGGGAGGTCAGGGTTGACAGGTGGGATGGGTAGAGCAGAGTCAATAGTGGTTACCTTTGTAACATTCTGTTGTTCGGCTTCTGTATGATTGATGGCCTCAATAAGTTCATCCAATGCTTTTGTGGCAGTTTCCGGTTCGTCCTGTTGATGCTCAGACTCCTTTTCGGTGGACAGTATCTCTGTATCTGCTCGGTTTTGTTGGTCTTGTTGCTCTGTCGAAGTGTCGTTGTGTATTGAAGTGGCGGTGTCATGGTAAGTTTCTTCTTGCTGATCTTCTTCGGCGTCGTGTTTCTTTCCGGCGGATCCTTGGACTTCACTTTCTGAAGAGCTGATCCTGATTCGCTTCGTGCGGAAGAGTTGATTGATCTCTTCATCGTCTTCTTCAGTTTCCTCGAGTGGTTGTGCTGATTCTTCGTGCCTAAGTGCTGGGCCTGTGGGTGGGGGTTGTGCAGCGAGAATGGTTGGGAAGAGGAAGGAGATGATGTGGGGAAGGCGAGAGCGCGGAGAGCTGCCTTTCTGGAGTTGTTTCACTATAGCGACGGATTCTTTATGGATTCGTTGGAAGAAATAAGAGGCAAAGTTTACAGGTTCACGGGTGGCTAATTCTAGAGCGGAGTAGAAGGGGCGAGAGATACCGTAGGTTCGTTTTTGCAGGTTGAGGATTGCTACAAGAAACTGTAGGGCGGATCGTTCGGGTTCTGGGCGGCAGAGAATGGCATATTCGTTGGATGAGGAGTGGGGAAAGAGTGCGGTCATGCGAGCGATAGGGATGCTAGGGCCATTTTCGCGTCCTTGTGGGGTGAGGCGGTAAGCTGCAGAGAAGGCTTGGAAGGTGATGACGGTCCTATATGGGAGAGAAGGGAAGACCCACTGTCGTTCGGTGACGGGGAATTGGGCGATGGCGTGGATGATTTGTGCGGAGAAGGGATGGGCTTCCACTGAGTGCCAAGGCAACTCAGCGAAATTGGACAATCCTCTACAACGCAGGTATTCGCCGACGTCTGTCGGGATACCATCACGGAAAGCAGTGTAGTTGGCTAGCGCTTTGTAAGGAATTGAACTCACAACCTCTTGGTTAGGAATGTGATGGGCTAACCACTTGCCCCAAAAGCCATGGTTGAGGATTACTTCCTAATCCTCTCTCTTAGGGTGTGGTTCAACCATCTCCTACCAGGATTATGTTACATTCTTCCCCCCTTGGTCGATCATTGTCCTCAATGATCTACTCTTGTATCCCTCTAGCCTCGGTGATCAGTCCCTTGAACCCCTAGGTGCCCTTGAATTGATGTCCCTCAACCTCGCATAGTTTCTTGAACCTTGTTCGCAACCTTGGTCTCTTGAACCCTTGCTCTCAACCTCGGTGTCTTGAACCTTCTTGTTCGCAACCTCGGTGTCTCGAGCCCTTGTTCTCAACCTCAGTCTTGAACCTTGTTCTCACCCATGCTTGGTATCTTGAACACTCAATCAAGTGCCACCCAAGGATTCCCAAGGAATTCACACTTCCAAGCTAGCTCATTGGAAAGTTCGTTCCGAGAGCTTTCCAACGGTATATTACACGCCTCAATCCGACCTACAGATTGAGAGATACACCCCAATCATTGTAAGGTCCATCCTTGAAACCGACGCGCGCGCCTTCCACAATTCCTACCCTTTCACATAGAGGATGCCCAAGCGCCTTTTTTAGAGGCCATTGGATCATTCCACCTTGCCCAAGCCTACGTCCTAGGCTCTGATACCAATGTAAGGAATTGAACTCACAACCTCTTGGTTAGGAATGTGATGGGCTAACCACTTGCCCCAAAAGCCATGGTTGAGGATTACTTCCTAATCCTCTCTCTTAGGGTGTGGTTCAACCATCTCCTACCAGGATTATGTTACACGCTTCCATGGTGTTTACAAGCACTCTTACAGATAACACAGAAGACAAGGAAATACGTATAGTCTCGAGAACACAATAGTGTTTAGGCGCAACCGAGGGGGTTAAATAAGGAGAACACGGTGAGAAAGGGAAGGGGAATGGGTATCATTGTTCGGTGCGTGAAAGGTACTGTTTGCATGCTGGCGTGTGTGCTTGAGTGACCGATAGGGAGAGGCGGCTAGTAACATAAAGATTCGTACAAAACACTACTAAAAGGGAAGAAAAGAAAAACACAAAAATTTATACAAAACGCGGTTCGCCGCCGAATAATTTAATGCGTACTAGTACTGGGATAATACGGCCGCAGCTTCGACCCATTGATTACCTTTGGAAGTGGATTTCTGGTCAACGTAGTCAACCGAAAAGTTGCCGGACCAACTTGTTCTGAAATCTTGAATGGACCGAACCAACGTAACTTGAATTTTCCTGCTAATCTGTTGGACTTCGCATTGTAGAAAAGAACAAGCTGTCCTACCGAAAATACTGAGGTCTTTAAATTGCGGTCATGTGTCCTGGCCTGTCTTAGTTGGATTTCTTTCATAGTTAAGAAACTGAGCCATCTGTGCTCATCTAATTCTCTAAGTGTTTCTAACCGAAATACCAATGACTCTTCGGGTAGAAGCTTCTGAGAAATTGCTACTCTTAAACTTGGTATTACAATTTCCATCGGAGCTATTGCTTCTAGTCCATAGGCTAATTTGAAGGGTGTCAAGCCGGTGGTTACCTTATATGTAGTGTGATAGGCCCATAAGACTGCAGGTAGCAACTGATCCCATCTTTCCGGTGTTTCTCTAGTCAATTTCTGAAGCATGTTCAGCAAAGATTTGTTGGTACTTTCTGCCAATCCATTTGCACGAGGATAATATGGTGAGCTGAATTTATGACTGATCTGGAATGACTGTGTTAATGCTTTCATCAAATTGTTCATAAAATGGGTGCCCTGATCTGAAACAAGTTCTAGTGGCAATCCAAATCTTGGAAAGACATCTGATAATAGACATTTCGCTACTTCAACTGCTATAGCCGAACGTAAAGGCCATGCTTCTGCCCACCTGGTTGCGTAATCTGTGCAAGTCAATATATACCGGTTATTACTGAATACCGCGGGAGGTGTGATTGGACCAATAAAATCTAGACCCCATTTCTGAAATGGTTCTAAAGGAAGTACTGGATGAAGTGGAAAGTAATGGCGTTGTAGTGGTTGTCCAGTTCTTTGACAGCTATCACAAGTTTTGATAAATTCCAATACATCTTTGCACATAGTTGGCCACCAAAGTCCACTTTGCAGAATTTTTCGGTGTGTAAGATCTGCTGCAAAATGTCCTCCTGTTGGACTTGAGTGAGCTAAATTGATGACTGAATTTACTTCGTGTGTAGGAACACACCGGAGTAAGGTTCCTGTATGATCTGCATAATAAAGTTCTCCAGCAACTAACCGGAATCTTCGACTAAAAACTGCAATTTTTCGGCGTGTAGCTGTAGGGACTTCAGAAGGTAGACATCCATCCGAAAGGAATGTCAATAACTGATCATAATACGTAGTTGGTACTGGTTGGGTTGACAATTCCTCAATAGTTGGTTCTGAAGTATAAATGGCTGGCGTTGTATCATTTATACCAACCGGAGGTTCACCTGAATCTAAGCGTGACAAAAAGTCTGCTAAAACATGTGAACTACCTGGCCTATGAACGACATCATAGTCGAATTCCTGCAATAATAGGACCCATCGTGCTAGGCGGCCACCTATATGTTGTTGCCGAACCAAGTAAACAAGTGCAGCATGATCGACATGAAATGTAAATTTTCGGCCCAGCAAATAATGTCTGAATTTTTTTACCGAATACACTAGTCCTAAGCATTCCCTCTCAGTTACCGAGTAGTTCTTCTCTGCAGGTGCTAATCTTCTGCTAGCATAGTATACTGGTCTAAACCATTTATCTGTTTGTTGCATCAGTACACTTCCTATTGCTATATCAGATGCATCAACAAATACGTGAAATGGGTGATCCCAATCTGGTGGCTGTAAAATGGGAACCTGTGTTAATAACTGTTTCAGTCGATCAAATGCTATCTGACATTCCTGAGTCCATTCGAATTGCCTTGGAGTCTTGGAAATTAATTTGTTCAGTGGTATTGCCACATGAGCAAGCCACCGTAAATGCCTTCCATGCCATCTCACTTGACCCATAAACCACATTACTTCCTTAGGTGTATTAGGCACCGGAGCTTCTAATACTGCTGAAATTTTATCAGGATCGACTTGAATACCTTGTGCCGATATGATGTGACCAAGTAACTTACCACATGAAACCGCAAATACAGATTTGTTTGGGTTTAAACACAATCTATATTCTCTACATCTCGGAAAGCAACATCGTAAATGTACCAGATGTGCGATCATCTTACCAAAAATTGAAAAATCGTCAAGGTATACTTGCATAAATGAGGTGAGATAAGGAGAAAATATCTCCTGCATACATCTTTGAAATGTGCTTGGCGCATTCCTCAATCCGAACCACATTACTGTACAAGCAAAGACACCCCAATTTGTAATAAATGCAGTTTTTGGTATATCTTCTTCAGCCATTCTTACTTGATTATATCCACTGTATCCATCTAGAAATGAATACATCTCATGACCTGCTACTTTGTCAAGCATAGTATCCAAAAAAGGAATCGGAAAAGGATCTGGTACTGTTGCAGCATTTAATTTCCGATAGTCTACGCAGATTCTCAATTGCTTGTTTTTCTTTGGTACAATCACAATTGGTGAAATCCATTCCGCATGTTCTATTGGTACTATGAATCCAACTTTTAATAACCTATCAAGTTCAGCCTTTACCTGTGATGCATAATGTGGGTTCATCCGGTAGCTGGTTTGCTTTATCGGTTTCGCTTCTGGTTTTAGCATAACTCTGTGTTGATAAATACGAGGATCCAAGCCCTTCATGTCTTTGTAATCCCATGCAAAGACGTCAGTAAATTCTTGGAGTAACTGAATTAAATCTGCTTGAAAGGCTTCAGGTAAGTTTTGCTTTATCTTTACAGGACGAGGGTGATCTTCATCTCCAAGATTATAAGTAATTAATTGGTCTTCTGGAACATAAAATTGTTGATATTTCTATGTATTAGCTGATGGTTCGAGAAGTTGCTGTAGTTTATTACCGTGAATCGAAATGGTATCTTCCTCCTTAGTTTCTTCGGCAATGGGTATTACTGTACATACTGAAGCATTCCAGGTATCTACCACAGACTGTAGATCAATAGTTCCTAATGTCATTAAATCAACATTATTCTTCAGAAATTCTTCTTCTTCGTCATCAGACAACCCATCTAACATATGGACTGGTTCGGCAAAATATGGTCGAGCATGTAACTCACAGGGTTGTATCGCATCTAACTTTACAACACATTTGCGATTTTTATCTTTGAACGTAAGTTCCTGGGCTGACCAGTCTTGAATTACCTTGGCTTGTTTCAACCAAGGACGGCCGAAAAGTAGATTGTAATCTAGGGTGGATTCCAACAATTCTAGAACAACAAAAGTCATCTTGAATGTTGTGTCTTGCACAGTTATGGGTATATCTCAGACCAGTCCTACTGGATGAACTCTAGATTGATCAGCCATCCTAACAAAGAATTGAACTGGTTCTATCTCAGTCCATCCTAACTTCTTACAAAGTGATGCAGTGGCAATATTCACGCCAGACCCCCCATCAATTAAAACTTGTGGGATTTGATGTTTATGAAACCATACCGTAATCAGAGGAACTGAGTGATCTACCGTAGAGTCTGGCTCTGGTTGTACTGTTGCGGTAGCCGGAATGCAAGCAGATTTTGTAGTAAACTGTTGTTGAAATTGTTGGCGTATTCCTGGTACTAATGCTAGTAATTGCCCGAAAGGCAGTGTGATGGATGCTTTTGACAATATATCCCAAGCTGGTTGCAATTGATTTGCATCTTCCTTAACTGTTGAAGATGAAGCTTGGTCTGAAGATGGTAATTCTACTGCAGATGATGTACCTGCTTCTGTATTGTCAGCACGAGCTTGTGTCGTATCCGGGGACTGGATTACTGGAGTAGGTTCTGGAAAAACAGGTGGTTCTACGGTGGTCCACTGGCTAGCTTTATGATACATTCTGTGTTGTTCACGTATCCCTGGTTCAAATAATTCTGCTGCTGGTTGCAATTGTTTACCGGAACGAGTTTGAACTGCTGCTGCCTGCGTCTCTACAGGTGTGATTGTTACCACATTGGCCATTGGGTTTTGACGTTCCTTTTTCCTTTGATCATATTCCACTGCATCTCTGCAGAATCTTCTAATATGGCCCAATTGTCCACAGAAATGACATCGAGGTGGTGGTAAATTATGATTTTCCGGTGGTGGTCCATTCTGCCAGCGCGGTGTATTATAGTTGTTGTTCCTCTGTCCTCGATACTGTCGATAACCTTGTTGTTGATTGTTTCTCAAATGTGGGGGTACATATTGATTGGCTGACTGCCCTTGTTCCTGAATAATTGCATTAACTGTTGCTGTTCCTTGTCTTCTGGCATTGTATGCACAATTCTCAGTGGTATGTCCAACAATGTTACAGATGGCACAATAGGTCTGATTTAACGCACACTGGGCACTAGTATGTCCTGAATTCTTGCAGGTGGTGCAATATACTTGCTTAGTTATCTCTTCAGCCACATGTTTGTTTGTTTTTATCCATTCCAAATCCTCTGAAAATCCACCAACTTTGTTTTCCAGTTGAAGGGTCATTGCGATAACTGCATCGAGGGTCATGGCTCCTACACATCTTATAATCATGATTTGCCTAAGTTGAGGAAGTAAGCCATTGATAAACCACTGTGTAATAACATCATCTGGTAAATTAGCATGAGCCTGGGGTAACTGTCTTAAATGTGTTCTGAAAAGGGTAGCATACTCTTGTACAGTTTGATTTGGTTTCTGTCTGTTGTTCTGTAAATACTCAAAGATCTCTGCAGGATTCTTTTTCAGCCTGAATCGCTGCAGAAAAGCGTCTCGTACTGCTTCATAAGTACCGAAATGATTAATATCGTATTCAGTAAGCCATCTTGCTGCTTCATTCAAAAGTGTAGATTGAAAAACAAATGCTTTGTATGCCGGATCCGGTGGATGGTTGAGGACAGCGTAACTGATTTCAAAGGTGCGTACGTGAGCATCTGGATCATCTCTTGGAAATCCACTAAACTTTGTGTATGTTACTCCCGTTGGAGCCAATTTGGGTTGACCTAACTGTCGTTGCGGTTGTTCATTCATCGTAAATGTATTATACACTCCTTCTGTATTTCTGTTTTGAGTTTCTGAACTACCGGAATTTGTTTCACCAAATGACACACTTTCCGGTGCAATTAGCTTACTTACTATATTGCGAATTTCTGTTTCAAATAGTCTTCCTTCCTCCTTGATATCCAGAGTAGGAGGACTTGCTTCCAAACGTTGTAGTTGAGCTGAAGATTCAGCCGAAACTACTGAATCGTCACCGAAAAACTGTGTTTTTCTTACCGAAATTCCACCGGAAGGATTCCAAATTGTGACTGGATACAGTGTAGATTCGCCTGTGTTAATTTCCTTCCCTAAAGTGTTTCTAATCGTATCTGAATCTATTCCGAAAACTTTTAGACTAGATTCCAACTGCGTCTTGGTAGATTCCAAAATTGCTGTATTTTCGACAGTCTGCACCGTAGTGATACCAGACAGTTCTAGAGATGTACTACGTTCTACCGTAATCTCACCAGAATCAGTGTTATCGTTCGTCACTTTTTCGACAACTGGGTCAGGTCTAATTGCACTAGTACCTCCCAAAGTTGTTCTTAATACCCCTAACTGGTGATTCTTGGGATACTTTTCACCTGATCGAGTAATCGGCATGTAGCATTTCCGTACTAATCATATAGTATTACGAACAAAACAGTCTTGCAACAATCTGATTCTGTTGCTATTGTCTATTTAATTCGAACAAAATACCAGGAAATCTTAATGCCACATCCCCAGTAGGATCGCCAATGTTAAACGAAAATACTTCTATCCAACTTTCGGAAGAGTATTATCGGGTCCTCGGGTTCTTGGGAGTGGTAGGGGTCTGTTAGACAGAGGCCCTGTACTATTTTCCCAATTCTTCACACAATCATAAATACTCCCTCACGTCTTAGCACAGTGGTTGAGTCTGAATACTGACCACTCTTCGGCACGGTGAATATTAGGACTTTTAGCCTGAATCTGCTATAGTAATGGAGCAGAGGTCCTGTTGTGACTTGTAAATAATAGAATACGCACTTTTCAGTAATTGAATACTATTCAATATGACGATCCCATGTGACAAGTAAGTACACCGAACAATAATACACAGACAACTATAATCGGGATTACGCCAAACTTTTCGTATACTGACTCAAGTAACAAATTCCTACCGCAATTGATAAATTTACCAATACTTCTGTCCACATACAGATCTTTATCGAATTCTCAGTGAACGCAGATTATTGTATTGAATCTGGTCACTTAACCGGAAAGATACTAAACGTAGATGATTAACTTTAACCTTACACAGTCTCTCGCAGGATGACAAACATACAATCTCACGACAGAAAAGATCCAGAATCGTATATAACTGATCATCAAATAGACTCACAACACAAGACTACCGAATGGAAATCGGTTCAACAACGAGAATAGCAGAATAGTTAGATACGAATAGAATAGAACAGAACTCAATGTACTCATCAATATCTCCTACATAGTTTCAAAATATGATGCTCGCAATCTCCCAAATTGATTCAATATAACAGACAAACAGAATACAATACGATACTTGCAATTTCCAAATACTTCAGTTCGAGATGTGATCAACCCTACTCGCTACAGTGCCCAGCAGAACAGAGACTCTTTTCAAAAAAAAACTACCGATATCAATTAACCTTTTCTTCTCAAGAAGTACTCAATGCTTATGCACTTACAAAATACAATAGTGACACAACAGTTGAACTCTTGCTCTCTCTTGACGTCTCTAACTCTCTGTTTCTCTCGAATAATTTCCTGTTAACTATCACTCCAGGACGTTCTCTCTCTCTCTCTCTGTGTCACATAGTAATCTCTGCTCCCACCAGTCTAGCGGAACGGCAGACATTCTCTTCATCCTACTTTTTATTGCTTTCGCATCCTTCATTTACCGACTCTTGCGTAATTTCCTACATCTCCGTCATTTCAGCCAAAATTCTTGTTTGTCCTTCTTCTGCGGTTGCGGTTGTCTCGCTCCGTCGGCCTTGTAACAGGCTTCTAACGGCTTCCAAAAATTACGAAAACTAAGTAAGAGCTACCTACTTAGACTCCTCAAGCTTGAGGACTCCTCGACTTGCACAAAATGGAGTCGTACATGCAGTAATCGAACATATGTACATATACTACATTGTTTTAGTGATAAAAGTCACTTTTTGGGTTATGAAGTGACCTATGTGCTTCCTCTGCATCTGTGACAAGATCCTATACTTGGTCTTGTTCCTTGAACACAGATGCAACCTATGTTTGGAAATTACATTGAAAATTCAACAAGCTCACCCTAGATGTTTCACCAACATGAGAGCATATGGTGTGACCTTTCATAGTCTAACTTCCATGATGCAGCAGCGATGGTGCGTCCACTACACAAGAAGTGATTCCCCCTTAGCCTACTGATTTTGAGTTCCCACTACCTATCGACTTAGATCAATTAGGCAACATTGATTTTGACGAACTTCTCTAGGATGTAAACTTAGAATTGAAAACAAAATTTCACACAGGACAACAAAGAGCTCAAGAAGGCGATCAACAAGGTACTCATATAGAGCAACAAGAAATACAAGTGTAGGATGAAGAACAAGAAGAGAGAGCTCCAACATATTTAGCTGAACTTTGAAGGCTACGAAAACAATGGAAGATGTTCAAGCTAGATGCACAATTCCAATGAGAAGTAGTCCGGTACTCATGAGCCAACCCCTAGAAGAAGAAGTTGTAGACCAACAATTCATCAATTCACTATGCATTTTAATAGAGACCTCTGGTATCATCAATGCCATTGATTACATGTTATAGAGACCCCGAGCGCAATATGACAAAATATGCACACACACAAGAAAAAGATTTGAAAATCACATTGAGATACTAATTACTATAGGGAAAGCAACCACCTTGACCCAGGTTACAATATAAGTAGCCACTACCACCACCTTTTTAACTTCTATAATAACCATCAACTTTACCACATAGACCCATGAACAAACACCACCCGATTCACCCATTAGAACCCCTCGACCTCAAAGCACAACCATCATAGAAGCTTTCACTCAACCCCAAGAATCCATCTTCCACAACCCACCTCACTCACCCCCCTACAAGCAAAGAAGTAGTCATTACTGATGTAACCATGAAAATACCCACTTTCACTTTCCATGCACCATTTTCCCATTCACAACTTTTGTCCACTATTACCAACCCTTTGTTTCATATCACCTACCCTATAGGCTCCTTACATGAACTGAGTTTAGGTCATACAACCACCCATCAACTTATAATGGGTCACCCTGCCCCTTACTCCACCATCATAGATTACCCCACCTCACAATCAACCCAAGATTTTGTCCAACCAATGTCCTACTCATCACCATTCTCATCTTAGTTCCCATCACAACCACCTACAACTTGTCTTCCCTTGATTCTTCAATCTTTAGTTTCATTCTTTTCCTCTAACTTGCAATCATGTTCATGAATTCCTTCGGAGTGGGACAATTCTTCTGAACATCTGCTACCATTGACAACATCATAATTATTCATAGACACTAGAATACCGACGCCTACCATCCTAGTGTTTATGGTAGACACTTCACATACTTCCACGTCTGACCCCATGGACATACCACCACCTGCTGCCCCTCTCTTAACCTTCACACTTCAACCTTCCCTAATTCCCCCTCCACCAACCTCATGTGCACCCATCACACACTTTTCCACAACATTTACCCTTCCCATTCCCATTCTCTCCCCCTTTGCATTGACCTTTGTATATACTACATCCATAAAGGTAGGTTTGGCTATTACTTTGATGATTAATTGTGCCAATCAATTGAGACATGAGTATGAGCAACTACTAGAATGCAATCTAACCATTCAACTATGGCACACCGATCAACTCGTCAAAGTTTCAAGCTCTATGCCCAAAAAACATCTACATTATACTAGAAGAATATGTTAACCTCTTGGAGTCACACGATAAACTATCAAAGGAGGTAGCTCACTTATAAAAACAATAGCCATAACCCCACAACCTAGTTCCTTAACTAATGCCAATTATGGCAAAATCAAATGAATTGGTAGGACTATAGAAGTAGGTCTAAGAGTTAAAGCTAGACTACTCCGATATGAGCAATCACCCTCACCCTCGAAAGTGCCAGCACCAGAAGAGATGGTGAAAATCCCTATCAAAGAGACCTATGAAGAGGCATATAAACCACAACCTGTACCTGATGACCTTGTCATTGAAGAAGGAAAACAAACCTATGAGGCACCAATACCAAAATGGTTAAAATAGTTAGAAGAGATTGGGTTACACATGATGATAGAGTAGCCATCTGTTCGCAGTAGCCAAAGGCACAGACGATGAAGAAGCATATGAAGGTGGATTACAAAGAGTTGTGGGGAGCCAGACGGTCTATTTTTTCCAAAGAAACATGCTTTATATTACTTTTTGAAAACCCCAAACAATGATTTTCATCACTCTTGTACCATATGTGTCATAGAAACACCCATTTTTGTAATTATTAGCTCCATTTTTTGCAAGCCAAGGAGTTCTCAAGCTTGAGGAGCTTAGGTAGAACTAGCATACAAATTTTGGCTATTTTTAGATCTCATTTAGACCCTCAAATAATGTCTAGAACCTATTTTTTAACTATGCCAGACACTATGTGTGAAACCCATCAAAACTAGTCTAATAACTATAAATAGAGCTAGAGAGCTCACTTTTTAGGTTAGCTTGTATGAGTTGAGGAGAGCTTAGAGCTATTTTGATTTTGTAAGAGTGATCTTGAACAATAGAGTTTACTTTCAACCTTCCATTGTGTCTTGCTTGTCTTTTTCTTGTGTGTGTGTGTGTGTGCATCTCGATGCTTCTCACCTTCACTCTCACTACATCTCGCGTTCATGATCTTCATATCACTCCTGTCTCTTCCGCGGATTAGCATTAAGGAGGTGGAGTGTTGGCAGCAGTCAGGGCATTTCAAGACAAGGGAGCCGACATAAGGAATCAGAGCAAAGAGAAGGGCCAATTAGGCAAAGCAATCAACGGAGATCCGACAAATAGGCCTATCATTTTTCATAAAATCATATTTCCCAAATAGTGATTTAAGTCACTTCACACCATTGTAAATATCATTTTTTATTATTCCTACATTTTGTACAAGCTTAGGAGTCCTCAAGCTTTAGGAGTATTAGTAGTATTTATGCACCAATTTTCATAATTTTCAGAGCTCATTTGAGGCTCCAAAATAGCCTTAGAACCTAATTTTTAACTAGGCCAGACACTAGGTTTTGACAGGACCAAAGCTTGTCAAAAACTATAAAAAGATCTAGAGAGCTCATTTTTGGGGTTAGCTTGTTGTATATTTGAACTTGTATGAGAACTCTTTTGCAACAGAAGTGACTCCATTGTCTCTCTGTTTGTTCTTGCCTTGTGTGCGCGTGTGTGTGTGTATGTGTGTGCATGTTTGTGTGCTTCTCACTCACACACTTGTGCCATCACTTGTTCGAGGTATTCATACCATCCTCGTGTCTTCGCGGATTGACATTAAAGGAGGTGCTACTCATCACTGAGCTACAACAAATTTTGGCACCGTTGTTAGGGATCGAGCTTTGAGGACGAGTGTGTGATGGTAAGACGTAGAGTAGAGACGTTGGAAGAGTAGGTAAACATTTCTTTTACTTGTTTTTACTTTCCTCTTCACCTCTTCACACCATAACCATTCATCATCATCTTCACCATCGCGACCATATACCTCCATCTCCATTCATTTCCTCATTTTCACTTGAGAGCGAGAGCGAGAGAGCGATCTGCATGCGATGTTTTTGCATATTTCTTGAGTGTTCTTGCAGGTTTTGGTTGTATCATCATCTCTAGCAGGCTATGCAAGTACGGAAAAACTCTACACAGTCTCTAAGGTGTTGACCTCTATCGATCGCAATCGAAAGAAAACTTGGACATTTGGTAAAACAAATTACACCACCATAACACACATGATGAGCACATTCCAAATCACAAATTAAAACTAAAAAAATCCATGATTCTCTGTCAATCGCGATTGACACTGTCAATCACGACCGATAGCCACGATCGACGGACTCTGTCAATCGCAACTGACAAACCCTGTCGATCGCGATCGACAGACTCTATCAATTGCAACCCATAGACCACGATAGACTGCCACGTAGGACTCATTCAATCGTGATCGATGAACGACTAAAATTTCACGATTGACACTAAAATTCGCATGCCCACGTGTCCATCGCGATGGACACAACCCTGATTGATTGAAATTACTCCAGATTTTGCAAAAAAAGTACCGATCACGATTGACAGACCCCACAACCGATTCTGTCGATCGTGATTGACACAATCAATCGCGACTGACATGTCAATCGTGACTGATAGGCCCCGACGGACACCTCTGTCAATCGTGATTGATAGCCATATTCCGCAAATTTTTTAGGGTTTTTTGTTCCAAATTTTGGGGTAATTGTGGGCATAATTATCAAGTGATTAGCACTTTGTGAGGTCCCTACACTAGTAATTTGAGAAAAATCTTGTTTGTCTGATAGCCTGTTTGAACCCTGTTTCTACCATAGAACCCTAAATTGTCATAACTTCCTCATATGAAATCCGTTGGGAGTGATCTTAGGCTCATTGGAAAGCTCATTTGTAAAACTAATACGGGGAGTTATAGATAGGGTATTTTGAAGTTGACCATACCATGGGGTAAGTAAACTCAGGGATCTTTAGGATTATTTTCCATAAAGCCAAAGGACAATTTGGTCTGTGAGTTGCATGAAGGAAAATGGTCTGTTGTGTCAATTGAATTTAACTCTTGAGCTAACTTGGGAACTTTTACAGGTCCACTAAGAGCATCGAAAGGCGTTCAAGGAAAGAGTGAGTGAAGGCTTGGGAACACACTTCCTAGGCTTACAAGGGCAAGGGATAAGCAACTTGAGGTTGGATTATTCTCAACTCCCTCTATCAATTCCTAGCTTAGGCTAACTGCAAGTAGTGCTAGAAGTAAGTCACGATGACGATAGGCATCTATCAAGTTGATGACTACCTAAGCACTCAAGTTCAAGCTGAAACATAATCTCTTTGTGATCAATAACTTTAAAGGAAAAGAATTTAACGTGGTGCAATCAACTTAAAGTGTGGAAAATCACTCAAATATTCTTGACGATGTGATATCAGATAAGAGCATAAACACAATAACCACCTAAAAAAGAACCAAATGACTTATACAAATTGATCTGCAACAAGTTTGTACCTTGGGTAAAAATTGGGATTGCTCACTAAGGCATATGAACCTTAGATCAGGATGACACCTAGGGAGAGATAGACAAAGCCTTAGGTCTTCAGAGGCTAGTGTCAATCACACTAATAGCTCTTGGGCCCAACATTTGAGTAATTATTCACACTACCCAAGCTCTAAAACTAGCGAATCAGAGATGTCTCATGGTATGGAGAGACCCATAGGAAGTTTAGGTGTGGCCTACTTACAAAAGGTCGAAGCCCGTACAAGATGCAATTGGAATACCTTGGACCAATGGATTAGGTGCTTGCATCTATGAGGACGGCTTGAGAAGATCTGTGGTCTAGATTAAAAACCCAGATTAGCCTATTGGACTAGAACATCCAGCAGTCAAGTTTGAAAATGGTGCATACCTAGATAAGGAAGGAACAATGTATGTAGTCACCAACCAAGCAGATAGAACAGATGAGTTTGGTAATGTGATTCTAGAGATAGGCATAGGTGACATAGAGCAAGGGAACATAGGAAGAGAGATTAGAACTCCTCAAGGCAAATCAATCCTCACTAGAATCATCACGCCAGAGTGGATTCCCCAAGACAATAAGAGCATAGATCTGCTCTTGAATCAAGAGACCGATGAAGCTTTTTGGAGATATAAGCCTGATCAGCCGAATGAGGTAGGAACGATCACGATCTATGAGTTCAAAGATACTGATAGCCCAGACAAAGTGACCTATCTGCACAATACTTCAGAGAGGATTTCTGTGGTCACAGAGCATGGTAGGCATGCCTAAACTTGGAATGGTGAATTTATTTTTCCCCAACCAAGATCTAGTGTCTCTTATGGCCACCAAGGAGCTGGAACATCCCAAGCTCATGGAGCTCAAAGGGACATGAGTAGAGATAGACCTGAAGTGAGCTTTGCTAACCCACTGGGAAGAGAAAGAACAAGAACAGAGACGGATAGAATGGAAACCGAGAGACCTAGAGCCCCAAGGAACCAAAGAAATGCTGATGAATTTCCTTTGCCAAGGCCTAGAGAACACACTAGACCTTGAGGCCAACTCAGCTAGTTAAGTCCATGAAGAATTACTTCGATGGCACATGAGACCCATACGATCATGTGGCCGAGTTTAGGCAAGTCTTGAGAGCTGAACAAGTTGAGAACCTATTCACGCAGTACAATGCTTTTGGTCTAACCCTAACGAACACAACCCTTACATGGTTTCAACCACTAAATGATAGACAATTCAGGAACATAGACCAGCTTCTATCGAATTCTCTAAGATTGGTATACGGCATAATACCTCCTCACTAATTCATAGCTTTAAGCAGACACCTCAAGAGACCATTAAACTTGCAGGAAGAAGGTTTAGGCAATACCTAGAGAGATTTCCTCTTCCTGAGTTGCCCACTCCAGCCAAACAAGTGACGTTATTCTTAGATGGATTGTCGAGTACCAAATTGAGATCATATGTGTACTTGAAGGACCCTAGAACCATAGAAGAGTGTGTATGTATGTGCATCAACATTGAGGATAACCTAGGGGAGGAATTAGAGCTTTCAAAAATCTATAAAGATTCAGATAGTTCTACTAGCCTCACTTCCTTGCAATCCATATCTATTGAGGAACTCACTGAGAAAGTAGCTTAGAAGTTAAGAGTCTAAAGCAAACAAATACCAAGGTTTGTCCTAGTGAAAAGATGTTATACCTGTGGAGGTGATCATATGGGGAATGTATGTCCCATTGTGGCTCAACCCCAAGTAAACCCTAGTAGTCAATACTACACCATAGAACAGAGATACACTAATGACACCACACAAGATTGCCCATACAATAAGCAAGTTGTTTTGCAAACTTATCCACAACCATACCCTCAACAAGGAAGATACCAGAACCAGTACCCATCATAGTAGTTTGTCAGGCCACAACAACCCTATCAGCAACCTTACCAGACCCAACAAAGACCTCAGTTGGTGTTAGCTCAGCAACCTCCAACCCCAGCCAATGTGATTCCGGTAAAGTATGCAGTTGTAGAAGAGAATCTGAATAGAGCCATAGTGTTAGTAATGTCATTGTTTTTGGAAAGTGATCATAGTTTTGACTCTACTCATGTGGATAGCCCACAGGCTTACTACATGCAGTCACCTGAGCATAATGAGTCATATTACTATGAAGATCCGAGTGAACCTAGTTGGGAGCCAGAGTATGCAAATCGCATTTATGCAAACCCCAACCCTAGACCTCAACCTAGGTAGGTGGGACCCCCATTTCCTAGAGGATCGTGCTACCGATGGTAGGGAGATCCCCTCATTCATGATTGCCTTATGCCTACACCTACACAAACCCAATCTATGTCAATTCAAGGTTTTTGTCAAGATTGTGGAAAGAAGCATCTCTTATGTGACTACCCTAAGAACCCCAATAACATGTCGAAAATCACTCCTATCAAGGTTATTAGTGTTGAGATATCAAGCTCAACATGTGATGATCCAGGATGATACGTAGCAGTTAATCGTTCTCTGACATGTATAGTGGTCATGCCGGTATATGTGAGGGATACTTCACTAAGCTTTATTAGATTTATCTACCGAGAATGATGGCACATTTGTTTCTTTCCAGCTCACTCATTCGTGGACATTAGGTTTTCAAAAATTTTTCAATCCTCACATTATTTTAAAAGTGATTCTCATCACTCAAAACCATTGTAAATACCGTTTCACCTTTTTGTAGCTCCATTTTGTGCAAGCTAAGGAGTACTCAAGCTTGAGGAGCTTTAGAAGTATTTGCCTACAAAGCTTCATAATTTTTAGAGTCTGTTTGAGCCTCCAAAATAGCTTAGGGACCTAATTTTTAACTAGGACGAACGTTAGGTCTGAACAAGACCAAAGCTAGTAAAAAACTATAAATAGAGCTAGAGAGCTCATTTTTGAGGCTAGCTTGTTGTAGATTTGAACTTGTATGAGAACTCATTTGCAATAGAAGTGATTCCATTGTATCCCTCTCTTTGTTCTTGCCTTGTGTGCGCATGTGTGTGTGTGCATGTTTGTGTGCTTCTCACTCACACACTTGTGCCATCACTTGTTTGAGGTCTTCATGCCATCCTCATGTCTTCCCAGATTGAGATTAAAGGAGGTGCTACTCATCACTGAGCTACAGTACCCAAGAAGTCAATGAAGGCTAACCCATAATCAAGAAAAATTTGGATGCCCAAGGCTTGCTTGCGGGCTCAAATAGCCACACATAGATCTCACCATGTACATCATGATTCACTCACTCTAATAGCTGAAACCCACTCTTGCTTGACACGCACAAACACATGTGTCCATGCACATGAACAGGATTACTTGTAAACGGGCCCCTAAAAAACCTCATTTCCAAGTAGACATTCTTATAAAGCTCTCCAGACTCTCCCCAAAATCAAAAGAGAAGTCTATCCACTGTGTTTGGCATCCCCAAATCTTGTAATAAAAAACCTAATCCCATTGTAAAACCACCTCTTCTTACTAACTGTATCCACACGGCACCCCGCCACCCCAACTAGCACATATAAACCCTGCATCTGCTAACCACACTTCACACTCGCACCCATGCGAGCACTAACTAACCGACTAACTACGTCACAGTTCATTATGATAATGTTGTAACAGGGACACAGGATCATTTTATGTCCATTGCAATGTTAACAGTCATTTGTATATTCTCACAAAACCGGTGATCGAGTTCCTCAAACATGGTAGAGGCTGCAAGAACGAGGTCCTAGGCAGGCACTAGTCCTCAGATAGTAGACATTGAAAATCTCCCTATTTAGGAGGAGTTGAAGGAATAGCCACAGACATTAAGAGCAATACATGTCATACTGATTCAAAATCCTCCCCAAGGGTACACATCACCAGTTAGCAAGAACTCCCATTGGTTCAGTGAAGTAGCAAGACCCCTTGGAGAAGGCACCTATTTATGGGAGGTTGAGATAGAGTTTAACAAACGGTGGGGTCAGTATCATTTCTTTACACGAGAACTTGAAAGGCTCCAAAACAGTGAAGGACTGCAACCAATATGGAAGAAAGCTAGATTAGATGCTTACTTCAAAGCTCAACTACCAAAGCTAGACTTCTTGAGATGCTCATACCTAATTAGCACACTCACTCCCAGCATAGGCTCCCACTCAGGTGCATAGGCTCGAGGTGCTACATTAACACCGGAAATGACTCCGCCACCCCAAAGGCAAGTACAACCCTTTACTATTAGAGTACCAAGGCATAGTGTAGAAGGGCATAATCTAATCTTCCCACTGATCCCCACAGATTTAGAGTTTCCTCATGGCTTCATGCTTGAGGATTTAACCAATGAGGAGGTAGCAAGGATAATCAATGCAACCAACTTGGAAATCGAAACAGAGCAGTTAAGTGGACAACAAACTATCACGGACCAGCCCCCTCCAATTCAACTAGTAGTAGTTGAAGTAGAGGAAGATGAGGAGGAGATTGAAGAAGAAGAACCAGATGAGGAGCAGGAAGGACCATCCAATGAATGGGAGCATGAATGTGAGCAAGACATTATACCAGAACTTGAAGGAGCCCCTACCTATAAGAAGCAATAAAGAAGATTGTATGATAATATAAACTGGGTTCAAGAACAACACAGACTATCCTTGGTAGCAGGAAAGGCCTTAATGAACCAAATACTTGAAGAAGAAGGTGTGGATGATCAATATAGGGCTACCCTTGACATGATTGGTGATGCATTGGGGGTACTAGAGATTGTACACATCACCCTCGCACACTCGCGGAGATTTGAGCGAAGACACGGGAGATGCCCTCCAAGATCAGGGAGGCAGTATACATATTATAGTATCAAAACCACATGGCACCACCTCCACAACCACTGGCATGGCACACTCCATTAACACACTGATGAAGCCCATGCCTCAAGTGCACAACCATCACCGCCCCTACTACCCTCCCCTCCAACTCCAACCCCCTCACCACATACCACCACTGTCACCACTACTGTCATGGCCACAGTCTCCACTTCCCTTAGTGAAGCACACACTGTGAGTCAACCGTCACAACCCTCACAACCTGACACCACCATTATTGTAACTACCACCATGGACAATGAGCTCCAAACTATAGTCACCGAAAATCCCATTCCTCTTGTCACACTTCTCGGTGGCACACATGCACAAATGCACACACCATTATACATCTTCACGACCATCACCACACCTACCATTCCCATGTACACGGTAACTCCCACGACGGCATCCACGCAAGACCTCATGGACATATCACCCACATCTGCACCTCCCCTCCCCCCATATTCCCACAATCTCCCATTCCCCTACCACCAACATCACCACTTATCACAACATCATTCACTGTCCCATTCCCTCCTCCCTATCCCCCTGCATTTAACACCTTCCCAACCTCCACTCCTGTAAATAATGTATTCATTACTTTGTATCAATGTATGTCTCAATTACAACATCATTACTAGCATTTAGATGCTCAACATAGGAGCCTGTTTAGAACCCATGAAACGCTACAAGAACGATTCATAAACTTGGAGAAGGACAAGCAGCTACTACAATAGAATTATGACACCTTACAGAGACAACATGAAGAATTAGTGGCTAATCCCCCCCATCCAAATTCACAGGCACAACAACACCTTGAAGAAATGCTACATGCCCAATAAGCAGAAAACCTCAAAACCCACCGTAACCTCACATTATTAAGGAAACACTGTCAGCGACACTAGAAGAAAATAAAAGACTACAAAGACAGAATGAGGAGAACCTAGAAGTAGCTATGGAAGGATCCCCAATAGAGATCCACCCTGACCGCTTCAAAGCCATACCATTAGACAACATGCAAATCGTATTGGACACCCATGCTGACCTACTAGAGGCATATGACACCTTAGAAAAAGAGTGTGATGATTTACAAAAGCAATTGGCCACTCAGGGAGAGCCACCAAAAGAAGTAGTAGCCATAGTTCACACATCCGAAGAGGTAATGGAACTAAGAGCACAACTGATGGAGTTGCAAAATAAGCTTCTCCACTATGAACGTCAACCTTCTCCCCTGGTGGAGCTGGAGCCGGAGTAACTAGTTCCAATTGAAGTAGAGGAGACCTTCAAGGACCCTTATGAACCCATGCCTACACCTGGCGACAAACAAACAGAGGAAGGAATGTATACATTTGAGATTGAAGCTCCAGAATGGATGCAAATGTTGGAAAAGGTAGGCCCAATGCATGATGATAGAGTAGCAATGCAGATACAATCCCTATCTCAACTAGAAGAAGTTGTCATCGAATCGGATTACTTCAAAAACCTATCCCATCATCGATGGATTGGAACTTCAAATGATTTGTATGTCCCATTTTGTCTCTTGTTGGTAGATTATAATGATGAGATAAAACATCATACCACGAAAGAGCTAATCTCTACAACACAATTTGCTCCAGATGACATTCTTGAAAGCACGATGCAAGGAAACTCATACCTAGACCATTTCATCTGCTACATTTATTTGTTGTGGAACCGGCTATACACTCAGAGAAGCTACGCATGCCACATCCGGAGGTACCTGGGCCAGTTGATTGGGATGCCTTACTAACATATTTGGCCAAAGGACTGAGGTTAGTAGAGCATCATTTGGCCATAGATGTTGTGGAATACTACATCCAACGGTCCACTCAACAAGGGTCTGTCAGAGATGACATACGCGAGAGAGGGGCGAGTGTTGGTAGCAGTCAGGGCATTTCAAGACAAGGAAGCCGACATAAGTAATCAAAGCAAAGAGAAGGGCCAACTAGGTAAAGCAGTCAACGGAGATCGGGCAAATAGGCCTATCATTTTTCATAAAATAATATTTCCCAAATAGTGATTTTAGTCACTTCACACCATTGTAAATATCATTTTTTATTATTCCTACTCCATTTTGTACAAGCCAAGGAGTCCTTGAGCTTGAGGGTATTAGTAGTATTTATACACCAATTTTCATAATTTTCAGAGCTCGTTTGAGCCTCCAAAATATCCTTAGAACCTAATTTTTAATTAGGCCGGACACTACGTCTGGAAAGGACCAAAGCTAGTCAAAAACTATAAAAAGAGCTAGAGAGCTCATTTTTGGGGTTAGCTTGTTGTAGATTTGAACTTGTATGAGAACTCTTTGCAATAGAAGTGACTCCATTGTCTCTCTCTTTGTTCTTGCCTTGTGTGCGCATGTGTGTATATGTGTGTGCATGTTTGTGTGCCTCTCACTCACACACTTGTGTCATCACTTGTTCGAGGTCTTCATTCCATCCTCATGTCTTCTCGGATTGACATTAAAGGAGGTTCCACTCATCACTAAGCTACATGGAGTTCATTAATGTGGTGCTTACCATTGTGCTAGAGCAACACCAAATTTGGGGCTGTTGCCGGGGATCGAGTCTAGGATGAATGCATGATGGTAAGAGTATAACAAGAAGTGGCATTGGAAGGTAAAAATTTCAGTTTTTTTTGTTGTTTTTAGGTAGTTATATGTGTTTTTCCTCTCTTCTACACTCCTCCTTCACCACTGCATCATCTTCTTCCACTCCAAAAAAAATAAAAAATTTCACCATATCCACCTATCCCCCTCATTTCCCTAATTTGAGCATCATGAGAGAGAGAGAGAGCTTTTTTGCTTGTTGTGTTGTTTGTGTTTTTGAGTTTTCTTGGAGCATCCAAAAGGTGAGAAATCCAACTTTCTGTCAGATCTACCATATGTGTCAGACCATCCCAATGGTCTGACAAGTTTGACATTTTTGGTAAGCATGTACAACACCATGTAGGCGACGCTTGCACATGTACGAATCCATAGCCACTTCCCAAAAGTCTGCATTTTGGTGGACCATCATGATAGGCTCATGCCATCGCGATTGTGTCTCACCATCGTGATTGGCTCATGCCATCGTGATGGCTTGGCTAGACCATCATGACAATCTCACACCATCGCGACAGCTCAGTTGAACCATCGTGACAATCACTGACCATCGCGACGATCCTGTCAACCCCATGCCATCGCAATTGGTCCACATCATCACAATGACCCACTTGCCACATGTCAATTCAGACCATCATGACAATACCAGTATGCTATCACGACGCTTCAATTTCGGACCATCGTGATTGGCTCATGCCATCATGATGCTTTGTCAGCTTCTTTGATCGTTCTTGGGCCTTTTAGCTTGGGGGCTGACTAGTGATGGACCAATGAGAAGAGGGTGGTGGCCACAGTCTAGTCCTTTAATCACATAGACTAGGCATAGGCTTTCCTTGGTTTTTTGTGGTCAAAGGAGCAGAAAACCACCTAGATCTAGTAGTTTTAGATATGAATGGTTTTCAAAATTCTTGGGAATCAATTTGGACCCTTAGATTGGCTAGATGATCCAAGGGATGAGGTGGAAACACAAAAGTCAAGGTGGCATTCATTATGGGCCCTTGGATTGGCCTTCTTATCAATGGCCAAGATTGAATTTCCCCTTCAAAATGTGCCTTTAAACATAGGCCGTTGGATTGAGGCTAAAATTGGACGTAGATCCTTGAAAAGAAGCAAGTTTGAGCACCTAAAGTATGGGCCATTGGATGCATAAAAGATTTGATGGTTGAGATTGAAGCCCCCAAAGGAAAAGGCGCCTTTTAACCTCCTCCATCTGATTGAAGGCCAATCCAATGGCTCACGACAGCCCCGACTTCTAGATCAGCCCCAAATCCAGTATGCCCTTGGATTTCCCTTGATCTAAGGGCTAAAAAACCTGTAGAGAGAGTCTCAAAACATGGGTGAGGTCCCTCCTTCATCATTACAATGTCAAATCCTCTCTCATTAAAGTTACATCCATTTGAATATGAGCCATTGATTTCAAGCATCCAAAGGCCTCAAATTCTTCCCTTTTAGAATTCAACTACAATGTTTTGGGGAATATTATTTTATTTGAGAAAACAAGTAGTGGTTTTGCAAGCCTCCTTAATCTCCTAGATTAAGCTTTTTAAATCCAAATCCTTACAAGGCCCATGCAATGCTCATTTGTTCCCCTAATGGTTGGAAGAATACTCAACCCCCTCCGTCAACTATTAGCTTAATAGGTTAAATGTCTATCATTGTGGAGTAAATTAGGATGACAATAGGAATGCATCAAGTCCAAGAGACTTAAATTTTTCAAGTCCAAAACTAAGATAAAAGTGTGCAAAATGAAAACCTAAAGGAAAGAACTTATGTGTGATGGAACGAGAACTCAAAAGTACAACAAAAAGTGGATTACAGGCATATACATTGAGACAAGACAAGAATATGAAGGAATTAAAAATGAAACAAGCAATTAAGAACAAAGAAACATTGAGGATCAGAGTGTGTATTGAGTGATTCAAGTAGTAAATTCATGAACCTTAGATGAGGAAACTATATAGGTAAGTCAGACCGATGAAGCCTTAGATATCATCAGAAGCAAGTGTAGGAACTACTGCACGTTCATGGGCACAACAATTGAATAGCTAGCCTTACAAGTTGGGCTTAGATACCAGTGAATCAGAAATGGCCTTTAGCAGGGAAAGACTAGAAGGGGGGTTAACCGTAGAATATTTGGAAATACCCGAAGGACCCTACAGAATCCAATTAGAATATGTTTGAACCAACCACCTAGGTGCTTGCATCTATGAGGATGGTTTGTGAAGATCAGTGGTGCAGTTGCATAACCCTAACCAACCCATTGGATTAAAACTCTAGTGGTGAAATTTGACAGGGATGCATATAAAGAAAAACAATGTATATCATAAGTAATCAACCTAATCATACCAATGAATTTGGTGTAGTTAATCTTGATATAGAAGCAAGAACCCAAGAAAAAGAACCGCTAGGAGAAGAACCCAGGACACCTAGAGGGAAATCTGTACTGACAAGAGTTCTAAACCCAGATTGGATCCCTCAAGATAATAGAAGTATAGAATTTTTCCTAAATAAGGACACGGATGAAGCATTTTGGAGGTAGAGAATGGAGCAACCTAGTGAGGTAGGTTCCATTATGATTTACAAATTTAAGGACCCAGATACACCTAGAAAGGTGGTATACCTAGACAAAACTTCAAAACGAGTGTTCATAGCACCCGACCATGCAAGACATGCCTACACATGGAGAGGTGAGTTAGTATTCCCCCCATCAAGAACAAATGTAAATGCTAGCGATCAAGGTACTGGAACATCCTCATCCCATGGCACTCAAAGAGAGAAGAACAGAGAAAGACCAGTAGTAAGTTTTACCCATCCTATAGGGAGAGATAGACCCACTATGAACACTGATAGATTAAAATGACAAAGAGAACCAAGAATACCAAGTGGTAGATATGATTTTCCTCTACCAAGACCACGCGAACATCCAAGGATACTAAGACCCACTCAATTAGTAAAGTCAATGAAAAATTACATTGATAGGATAGGAGATCCCTATGACCATGTGGCAGAATTCAAGCAAGTGCTACTCACAGAGCAAATAGAAGACATGTTCATGCAATACAATCCATTTTGACTAACGTTAAAGAACACAATTTTAACTTGGTTTCAATCATTGCAACAAAGGCACTTTAGGGATATTCATCACTTGTTAGAGTCATTCATCATAGAATTCTCTAAAAGTGGAATGAGACATGAAACTTCTTCATTGATTCATAGCTTCAAACAGGCCCCTCAGGAAACAGTTAGACTTGTAGGACATAGGTTTAGACAATATTTTGAGAGATGTCTGATGCAAGAGCTACCCTCATAGGCCAAGAAAGTGTCTTTATTTTTAGATGGCCTATTGACTTCTAAACTATGCTCCTATGTCTACCTGAAGGAACCCAGAACACTAGAGCAATGTGTACGAATCTACATAGACATTGAGGATAAACAATGAGACGAATTGAAACTTTCAAAGGTCTATGAAGACTCAGATAGTTCATCTCAATCATGCTCAAAACTCTCTAGCTCGATAGAAGTCCTAGCAGAAAAAGTGGGCCAGAAACTAGGAGTCTCTAGCAAACAGATGCCTAGGTTAACAACAAACAAATGTTGTTACAGCTATGGTGATGAACATATGGAAAATGTGTGCCCCAACATGGCACAACCTCAAGCCAACCCTAGTGGCCAATATTGTACGATTGAGAGACAATACACAAATCACACGACACAAGACTACCCATACAACAAACAAGTAGTGCGACAGAACTATCTGCAAGCATACCCCCAACCAAGAAGGTATCAAGGTCAATACAATGCTCAGCCTCACTACTATAGGCCTTCAAAAACTATCCTTATCAGGCTCAATAGAGACCACAACCTTTTTTAGCTCAGCAGCCACCCCCAACAGCTAATGTCATCTTAGTCAAAAACGTTACTGCACACGAAAACCTCAATAGGGCCTTAGTGCCTTCTTCATCCCTAATCACAGATAGTGATCCTAATTCTAATAGTTGGGAGGAAGAACGGTTAGAAACTAGGACATTAGGTTTAGAAAGGCATCCATGAACTCTTCAAGACCCAGCTTATGCACCTATAGCATTTCCAAATGATGAATTCGAGCCTCACAGTTGGATAGAAATCTTAGCAACAATGGACGTCACACTGAATGAAGAACAATGGACCCCTCATTGTGATGAAGATGGAAACGACATTTCCATCTTTATGATTGAACCTTTTGAGGAAGACTTTATCTTAGAAGAATGCATAGAAGTCACCCAAGAACCGGACGAGAGTGGTGACGAGAACCTAGAATCCATCATCATGGAACCCTTCTGTTCCACAGAAGAGGAATATCTTTATTTTGTAGAAGCCAAAACCCCTGAAGAGGAAAAGTAAAGTCAAATGGAACAACATGAGTCATTCATAGAGTGTACAGAAAATAAGTAAAAGAAGAGAAATAAATCACCCAAGAGAGAAGAAGAGGTAGAACCACTCATGGAAGTACCTGAGAACTTCAAGAAGTATGAAATAGAAGATAGAAGAATCATGGTATGAATGCCTGAAAGAAAAGATGATGTTGGACAAGTGTATGATAATCGTGAGAAAACCAAAAAAATCATAGTCACCATAGAAGAAGGGGAAGAAAAATGCACATACATAGGGCATGATTTGACGAATGAAGAAGAAGAAGACTTAATTGCCCTATTGCGTGAATATAGAAATGTGTTCACTTGGAATTACAAAGACTTGAAAGGAGTAGAACCATATACATGCTCCCAAAGAATCCCTATGACTCCAGATGCAAAGCCTACGAAGCAAAAACCATACTCTTACAATGATAACTATGCTACCAAGATTAAAGAAGAAATAGATAGTTTGATAGAAGCAAGATTCATTTACGAAATTGAGCATATAGAATGGGTCTCCTTCATTGTGGTTGTGCCCAAGAAGAATCAGAAATTGTGCATGTGTATTAACCTTAAAAAAGTTAATGCCACCATGATTAGAGAGAGTTATCCTCTTTCTATCACTGAAGAGTTATTGGAGAGAGTTGCGGGAAAGGAAGTCTATAGCTTTCTTGATGGTTTCTCAGGCTATAATCAAGTAGCCATTGCTCTAGAAGATTAGCATAAGATGGCTTTTGCCACAAAATGGGGCATATTTGCATTTCGTGTACTGCCACTTGGGCTAACAAATGCACCCACCACTTTCCAACAACTTATGTGTCATGTTTTTAAGGAATTCCTATGAAAGACTTTGGAAGTTTATGTGGATGACATATGTGCTCATTCGAATATGAGGCAGACTCATATGCCTGAATTAAGGCAAGTATTTGACAACTGTCAAGAATATTAGGTTTGCTTGAACCCAGAAAAGTGTGTATTCATGGTCAGGCAAGGAAAAATTATAGTGCATATTGTGTGAAAGAATGGAATCTCTATAGATGAAGAAAAGGTGAAAGTAATTGCAAACCTACTTAGGTTGAAAAATGTAAAAGATGTGCAGGCTTTCATGGGTCATTGTGGTTATTACAAACGATTCATACACATGTATGCAATCATGGGTCATTGTGGTTATTACAAATGATTCATACACATGTATGCAATCATAGCAAAGCCTTGTACTCTCTTTTGACCAAGTTTGAATGGACAGATGAATGTGAGGATTCATTTAGTGAACTTAAATAATGCTTGTGTTCAACACCTATATTAACAACCCCTGATTGGAGTAAGCCATTCCATGTACATGTGGATGCATCCAACTATGCCATAGGATGTGTGTTGGTGTTAGTATATGATCAATGTCTACCCCTCATGATTGTATGCACATTTTCTAAGGCCCCCATTATGAGGAGAAGCGAAGCGTGCATTACCCAATTGATGGGAATCCCAACTTGCATGTTGGATGAAGGTCATATTGGACCATGTAAGGTATTGTAAGGAAAGGGAGTTACTAGGGTCCCCAATTGTGGGGTCTGGGGCAGCAATGAGTAGCCCCGGCTAGGGGGCCCAAGGGGGCTAGCAAGCCCCTTGGCTAGGGGGTCCCCTATCAGAGTTAGAAATTATTTATATTTGTTAAGTCAATTCAAACGGTCTAAGTCGTGTATGGAAATTACATGGGCGATGGCCGCCCATGCTCTACTGCCCATGTATAGCCGTCCACGGAAGGCCACCCATGATCCTATATATGCATGACTTCGGCAATCCTGAGACATTGAATTGAGCCAGCATACCTCTACCTTGTATCTCCCGATCTAGAGTTGTCTAGATCACCATTTAAGCTCCACCTTGAGTGCGCACACGTGGACAATGCCATCATCTTTGTCCTTGCTGCTAGTAGAAAATTGTTGAGATTCTCCTATATCTGTTATATTCTCTACTATTGCTCCTGTGGTATATTGTGTAACTATGGTCTTACATGGTATCAGAGCCGTAAGGTTCGAATAGCTTAAGAAGTATCACTATTTTGGCCTACTAGCAGACTAGAATATCAATGGATTATTCGAGTGATTACATGATGGCTTCATTGTTGAACACTAGTCTTGGTGCTTCAACTAATGTTAGTGCTTCACCTATTCGAATTTGCCCACATGCATTCACTGAAGGGAAGCTAGATGGAACTAACTATACACTGTGGAAGTTCAAAATTTCTGCAATTTTGGACTCCCATGAATTACTTGACACTGTCATGGGACCGATGGGATTGGATCCAGAGCCTATACTAGTTGAAGATCCAACAAATTCAAGATTGATGATTTAGCCAGATCCAAATCTTCTACGAGCTTGGAAGAGGTGGAATGCTGATGCATTATGTGCAATTGTCACTAGTGTAAGTGATTCTGTGCTTACTTTAGTTCAATATACTACTAAAGCATATGAGGATTGGGACATATTGGCTCGACAATATAAGACCAAGAACCACACTAGGATACATAATTTAGAAAATCAATTGGCAAATGAAAAGCATTCTCATTCTGAAAAGGCTGAAGATTTTATCAAACAGATAAAACATCTTCAAGACCAATTGGCTACAGTTTGTGTTGTTATAACACCAGAAGAGCTGGCTCAAAGCTGTGTATGTGTTCTTCTAGCAAAGTATGATGGATTAGTAATAGCCCTTAATACTCAGGTAAAACCAACTCCCCTTACATTTGAAGAGTTTTGTGCTATGCTTTTAGAAGAAGAGATTCGGTTGAAGAATCAGCAAAGTACAAGTGATGTTGCATTCTCAGCAAATGCATAAGGTAAAGGCTCTTCTAATGGATCAAAGAAGAAGCCAAAGAAGAAAAATTTCATAGGAAGTTGCTTCTATTGTGAAAAGAAAGGCCATGCCATCAAGGATTGCAGAAAGAAGCAAGCTGATGAATAGAATGGGACTATAAAATCATCGTGGAAGAACAAAGAGTCTGCAAACAACACAAAGTTGGAACTATGGGTAGCTATTGAAGAGGTATGCTCATCTGGTCAAGCTTGTGTTGATGAACCATGGATTTTAGATAGTGGAGCTTCTCACCATATGACCAGTAAAAAGGATTCGTATAGTTCCCTAGTGCCTCTACAGGAATCCATCAATGTAGTGGTGGGAAATGACTCCAAGTGTTTAGCGGAAGGAACTGGAACCATCTTTTTTATCACTTCTCCAAGTGTTGAGAAACATTTATCCGATGTTCTCTATGTACCTAAACTTAAAAGAAATCTGTTGTCAGTTTCTGCAATAACAGATCGTGGACTCGAAGTTCACTTCAATAAGAGTGGTGCAGAAATCATGGATTCATCAGGTAATATAGTAGGTAAAGGCATAAGATGTGATGACTTGTATGAGTTAAGTGCCTTAAGTACTACAAAAGATAAAGATGTAAGCAGGTTATGGCACCAACAATTTGGGCATCTCCGATTTGCAGATTTGAAGGAGATGCAAAGAACAGGGATGGTTGCTCATTTGCCTACATTTTCAAAGTTGCATGAACCTTGCGAAGCTTGTATGATGGGAAAGCAACAACGAAAGGCATTTCCAAGAGAGACCAGCAATCGATCTCAAGCTCCTCTAGAGTTGGTACATGCTGATCTCTGCGGTAAAATGTCTACACCTGCTTTAGGAGGATCTTTCTACTTTTTGCTATTAGTCGACGATTATAATAGAAAGATGTGGGTTTATTTCATTCGAGAGAAGGTTGATGCTTTTGAAAAATTTAAAACGTGGCATAAGTATGTGGAAAATGAATCAAGAAGGAACTGAAGAAATTCAGAATAGATAGAGGAGGTGAATTCTTGTCAACAAAATTCAATAATTACTGTAAGGAGCATGGTGTGAAAAGGCAACTTACCACAACTCATACACCTCAAAAAAATGGTGTTGTTGAGCATAGGAATAGGATAGTTGTTGAAATGCCTCGTTGTATGTTAAAGGCTCAAGACATCTCTAATTCATTCTGGGCAGAAGAAGTTAATACAGCAGTCTACATCCTCAATCGAAGCTACACAAAAGCACTGAAGGGGATGACTCCTCAAGAAGCATATTTAGGTAAAAAGCCTTCAGTTTTGCATTTCAGAATTTCTAGTTGTTTCTGTTATGCACATATTCCTGATTCAACAAGATCAAAGTTGGATTCAAAAAGCAAAAAGTGTGTCTTCCTAAGGCAGAACCAATGAACACCACCTTTGATTTTGAAATGCATGATGCTTTCTCTAGCAAGTTCCAATTTTTAGAAGGACAATTTTTTTTACAAGAGTATGAATGTCCCAGTTACCCTACCACTTCCCCCCCCCCCTGATCAACTGCACGAACAAGTAATCTCCAGCTCAGAAGACAAGAGAATAGAAACTCACAATGAGGATGGCAATGATGAAGTCAATTAGAATAGCCACGATTCTCAAGAGGATGTGCAGAATGATGAACACGAACAAGAAACTGAAGCTCAAGGTAATACAAGTACCCACGAAGAGGACAGGTTCGAAGTTGGTGCCTACACTTAGGCAATCCAGAAATTATATCGCACTATGCAGGCAGTCTGGGCATGCAGACAACTATTCGAAGCAGAAACTCAAGCAGTTCTCAAACAAGAACTCACTACTAGAGGTTTCGAAGAAGTTTTCATTCAAGGCTTCAAGGAATTAGTTAAATCAATCGGAACCATGGAGGCACTACACTTTTTGCAGAGGAAACCACTACCGAAGTTTGACCCATGACATATCTGTTTACTCTCCAATCCAAGTTAGTATATTTGCATACCAATATATGCCCAATCTTTGCACCATGCCAATGAAGCTCGACTTATTATGGAAGCCCAACTTGAAGAAGTGACTATAGTCATTGTTCCCCCCCTTATCCTTCCACTATAACTCCCCCTACCATCGTCGAAGTACCCACCAGACCACTTGCTCCTCTCTCACCTCCCACTCCTCCACTTTCCCCTTTACACCCCACCTCTGCTAGATTGTCCACATTTATAGCAAGTACTGTAGTAGAAGCCCTCATTGACTCAATCCCCCAAACTCTTCCTGCACCCATTCCACCTAACCTTCCACCCATAGCTCACAACATTCCACCCAATCCATTTCTCACTCCATCCTTTCCTACTTTTCCCATCCGTCCACAACCTATATTCCCATTTCCCCCTCCGATGACCTTCTCACCAGTCTCACCTCCCTGCCCCACTATCTTTCCTTTATCCTCTCCTATCCATCAAGCAATATGAAAAACCCAATTCATAATTTATTTGTCCACCTTTGTAAATCATGTATTCACACCCACTCATGCACCCACTATCACACCACTCTTCATAGTCACTGCACTTAATGCCACATCCAGTGACATGAAAATTTCACTACCCATAGCACCACCACTCACCTCATCTCTTTCACCATCCTATTTAGGCACATCACACTTCTCCACACAGTCACCATTGCATCTACCTTCCCATCCCCCTTTTGCCTTCCCCTTGCATCAACACCCACACCCACAACATCTTCACTCACTCCACCATTAATATTGTCACCCACAATCGACACTGCTTTTCGACAGATGTTTTCTTGCATGACACAAGTTATAGATGAATTTGCGTCTCTCGAGACTAGCTACTACACATTGTGGCAAACAACTACATATTTATAGGTGCAATTAAACTATTTAACCATCGAGAACGCCTTCCTTAATGCACGTTATCAAGAGCTATGCAAGGCATACCATTCCCTCAAACTAGAAAGCGAACAGAAGATGAAGGAGGCCATTATCGATATTGATAACCTATTACGGGCTCAAACAATCAGAAATGCTACTCTCACTCGAAATATGGGACTGTTATGACGCCACCTCATGCGATTAAGGAAGAGAACCAGCGACTACAAGAACATAATAGAGAAAATATCAAAGCAACTTTGGATCGACCGGATGAACCAGTGAGTCCCAGCCACTTTAAAGCAGTATCCTCTTTATCTATGGAGATATTATTAGAAGATCATGCAAGACTCTTAGAGGATTATGATAACATGAATGAAGCATATCAAAAGCTACAAAATGACCATAAATTTCTACTATTGCAAACACCTGCGCAACAAAAACCACCAACTCCTGAAGTCACACCTCTAGAGATTATAGAGGAACTCAATACTTTATGTGCGCAGGTACTGACTCTTCAAGCATAGATTGCTACTTAGTCCGAGCCTCTCACACTAGATTTCCCACCTGAACTCCTGGCTGATGAAGAAACTCTATCTATCTCGGTGTAGGAAACTTATGAAGAGGCCTATGAACCACAACCCATCCCAGGCGGATGTGTCATGGCAGATGACCAAGAAACTTTTGAACTCCCTACACCCGCATGGATGAAGTCAATAGAAGAACTTGGTAGGACCCACTCTACACGGGTTGAGGCACAATTACATGTCATGGCTATGATTGAGGAATGCATCTTACAATCATCTTACTTCGTTCACTTGGCCCCTCGAATGTATATCTCAGGCCGTGAGTTTCAATATAAACCATATGTAGCTCAGTGATGAGTAGCACCTCCTTTAATGTCAATCGGGGAAGACGTGAGGATGGTATGAAGACCTCGAGCAAGTGAAGGCACAAGTGCGTGAGTGAGAAGCACACCAACATGCACACACATACACACACACGCGCACACACAGTAAGACAAAGAGTGAGAAGCAATGGAGTTCTTAGATTACTTTCCAAAAGCTCTTACAAGTTCAAATCAATTACAAGCCAACCTCAAAAATGAGCTCTCTAGCTCTATTTATAGTTTTTGACAAGGTTTTGGCCCTGTCCAGACCTAGTGTCTGGCCTAGTTAAAAATTAGGTTCCAGGGCTAATTTGAGGGCTTAAACGAAGTCTAAAAAATATGAAAATTGATATGTAGGTACTTCTAAGGCTCCTCAAGCTCAAGGACTCCTTGGCTTGCAAAAAATGGAGCTACAAAAATAGGAAATGGTATGTACAATGATTGTTAGTGATAAGAACCACTATTATAAAGATGTTGATTTGGAAAAATTTGAAGGGCCTATTTGCCAGATTTGCGTCGACTGCTTTGTCTACTTAATCCTTCACCTCGCTCTGACTCTCTCCGCTGGCTTCCTTGTCTCCTCAGTCCTTGGGTGCCCATACTGCTCTCAACACCCCCCCCTCTCTCGCGTCTGTCGCCCCTGACAGACCCTTGTTGCTCGGAGTGTTGGATGTAATATTCCACAACCTGAGTGGCAAGCTGATGTTCTTGTCTGCGTAGTCCTCTAGCCAAGTCTGTCATCATACGATCCCAATCAATTGGTCTTGGAATGTCCGGATGTGGCAGACGTAACTGATCTGCATGGATCGCTTGTTCTACTGCGAATAGATGTAGCAAATGGGTGGGTCTAGGAATGAAAATTTCTTAATGATATTCCCAGAATCCCGTAGAGAACATTTCCTCAAATGTCTGCTTGAAGCATGCAGGTAAGTACTTTATTCGTGCATGCGAGGCAAAGATTATAGTGACTGAGGGAGTCTGGCTCATGTCGTAGACTAAATCCTTGTTACCTTGAGAGAATCTAGGGGCAGAGATGTATGGAGCTTGTACCATCCAAAAGGTTTTGAAGACAATGGTCATGAGTTTGAATATTTTCATACACATTTTCGCTGCTATGTCGGGTACATTATTTAGACGTGTAGACCAGTGCCGAATTGTTGATATCATGTAGGCTATGGTTGGGGTCCCTCGAGGTGGAGCAAAATATGGATAGTTAACCCAAGCCGAGCATTCTTTATTGTTGCGTACCTTGATCGCAAATGGTTGCCATGATCTGCGACGTACCATTGGGCAATAACATGGATTATACTTGATATACAGTGGCATGGTTGCCCGGTGCTCATCATCTCAGGGTAATTGGTTAGTAGATGTGCACGCCAATTAGGCTGGAAGATCGAGCCAGCACGCGCATCTGTCGGTAAGTCCTCTGGCTCAAATTGAGTGGCAAATGTGGGCTCCTTCCCTGTATGTCTTTTAACTTCTGCATTATAATCATGTAGCAAGACAAAATAAGGCATGTATTGCGACTCTGATGTTGTGATTAACCGTTGGTGGGATAGATTCTGAAAGTAAGAAGACCAAAGGACAGTTTCTTCTAGATTTGTGACAGATTGCATTTGCACGGCAACACGATCATCATGTGTCTTACCCAATTTCTCGACCCTTTTGACCCAATCTGGAACTTGAATTTCTAAAGTGTCATGTCCTTCCTCTGTAGTCCGACCACCGGGTGTTGGCATTGGCTCGTACGGCTCTTCATAGCTGTCATCGACGGGGATTTCCACTACTGTTTCAAGTTCTGGTTCTTCATTGGGCGAGGGTGGCCTTTCATATGGTAAGAGGCGTGCTTGGAGTTCTGCCACCTGTTTCCGGAGGGTCTCTACTTCTTCTGTAGAATGTTGCAAGATTATCGGGTCCTGTTGAGCTGTGGGGGCACTGGCTATTTGTTTCTTTAGGTCTGCACATTCAGTCTCTAACTTTTCATATGACTCCAAGAAATTTGCATGCTCCTCAAGTAAGATACGAATGTCTTCCGATGGGACTGCTCTATACTTGGTAGGGCTAATGGTTGCTCCTGCAGTTCCTTCCATAGCCGCTTCAAAGTTGTCTTGGTTTTGTTGTTGAAGCTTCTTGTTCTCTTCTAGTGCTGCTGCCATATGCTTCCTTAATAGCCCAAGGTTGCGTCTGAGTGTAGCATTAGATATCATTTGCGCTTGGAGCACTATTTCTAGTTCCTTGACTGCTTGATCATCTACTGTCGATGTCTTTGATTCCAATTCGGAGTGAGCCTACTATAAGGTGGTATGCTCGGTTAGGAGCATTTGGTAATCAGCTTCAAGATTGTTGACTCTAGCTTGCAGACACTGAGATTCTGCCTGGAGAGCAGCAGTGTGTTCTTCCAATTGATGATATTCTTGTTGTAGTTGATGTGCACACTGAAGTAATGTATTGAACGTGCTATTTACATTATGGGATGCAAGGGGAAAAGTTTTAAATGCAGGGGAGGTGGGATTGGGGAGGGAGGTAGTGAATGCTGTGTGTGCCAATGATGTGGTGAGTGGTGAGGTGGGGGGTAAGGGAGGGGGAGATGGTGGAATTGTGGGGAGAGGTGCTGTGGTGGGTGAAATGTCCATTGGGTCAGACAGAGTGGTGTGTATAGGGGCTACCATGTAGGTGGGTATGGTAGGTGAAGTGAGTGTGGTGTTCGTGTAAATTGATGTCGTTGCGAACGTCGGGGAAATGTGCCTTTGAAACATTGGGGAGCGGATGAACTACTCCACAAAGGACGGGTATTGGGGTGGTGAGGTCAGGTTGAAAGAGGTGTAGGGGCCAAATGGGAAGTGAGGGTCATGGAATGGAGGTACCCGTATTGGGGGATAGGCTGGGAAACACAGGGTGCCTTCTGTGGGTGCTGGGTTTCCAACCACACTTGGGATTATGGGATGGCCAGTTATGGGTTCGAAGGATAGAAGGGTTGAAGCGTACAAGGGATTGGTAACGAAAGAGAAGAGGGTGTCTTGTGAGGTGGGTTCTCGAAATGAGAATGATGTGAATGAGGATGGGTTATAAGTGAAGGTAGAGGTGATGACTGTCGTTTCTTTCATGGTGGGAGGTGGTGGTGGGGGTGGAGAAGGTGGTGATGGGGGATGCTGGGGTGAGATGGGTGATGTCTGAACGAAGGTTTCAGTAGAGAGGTCAATGGTGGTGGTGGGGGTAGCTGTGGTTTCAATGGGTACTTCTTGTTCTATGATGGGTATCCTGATAGTCTTACCTACTTGTGGTAATGTGTCAACTCTGCGTTTGTCATACCTCACGGACTGGCGGACCGCAGTGTGGACAGCCTCCGGAACTCCTAAAGATTCTAACACTAATTTGAGGGTGTCAATAAAATGTTGATCCACCCCCTCATCTGATAGCATTTCTTGCATCAAAGCTTGACCTGATACAAGAGAAAGTTGATGCCTTTCTTGTACTGCTTTGTTGTGTCGTATAACCTTTGTAGTTGAGCTGTATATGCAGGTGCACCTACAATTTCTGGCACTTCTTGTTGCTCATCATGATTCTCTTGATCATAGTCCTCCTCATCTTCCTCCTGTTCTTCATCTTCATCATCCTCTTCATCCACTTCAACTGTGGTGACAGGTACTTGGGAGGTTGTTGCCTGCGTTTGCACATTCTCCACTTGTTGTGCCTCTTCTGCCTCCTGCTCTACATCTTGTAATAATTGTTCAAAGTCTTCATTCGTGAGTTCTTCCAAAGGTGCACCACTGGGAAATTCAAGATCGATTGGGATGGGAGGGAATATCAAGTTAGGACCATCGGTGCTACGTCTTGGAAGTCGGAGTGTGAATGGTCGGACTCTTCGGGGTGGAGGGGTGACGTCTGGTGTTAGGGTGGCTCCACGTGGTTGAGCACAAGGGACTTGGACAATACCTCTCATCTTCTAAGAAGGGGGTCCAGTGGATGTCCTGCCTCTAAACTACTCTACACGATTCCACATTAGGGCCCGTTGAATAGGGATGTCATAAGCCAAACACCTATAAATGATTCTCGTCACAGCACAGCATCCATATAAAACCTGTTTCCCCGGCCATCGTTTGTGAGCTAGGTGTATCTGATCAATTATCCAGTGGGGTAAGTTGATGGTGAGGCTCTGTGTCTCTGCCAGATACAAACTAAACCAAATCTTTTTGGGTGGCATGGTGAATCTATCTTGGGCAGGAAAAGCAAAGTGTTGCATGCACATGCGAAGGTGTATTGCAATATTAGGCGTCATGGACACCATGTCCTTGAGTTTGGTGAGACTTCGATTCTTCATGTAATCCGGTACTAGGGTTTCCTTCTCTGTAGGAATATGCATTCCGCGCATATCTAGAGCCTCCCTCACCAAGTTGTTGGATAATCTAAACCTCTTGAGCTCATTTCCTCTCGTTAGAGATGGGATTACAAATGAGCTTGCACCTTTTGGGTTCTTGTTTGGAGTCAAGGTGTTGATGAGATAGTAGCATCGCATGAAGTTAGGCTTTGGGAGCCGTGCACTGAAATATGCATCCAATCCTGCCTTCTCCCATATCGAATGTAGACCTTCTGCATTTTGTAACTTCTCGAATTCTCTTGTAAAGAAATGGTATTTACCTTGCTTCCCATTGAAGTCCAACTCTGATTCCCATAGGTATGTTCCCTCTCCCAAGGGTCCTGCCACTTCACTAAACCAGTGGGAAGCTTTTCCTACGGGCATGGTATGGCCACTGGGAGGGTCCGCTATAGGTATGATTTTGATGGCCTGCAATTCTTCTGGTCTTTCATTTGTCTCAGGCAAAACGGGTAAATTGTCTAAGTCCACTACTTGCTGGCTCGTTTCTGTTTGAGAGCTAGTTCCTGCCGCCTCAGTCATGTTGAAAAATTCGCAACCGGTTCTGTGAGAATATATGAATAAATGTTAACATTGCAATGGACACAAAAGTGACACTGTGTCCTTGTTACAACATTAACCTGAGCTTTTAGTGATAAGTCGGTCAGTCAGTAAGTGTGTGGTGCTTGTGTGTGTAGTTAGGAGTTGGGTAGACCTAGGAGTTAAGTGGAATGATGTAGTGTGAGAGTGATGTAGTTAGTAGGTGGGCATGGATGTACACCTGGGGTCCGGGGGTTTATTACAAGTTTTAGGTTGCCAAATGCAGTGGATGGGTTTGGATCTTGATTTTGTGGAGACTCTGGAGAGTTTGATGGGAGTATCTTGAGGCTTTTTAGGGACCCATTTACAAGTGATTTTATTTGTGCTCATGGAAGAATATGTGTTCGTTCGTGATGTGTAAGAATGAGCAGCGGATGTTCGAGTGAGTGAAACGTGTTGTACCGGGTGTGGCCTCAGTGTAGCTATTTGAGCCTGCAAGCAAGCCTTAGGCACCCAGATTCGTCGTGATTGTGGGCTGACCTTCATCGACTTCTTGGGTACCCAAATAGACTTTACTTTAGCAGAAGAGTTTATGAAAGACTTCTTATTAGTGTCGTGTTGTGGATTACTAATAAGAGGTTTCGGCCGTGGGGTTGGCATGGTCGCAACAGGGTGTTCGCCTTTCCGCATCCATACTTGTTTCAACGGTTGAAACAATCTGCTTTGCTCCTTTTTTTGGCATCCAGTATAGGTAGTACTCTACTCCTTCTGTACTTGAACTGCCTTTGGTTGCTGCCTCCTTCTGGCCTTTGGAAAAGAAGGGAGTGCCGTCTTCTCCTTGACTCCGTTGTTGAGACAAGCCTTTTTCTGCATCATACAGTTTTGGACAAGAATAGCATTGTCAACTTCATGTGCACCCCTGGAAGGACCAGGAGTTTGTGCTTTACCTAGTTCCTTGAGTGCCTCATTTTCCAATTCAACTGTAATTCGGCTATGATTTACCCATACCTGAAGAAGTCCACTTCTTAGGTTTAGGTTGACTGCATGATCATAGATCCAGTCCTGGCCCAAGACAAGAGGCTCAGTGAGGTCCTCATCTTGACACACTAGTACCTTGACTGTCATTACTTCGTCTTGAACATAGAGGGGAAGTTCCACCTCGCCCATGCAAGGGGTTTCCACACCTCCCAATCCTATGAGATATGCTTCTATAGGAGTGACAGTTAATTTCAACTCTTGACAGTAAGACAATTTAACAGCACTAGTGGCTACACCTGAGTCAATCAAGGCTCTTACAGTCCTTGCACCCTTTCCTTGTCCTATATCTAAGGCTATAAAAGGACGTCGATCAATTATCCTATGTGAGCTAACACCTGAAACTTCACACATAGCCATGTGATATCCTTGATCTGCATATGCATCTGTCCTAGGTTGCTCTCTACCCTGTCTTCTCATCTTCATTCTCCGGATGCGTTCCAAGGCTTCTGCTTGAGCTTCTTCGCGAATTCGTTTTTCTTCTTCTTTGCGTTTCTTAGCAGTGTTGAGTCGACTTAGCATTTCCTCTGTGAGAGGTTCCTGATATAACTTGACCCTGCATCCGCTTATGTAGCTTGGGAGAACATTGCCTTCTAATGTGGCTAGTTGCACTGCTCCACTTGTTGAGATTCTATTAATGATCATGGGTCCGTAGCCTCTCTTTTCTAGCTTCCTTGCGTGTTGTTTCAATGTGTAGACTAAAACTAGATCTCCTGCCTTCAAGCCCTTATCCTTCACATGGGCATCAAAGTATGCCTTCTGTCGTTTCTTAGCTGCATATATCCCTGCAGCTGCTCTCAGTCTTGTTTCTCCTAATTGTTCAAGGTCAAAAAGTCTAGAGGAGAGTTCATGACCCGTCCATTCATGCTCTTGTGTTACTTTCAATGTAGGTATTAAGAAGTCCAACGGTAGCACAGCGTTTTGGCCAAATACCAACTGAAAGGGGGTGGCGTGGAGTACCGTTTTGTAGGCGACTCAGTATGCCCAAACAGCATGGTGTAGCTGTTTGTCCCAATCAGAGCATTTATTATTCACTAATTTGGTCAACACATTGCACAGAATCTTGTTTGTGCTTTCGGCTTGCCCATTAGCTTATGGGTGGTAGGGGGCAGACTTCTTATGAACTACCAAGAATTCTCGGAGCAGATTTTCAATCACTTCATTCAAGAAGTGAGTGCCTCTGTCACTGGCTAGCTCTATAGGTAACCCGTATCTGGTGAACACATTTTCAAATAAAAACTTAGCTGTTGTTTGAGCATCGTTCTTCGTTGTGGCTTTTACCTCTACCCACTTGGTTAGATAGTCTCTCGCAACAATGATGTATTCAGCATGTGAACCCTTGGCTGGGGGATTAATAGGACCTACAAAGTCTATTCCCCACTTAGGGAATGCACATCCACCCATCATAGGTTTCAGTGGCATCTCATCTTTGTGTATAGGATACTGAGTTCGCTGACAGACATCACACCGTTTCACATAGGTATGTGCATCCATGTGAAGGGTCGGCCACCAGAAGCCCGCAAATAGTATCGCCTTGATCACCCGATCTAGTCCAAAGTGTCCGCCTGCTACACCTTGGTGAGCAGTTTCCAAGATCTTGAGATATTCACTTTCATGGACACATAGTCTTAGGTAACCATCTTTACCACACTTGTATAGATTATTACCAATGAGTGAGTAATCTTAGGGCTTCTTGTTCTAAACTCCTTTTCCTAGCCATAGTTATGTCTGGAGGGAATGTTTTCGTCCTCAGGAAGGATACTAGTGGTTCACTCCAATCTGGCACTATGGACACTTGATAAAGAGTGGCATGTTCCACAGGTGGTTTAGTGCAGTAGATTGGGCATTCCTTGCACAACTTCTGGACATCAGCTTCCATCGTCGGCCAATGCTCTCCTTAGTGTCTGTAGGGTTTGTTGTTTTGAGTAGTGTTGCTCTAATGCACCTACATGTGCTAATTGCAACCATTTAGTGTACTCATCCTCTTCCACACAACAAGCCAAGATCCCTTGATCTGTGTGCTTGTACATACTTCCTGCCATGATGTGATATTTTTGGGCTTTTACTACCTCTCTATCCTGTGTGTTTATTACTGGATGGTTAGGCCCGTATGTCAATACTGGCACTAGTGGCTTAGCCCATTGTGGCACCACTTCCAAATTAAACAAGTAAGCATCAGGAAGGTCATCTGACACTCCTTGTGGAGCTTCTCCAGATGTGAGTCTAGAGAGATGGTCTGCTCTCAAGTGACTCCTACCTTTCCTTACCACAACCTCGAAGTCGTATTCCATTAGTAAGAGAAACCATCTTACTAATCTACCTGTATTGCATGGTTTGTTCACGAGATATAGCAATGCCTGATGATCAGTAAAAAATTTAAACTTATTTGCAAGCAAGTAATGTCTAAACTTTTTAACCGCATATACCGTGCCTAATCCTTCTCTCTCCGTAGTGGTATAATTTCGTTCAGCTGCGTTCAATTGTCTACTAGCATAGGCAATTGGAAGATCCATATTACCTTCACCGGTAGGCTATGCGAGTACACACCCAATAGCATAATTGGATGCATCCACGTGAACATGGAAGGGCTTATTCCAATCCGGTGTGGTTAAGATTGGTGCTGAACATAATCTTCGTTTAAGCTCATTGAAGGAATTCTCACATTCGTTAGTCCACTCAAAGTTAGTCAAAAGTCCATACAGAGGCTTTGCTATGATGGCATACATGTGTATAAACCGTCGATAATAACCACAATGCCCCATGAAATCTTGTACTTCCTTGACATTCTTTGGCCTAGGTAACTCGGCTATGGCTCTTACTTTCTCTTCATCAGTGGATATGCCATTCTTTGACACTATGTCTCCTAGAATCTTGCCTTGCCTGACCATAAAGACGCACTTTTCTGGGTTCAGGCAGACTTGATATTCTCTACATTTGTCAAAGATTTGTCTGAGTTCAGGAATATGGGTTTGTCTGATGTTGGAATGAGCACAAAGATCATCAACATAGACTTCTAAGTTCTTCCTCAGGAACTCTTTAAATACATGGCACATCAGCCTCTGGAAGGTTGCTAGTGCATTGGTAAGCCCAAATGGCATTACTCTAAAGGAAAATATGCCCCATTCAGTGGCAAATGCCATCTTATGCTGATCTTCTGGAGCTATGGCTACTTGATTGTAGCCCGAAAATCCATCAAGGAAGCTGTACACTTCCTTGCCTGCCACTCTTTCTAGGAGATGCTCTGTGATAGGAAGCGGATAGTTATCACGAATGGTGGCTGCATTAACCTTCTTTAAGTTAATGCATACACGCAGCTTTCCATTTTTCTTGGGCACCACTACGATGGGGGATACCCACTCAGTGTGCTCAATTTCATAGATAAATCCAGCTTCAACCAGTCTATCTATCTCCTCTTTGATCTTGGCAGCGTAATTATCGTTATATGTATATGGCTTTTGCTTAGAGGGTTTGGCATCTGAGGTCATGGGGATGGTGTGTGAGCATATGTCTGGGTCAACACCCTTCAAATCCTTGTAACTCCAAGCGAATACATCTCTGTATTCTCTTAGCAAGGCTATTAACGCATGCTCTTCTTCCTCTGTTAGGTCATGGCCTATGTACGTGCATCTCTCCTCTCCTTCTTCTAGGGCCACTACTATTTTCTTGGTGGTTTCTTTGTTATCATAGGCCTCTCCTGATTGTGCCTCTCATTTAGGCATTCTTATCATGACTCTCCTGTCATCTATCTCATACTTCTTAAAATTTTTTGGGACCTCAAACAAAGATTCTTCCTCTTCTGGTGTGACTTCTCTCTTCTTTCTTTTCTTTCCTTCTTCCTTCAGGGTCACTTGTGTGGCTAGCCTTACGTCATTCGTAAGCTCTCCATGCCTCTGGGGTTGAAATTCTACTTCATAGAAGTATTCTTCATCTGATGCAAAAGGTGGGTCCATAATGATTGACTCTAAATCGGAGTCATTTGCATCCTCAAATGCATCAGGGCTAGGTTCACACTCTTCTAAAACTGCATCTCCCATGATTGGCTCTATTGAAAAGACTGAAATGTCATAGCCATCCTCATCACAGTGAGGTGTCCACTGCTCTTCATTGATGGCTACATCCATTGTTGCTAGGATTTCTGCCCAGCCATGGGGTTCAAATTCCTCATCAGGAAAGACTATAGGTGCATAGGCTGGGTCTTGAATTGATCTATGGTTTTCTTTTGCACCTACCTCTCTGGCTTCTTCTCTCTTCTCTTCTTCTATTGCTACTTTGCACATCCATAAGTGGGTGTCTTCATGCATCCATGAGGATCCTGACCCTATGGAATGCACCGATTCTGTATCATCTTTGGTTCTATGGATGGGATTCCATTGGATAGGAGGGACATCTCTATGAGAGTAATCTTTGAGATTCACTTTGGTCGTAACACCTAAGTGTTGCAGGTACAAAGAATTGGTTCCCCAATCCTGTACCACTTGCAACTGTCGCATAAAGGGTCTTCCCAAAATCATCTCATAGGCATGATTTTTGCTAAAATCACATATAGCAAATGTGTGCTCGAACTCAACACCACAGGTGGTGAGAGTTATTCCTTCTAACAACCCTAGGGGTCTCTCTATGTGACCATCGGCCATTTGCAATTTCATCCTTGTGGGCCTGAGTGCTGGCTTGCCCCAACGCTGCCATAGGGAAGTGGTAGCAATTGCAACACCTGCGCTTGAGTCTAGAATGGCCTTGGTGGTGTATCCTTGATGGGTGATAGGAAGATATGTGTTTCCCTCTTCGCCCTCACTCATGTCTCCTATCTTGTCCAAGGGTATTCTTGGCACTGTTCTCTGGGATCCTACCTGGGAACGAGGTTTTGCTATCTCTGGTACTTGTTTGGCTACATGTTTCCATAGCTCTGGCCTTACTTTGAGTAGCTCTTCTAAAGTGAGGTTGCACTGAACTTTAGTGTTTTTCACTACCTCTGTGTTCCTAGGTATGACTGAGTCCTCATTTCGTACCATGATCGTGGGTGCTCTCATACAAGTAGACTTAGCTTCCCATGGGCCTGTGAAGTGGGGTAATTCTTGTAGAGAGTTAGACTCAAAGTCTAATCTTTCCTGAGATTGGGTGCTCTCCTGTTCCTCATAAATGGATGGGATGTCTTGTGGGAATTGGTCGTGTGCATCATCCACAAGTTCAATGGGAGGAGGGACTTCACTTTCTTTAGCCCATTTGTCTTCTTGAATCTCTCGTAGGAATTCTGGTGTGAATCGATTCATAGAAGATGATGTGTCTGGCTCCGTAGAGTTAGGCACATAGGCTTCAGGCACATAGGCTTCCTGGGCAGGAATGCTTACTCTTTCACTTGCCTTGTCCTTGTGTTGAGAGGCGGGTTCCTTTTTTGATTGTGCAATCAGCTTCTCTATTCTTTCTAACAGTCCATCAAAGTGCAATTGTGTCTTCGTTGAACTAGAGATGTTAAATAGGCGACTGGCCTCAAACATGGTCTGGGCCAATTCCACCATCTTAGCACAAATTTTGGTTCGTTCTAGCTCTAGTTCTACTCTAGGGTAACACTTTTCATGATCAGTTACGTTTGGCCCTTCTTGGATTCTGGCCTGATATGCTTTAAGCATCATATTAAGGTCCTCGGGAGTGGGATATGCTAGGACTGATCCTACTCTAGGGGGTGGTGGAATTAGGTGAGGCAGGTTGGAAGGTGGCGGGTCGGATGGAGTTGGGAATGGTGGAGGTGGGGTAGTGTGAGAGGGAGTTTGAGATGTGAGTTCAGTTATCCTGGCCTTTGTTTCTCTGAGGCTTTCCTCGAGTTCACTCATCTTTTTTGCCCATTGCCTTTTCATTCTTTCACGACTATCTCTCCAAGCTCTAGTCCTCTTCTTTGTCATGCTCTCCGTTTCACTAACATCTGGGCTCTTTTCCTGGCCTACGCTTTGGTTCTGTTGCAAGGCTTTGGCTCTAGTGATTACTTGTACTGGTACAGTGGAAGTCACACTCCTTGTGGAGTCTACAACTAACCCAATAACGTTGATAGGAGTGATTTTTGGCATATTATTGGGGTTCTTTGGGCAATCTCATAAGAGATGCTCCTTTCCACAGTCTTTGCAAAAGCCCTGGATTGTCACTGACTGGGGTTGTGTAGATGGAGGCACGGGACAATCACGAATGAGATGATCTCCTTGACATCTGTAGCATGGTCCTCTAGGGAATGGAGGTCTTACTTGCCTAGGTTGAGGTCTAGGGTTGGGGTTTGCATACATGACGTTTGTGTAATCTGACTCCCAACTAGGTTCATTTGGCTCTTCACTATAGTAGGACTCACCATGTTCAGGAGACTGCATGTAGTAGGCCTGGGGGCTATCAACATGTGTAGAATCGAAACTATGGTCACTTGGATCACTTTCTGAAAGCACTAGTGTTACAGGGACTATAGATCTATTCAGGTTTTCTTCTGTAGCAGCATACTTTACCGGAATCACATTAGCTGGAGCAGGGGGTTGTTGTGCTAGCATAGGTTGAGGCCTTTGTTGGTTTTGGTAGGGTTGGAAGGTTTGTTGAGGCCTCGCATACTGCTGAGGTGGGTACTGGTTCTGGTATCTTCCTTGTTGAGGGTATGGTTGTGGGTACGTCTACCTAACAGTTTGCTTATTGTAGGGGCAATCTTGCGCGGTGTGATTGGTGTACCTCCGTTCTATAGTGCAGTACTGGCTACTAGGATTTACTTGGGGTTGGGCCATAATGGGACATACGTTCACCATGTGGTCACCCCCACAAGTATAGCATCTTTTCACAGGGGTAAACCTTGGGATCTATTTGCTAGTGACACCTAATTTCTGAGCTACTTTCTCTGCAAGTTCCTCAATTGATGTGGATTGCATGGAAGAGAGGCTAGAGGCACTATCTGAATCTTTGTATATCTTGGAAAGCTCTAACTCCTCCCCAAGGTTATCCTCGATGTCAATGCACATGCGTACACACTCTTCAATGGTCATAGGGTCCTTCAAGTACACATATGACCTCAATTTGGTACTTAGCAATCCATCCAGGAACAGAGCCACTTGTTTGGCAGGTGTGGGTAACTCAGGGATGGGACATCTCTCTAGATATTGCCTAAATCTTCTTCCTGCAAGTCTCACAGTCTCTTGAGGGGTTTGCTTGAAGCTGTGAATCAGCGAGGAGGTATTATGTCTTATGCCACTCTTAGAGAATTCAATAATGAAAGCCTCTAGGAGTTGGTCTATACTCCTGAACTGCCTCTCGTTTAGTGGCTGAAACCATGTCAGGGCAATGTTCCTAAGGGTGAGACCAAAGGCATTGTACTGCGTGAATAGATCCTCCACTTGTTCAGCTCTCAAGACTTGCCTGAACTCAGCCACATGATCGTAGGGATCTCCAGTGCCATCGAAGTAGTTTTCATGGACTTAACTAGTTGGGTCGGTCTCAGGGTCCTCGTGTGCTCTCTTGTTCTTGGTAGAGGGAATTCATCCGCATGTCTTTGATTCCTGGGAGCTCTAAGTACCTCAGGTTCTACTCTATTTGTTTCCGTCCTCGTTCTTTCTATGCCCCCTGGGTTGGCAAAGCTTACCTCAGGTCTATCTCTATGTCTGTCTCTTTGAGCTCCATGGGCATGGGACGTTCCAGCTCCCAGGTGGCCATAGGACACGTTCGATCTTGGTTGGGGGAAAATGAATTCACCTTTCCAAGTGTAAGCATGCCTATCATTTTTTGTAACCACAAAGATCCTCTCTGAAGCGTGATCTAAGTAGGTCACTCTGCCTGGGCTATCAGGATCTTTGAACTCATAGATCATGATTGTTCCTATGTCATTTGGCCGATCAGATTTATACCTCCAAAAGGCTTCGTCAGTCTCTCGGTTCAAAAGTAGATCTATACTCTTGTTGTCTTGGGGAACCTACTCGGGATTGAGGATTCTAGTAAGAACAGATTTCCCTCGAGGGGTTCTGGGCTCTGCACCCATGTTTCCTTGTTCTAGGTCATCTATGTCCGTCTCAGGGATCACATTCCCGAATTCGTCTGTCATATCAAGGTGACTGGTGACTACGTATATGGTTCCTTCTTTGTCCAAGTATGCTCCGTTTTCAAACTTGACAGCTGGGTGTTCTAGTCCTATGGATTGGTCAGGGTTTTTAATCTGGACCACGGATCTTCCTAGACCGTCCTCATAGATGCTAGCACCTAATCAGTTGGTCCTAAGGTATTCCAGCTGCATCTTGTACGGGCCTTCTACCCTCTGCAAGTATGGCACTCCTGAACTTCCTGTAGGTCGGTCCATGCCTTGAGACATCTCTGATTCACTGGTCTCAGAGCTAGGGTAGTATGAGTGGTGGCTCAACTGCTGGGCCCAAGACCTAGCAGTGTGGTTGACACTAGCCTCAGAAGACCTAAGACTTTGTCTATCTCTCCCTAGATGTCGCCCTAATCTAAGGTTCATAAGCCTAATTGAATAGCCCAAATTTGCCCAAGTACAACCTCATTGCTGAGTTCTTTTGTATCAGTCACTTGATTCTTTTTAGTGGTTACCGTGTTTATGCTCTTGTCAGAAATCACGTCGTCAGGAATATTTGAGTTAATTTTCGCACTGTAAGTTGATCGTTCCATGTTAAGATTCTTCCCTTTAATGTTATCGCATCACAAAGAAATTATGTTTAATCTTGAACTTGAGTGCATAGGTAGTCTTCAACTTGATTGATGCCTATCGTTGCCCTGACTTACTCCTAGCACTAGTCGTTCTTAGCCTAAGCTAGGAATTGATAGAGGGTGTTGAGGATTTTCCAACCTTGAGTTTCCTTCTTTGTGTTGTTGCCCTGGTGTGCCCAGGATGCGTGTTCCCAAGCTTGCACTTACTCTTGCTTAGAATGCCCTCAAGTGCTCTTGTTGGACCTGTAAAAGTCCCACGGTTAGCTCAAGACTTAGATTCAAATGACACAATAGACCACTTTCATGCATGTAACTCACAGACCAAATTATCCTTTGCTTTTATGGAAAACAATCCCAAGGATCCCTCAGTTTTCCGACCTCGGGGTATGGTCAACTTCAAAAAACCCTATCTAATAATCCTGATATTAATTTTCACATAACCAATCAAAGTTTTGGTTGTACTCCCCACGAGCTTTCCAACAAAACAAGAATCACAGCAAACAGATTTCGTATGAGAAAGTTATGTCAGTTCAGGCTTCAGGGATTAAAACAGGGTTCAAACAGGCCAACAGGGCAACAAGTTTTCCTCGGGTTATTTGCCTATAGCCTCCTTATGTGCTCTAGAGTCCATGACCCATGTCCAAAATTAGCCAAAATCATCAAATTAAAAAACCCTAAAAATTGGCTGAAATTGGCTGTCAATCGCGATCGACTAGGCTGTCAATCGCGATGGACAGGTGTCAATCGCGATGGACTGGTGTCAATCGCGATGGACTGGTGTCAATCGCGATGGACTGGTGTCAATCGCGATGGACTGGTGTCAATCGCGATGGACAGGTGTCAATCGCGATGGACAGGTGTCAATCGCGATGGACAGGTATCCGTCACGATGGACAGGTATCCATCACGATGGACAAGAATCTCGGCGGAAGGGGGTGTCAATCGCGATTTTTCTGTCGGTCGTGATGGACAGGGGTGTTCGTCGGGGTCTGTCAATCGCGATGGACTGGCTGTCCGTCGCGATGGACTGGCTGACCGTCGCGATGGACAGTGTCAATCGCGATTGACTGGCTATCAATCACAATGGACTGAAAAAATGCAAATTTTCCAAAAATTTTTGTGGATTTGTGATGTGCAAGGTCTCTAGTCTACTGTGGTGCACTTAATTTTACCAATAGATGAAGTTTTCTGTCAATCGCGATGGACAGAAGCTTGCGACACAGAGACAGTTTTGCACATTTCCGTACCTGCACGACGTGCTCGAGATGATGGGATGGCCAATACCTGCAAGCAAACTCAAAAAACATGCAAAAACAGTGCACACAAGATCGCTCTCTCGCTCTCTCTCACAAGTGAAATGAGGGAAATGAAAGGAGGAAGGAGATATTTCAGAAAACTGAAATTTTTGCGATGATGGAGATGGAGGTGGAAGATGATGATGATGATAGTGATGATGGTGGTGAGGTAAGGAAGAGAAAAATAAGAAGAGTAAAGAAATTACCTACAACGCCAATGTCTGAAATCTACGTCTTACCATCACACGCTCGTCCTCAAAGCTCGATCCCCGGCAACAGCGCCAAAATTTGGTGTAGCTCAGTGATGAGTAGCACCTCCTTTAATGTCAATCCGGGAAGACGTGAGGATGGTATGAAGACCTCGAGCAAGTGAAGGCACAAGTGCGTGAGTGAGAAGCACACCAACATGCACACACATACGCACACGCGCACACATAGTAAGACAAAGAGTGAGAAGCAATGGAGTTCTTAGATTACTTTCCAAAAGCTCTTACAAGTTCAAATCAATTACAAGCCAACCTCAAAAATGAGCTCTCTAGCTCTATTTATAGTTTTTGACTAGGTTTTGGCCCTGTCGAGACCTAGTGTCCGGCCTAGTTAAAAATTAGGTTCCAAGGCCAATTTGAGGGCTTAAACGGAGTCTAAAAAATACGAAAATTGATATGTAGGTACTTCTAAGGCTCCTCAAGCTCAAGGACTCCTTGGCTTGCACAAAATGGAGCTACAAAAATAGGAAATGGTATGTACAATGATTGTTAGTGATAAGAACCACTATTATAAAGATGTTGATTTGGAAAAATATGAAGGGCCTATCTGCCAGATTTGCGTCCACTGCTTTGTCTACTTAATCCTTCACCTCGCTCTGACTCTCTCCGCTGGCTTCCTTGTCTCCTTAGTTCTTGGGTGCCCATACTGCTCTCAACACCATACTTCGTGGTGATGGTAGAATATCAATTGGCAATTGAAAAAGAGACAGGAAAGAAACCAACCCACACAACTTAGTTTGTGTCTCACCACCTACCACCGAAAGTGCAGAAAGTTGGAATTTTTCAACCAAATTGGCATCAGGAGTTTATATAAAAATATCTAGAGATGATGCATAGACACCCTTGCATTTGAAGTACAACCCATGTTGGGGACCTATGCCAAGATGCCGCTCCTCGAAGGCATTCACGATCAAATTTCATAATAATAAGCAATGCTAGGACTGGCTTAATTACCCTTACTTCACTCCACCCCATGTACCCCCTCCCATCGCCTACATGATGGCCACCATTCACCACTGGCTCCCCTCCTTACGCCACATGGATGATGTGGAAGCACATATGGTTGTCAAGATATTTGATATGATGCAGACTGGATTTAAGATCTTCCACCGTGTCAAAGCACCGCATGTTAACACCCCAGGATTTGAGCATGGTAATCAGGATTTGGCATATGATATGAGCACTATGCCATCGCTAGGGGTGTGTTATGCTTGGCACTGCTGAATCAAGTACTTATCGGCATGTTATAAGATGACATTTGAAGAGATGTTCACAACCGACTTTTGGGAATACCATTCCAAGGTTTTTATAAGCAGGCCCACACATCTACTTCAACTATTTGCCTATGAACACTTGTGTACTCCACACATTATGGGGGCTTCCGCCTCCTGATGAACCTCATCCCATCGATTGGGAAAAACTTGAAGCTGATATTGTAGGATGTATTCGCATCACGGAGCACACCCTCGCTCACGACCTCCTACAAAACTAAATCACGTAGACCCCACAACAAGGATCTGACGGGGACGACAAACACGAGAGGGAGGGGGTGTTGGTAGTAGCCAAAGGCACAGACGATGAGGAAGCATGTGAAGCTGGACTACAAAGAGTTGTGGGGAGCCAGATGTTCAATTTTTTCCAAAGAAACATGGTTTATTTTACTTTCTCAAAAGCCCAAATAGTGTTTTTCATCAGTCTTGTACCATATGTATCATAGAAACACCCACTTTTGTAATTATTAGCTCCATTTTGTGCAAGAAGAGAAGTCCTCGAGCTTGAGGAGCTTACGTAGAACAAGCATACCAATTTTGGCTATTTTTGGATCTCGTTTAGACCCTCGAATAGTATCTAGAACCTATTTTTTTACTATGTCGGACCCTAGATGTGAAACCGGTCAAAAACTAGTCTAAAAACTATAAATAGAGCTAGAGAGCTCATTTTTTAGGTTAGCTTGTATGAGTTGAGGAGAGCTTAGAGCTATTTTGAGTTTGTAAGAGTGATCTTCAACAATAGAGTTTACTTTCAACCTTCCATTGTGTCGTGCTTGTCTCTTTCTTGTGTGTGTGTGTGTATGTGTGTGTGCATCTCTATGCTTCTCACTTTCACTCTCACTACATCTCACGTTCACGATCTTCATATCACTCCTATCTCTTCTTTGGATTGACATTAAGGAGATGGAGCTTCTTAACTTGGTGCTTACCATTGTGCTAGAGCAACACCATTCACATTCAAGCAATGGACAATATTGATGACATGGTGCTCTAAATATTTGAAGAAACTATCTCATAGATACCTCATTACCACTTCACAATTGCAACACAAACCATAGCTTTATGGACAAGTGTCCAATCCTCTATGAGCCCCGATTCAAAATCCATGTCTTGTAGGCACGGAATTAATTCCTCTCGGGCTCTAACATCTATTGCTTGTAGAACAAAGAACACTTTTTCTTACATCAAACATCGCTTATTGTGCTCTCACATGTCTTCAAATTGTTTCTCAAACTCTCTTTTAATTTCTAAGATTGATTGATCTTTGGGCATATGAACCCACCTCAGGAAAGATCTATGAGTCACCTTATCTACATCCTCTCGCATGAACTAACTGCTTGAGGAGTGCTACTTTGTATTGCGACCATGTCGTTTGGTTTATCTGCATGAGTTGATCATGCATGTCGAATTCAGACACAGACAAAGTTTTTGCATAGCTACATATCCATCATCGGAGTCAAACTGAAACCTAAGTATTTTGCTTTGAGATCATATCCTTTACAGAACTTAGATATATTCTTCCCATTGAAAAATCTGCACCACTTTACTAATTTCTCATGAAGCGATTGGATGGCTTTTTGATGCCTATCCTTTTCTTGAAAGCGTAGGAATTGAGCTAGGAGATCTTCCATATTTGATGTACTAGATTTGTCAACTTTCGATTGTTAACTTGGTTCTTCAGTGCAGTAACTCTATATTTTTATTCACCCCCTCCTTTCATGTCGGTTTCACTAGGTATGTCGCAGGGTTCTCAAGAAGGAGGGAGAAATAGAGAACTAGAGACCACGGTTACATTCTAATAGTCGTTCTTATAATTAAGGTGAACATTAAACTTTTATTCAGAATACCTTCTAGAGATGGAAGCCATGGAGTCCAGTCTTTGAGAAGTAAGTGGTGAGGACACTACCCAAAGTTGAATGAAGTGGTTGATAATTAGTTCAATAATCACTTTTGTGGAAGTGAATTCCACCCCATTGTTATATATCATGAAGGGGACCTCTTCCTTGTATTGGTTCTTCTTCAAGAGCTTACACATCTCTTTTGTTGGTTTATCTACTTTCCCCACCCTCCAATCTTTAAAATAAATCTACAAAATCTTTCTTTGAATTCCTCTTTCTATCTTATTTTGCTTCTAATTTTTTTGACACTTGGTTAAAGGCATGAATTACCATTATTTACTTATGTCCCAAGACACCGAAGCTAGTGATATGGATTTTCTCTTCTCATGTATCGAATGTTAAGAATTTCTTTTTGGGCCTTGTAAAGGAGAACTTGGGACTTCGTGATGGCTGAATTCCAACACTTAAATGGAGAGGTGCAGCATTTAAAGACCTCATTCTAGCTCACAGAGATCACTTGTTGAAGAGAATCAAGGGAGAGGATTGAGGGATCAACATGAAACCAGAGGTCCTTCTTATGTCTAAGATGTGGTTTGAAAGTGAGAATTGTTGGAAAGTGATCATATAAAACTAATTTCACACATTGAGAAAAGGATGGGGTATATTGCTTCTCAATGATGTTCTACATGATATAGCTTCTATCAAGTCTAGATCTTTGCAACTTTTTGCTTGGTTGGAGGTTCAACCAAGAGAAATTCTTCATGTCTTGGGAGATCCAACACTTGCATGACTTGCCCATCAAAAAATGAAGCATTTTGTACAACAAATCTAAGCTTGCATGCTGGAAGTGTGGAGTATATGCTGGAGGTGTTCATGGTGCCCATCTACCTAGTGATTGTTCCCATCTGATCGAAGAAGGGGAGGAAGATTTCTTGGGTACTCCTCTACCCAAGGATCATCCCCATTTGTCCAATGATACTTTCCATTGGTGGAGGGATCTGTTCAAAATTCGTTTGTTCTGCATTCTCTTTTATGTTGGGAGGTAGGTGTTGCCTTTTGTTGAGTGGAGGTGGTTAGAGATCTTGAGCTGTATCACTTGCTTTTGGCTAGATATCTTGATTTGGGGGGAGCATTTCCTAAGATTTAAGTCCACTAAGTGATCATAAATCCAATCTTGGCATAGGATTAGAGGTTTGATTAGGTCTTCATCATGACGCACTAGGAGCTTCACCATCAAGATTACATCTTTTGTGAGGATAGGAACTTCCATCTCACCTATGCAAGGGGTTGCCATGCCTCCTAGCCCTATGCGGTATGCCTCAATAGGACTCATTTTGAGTTCCATGTCTTGATAGTAAGACAACCTAATCACACTAGTTGTTGCACCTAAATCAACTGGTTGAGCCCTAATCTCCTTGAGTGTGGTGCCTTGCCCTAGTTGAAGTGTAATGAATGGAAATCTATCCACTATGCTAGGGTAAGTAGTTGGCTTTGTTTAGCACATTACCATGGGATATCTAGGGGCCTCTCTTTTGGTGCACATAGTGACTAGAAGGCATTCCTCTAATCTATCATTGCATTCCCTCCCTAGTCCCTATCTTCTTAATTTCATACATTTGATATGTTGTAGGGTTTCAACTTGCGCTTCACCTCCGATTCATTTTTCTTCTTCCTTGCGCTTCTTTGCCAAGGTGAGTCGTCTAAGTATATCCTTAGTTAGAGGTCCTTGGTAAAGCTGACTCTACATCCACTAATATGATTTGGAATTATCTCTCCTTCCAAGGTGGCTAAGTCCACTGCTCCATTTGTTGAAAGTCTATTTATAATAATAGGTTCATAACCATATTTCTTTGACTTTCAAGCATGTTGCTTCAACGTATAGACTAGGAATAAATCTTTGACCTTCAAGCCTTTATCTTTTACATGTGCATCAAAATAGGCTTTGTGTCTGTACTTGGATGCATATATTCCTACTACTGCTCTTTCTCTACTAAGCATTATACGTCCATAATCCTAGATGATAAGTCATGGCCAATCCATTGATGTTCTTGTGCAACCTTAAGAATGTGTATCAAAAACTCTAAGGGGAGTATTGCATTTTGACCAAAAACCATTTGAAAGGGAGTTGCATTAAGTAACCTCTTGTAGGCCACTCGGTATGCCTAAACAATATGGCGTAATTGTTTGTCCCAATTTGAATGTTTGTTGTTTACAATTTTAGTCAATACACTACAAAGAAGCTTGTTTGTGCTTCTGCTTGTCCATTGGCCTGAGGATGATCTGCTGTCAACTTCTTGTGAATCACCATAAAATACTATAACAAATATTCAATGACTTCATTTAGAAAGTGAGTCTCTTTATCACTCACCAGCTCTATAGGCAATCCATACCTTTTAAAGACATTCTTTTTGGTAGCCTTAGCTTCTACCCATTTGGTTAGATAATATGTTGCTACAATTATGTATTTAGCATGAAAGCCTTTAGCAGGGGGGTTAATTGTTCCAAAAAATTCTATGCTCTAGTTAGAGAATGCACATCCTCCCATCATGAGTCTTAGTGGCATCTCATCTCTACATGTTGGATACTAAGCTCTTTGAAAACCATCACATCTCTTTGCATAGGTATGTGCATCCATATGAAGAGTGGGCCACCATAGTCTCGAGAGTAGTATGGCCTTGATTATCCGATCAGGCCTAAAATGAACTCTTGTGAACACCTTGATGTGCAACCTCTAGTATTCTCACGTATTGACTCTCATGAACACACTATCTCATATATCCATCTCTTCCTCTCTTGTATAGATTATCACCAATGACTTTTTAGTCTTGAGCTTCCTACTCTAGACTTCTCTATCTTGGTAAAGTCATTTCTTGAGGGAATGTTTTCGACCTCAAGTAGTTTACCAATGGTCTTCTCCAATCTAGTGTTAGAGCTACATGATATAAGGTAGCATGCTCGATGGGTGGTTTAACACAACAGATTGGGCAATCCTTGCATATCATATTGATGCTTGCTTCCATCAATGGATAGTACACTCCTAATCTGTGTAGGGTCTATAGGGTGCATTGTTTTGAGCGGTGTTGCTTTAATGCACCTACATGTGATAATTGCAACCATTTATCGTAATCTATTTCTTCTACAAAACAAGCAAGGATTTCCTCATTGTTCAGTTTGTAAACACTTCCTACCATTATGTGATATCTTTGTGACTCATTTACTTCCTTTTCCTTGATCTTCACTCCAGGATTCTTGGGTCCAAAGGTGAGAATGGGGACAAGTGGTTGGGCCCATCCATGCACCACTTCAAGGTTAAACAAGTATGCATCTGGTAATTCATCAACTATCCCTTGAGGGGCTTCTCGTGAGGGGCTTCTCCTATGTTCATGAGAGATGGTTGGATCTAAGATCATTCTTCCCTTTTTTTACTACCACTTCAAAATCATACCCCATCAATAGGAGAAATCTTCATAGTAACCTTCTCATGTTACAAGGCTTGTTGACTAGTTATAACAATGTTTGGTGGTCTATAAAGAATTTGAACTCGTTTTCCAACAAGAAATGTCTACGTTTATTTACTACATAAACCATTCCTAATCCCTCTCTCTCAATGGTGGTGTAGTTTCTCTTAACTTCATTCAATTGCCTACTTGCATATGCTATAGGAAGGTTTGTGTTGCGTTCATTCATAGGTTGTGCTAGCACACACCCAATAGCATAGTTGGATGCATCCACGTGTACATGGAATGACTTACTCCAATCTAGTGTCATCAAAATTGGTTCTAAATACAAGCATTGTTTAAGCTCATTAAATCATTTCTCACGTTTATTTGTCCATTCAAGCTTACTCAGAAGGTTGTATAGAGGCTTTGCCATGATTGCATACATGTGTATAAAGCATCAATAATAACCACAATACCCAAGGACCTCAAATAAAGATTCTTCCTCATCTTGGGGGTAGGTTTCCTTCCTTCCTTCTTTTGCTTTTGGTCCTTGGTTTCTAGTAGTTGGGTGAGCTTCTTATTTTGGTTACACTCCATCACATTGGGGGTAGTGACTTCCACAAAATAAAGATATTCATCTTCTGAAGAAAAGAATGGTTCCATAATTATGGACTCTAAGTCCTCATCACTTGCTTCTATTGGCCCTATGGTTATTTATAGTACACTATTCTACTACTAGCTTGCATTCCAATGGTTCTATCATGAAGATCAAAATGTCATAGCCATCCTCTTCACAATGTGGTGTCCATTGTTCCTCCTTCACCACCATATCCATGGTGGCTAAGATTTTTGCCCATCTATAAGGTTCAAATTCCTCATCATGAAATACTACTAGAGCATAGGCACGGTCTTGAACGATTCATGGATGTTGTTCCATGCCTAGGTTTATGGCCTCTAATTTTTTCTCCTCTTTCTTGGCTACTTTACACATCAATAAATGGGTGTTCTCATGTAACCATGAAGGATCTCATGATAAGGATTTTTTACTCATTCAATCTTTTTAGGAGTCTCATGGATGGTGTTCCATTGTAATGGAGGTATATCCCTATGAGAATAGTCTTTGAGGGTGACCTTGGTATTCACTCTCAAATGTTGCAAGTACAAAGAGTTGGTTGCCCAATCTTGTACTATTTTCAATTTCCTCGTGAATGGATGTCCCAAAATCATCTCATAGGCATTGTTTCTTTGTTTAGGAATAGTTTGATGCTCTTATTATCTTGGGGAATCCATTCCGGGGTGAGCACTCATGTCAAAATAGATTTTCCTCTTGGAGTTCTAGGCTCTTCTCCTAGGTGTCCTTGCTCTATGCTCCCAATTCAGTTTGTGGGATCACTATTCCAAATTCATTGGTCCTATCAAGTTGGTTGGTGACTTTATACATGGTTCCCTCTTTATCTATGTATGAGCTTTCCTCAAATTTGACCACTGGATGTTCCAATTCAATAGGTTGGTCTAGGTTCCTAAATTGAATGCCCACCTTCTCAATCCATCCTCATAGATACGAGCACCTAATTGGTTGGTTTGTATATACTCCAATTGAGTCTTGTATGGAACCCCTAGCATTTCTAAGTAGGTTATTCCTTAGCTACCTAGCGGTCTCTCCATGTTGTAAGACATTTCCGACTCACTAGTTTGTAAGCTCAATACATAAGGGTAATCACTTAATTGTTGGGCCTAGGATCTGACAATAATATTAACACTAGCTTCAGAGGATCTCACACTATGATGATCTACCTTTCCTATGTGCCTCCTTGACCTAAGGTTCGTGAATTTGTTTCGTAGATGCACTCACTGTGTATTCTTGTCACAATGATTCTTCATTTATAAATCACTAGGTTCATTTTACCTTTCTCTTGGTTTCTTGACTTCTCAATTAATGCTTGTTAGGTATCATCTTTTATTGTGTGTTTGATTTATGGCAACGCTAAGTTTAAGTACCTTTTCCATTGGTGTTTTCATACTAATGTGATAACACTTTGGATTGGAATTCCTTAGTGTTTTAAAATTTGAGTTCCTATCGTCTATTGAATCTAAGTCCTATGCTCACATTGTACAAATAACCGAATTAATCAAAGAAAGTTATGGTCACTTACTACCTTTACTTCCACTAGCACTCTTTTAGATGAGCCCTAGTCCAGGTGTCGCTCCCAAACTCAGCTTCTTCTGAGTGGAGACATAAAGCTTCCAGAGATGGTACCACCATAAGCCATACAAAAATTACAAAATTTTGGTAATTAGAAGAATTTCAATAAAATTTGGAAAAAAAACTAATTATGTCACTCAAGAGGACTATCAGAATGGTTTGAGACTATCACAATGGTCTAGGATTACTGCAATGGAGCTAAACAATCATGATGGCATGCAGACAGTCATGATGGCACCAAAGGATCACAATGGGGTTAGATAGTCATGATGGCAGGCAGACAATTGTGATGGCATCAACAGATCATGATGGGATCAGACAGTCATGATGGCATCAAGTCGGCGTGGTGCAGATCATCGTGATGACATCAAAGGATCACGATGGTGTCAAATTATTGTGATGGCATCAAAGGATCGCAATGGGGTCAGACTCTCATGATGGTATGTAGACAATCATGATGGCATCAAAGGCTTGCGATGGGGTCAAACTGTTGTGATGGTGTCAAACCATCCTGGTACAGCTCGTCGTGATGATGTCAGCCTATCATGATTGTCTGAGACCGTCTCAATGGTATGGGATCATCGTGAAGGTCAATGCATATCATGATGGTGTGAGCCTATCATGATAAACTAAAAATGCATGAATTTTGCAATACTACCTATGAATCCTTCGATTTGCTAGCATGCTCTCTGTTGGTATAGACATATCTTGAAAAATTTGAACTTGGTGGACTGTCGTGATGGTCTGAGTCTTTGGTAGAAATGGAGATGAAACATTGAAAATTTACCTCTTTGCTACCTTTGTGCACAGTGGTGGAGGTATCTGCTACAAGAAAAACTCTCAAACTCACACACTTAGCTCTTACTCTCTCTCAGTCTCTTTCTCTCTCTCTCACTCTATCACAAATCAGGAAACTAAAGAGAGGTAGGTAGATATGGTGAAAGGGTGGAATTTTTTGGGAATTGAGGAGGAAGTGAAGGGATGGAAGATGAATGTAGGGAAGGTGAAATGGAGAAAATAAATGCAAAAAAAACAATTAATTACTACCAAAAACTCTATTTACCTACCTCCCAATGCACTTCTCCTAACACTCTTACCATCACATGTTCCTCCTTGAGCACGTCCTTGTCAACGACACAAAATTCGGTGTTGTTCTAGGAAAGGGTAAGCACCACATCAAGATGCTCCACCTCCATAATTGTCAATCCATGGAAGAGGTAGGACGATATGAAGATCATGAATGATTGATGTGCACAAAGATGAGAATGAGAAGCATTTTAATGCACACACACATACATACACACATGGGAGAGGCAATATGAGCGACAATGGAAGGAGAATACTATCTTGCATTACTCAATATCTCTTACAAGTTTTCGCTGCACACTAACTAGCTAGCTCCGAAAACAAGCTCTCCATCTCCTTTTATAGTTTTTCACTAGCTTTGGCCATGTACAGACCTAGTCTCTAGCCTAGTAAAAAATTAGGTTCTAGGGCTTATTTGAGGGCTCAAACAGAGTCTAAAAATCATGAAAATTTATACTCAAGTTCTACTTAAGTTCCTCAAGATTGAGGGTTCCTCGAATTGCACAAAATGGAGAAGTGCATGAAAAAAATGTATGTTTCTATGTTACAAGGGTTAGTGATTAGAATCATTGTTAGTGTTCTGATAAAAGATTGATGACTAAAACTTGGAAAATTATTGATGCGATCCCCCATTGATCTCCATCCACCTCTTCTTACATGCTTCCTATGTGGCAATGCTTGTGATTGCTGCCAAAAATGGTTGACAATAGCCTCAAATGATCTGATGCTTTGTATATCTACTCTTACTATGTTTCTACTTCACCTAAGGTTCATATGATCCAATTATGTAATCAATGTTACAGTACAACCACATTGAAATGTTCTTTTGTATCAAGTACATGTTTGTTTTAATTTCCTTTGGTGTAAGTTCTTGTCTTTATAATCATGTCATCAAGAGTACTTTAATTTAGCCATTACGTTTTGTTTGATCAATCAATTATGTTCTTTTCCTTTAGGTTTTTCCACAATTGTGCTCTAACTACTCTTGAAACTGAGAAAATTAGGATTTATTGAACTTGTTTAATTCCTATCATAGCCCTCGTGCTCATGATGCTCTTCTCAAGCTTTGTTATGCACTCGTACCTTGCTTTGCCACACAAATTGCTCCAAAACTCTATAAAAAGCCCAAAATTTAGGTTTAAGTTGGCAAAAATTTATAAAAAATAAAAAGTATCCAATTTCTTGTATATTGTGGTAGATGGTGTCTATCATGATAGATGAGGTTTATCGTGGCTTTCTACTGGTCACAATAGATGTTGTCTATCATAGATTGGCCTCTATAATGGGTTCCTCTCTATCATGATAGATGGGTCTATCATGATGGATAGTATTCGTTGTCTATCATCTAATGGATCTTAGTCTCTCATGATAGACGGTTTCTATCGTACCTATTTTTCTCTCATGATAGATGGTGTTTATCATGATAAACCAAAAAATGGGGATTTTTGGATGGTAAGTATTGTTTTGGAATTCTCATGATGTGTGGTCTATCATGACTATTATTAAAACATAAAATATGGACTTTTTTGTCTATCCCAATAGATAGAGGTCGTTGTCTCAGGCCATGCATAGCATTTTGTTGTACATGTTGATGTTGTTGGAGATGTTGATGGAGTCGATCTATGCATAAAACACTTAAAAACATGTACAAAATAGAACCAAACAAGATTCTCTCTCTCTCTCTTTGTGTGTGTGTGTGTGTGTCTTCACACACAAAAGTGGGATGAGAGAAATGAAGTGGAAGATGGAGATATGAACAAAAACTAAAATTCTTCGCACAAGGAGATACAAGGGGAGGGAGAGTGCAGATGGTAGAGATGGTGATGGTGATGGTGATGGTGATGGTGATGGTGATGGTGATGGTGATGGTGATGGTGATGGTGATGGTGATGGTGATGGTGATGGTGATGGTGATGGTGATGGTGATGGTGATGGTGGTGAAAAAAGTAGAAAAATTATGTACATACCAATGACTCCAATGTCAAGAATCTACATCTTATCACCACACACCCATCCTCAAATTGCACTCCCCAACAACAGTGCAAAATTTGGTGTTATTCTAGCACAATGGGTGTACCATCATGATGACAATCCACCTCATAAATGTCAATCCGTGGAGAGGTGCGGATAGTATGAAGACTATGAGCAAGAGAAATACACAAGTGTGTGACTGAGAAGCACACTAACATGCACACACATACATACACATGTGCATACAAGGTAGCACAAAGGGTTTTCACAATTGAATGTTCTATTATAGTCTCAAGTTACAAATATGCTCTCACAAAGCTCAATTCTTTGACAAGAAAACCTCAAAAATGAGCTCTCTATCTCCTTTTATAGCTTTTGACTAGGTTTGGACTAGTACTAGTTTTGACCTAATGTCTAGCCTAGTGAAAAGTTAGGTTCCTAGGCTCATTTGAGGGCTCCAATGAGCTTTGAAAAAGATGAAAATTGAAAGATACACTTTTCTAATACTCCTCAAGCAAGAGGACTCCTCCGATTGCACAAAATGGATTTGATCCTACCAAAACGGGGTATTTACATTGAAATGTAGTGATAAAAATCATTGTCTTGTTAGAAGTTAGATTTGAAAAATTGATTCGGCCTATTCTTTGCCAGATCTATGTTGAATGCCTTGCCTGCTCAATCCTATATATAAGCTTTGTCTTTCGCATTGGTCTTCTTGCATGAGGCTTCCTTGTCTGCTTAAACTGCCTTGGCCACTCTTGTTGCTAAAAGATGATGCAAGAGCTCACCCGTTCACCATCAAGGAAGATAGGGAGGATTTATTTGAGTACAATTATCTGGGTAGGTATCTAAAAGAATGTTGACATCAAGCAAGAAGGAAACAAGACTATTAGCCAAGGTACATGTTCATCAAAAGGGGCTTCGTATTACAAAGATAGAAAATAGGCAAACAAGATGGTGCTTAGTGTGGAAACTTGGAAATAAGGATAGGGGGAAGTTTAGGGATTGTGTGTAGAGTTAGTTAGGTTTCCCTTCTGATTCACTAAACAAAGACACGCTCGAGATTTAAATTATATACTATGCGTCCATCCTATTTATGAAGCAAGATTATCAATCAAGATCAATTTTACCCCTATCCTGGTGCATAGTTCTTGATGAATTATCCTAGTAGTGTGAGTGATTGTGCTAGACAAATACTTGCATTTGACCATGAATGGTCACTTGAATAGAGTTGATGCTAATATGCATGAATAATTTTAGTGACCGATTTTTTTTTTTGTTAAATAGAAACAAATGTTTGTATGATCCTCATTTGGTTTTCATGATACCTTGGAAGTTCAACTAAGGCCTAATCTCCGTTTCTTGAATTTATAAAAGAAAAAATATAGAGAATGGGCTTAGTGCCCTTGGGATCCCCTGTATCCCACAAAGCACAGGTAGGATGGCTCAAAGGCTTAATAGTTCTGATGGTCCACAACTAGTAGGAGCCTTGAGATTCACTTGATGACTTGGTTTAAAGCGAGTTACTAAGAAGGTTAATGATTTCTTTGTCGCCCTAATGAGAAATCAAGTTGCTTTTAAAATTGTTCTTTTCCAAGACAAACGTCCTATGTGTCTAAAAGGTGGAGATTTTTTACAGTTACACATTGTTCTACCTAACAACCCTAGTGTATTGTCAATCGACGATTCCTTTATACGGGCATCAAAGTAGATCACAAATCTTTCTTTCCATATCTTCTAGAGTGCTTCTTCTCTGATGGAATTCCAGAAAGCACAAGAGTAGTGAATTGTTTCACCAAGTAATGCTTGTTTCCACTTGATTTGGAATTACAAGCTCAAAATTTTGGTAAGAGATTATCATATCATATAGCTTATTGAGCATGAGAAGTAGACATGTCCAAGGTACTCTCTACCCCATATGCAATACTTGCACCAGTGAGGGGACCCATAGATTTTATTAAGTTTGACATTGTTCGAAATTCCATAATGAAGGATTTTTCACATAAGAACCGATTTCTGGTTCTCAACGAGAGGATGCTACATGTCTACACATGAGTTTCCATCTGATGCTAGAAAATTTCATGCACCATCTCCTATTTAGGGAGATATGCAAGGCAAGGTGCTTATGGATCCTCAGAGTTTTATCTAATTTACTATCATTGGTTCGTCTCAACCCTTTAATCTACGGGGTCATAATAAACTCTCCTAACAGGTTCAATGTCCTCAAATCTTATCCAATGAACTCTTTCATGGTTCAAGACCTCTTTTCATTTATTAAATTATTTGCTCCCTATTTTCTCTTTAGATGTTCTCTGAGTCAACTTCTTTGATTCCCTTAATAGGAAACCAAATAGATATATTTTCTATAATCCTAGACACCCACTTTCAATCTTCGTTAACTTTGATATATGGTTTCATCTTGTTCCAACTCTTTAGTATGGAGGAAACAAGGGTTGAGAATTTTGGAGTCACTAGATAGTGAGAAAACATCAAGGTGAGCACACGAGATCCTTGCACCTAGGGATTCTTGTAAGTGTAAGAGAGGATTTGTTTCTAAGAATTAATTTCGCCCTAGAAGCTTCCACCTTGCACCATGCTTTGATCAAACACTTGGCTGCTAGCTTATCTTCCATATCTCCCTTATCTAGAATGCCCAACCGACCAAACTTTTTGTGGTTAGCTCACACGACCCACTTGATTTTGGGAACATCACTCTTGTTGGGATCACATGTCCCAATAGGAGTGGTGATCCCAACATGTATGTTTTGCAAGTACTTTCAAGCTTTGTTAATTCTTTATCATTCGATCTCCAATGTGTAAGAAAATAGATAATAGATGAAATGAGGATGGTATCCATCACCATTTCATAACCTTCCAGGCTTAGTTGCAAGCCCTTCCACTAGGCTCATTTAACAACTAATTTGACTAGAAACTAGTTCCATCGCTGGACCATTGAAACTTCAAAGCCCCATCGAGATACCGAGGAGCTAGAATATTTCTCCATTATGTAGCTCCTTAGATCCCTTCTTAATCAAAAATTGAGGAGGGGGATAAAAAATGGCCTTGAAAGCAGTTTTGGCATGATTTATTTTAGATATGGATGTAGCATAGAAAACATTTAGACATAACCAAAACATGTTGATGTTATTAGGGTCATTATGCACAAAAGCATTTGTATCATTGGTGAACATTCTTATTAGCATCTCACTCTGACTATGACCCAAGATCTATTTTAGATGGGTCTAATGGTTAACCAAGTAGCTAAGGCCATCGGTGCGAATTGCAAAAAGGAGTGGAGCTAGAGGACAACAATGTCTAATAGAGCATCTTAACCTGATTTGTTGAGAGAGTTGGCCATTGATATTGATTTGAGTTGAGGCATTCCCATAAGCATCGAGATCATCTTGATGAATTTAGAGCCACAATTAATATCTTTCAAGGATTATAGAATGAAGCCACATTCAAGATGATCTTATGGTTTGTCAAAGTTGATCTTGATGAACATGACATCTTCTAAAGATTCCTTAGCAAATTTCAGGCCTTCCCACACATCAATAATGGACTTCAAGATAGATCTCCCCTTCATAAATCTTGATCCTCATTAATGCATGAACACAAATGGGCAGTAATGCGATTCACAAGAGCCTTTGCTACCATCTTATATCTAGTTTGGATCATAGTGATGGGTCTCCAATTTTCAATCCTCTTTTTTCTGTCTTTTTTGTGAATGATCTTAATCACCCCTTCATTGCGAAAGTTAGGAAGAATGTTGAATTGCATGGACTCTTGCCACACCAAAAGTAATGGTTTTAGTAAGAAACTCTTGAAGTCATGAAGAACTAGTTGGTGAGACCATCTAGACCTAGGTTTTTACCATAAGGAAGAGCATCATTAACTTCTACACTCTCTGTGTTAGTGAAAGGGGAGTCAAGAAGATGCATGATATTTTGAGGAATTCTTACGCGATAGACATCAAGCTCACATGAGAGATCAAGGCAAGAGGACCGACCCTCGACTCGTCTATCCTCCAGGAGTTATCACACAAATCCGCACCATAGGATGACACTTGCTTCAGCTTCTAAGAACCTCAAAACATTGTTCTCCTCAGACATGCTAAAATGGTTTGTGGTAGCAACATTCCTTGCTATGGACAAGTTCCTTTGTCACTTTCAAATGCCTAGCACAATTGACATTCATCATCAACTAGGCCAACACAATCTTTCACGAGCTTCTTCAATCCTACCTTTTGTTAATACATTATGTGTCCATGTTGCGTGTGAATTATTTTTTATTTGACTACAACAAGAAATTGAAAACACACTCACACACCCATCATATGGCACAGAGGACTCAGAAAACGCTCACTAAAAGCTGAGGCATCCGACGTTGGACGGGACTTGAACCCTCGCCATTTGCCTAGGAGTACAAGACACAACCGCTAAACCACGCCCGTTGGATTACGTGTGAATTATGGCTTGTTTGTTCTTTGATGTATTTCTCTGAGTGCATGTGGAATGCGTTTTGAGACATTTGTGGGGAATATTTAGCATTCAATGAGGGAATCTTGTACCTAAGTGAATTAAAAGCACATGTAAGTGAATATAAATGTAAAAGTGATGTGCGAGCGGAATCCTAATTTTCACTTGCGTTATGGTGTGAATATGGATGTAAGCGTGATTTTTTGAGGGGACAATGGTACTTTCGAATACGTTTTCTCCTTTCTTCATTTGTAGGTACATAAAGTGGAGATTCTCGTGTAGTGGCGTTTGAAGAGAATGCACGAAGAATTGATGTACGCAAGGAGAAAAGATATCTCTGAAAAGTCTACAAAAGTATCAGTAATGTGTGTTATCCAATGCCTTCAATTCCAACGGAGAATAAAGGGAGGATGAGCGCTTCTGAACACATTCCTTTGGAAGGTTTAGACATTTATCAAGTGATAGTGATTGGTGAATCTAGTACTGAGTACTAGATTACATTGAAGATGGTATGAGTACTAGATTACATTGAAGATGGTATGCAAGGAGCATATGCACTTTAAGAGACAACACATGTTTTTCCCATTCATTCATGTACTCTGACTGAAAGGGGCCACTCATTGATGTTCTCTAAGACAAGACACATATTTATGCCACATCATTGAGATATGAGCAAGCTTCAAGTGAAGCTTAAAAGGGAAATTCCATCTCTAAACTCCAAAGGATGAACGAACTTTACAAAGATACCTCTTATAGCATGAGGATGAATGAAGGATACCTATGCATGTGAGGTCCACAATGGATACTCAGTTCTTGTCCACTTAGGCAACATGATGTGTGTGTTTGGGATTACAATATCAAACAACATCAAATAACTTGGACACATTATCTTAGTTGATTGGGGCCTCAGTTCAACCTTTGGGGGTGCAGCCAAATACCTATAAGCATTTGGGTGGTCAGCAGCCAAACCAACCCCTTCAAGAGATTGGTGGGCCTTTGGGCTACTCAATTCAAACTAGTCCTGTGTTCTGGATTTAAAGCAATCCTTTCCTAGTGTCGATGTTAGGGCACCTTCGAGCTCTGTATCTGAGTACTTGTTAGCTACCTAACCCCTGATAGTTGTTCTTTCTATTTGTTAGCTTGGCCAAACTTCCACTTTCTGTGAGAAAAAAAATAGAACATCAATCCAAGAAGAATTAACTTCTACTATGCATATGAATCCGATTAACGTGAGTGATTGAGCTAGGCAATGTTATTGCTCAATATTTTGCTATAGAATTAGGGTTTGTATGCACCTCATTTGCTTTCCTGTTATGTTTTCTTAATCGGTTAACCATCTTTTGAATTGAGTTGTGCTTTCCTATTCTCATTAGTTGGTTATGTTATGTATGAATGGCATCTTGATTGAACATTGGTTTGAGAGATTCTTGAAAAATATTGACCACTTGATGTGAGAATATTGTCATGATCAAGCTTCAAGTGAAGCTTGTAAGGGAAATGCCATCTCTAAGGTCCAAAGGATGAATGAAGTCTATAAAGAATGTTGAGCATTTGATGAGAGAATCTTTGTAGCTTGGTGCATTTAAAGCATGTGTATGTGTTTGTCTTACTCTATTTCAATGTGTGCTGTAGTTTGAAGAAAAATGCAAAAGTGATGTGTGATGGGCATCCCCATTCAAGTGAGTTGTCATATGTAAGACTTTGGAAGAGCATGTACAATCAATGATGCAAGGACTAAAGATTCCTACTAGATGCCTATAAGGACTAAAGTTTCCTACTAGATGCCTATAAGAGGACGGTTTCATTAAGTATTAAAGTAGCTGTTGTGATGCATTGTTACTATATCATTTTAGAGTACCACCTTTGGAAGAAATCCTAAGAGCTATCCCGAAGTTATGTCTTTTGGTTTTTTCAAGGTTCATGTAAGATGAAGATAGAGAGAGGATTATGCATCCCATATTATCTAGAGAAATAGGTATCATCTTGGAAGCCTTTTCTATATGTGTGCGAACCCTAGGACGTTGCCCACATAGGTGTGTATCTACTTGAGTCCTGATAACCCACATGGGTTTCTTCCTTTTTTTTCGTATACACACGAAACTTAAGTGGTTTCATTTTTTTTTGGAAGTTCAATTTTTGAGATACTCTTCCATGTGGATTAAAATTTGAAAAGATGGCTCAAAGGCGATAGGGAAACTAGGTTTGGAAGCTAGCCTATGGCCTTGAAACTTTTGATTAATACAACCATGCTTAAAATTAAGGATGCAAAAATAAGAGAGTTAGATAGAATTACATAGAAGATTAATAAAATTTTTGTCCCCTAAGGAAAGAATGCTCAACATCCCTATGTAGCTTGAAGCATTAATGGTCTCACAAGTATACTCAGAGTTACCTTTGTTCACTCAACTCAATGTTTCTCTGCATTCCTATGGAATGAACCCAAAAGCTTTTAGTGACTCAAACAAGACTATTGCAATTTATCTCACTCAAAATACTTGCTTCTACTTTGAAAATCAATGCCTCTAAGAGAAGCTAGTCATTGCCTTCACTAGGCATGCATAGAAATACCACTGCTCACTCCATACATGATTTCTCTCAGAATGTGAAGTCTTAAGAAAAGAGATTTGAGCCAACTTAAGAAGATTGGCATACCATTTTGACAATCCAAAGATTCAAATAAATGGATAACGTATGAAGAGTAATCCTTCACTCTCAAAATAGAGTGTGAGCTATCACTACATAAAAAGAAAGGAAACCACTCAAAAAAGCACATTAGTTTCTTAGCAAGGGTTTACAATCAATGGTGCAAGGACTAAAGATTCCTGCTAGAAGCCTATAAGAGCATGGTTTCATTAAGTATCAAAGTACCACCTTTGGAGGAAATCCTAAGAGCTATCCAGAAGTTATGTCTTTTTGGTTTTTTCAAGTTTCATGTAAGATGATGATAGAGAGAGGATTATGCATCCAATATTATATAGGGAAATAGATCTCATGTCGCGAGCCTTCACTTTATTTCTATGAACCCTAAGACTCTTCCCGTAATGCTTGTTTCCACTTAAGTTGCAATTGCAAGCTCAAAATTCTGGTAAGAGATTATCATATCATGTAGCTTCTTGAGCATGAGAAGAAGACATGTCCAAGGTACTCTCTACCCCATAGGCAATACTTGCACCAGTGAGGCATAGATTTTATTAAGTTTGACATTGTTCTAGATTCCACGATGAAGGATTTTTCACATAAGAACCGATTTCTGGTTCTCAATGAGAGGATGCTACACGTCTACACATGAGTTTCCATGTGATGCTAGACTAGTTCATGCACCAGCTCCTATTTAGGGAGATATGCAAGTCAAGGTGCTTATGGATCATCAGAGTTTTATCTAATTTATTATCATTGGTTCATCTTAGCCCTTTAATCTAGGGGGTCATTCCTGAAAAGGAGACGAGTCTTTGAGTTATCCTAAGCATTGATTCTATGTCTAAGAAGGCACCAATCATCATAATAAAATCTCCTAACAGGTTCAATGTCCTCAAATCTTATCCAATGAACTCTTTCATGGTTCAAGAGATCTTTCCATTTATTAAATTCTTTGTTCCATATTTGCTCTTAAGATGTTCTCCAAGTCAACTTCTTTGATTCCCTTAATAGGAACCAAATAAAATTATTATGTCCAATCCTAGACACTCACTTTCAATCTTCGTTAACTTTGATATATGGTTTCATCTTTTTCCAACTATTTAGTATGGAGGAAACAACGGTTGAGCATTTTGGAGTCACTAGATGGTGAGGAAACATCAAGGCGAGCAGGTCAAGATCCTTCCACCTAGGGAAACAGTCATATTAACATCTGACTCTGGCTATGAGGGAGCCGAAGACCCAGGATCTATTTTAGATGGGTCTGATGGTTAACCAAGTAGCTAAGGCCATCGGCGTGCATGGCAAAAAGGAGTGGAGCTAGAGGAGGACAATGTCTAATAGAGCATCTTAACCTGATTTCTTGAGAGAGTTGTCCATTGATATTAATCTGAGTCGAGGCATTCCCATAAGCATAGATCATGTTGATGAATTTAGAGACACAATCAATATCTTTCAAGGATTATAGAATGAAGCCACATTCAAGACGATCATATGCTTTGTCAAAGTTGATCTTGATGATCATGACATCTTCTAAAAATTCCTTAGCAAATTTCAGGCCTTCCCACACATCAATCATGGCCTTCAAGATAGATCTTCCCTTTATAAATCTTGATCCTCATCAATGCATGAACATAAATGTGCAGTAATGCGATTCACAAGAGCCTTTGCTAAGATCTTATATCTAGTTTGGAGCATAGAGATGGGTCTCCAATTTTCAATCCTCTTGTTTTTTGTCTTTTTTGTGAACTATCTTAATCAAACCTTCATTGAGAAAGTTAGAAAGAATGTTGAATTGCATGGACTCTTACCACACCAAAAGTAATGGTTTTAGTAAGAAACTCTTGAAAGTCTTGAAGAACTAGTTGGTGAGACCATCCAGACCCAGGCTTTTACCACAAGGAAGAGCATCATTAACTTCTGCAATCTCTATGTTAGTGAAAGGGGAGTCAAGAACATGCATGATGTTTTGAGGAATTCTTACGCGATAGACAACAAGCTCACATGAGAGATCCACGCAAGAGGACCCGCCCTCGATTGACATGCTAAAATGGTTTGTGGTAGCAACATTCCTTGCTATGGACAAGTTCCTTTGTCACTTTCAAATGCCTAGCACGATTGACATTCATGATCACCTAGGCCAACACAGTCTTTCACGAGCTTCTTCAATCCTACCTTTTGTTAATACATTATGTGTCCATGTTTCGTATTAATTATTTTTTATTTGAGTACAACAAGAAATTGAAAACACGCTCACACACCCATCATATGGTACAGAGGACTTAGAAAACGTTCACTAAGAGCTGAAGCATCCAGCATTGGATGGGACTTGAACCCTTGCCATCTGTCAAGGAGTACAAGGCACAACCGCTAAACCACACCAGTTGGATTACATGTGAATTATGGCTTCTTCGTTCTTTGATGTATTTCTTTGATGTATTTCTTTGGTGTGAATATGGATGTAAGCGTGATTTTTTGAGGGGACAATGGTGCTCTAGAGGCACTTTCGAATACGTTTTCTCTTTTCTTCATTTGTAAGTACATAAAGTGGAGATTCTCGTGTAGTGGCGTTTGAAGAGAATGCACGAAGAATTGATGTACGCAAGGACAAAAGATATCTCTGAAAACTCTACAAAAGTATCATTCATGTGAAGGACTAGTACTACTAGGAGTGAGCTAATGTGTGTTATCCAATGCCTTCAATTCCAAAGGAACATGGAGGGAGGGGAGGAGAATAAAGGGAGGATGAGCGCTTCTGAACACATTCCTTTGGAAGGTTTAGACATTTATCAAGTGATAGTGATTGGTGAATCTAGTACTGAGTACTAGATTACATTGAAGATGGTATGCAAGGAGCATATGCACTTTAAGAGACAACACATGTTTTTCCCATTCATTCATGTACTCTGACTGAAAGGGGCCACTCATTGATGTACTCTAAGACAAGACACATATTTGTGCCACATCATTGAGACATGAGCAAGCTTCAAGTGAAGCTTAAAAGGGAAGTTCCATCTCTAAAGTCCAAAGGATGAATGAACTTTACAAAGATACCTCTTATAGCACGAGGATGAATGAAGGATACCTATGCATGTGAGGTCCACAATGGATACTCAGTTCTTGTCCACTTAGGCAACATGATGTGTGTGTTTGGGATTACAATATCAAACAACATCAAATAATTTGGACACATTATCTTAGTTGATTGGGGCCTCAATTCAACCCTTAGGGGTGCAGCCAAATACGTATAAGCATTTGGGTGGTCAGCAGCCAAACCAACCCCTTCAAGAGATCAGTGGGCCTTTGGGCTACTCAGTTCAAACTAGTCTTGTGTTCTGGATTTAAAGCAATCTTTTCCTAGTGTCTATATTAGGGCACCTTCGAGCTCTGTATCTGAGTACTTTTTAGCTACCTAACCCCTGATAGTTGTTCTTTCAATTTGTTAGCTTGGCCAAGCTTCCACTTTTTTTGAGAAAAACATAAAACATCCCAAGAAGAATTAACTTGTACTATGCATATGAATCCGATTAATGTGAGTGATTGAGCTAGGCAATGTTGTTGCTCAATATTCTGCAATAAAATTAGGGTTTATATGCACATAATTTGCTTTCTTGTTATGTTTTGTTAATTGATTAACCTCTTTTGAATTGATTTGTGGTTTCCTATTGTCATCAATTGGTTATGTTATGCCTTAATGGCATCTTGGTTGAACATTGTTTTGAGACATTCTTGAAGAATATTGACCATTTGATGAGAGAATAATGACATGATCAAGCTTCAAGTGAAGCTTGTAAGGGAAATGACATCTCTAAGGTCCAAAGGATGAATGAAGTCCATAAAGAATGTTGAGCATTTGATGAGAGAATCTTTGTAGCTTGGTGCATTTAAAGCATGTGTATGTGTTTGTCGTACTCTATTTCAATGTGTGCTGTAGTTTGAAGAAAAATGCAAAAGTGACGTGTGATGGGCATCCTCATTCAAGTGAGTTGTCATGTGTAAGACTTTGGAAGAGCATGTACAATCAATGATGCAAGGTCTAAAGATTCCTACTAGATGCCTATAAGAGGACTAAAGGTTCCTACTAGATGCCTATAAGCGGACGGTTTCATTAAGTATTAAAGGAGCTGTTGTGATGCATTGTTACTATATCATTTTAGAGTACCACCTTTGGAAGAAATCCTAAGAGCTATCCCGAAGTTATGTCTTTTGGTTTTTTCAAGGTTCATGTAACATGAAGATAGAGAGAGGATTATGCATCCCATATTATCTAGAGAAATAGGTATCATCTTGGAAGCCCTCATAGGTGTGTATCTATTTGAGTCCTTATAACCCACATGGGTTTCTTCCTTTTTTTTTTACTATACACATGAAACTTAAGTGGTTTCATATTTTTTTTTTCCCATTCTAATATCTTGGAAGTTCTATTGGTTTCGTTTGGTTTTTGGAAGTTTAATCTTTAACCTACTCTTCTATAGCTTAAAGTTTGAAAGAATAACTCACATATCTATAAGAGCGTCTTTATGACCCACTCTAATATCGTGCAAATCCGTAAATGTTGAGCCCTTCAAATTTCAACCAAGCTTCAATATGTATACCACTACATCATGCATCACTACCTTCGTTAATCTCATCTTTCTTTATTCTTTCTTTTATTATATAAAGAGTAAGTTTAGTCGAAGCCTATTCTCCCTAGCTTGAATTAAATGAAAGATCAACCATACAAGTGAAGGGGCTTAGCACCCATGAGATCTCCAAATCCCATAAAGTAGGGGTTAAGATGGAATGAAGGTGCTAGAATGATGATGGCTCAAAGGCGATAGGAAAACTAGGTTTGGAAGCTAGCCTATGGCCTTGAAACTTTTGATTAATACAACCATGCTTAAAATTAAGGATGCAAAAATAAGAGAGTTAGATAGAATTACATAGAAGATTAATAAACTTTTTGTCCCCTAAGGAAAGAATATTCAACATCCCTATGTAGCTTGAAGCATTAATGGTCTCACAAGTATACTTAGAGTTACCTCTGTTCACTCAACTCAATGTTTCTCTGCATTCCTATGGAATGAACCCAAAAGCTTTTAGTGACTCAAACAAGACTATTGCAATTTATCTCACTCAAATTACTTGCTTCTACTTTGACAATCAATGCCTCTAAGAGAAGCTACTCATTGCCTTCACTAGCCATACATAGAAATACCACTGCTCACTCCATACATGATTTCTCTCAGAATGTGAAGTCTTAAGAAAAGAGATTTGAGCCAACTTAAGAAGATTGGCATACCATTTTGACAATCCAAAGATTCAAATAAATGGATAACATATGAAGAGTAAACTCTACTCTACATTCAAAGCTATCTAGCTCCTTCACTCTCAAAATAGTGTGATTATCACTACATAAAAAGAAAGGAAACCACTCAAAAAAGTACACTAGTTTCTTAGCAAGGATTTTACTAGCTTATTCAAGCTCCTAAAATTCAAAACATAGGAGGAGTCTTACCAATTTGAAGTACATGTTGTGTGTATATGACTTGTAAAATATTCTCTAAATGATAAGATCGTTTTTTTCAGAACATAGAATTCATCACACCTACATCTGATAGTTGATTGATTGAGAGACATAAGGGGAATTCAAATTCAAATTTTAATGCACGAGTTCTCATGCTTTGCTCCTTGCTTCATGATGCTCCAAGTTTCGCTTGTTCATATGCTCTTAAGGTTGGAGCTTCATTTCCAACACTCCCCCCAAGCTTCAACCTTTAAGTCTTCATCCAAGCCATCATTCTAGAGCCTCTTTTCAACTTCATTACCTTGGTTGATTGCAATGCTTTGATGAACATGTCAAAAATTGGATCCTTAGAACTTATGTGTTGAAATTTCACCTCCTTTGATATAGTGATAATGTACCTCTATATGCATGCTCCTAGCATCAAACATAGGGTTAGTAGATAGGTACACACTACACATCTTGTCACACATGGCTGGGAATCCATTGACTAGCAAATGTAACTCATGCACGAGCATCTTAAGCCATGTGAGCTCACAAGTAACTTATGGTAATGCTCCATATTTCAATTCTATTGGGGATATGGAAATTTTTGGTTGCTTCTTTTCCATCCATGAGATAGTTTTCATAGCTAGCATCATTGCATATCCACTTGTACTCTTCCTATCTTGTTTGGATCCAACCCAATCAGCATATGTATATGCTTTCACCTACAACGAATGTTCAAAGAGATAGAAAAGACCTTCATTCAAATTTTGTATGCCATATCTGAGTATTCTCTTAACTTCAAGTAAGTGGGGGACTCTAGGTGAGTGTATGAATTGACATAGCACATCAACTATATAAGCTAGATCTGATCTTGTGATAGCGACATAATCCAAATATCCCACTATAGACCTATATAAGAGTGCATCTTGAACTTCATTACCTTCAAGTGAAGTGAATTTTATATTGACTTCAATTTGATTACTCAATGTTTTTCAACCTCTAAGTCCATATATTGTTAATACGTCCAAACTATATTTCCTTTGCATGAGCTAGATACCGTTGTGACCAAAGAGTAACTTCTTTAACCGACAAACATAGTCTCCTTTGCTTTTATTCTCAAAGCCTCATGGTTGGTCCATGTGGACCACCTACTCTATCTCTCCATTTAAGAAATCATTATTCACATCAAGTTGGTACATCTTCCAATGCTTGCTAGCTGCAATTATAATGATTGTTTGGATGGTAGTCATCTTTGCTATAGAGATAAATGTCTCTTCATGGTCTAGTCCATGTATGTGGGAAAACGCATTGTCTATAAGCCTTGATTTATACCTAGGCATAAAAAGGATTGGCCAAACTTCTAGCTTTTTTTCAAAGAAGAAAATGAACATCAATATAAGAAGAATTAACTTGTACTATACATATGAATCTAGGCAATGTTATTGCTCAATATTCTGCTATAAAATTAGGGTTCGTATTCACCTTATTTGCTTTGTTATTATGTTTTATTAATTGATTAACCTCTTTTGAATTTAGTTGTGGTTTCCTATTTTCATGAATTGGATGTGTTATCTCTAAATGGCATCTTGGTTGAACATTGTTTTGCGATTCTTGAAGAATGTTGACCACTTGATGAGAGAATATTGACATGATCAAGCTTCAAGTGAAGCTTGTAAGGGAAATGTGATCTCTAAGGTCCAAAGGATGACAGAAGTTCTTAAAGGATGTTGATCTCGCATTTGATGAGAAAATCTAGTATCTTGGTGCAATCAAAACATGTGTATGTCTTTGTTCTCCTCTATTTCAATGTGTGCTATAGTGTGAAGAAACATGCAAAAGTGCGTTGATGGGCATCCCCATGAAAAAGGTATCATAAGAGTTAGAGAGACGTGCTTTTTAGAACTTCTTTTTTCTTCTTTTATGGTACTTCAAATGAGTTTTCATATGTAAGAATTTTGAAGAGAATCTACAATCAATGGTGCAAGGACTAAAGATTCCTACTAGAAGCCTATAAGAGCATGGTTTCATTAAGTATCAAAGGAGCTCTTGTGATGCATTGATACTTTACAATTTTAAAGTATCACCTTTGGAGGAAATCCTAAGAGCTATCCAGAAGTTATGTCTTTTTGGTTTTTCAAGTTTCATGTAAGATGATGATAGAGAGAGGATTATGCATCCAATATTATATAGGGAAATAGATCTCATCTCGCAAGCCTTCACTTTATTTCTATGAACCCTAAGACTGTTCCCTTAGATGTGTGTAATCTCATATTAAAGCATCTTGATTCTTGATAGACCACATGGTGTTTTTCCTTTTTTCTTTCCCTATAAACATGAAACTTGATTAGTTTCATTTTTTTTGAAATTTCACTCTTTGAGCTACTCTTTCATGTGGATTAAAATTTGAAAGAACAACTCACATATCTATAAGACTCCCATTATGTGCCATTCTAATATCCTGCAAGTTTTATCGGTTTCGTTTTTTCTTTAAGTTCAATCTTTAGCCTACTCTTCCATGGCTTAAAATTTGAAAGAACAACTCACATATCTATAATAGCATCTTTATGGCCCACTCAGATATCATGCAAAGTCTTTAGATTTTGAGCTCTTCAGCTCTCATCCAAGGCTCAATATGTATACAACTACACTATGCATAACTGCCTTCATTAATCTCATCTTTTTTTATTCGTTTTTTTTTAATATATAAAGAGAAAGTTTGGTGGAAGTCTATTCTCCCTACTTTGAATGAAAGGAGAGACCAACTATACAAGTGAAGGGGCTTAGTACCCATGGGATCCCCAAACCCCATACATTAGGGGTTAAGATGGAATGAAGGTGCTACAATGATGATGGCTCAAAGGCGGAAGGGAAACTAGGTTTGGAAGCTAGCCTACTACCTTGAAACTTTTGATTAATACAACCATGCTTAAAATTAAGGAAGCAAAAATAAGAGAGTTACATAGAAGATTAGGAAACGTTTTATCCCCTAAGGAAAGAATGCTCAACTTCCCTATATAGCTTGATGCATCAATGGCCTCACAGGTGTACTCAAAAGATACCTCCGTTCATTGAAATCAATGTTTTTTTGAGTTCCTATGAAACGAACCCAAAGGATCACGATGGCATGCAGACAATTGCGATGGCATCAAAGGATCACGATGGGATCAGACTGTCATGATGGCATCAAGTTGGTGTGGTGCAGACCGTCGTTATGACATCAAAGGATCATGATGGGGTCAAATTATTGTGATGGCATCAAAGGATCATGATGGGGTCAGACTCTCATGATGCTATGGAGACAGTCCTGATGGCATTAAAGGATTGCGATGGGGTCAGAGTGTTGTGATCGTGTGAGGCCATCATGGTGCAGATCGTCGTGATGATCCCAGCCTATCACGATTGTCTAAGACTATTGCGATGGTGTGGGATCATCTCGATGGTCAATGCCTATCATGATGGTGTGACCCTATCATGATGAACTAAAAATGCATGAATTTTGCAATACGACCTATAGATCCTTGGATTCGTTAGCATGCTCATTATTGGTATAGACATATCTTGAAAAATTTGAACTTGCTGGACTATCTTGATGGTCTAAGTCTTTGGCAAAAATGGAGATGAAACATTGAAAATTTACCTTTCTGCTATCTTTGTGCACAGTGCTGGAGGTGTGTGCTACAAGAAAACCTCTCAAACTCACACACTCATCTTTATCTCTCTCTCAATCTCTCTCTCTCTCAGTCTCTCTCTCTCTCTCTCACTCTATCAAAAATGAGGAAACTAAAGAGAGGTAGGTAGATATGGTGAATGGGTGGAATTTTCTGGGAGTTGAGGAGGACGTGAAGGGATGGAATATGAATGTAGGGAAGGTGAAAGGGAGAAAAGAAGTGCAAAAAAAAACAATTAATTACTACCCAAAACTCTATTTACCTACCTCCCAATGCACTTCTCCTAACACTCTTACCATCACAACTTCCTCCTTGACCGTGGCCTTGGCAATGACACCCAATTTGGTGTTGTTCTAGGCAAGGGTAAGCACCACATCAAGATGCTCCACCTCCTTAATTGTCAATCCTTGGAAGAGGTAGGATGATATGAAGATCATGAATGGGTGATGTGCACAAAGATGAGAATCTTGCATTTCTCAATATCTCTTACAAGTTCTCTCCTCACACTAACTAGCTAACTTCGAAAATGAGCTCTCCAACTCCTTTTTAGTTTTTCACTAGCTTTGGCCCTGTCCAAACCTAGTGTCTAGCCGAGTAAAAAAAAGAATACGTTCTATGGCTTATTTGAGGGCTCAAACAGGGTCTAAAAATCATGAAAATTGGTACTCAAGTTTTACTTAAGTTCCTCAAGATTGAGGACTCCTCGAGTTGCACAAAATGGAGAATTTCATGGAAGAAATGTATGTTTCTATGTTACAAGGGTTAGTGATTAGAATCTTTGTTAGTGTTTTGATAAAAGATTGATGACTGAAACCTTGGAAAATTATTGATGTGGTCCCCCTTTGATCTCCATGCACCTCTTCTTACATGCCTCCTATGCGGCAAAGCTTGTGACTACTGCGAGTGTTTTGATAAAAGATTGATGACTGAAACCTTGGAAAATTATTGATGCAGTCCCCCTTTGATCTCCATGCACCTCTTCTTACATGCTTCCTATGTGGCAATGCTTGTGATTGCTACCAACAATGGTTGACACTAGCTTCGAGTGATGTGATGTTTTGTATATCTGCTCTTCCTATGTTCTACTTCACCTAAGGTTCACATGATCCAATTACATACCCAATGTCAAAGTATAACCATGTTGAAATGTTCTTTTGTATCAAGTACATGTTTGTTTTAATTTCCTTTGGTGTAAGTTCTTGTCTTTATAATCATGTAATCAAGAGTACTTTAATTTAGACATTACTTTTTGTTTGATCAATCAATTATGTTCTTTTCCTTTAGGGTTTTCCACAATTGTGCTCTAACTACTCTTGAAATTTAGAAGATTAGGATTTATTGAACTTGTTTAATTCCTATCACAGCCCTGGTGCTCAAGATGCTCTTGTCAAGCTTTGTTATGCACTAGTACTTTGCTTTGCCACAGAAATTGCTCCAAAACTCTATAAAAATACTAAAATTTAGGTTTAATTTGGCAAAAAGTTATAAAAAATAAAAATTATCTAATTTCTTGTATATTGTGATAGATGGTGTCTATCATTATAGAAGGGGTTTATCATGGCTTTCTGTTGTTCACATTAGATGATGTATATCATGATAGATTGGCCTCTATCATGGGCTCCTCTCTATCAGGATAGATGGGCCTATCATCATGGATAGTATTCGTTGTCAATCATCTATCATGGATCTCAGTGTCTCATGATAGATGGTGTCTATCATACCTATTTGTCTCTCATGATAGATCATGTTTATCATGATAAACCAAAAAATGGGGATTTTTTGATGGTGACTAGTGTTTTGGAATTCTCATGATATGTGGTCTATCATGCCTATTATTAAAACATAAAATATGGACTTTTTTTGTCTATCCCAATAGATAGAGTTCATTGTCTCAGGCCATGCAAAGCGTTTTGTTTTACATGTTGATGTTGTTGGAGTTGTTGGTGGAGTAGATGTATGCATAAAACACTTAAAAACATGTACAAAATAGAATCAAACAAGATGTGTCTCTCTCTCTCTCTCTCTCTGTCTCACACACACACACACACAAGTGGGATGAGAGAAATGAAGTGGATGATGGAGATATGATCAAAAACTAAAATTCTTGGGGATGAAGGAGATAGAAGGAGAGGGAGAGTGCAAATGATTCTTCTCTTATGGAATTCCAGAAAGCAAAAGAGTAGTGCATTGTTTCACCAAGTAATGCTTGTTTCCACTTGATTTGCAATTGCAAGCTCAAAATTATGGTAAGAGATTATCATATCATGTAGCTTCTTGAGCATGAGACGAAGACATGTCCAAGGTACTCTCTACCCCATAGGCAATACTTGCACTAGTGAGGCATAGATTTTATTAAGTTTGACATTGTTCTAGATTCCATGATGAAGGATTTTTCACATAAGAACCGATTTCTGGTTCTCAATGAGAGGATGCTACATGTCTACAGATGAGTTTCCATATGATGCTACACTAGTTCATGCAACATCTCCTATTTAGGGAGATATGCAAGTCAAGGTGCTTATGGATCATCAGAGTTTTATCTAATTTATTATCATTGGTTCATCTTAACCCTTTAATCTAGGGGGTCATTCCTGAAAAGGAGACGAGTCTTTGAGTTATCCTAAGCATTCATTCTATGTCTAAGAAGGCACCAATCATCATAATAAAATCTCCTAACAGGTTCAATGTCCTCAAATCTTATCCAATGAACTCTTTCATGGTTCAAGAGATCTTTCCATTTATTAAATTTGTTGTTCCATATTTGCTCTTTAGATGTTCTCCGAGTCAACTTCTTTGATTCCCTTAATAGGAAACCAAATAAAATTATTATGTATAATCCTAGACACTCACTTTCAATCTTCGTTAACTTTGATATATGGTTTCATATTGTTCCAACTATTTAGTATGGAGGAAACAACGGTTGTGTATTTTGGAGTCACTAGATGGTGAGGAAACATCAAGGCGAGCAGGTCAAGATCCTTCCACCTAGGGATTCTCACAAGTGTAAGAGAGGATTTGTTGCTAAGAATCTGTTTAGCCCTAGAAGCTTCCACCTTGCACCATGCTTTGATCAACCACTTGGCTGCTAGCTTATCCTCCATATCTGCCTTATTTAGAATGCCCAACCCACCAGAATCTTTGTGGTTATCCCACAAGGCCCACTTGATTTTGGGAACATCACTTCTGTTGGGATCACATGTCCCAATAGGAGTGGTGATCCCAACATGTATTTTTTGCAAGCACTTTCAAGCTTTGCTAATTCTTTATTGTTCGATCTCCAATGTGTAAGAAAATAGATAATAGATGAAATGATGATGGTATCCATCACCATTGTATGCCTTGGTAGGCTTGGTTGCATGCCCTTCCACTAGGCTAATTTAACATCTAATTTGACTAGAAACAAGTTCCATCGCTGACCCATTGAAACTTCAAAGCCCCATTGAGATACCGAGGAGCCAAAATAATTCTCCATTATGTAGCTCCGTATACCCTTCTTAATCAAGAATTGAGGAGGGGGATCAAAAATGGCCCTGAAAGCAGTTTTGGCATGATTTATTTTAGATATGGATGTAGCATAGAAAACATTGAGACATCACAAAATGATGTTTATGTTATTAGGGTCATTATGCACAAAATCATTTGTATCATTGTTGAACAATCTTATTAGCATCTAACTCTGGCTATGAAGGGGCCGAAGACTCAGGATCTATTTTAGATGGGCCTGATGGTTAACCAAGTAGCTAAGGCCATCGGTGCGAATGGCAAAAGGGAGTGGAGCTAGAGGACAACAATGTCTAATAGCGCATCTTAACCATTGATATTAATTTGAGTTGAGGCATTCCCATAAGCATAGATCATGTTGATGAATTTAGAGACACAATCAATATCTTTCAAGGACTATAGAATGAAGCCTCATTCAAGACGATCATATGCTTTGTCAAAGTTGATCTTGATGAACATGACATCTTCTAAAAATTTCTTAGCAAATTTCAGCCCTTCCCACACATCAATAATGGCCTTCAAGATAGATCTTCCCTTTATAAATCTTGATCCTCATCAATGCATGAACATAAATGTGCAGTAATGCGATTCACAAGAGCCTTTGCTAAGATCTTATATCTAGTTTGGAGCATAGAGATGGGTCTCCAATTTTCAATCCCCTTTTGTTTTGTCTTTTTTGTGAACTATCTTAATCAACCCTTCATTGAGAAAGTTAGGAAGAATGTTGAATTGCATGGACTCTTGCCACACCAAAAGTAATGGTTTTAGTAAGAAACTCTTGAAAGTCTTGAAGAACTAGTTGGTGAGACCATCCAGACCTAGGCTTTTACCACAAGGAAGAGCATCATTAACTTCTGCAATCTCTGTGTTAGTGAAAGGGGAGTCAAGAAGATGCATAATGTTTTGAGGAATTCTTACGCGATAGACAACAAGCTCACATGAGAGATCCAGGCAAGAGGACCCGCCCTCGACTCGTCTATCTTCCAGAAGCTATCACATAAATCCGCACCATAGGATGACTCTTGTGTCAGCTTCTAAGAACCTCAAAACATTGTTCTCCTCTGACATGCTAAAATGGTTTGTGGTAGCAACATTCCTTGCTATGGACAAGTTCCTTTGTCACTTTCAAATGCCTAGCACGATTGATATTCATCATCACCTAGGCCAACACAGTCTTTCATGAGCTTCTTCAATCCTACCTTTTGTTAACACATTATGTGTCCATGTTGCGTGTGAATTATTTTTTTATTTGAGTACAACAGGAAATTGAAAACACATTCACACACCCATCATATGGTATAGAGGACTTAGAAAACGCTCAGAGTTGAGGCATCCAGCATTGGATGGGACTTGAACCCTCACCATCTGTTTAGGAGTACAAGGCACAACCGGTAAACCACACCCGTTGGATTATGTGTGAAATATGGCTTGTTCATTCTTTGATGTATTTCTTTGAGTGCATGTGGAATGCGTTTTGAGACATTTGTGAGGAATATTTAGCATTCAATGAGGTTGTACCTAAGTGCATTAAAAGCACATGTAAGTGAATATAAATGTAAAAGTGATGTGTGAGCGGAATCCTAATTTTGACTTGCGTTATGGTGTGAATATGGATGTAAGCGTGATTTTTTGAGGGGACAATGGTGCTCTAGAGGCACTTTCGAATACGTTTTCTCTTTTCTTCATTTGTAGGTACATAAAGGGGAGATTCTCGTGTGGTGGCGTTTGAAGAGAATGCACGAAGAATTGATGTACGCAAGGACAAAAGATATCTCTGAAAAGTCTACAAAAGTATCATCCCATAGAGAGAGTAATCATTCATCTGAAGGACTAGTACTACTAGGAGTGATCTAATGTGTGTTATCCAATGCCTTCAATTCCAAAGGAACATGGAGGGAGGGGGAGGAGAATAAAGGGAGGATGAGCGCATCTGAACACATTCCTTTGGAAGGTTTAGACATTTATCAAGTGATAGTGATTGGTGAATCTAGTACTGAGTACTAGATTACATTGAAGATGGTATGAGTACTAGATTACATTGAAGATGGTATGCAAGGAGCATATGCACTTTAAGAGACAACACATGTTTTTGCCATTCATTCATGTACTCTGACTGAAAGGGGCCACTCATTGATGTACTCTAAGACAAGACACATGTTTGTGCCACCATTGAGACATGAGCAAGCTTCAAGTGAAGCTTAAAAGGGAAATTCCATCTCTAAAGTCCAAAGGATGAATGAACTTTACAAAGATACCTCTTATCGCACAAGGATGAATGAAGGATACCTATGCATGTGAGGTCCACAATAGCTACTTAGATCTTGTCCCCTTAGGCTTTAGGCTAAATGTGTCTTGAATTCAAAACATGATGTATAAGTTTGGGATTACACTATCAAACAACATCAAATAATTTGGACACAGTAGCTTACTTGATTGGGGCCTCAGTTCAACCTTTGGGGGTGCGGGGAGATACCTATAAGCATTTGAGTGTTAGCAGCCAAACGAACCCCTTCAAGAGATAAGTGGGCTTTCAGTGGCTTAGTTCAAGCTAGTCCTCTCCTCTGGCTTTAAAGACATCCTTTCATAGTGTCTACCTTAGGGCACCTTCGAGCTCTGTATCTTAGTAGTTGTTAGGTATCTAACCCTTCAGAGTTGTTCTTTCAATTTAAGTCAAGAAAAGGAGAATAGATTTCGCCAAACTTCCACTTTTTCTCAAGAAAAAAAAAGGAACATCAATCCAAGAAGAATTAACTTGTACTATGCATATGAATCCGATTAATGTGAGTGTTTGAGCTAGGCAATGTTGTTGCTCAATATTCTGCAATAAAATTAGGGTTTGTATGCACATAATTTGCTTTCTTGTTATGTTTTGTTAATCGATTAGCCTCTTTTGAATTGATTTGTGGTTTCCTATTTTCATCAATTGGTTATGCTATGTCTTAATGGAATCTTTGTTGAACATTTTTTTGAGACATTCTTGAAGAATATTGACCACTTGATGAGAGAATATTGACGTGATGAACCTTCAAGTGAAGCTTGTAAGGGAAATGCCATCTCTAAGGTCCAAAGGATGAATGAAGTTCATAAAGAATGCTGAGCATTTGATGAGAGAATCTAGAAGCTTGGTGCATTCAAAGCATGTGTATGTGATTGTCGTAATCTATTTCAATGTGTGCTATAGTGTGAAGAAAAATGTAAAAGTGATGTGTGATGGGCATCCCCATGCAAAAGGAATAAGAGTTACAAGAGGTGTTTTTAGTACTTCTTTTTCTTCTTTTGTGGTACTTGTGAGTTTTCATATTTAAGACTTTGGAAAAGCATGTACAATCAATGATGCAAGGGCTAAAGATTCCTACTAGAATCTTATAAGAGGACGGTTTCATTAAGTATTAAAGGAGCTGTTGTGATGCATTCTTATTATACCATTTTAGAGTACAACCTTTGGAGGAAATCCTAAGAGCTATCCTGAAGTTATGTCTTTTGGTTTTTTCCAAGTTCATGTAAGACGAAGATAGAGAGAGGATTATGCATCCCATATTATCTAGAGAAATAAGTATCATCTTGGAAGGCTTCTCTGTATGTCTGTGAACCCTAGAACTTTGCCTTCATAGGTGTGTAATCTCATATTAAAGCATCTCGAGTCCTGATAGCTGTTGAAGCTCAAGGTCAAGGACAAAGCATGGAAGTGCATCAAGGAAGTGGACACGCAAGAAGAAGGAGCAAGTAGGAAGCTCCAAGAATCACATGTAAAATTTTCAGAAGAAATCCCTATAAAAATAGTGATTTTTATCACTAAAATCATTGTAAATACCATTTTCTATTTTTACAACTCCATTTTGTTCAAGCCAAGGAGTCCTTGAGCTTGAGGAGTATTAGATGTATCATACTACCAATTTTCATAATTTCTAGATTCCATTTGAGCCCCTAAATAAGCCCTAGAACCTAATTTTTAACTAGGCCGGACACTAGGTCTGGACATGGCCAAAACCACTCAAAAACTATAAAAAGGGCTGGAGAGCTCATTTTTGAGGTGAGCTTGTTGTAGATTTCAGCTTGGTAAGAGAGTTCATTTGCAATCGAAGATCTTCCATTGTTCCACTCTTTGCTCTTACCTTGTGTGCGTGTGTGAGTATGTGTGTGCATGCTTGTGTGCTTTCACTCACGCACTTGTGCACTTCACTTGCTCTTGGTCTTCATACCGGTCCTCACGTCTCCACGGATTGACATTTATGAGGTGGAGCTCCTCACGTTGGTACTTACCATTGTGCTAGAGGGACACCAAATTTGGCGTCGTTGCCGACGAGAGAGCTTGGAGGACGAGCATGTGATGGGAAGACATAGAGTAGCAACGTTGGAAGGTAAAAAAATCACCATTTTCAGTTCAGTTTTTGAGTTTTTCTCCTCCTTCATCTTCATCATCATCACCATCTCCACCCACCTTCATCTTCTCAGTTTTTTCCATTTTCTAGAGTACATCTACCTCGTTTCTTCATTTGTGACTGCGAGCAAGAAGCTTAGAGGGGGTGCGGAGCTGAAACGCTGAAGAAATACACCTCAATATACCCAAAATCGAGTGAATAGCCCCAGACATGACCTGACCTGCACCAAGTATCGTGAGTGCAATATCGCGGGTTTGAAGGGATATTTTGCATCTACAGACACATAGGAGTGACAAGGAGGACTCAAGGTATTCATATTTGAAAAAAAATTTGAATTTGGACTCCAAAAAAACCAAGTATCGTGTTCTCCCGAGGTTGAGTATCGCGATACGTGGATATCGTGAACTCTTGTGGTCGAGTATCGTGATACTTGAGTGATATCGAGTATCGTGGAGTAATTTTGACAATACTAGTCGCATATCGTGTATCGCTGGAAATTTTTCACGATACCTGACTGCTATCAAGTATCAAGTATCGTTGATTTTTTTCACGATACCTGTTTGATATCGAATATCATCAAGTAAGTTCTCACGATACTTGTCACATATCGAGTATCGTGGAGGTCTGAAAACGATATTTGACTGGTATCGAATATCATGGGATTTTTCTTGGTGGAATATCGAGTATCGCCAAAGTTTTCATGGTTTGTTGAATATCGTGTATCGTTGAAATTTTTCATGATACCTAACAAATATCAAGTATCGTTGAGGTTGCTCTTGCGATACTTGGGCAATATCGTGTATCGTTGAATTTTACTCGCGACACCTAGTGAATATCGTGTATCGTGAGATTCTTCTCGCGACATCTGTCGGATATCGAGTATCGTGGACCTACTCTTGTGTCAAGTTTCGTGCATCGTTTGTTTGAGATATCATGTATCGTGGCAAGGCAAGTATCGTGTATCGTCTGCTTCCAAGTATCGCGATACTTGATAAGTATCGTGTATCGCCTGTTTTGAAGCATTTCCTGAGAGGTCCTGTTTCCCTGTTTTAACCCCCAGAACCCTGAACTGGCATAACTTTCGCATACGAAATCCGTTTGCTGTGATTTTGAGTTTGTTGGAAAGCTCGTGGGGAGTACAACAAAAACTTCCACTGGTTATGGTAAAATTAATACCAGGATTATTAGATAAGGTATTTTGAAGTTGACCCTCAGGTTGGACTAGGAAGGAAGGGGTTCCACAAGATTTTGAGCAGTTCAAAAAGGACATTTGTGGACTTGTAGACAAGGCTTATGAACCTAAGATCAAGTAGACACTTAGGAAGAGATAGATAAAGTAGCAAATCACTTGAAACTAAGGTCAACTACACAACCAAGTCAGGGACTCACAACCTAGGGGTTAACATTACGTGCTGAGTTCATAGACAATAAAAAATGTCACTTAGCTAGGAGAGACTCTTGGCTTCTGAAGACATGCATAGTTCCGTACCTAGGGAAGGCCTTATGTCTACAATGGAAGGGGAATATAGGACGTCTCTTCAATACATATCCACCAACTTGCAGGGAATACCCATCTACCTTGATGGTCTACAAAGGACAGTAACAAGAATGATAAACACCACAGAATCTAAAATAATTCCAAGGCCAGCTGTCAAGTATGAAAGTGGAGTTTATAGGGACAAGATGGACCAGACATATGTAGTAACCGAAAACCCTGACCAGATTAGTGAAAGAGGAGAGTTAGCTCGAGATCAGGCAACCACCTCACAAAACCCATTTGAGACCGAGCAAAGAACAGAAAATGTGATGTTAGGACAAACGAGCCAAGGTAGTCTACCCAATGGACCACATGAGCAATTCACCATGCCAGGAATTAAACCCCATAACCACACTAGCCAGGGAATGGAAATCTGAATAGAACCACATTTAAGGGAGAGCCACCCCAAGATGTAGGAGCTAGAATACACCTAGTAAAATCCGCTTATCCCATCATAAGTCAAACCCCAGAGCCCGGCAAAATACTGAGCCCAATCCAATTGGAAAAATGTATTCGAAATCGTTACAATGGCACAGGAGAGTCGTATGAATTATATGTCCAATCAAAAACCTCAATTCAAAGGGGGACCAAAGATAACTTGTTATAGGTGTGGGGGAGAACATTTCATTAGAGACTGTCCACAACCTCCTACATTAAGAATAGAAGGAGCTTATTGCAAGGATTGTGGCAGGGAGCATTTGATAAAGGATTGCCCAAAAAATCCTCAAAAACTACAAAACACATCTAATAACATACCACTAAAAGCAGTCAATACCATGGAACAAGAAGAATTGAGTGACATTGACCAAGTGAATGTAAATGCTATAACAAGGTCACAAACAAAACAACAAAGAACAACTAAGGAACAAAATGAAGGTTCAATCTCAAAGGTGAAGAAAAATAGACAAAAAGGGAAATGGGAAAGGAAATAAAGAATGGGTAAAAATTTGGAAGAGGGAAATAGGGAACAATCAAACAATACTTCTCCTCAGAAGACACAAACCCAGTTGGAGATAGGAAATTCACAAAGTCTAGACACTCTAATAAAAGCATACAAGGGAAGAATTCAAGAGGGACCAAGCCCTACTGATCATACAATAGCTTATCCTTTGCCAGACTTAGAACATGAAAGGATGCAGAAGTGTAAACAAATCATACGGGAAGTGCAACTCAAAATGGGGGAAGTGGACAATTCTCAAAAAACAGTTGAGGAATCTGAGACAACAAAAACAAGAGGAAATAACATCAAGGAAGAAAACCCACAAGTAACATTCCAGGTGAATATAGATAAACAATGCACAATTCTATATCATACCACATGGGAAGATTTAATGAAGCAAAATCCTCACTTACAAAACCAAATGAAAAAATGGGAAACAACACCAAAAAATCTTCACCCACAACTACAGGAAATGGAGGAATTATGGTATATTCCCATTGATAAGATAGGAGGATATTGTGAAGGAGAAGAGGGAAACTCAACCTTAAAAGTACAATTTGGTAAAAACCAGGCCAAAGCTATTCTAGATAGTGGATCAGGAGTGGCCATCATGACTAAACAAACTTGGGAGAAATGGGGAAAAAATGAACTGTTACCCACCAAAATGAGATTGCAACTTGCAGATGGACACATAGAAAAACCCCTAAGAATATGGGAAAAAGTGATTGTGGACATATGTGGAATAGAGATAGAACATACCTTTGCTATAGTGGAATTCCCACAATCTACTTCATATGAAATTATCCTAGGAAGACCATTTATGAGACAAATGCAAATTGTGCAAGATTGGGGTAATGATTGCTTATACCTACAGAGCAAAGGAAGAATAACCAAAGTAAATTTAAGAAATGGGCACTACTGTGACATATCTCCTCAAGAATGGTATAAAATACATTGTGAGGAATCAGAAATGGAAGACCAGGATGAAACTGAATCATCAGTATGGAAGTGCAATATGATAAGAAATCTTACCAATAGGAAAAGGAGATTGAGAAGAGAAGATTGTGTGGAAGGAAGGAAGTTACAAGATGAGAACTATGTACCACAACAATTCAAAGATGAGGAAATTGAGCCCTATGGGTGGAATCAAATTTTGGCTACCATGGATCTAGCCAGTGATGAATATGTAGGAGTAGAATTTCAAAATGAAGAAGGATATGATGTCTTTCACATTGGAATACAAATGATAAAGGTATCCGGAACAGAAGAGGATAAAGAAGAAGAAATGATATTAGAAAAAGGGAAGACACAATTTTTGGAAGAAGTAAAAGCTGAAGATGCTATTAAAGATAAAATCTCAGGCAAATATAAGAAAAACAAACACAAGGAAATAAAAGAAAATCAGGAGGATGAGAAGAAGACAAGGGAAACAAACAAAGATCAATAGTTTGATGTACCAGCAAATTTCAAGACTTATGAAGTAGAAAACAGACTACTTCTCAAGAGGAAACCAAAGAGGGAAAAGAAGAAAGGGGAGGCTTATGATAATGAGGAACAAACTAAGAAGATCATGATCACTCAGGAAGAGGGAGAAGAAAGACATATTGTAGTGGCTGATGACATGACATCTCAAGAAGAGGAGGCACTAAGAAACTTGGCAAGAAACTATAGGGATGTGTTTGCTTATAGCTATAAGGATTTGAAAGGTATTGATCCTAAAATCTGTGAGCATAAGATTCCTTTTACACTTGAGGCAAAACCTAGCAAACAGAGACATTACACCTTCAATGATAAATACTCTGCTAAAATAAAGGAAGAAATTGACAAGCTTTTAGCTACCAATTTCATCTATGAAATAGAGTATACAGAATGGATATCTCCTATAGTTGTGGTACCAAAGAAGAATGGGAAAATTAGGGTATGCATTAACTTGAAAAAGGTAAATGCAGCAACTATAAGAGATAATTATCCACTGCCTATAACAGATCATCTTCTAGAAAGAGTTGCAGGGAAGGAGGTTTATAGTTTTTTAGATGGTTTTTCAGGATACAACCAGGTTCCTATAGCATTGGAAGACCAACATAAAACTGCCTTTTCCACAGAATGGGGAATTTATGCTTTTAGGGTTATGCCCTTTGGCTTAACCAATGCTCCAACAACTTTTCAGAGGTTGATGTGTCATATCTTCAAAGAGTTCCTAAGGAATGTAATGGAAATTTATGTAGATGATCTTTGTACTTTTTCATTAAAAAGACAAGATCACTTGCAGGATTTAGAAATTATATTAAGGAAATGCAGAACCTACAGAGTATGTTTAAATCCAGAAAAGTGTGTATTCTTTGTAAGACAAGGAAGAATGTTAGGTCACATAGTCTCTAAAAATGGAATTTCAATTTATGAGAAGAAAATAAAGGCCATAATAGAGCTTCCAAGACCTACAAGTGTAAAGGAACTTCAAACTTTCATGGGACATTGTGGGTACTATAGGAAATTTGTACACAAATTTGCTGACATAGCCAAACCCTTATATGCCCTAATTACAAAGTTTGAGTGGACCAAGGAGTGTGACCAAGCCTTTGAAACTTTGGTAACAGCCCCAATTCTGAAAACACCTCAATGGGATAAAATTTTTCATGTCCATGTGGATGCTTCAAATTATGCTTTAGGATGTGTGTTAGCACAACCAATAGCAGGAAGCAAGTTAGATTTTCCAGTGGCTTATGCTAGTAGGCAACTGAATCTAGCAGAAAAAAATTACACAACCACTGAGAGAGAGGGATTGGGCATGGTATTTGCTGTAAAAAAATATAGAAATTACCTTTTGGCCAACAAGTTTAAGTTCTTTGTAGACCATCAAGCTTTATTATATTTGGTAAATAAACCTTGTCACATTAGTAGAATAGTTAGATGGTTTCTTTTGCTAATGGAATTTGAGTTTGAACTAGTGGTCAGACAAGGGAAAACACACTTGAGAGCAAATCATTTATCTCGAATTCAGTCTAAAGAACCCAGTTCACCTTTAGATGACAATCTGCTAGACACTTATTTGTTTAAGGTAGAGAGTGTTCCTGAGTGGGCCATGACTTTAGTACCATTATTAACCATGGGACCTTGCAGAATAGTTGGAAACAATGCACATTTAGTATTACAAAGCAGGAACTTTATATTACTAGCTAGGCATTTGTACCATCTAAACCACACAGGCATATTGGAATATTGTATTCCTGAGGAAGAGCAACAAGAATATCTGAGGAGAGCTCATTGTTGGAACCCTTGCACTCATGCTTCTAGGGTAGTCACCCTAAGTAATCTCAATAGGCTGGGGGTACATTGGCCTAATAAGATTCAAGATGTAACAAAATATATTGCTAATTGCAGGAAGTGCCAAATATTGCAAGATTCAGAATTCATAACTCTATATTTGTTCTAGAAAAATCCAGATTGGAGTGAAAATATCATTGAGGAATTGAAAAGGAAGAAGAAAGGAAAACAAGTGATAGCTGGTACAGATTCAAAAAATCTACAAGTAATCTCTGAAGAATATCAATTGATAGGAGAACAGTTGTATAAGAGAGGAATGGATGGATACTTAAGAATTTGTGTTCCTGAGAATAAATATCTGGAAATGTTGGAACTGGCACATTCTGGAGTAGCAGGAGGACACTTCTCAAGTGACAGAACTGCTAAACTCATTTTATATTCTGGCTTTTGGTGGCCAACCCTATTTCCTGATGTAAGAACCTATGTAAAAAGGTGTGATGTCTGTCAGAGGGTGAGTCAACCAAATAAAAGAGATGATATGCCATTAGTTCCATTAATTTCAGCCAGAGCCTTTAGTAAATCGGGGATGGATTTCATTGGACCTATACATCCTGCAACAAAACAATCCCATGCTGAATACATCATAGTGGCTACAAACTACCTAACAAAGTGGGCTGAGGCCAAAGCCACAAGAAGGAATGATGCTCATACTACTGCCAGATTCCTATATGAAAATATTATCACCAGATTTGGACTTCCAATCGAACTAGTAAGTGATAGAGGGACCCATTTTGTAAACCAAATCTTAGAAAACATAACTGAATATTTCCTGATCAGTCATAGAAAATCAGCCCCATATCACCCACAAGCCAATGGGTTAGCAGAAAGTACTAATAAAGTACTTTGTACTGTACTATCAAAATTAGTAAACACAAACAGGAATGATTGGGATTTACAACTTAATCATGTCCTATGGGCTTATAGAGTGGCATATAAAACTGCAATAGGAAATACACCATTCAACCTAGTATATGGACAAAATGCAGTTCTACCTATGGAATTCCTTATTCCAAGATTAAAAGTAGGTAGTCACTACAATTGGACTGGACATGAACTATCAGAAAGAGTAATAGAATTGGAAAAATTGGGAGCATCTAGACTCCAAGCCATTATGAGTATATATGTGGATAAGAAAAGGCAAAAAGCTTATCATGATATTCACATAAAAGAAAAAGATCTACAGGAAGGAGATCTAGTTTTGGCTTACACAGTCAGAGAACATCAGAAAAAGTTCCAGAAAAAAGCACATGGACCATATATTATACATCAGATAAGCAACAATGGAGCCATTCAACTAGCTAACATGGACGGAGAAATCATGCCAAACTTCATAAGTGGATGTAGGGTTAAGAGGTATGATTGCCCATTAACTGTTGATGAATGGAGAAGGTTGCATCGAGCTCAAAATAGAAAAAAAGAAGAGGAAGACATTAGAAAGAGGCTCAACAGGAAGCAATGGAAAGGATAAGAAAAATCAAAGATCATAGGGAAGTCTGTCTGTGTGAAACTCCTCTAAAACCAAAAGAACATGTGCCTGTGATGACAATGGATTTTCAAAATGAAAACATTAGGGTTTTGATAGATTCGGGAGCACAAGTGAATCTGATTAGTTCCGCTTTGGTAAGTAAATTTAACATAAAAAGAACTAAAAGCAGAACCTTAATCAAAACTTTGGAAGGTCAAATAGTACAAAGCATGTCTTCACTGTCTATTAAAGTTAAGTTCAATGAAGAATATATGAAAATAGACTGTGAAGAATGGCCAGATCATTTGATGTCTGAAAAAGTGATTTTAGGTCAACCATGGCTCCAACAAGGAAAAGTGATTTTGGATTTTGAAAAAATGAAGCTTAAATTGAACATAAATGACAAAAGATTTTTAATATTTTTATTGAGTAATGAAGAACAGGAAATTCAATCAGATGTTCATGATATACACTTGAAAGGATTCACTTTTGCATTTGAAGATACACAGACATTACCAATACAAATGTTAAATGATCAAGCTTCATGGAATCAAAATCAGCAAAAGATTGGAAGAACAAAGAAGGGTGGAGAGATAGGAAGAAGATGGCAATCATGGCATTGTCCAAATAATCGAAACATCAGACCAAGAAGCACATGGAATCAAAGCCTATAGGAGGTCCGCTCATCAAAAAAGAAATCCAGGACAAAATGGATATGGAGACCAAAAAATCCTACAAAATGCTTATCCGAAGGAAATGGATGTTTGCCTGAAACCAGGACAATTAGAGTTAGGAAGTATTGGGTCAAAAAATCATAGTTGATCCAATGGACAAAAGATCATCCATATTTGATCTGTATTTAGAAAATCATAACATATTGAAAATTATGACAAAAATATTTGACCTTATCCTTTTTCAAAAAAGAGAATTAGGAGGGGAAGAAAAGAAATAGAAAAAATTATTATTATTATAAAAAAAAGAGAGAAAAAGAAAAAAAAAGAGAAAAAAATAAAAGAAAAAAATAACAAGAAAGAACAGAAGGAATCATTGTTATTATTATTATAAAAAAAAAGAAAGAAAGAAAAGTTGAGAAAAAATTGTTTATTTTCCTTCTTTTTGACAAAAATTATACAGCACAAAGCAAGATCTAGGTAGAAGGGTAGTAGAGTTCTATTTCTTTTGTATTAATTTTTCGATAATTGATAAAATGTTTTGTTTCTCTCCAAAAGAGTTGTTGGGAAAAGGGAGTGCACTAGACATCTTGCTACACCTGTACTGATCACTTTTATTGAGTCTTTTTGAAGAAACAGAATTTATTTTATTCTTTTTTTTTATGTCATGACATCTCAAAATAAATATTACTTTTTGATCTCTTTGTGACTCATGTGGGTGGAGTTTTTCTTTGTGTATTTTATTTTCCTCAGAATGGTAAATGCAAAGGAGTTATCAATTCATGACTTCAAAGCAGAATTAGTCACTCTATCAAGAGGTCATTGGTTCCTAGACAGTGAAGCTGTGGAAGAACAGGTGAACCTGGAATCTGATGAGGAATTAGAGATTCCAGAGGCAGAGAAGGTGGTGAAGGAGCTCAAAGAAACCCTAAGCATTATTGGACAGCATATATTCACAGTGGGTGTAGGTGGATACAAATATACCATGATGTGTCAAGAATTTTACAAATTTCAAAGGGTTGTTGTCAACCAGAAAAGATGGAAGGCAGTTGGTATACACAAGTTATTGGAGGAACCCATTTTCTTCATTGATTTTGAAAGAGTGGCACAAGTAATGAGTGGTCTGCTGGAAATAGGAAAAGGGAATGATGCTTATTTCCGGTGCAAAGTCAATAACAAGGATAATCAGGAGGTGGGTATCACTATAAGAGCAGAACATATCAGAGCAGCTTTACAATTCTATCCTATGGGAACCAAGCTTGATCCCAGCTTTGTAAAGAAGAATAAGGAAACCTATACAGGGTATGCAAAATTCTCTGACTTCAAAGGAAGAGAGAATGAAGAATATGCCACAAGGACATTCTTACAATATTTCTGCTTCCCAAAGTTACCAAGGTATACCATGCCACATAAATCTGTTACACTGTTGATGCTTAACAACAAGGATAGGACTAAGCCCTTTGGAGTAATGGGTGTGACACCATACATCCATGAACAGCTGAAAGAAGCAGCAAAACACTAGGGACAGAAAAAATTCATGAATGGACCCCAGTTTTTAACCACGATTATTTATCATGTTTTAGGAATGGAAGATCAGTTGAAACTGGCGCCAGAGGCACAATATTTTAGAAGTCTTATGTCAGGAATCAAGAGTCCTCCAAGGAAAATGGCTGTGAGAGAAATAGAAGGACAAACCCGCATGAGGGGAACAGGAATGAAAAGAAAGGTAATATCTGAGGAAGTGATTCCTGTAAAGAAAAGGAGGTTGGACCCAAGAAAGGTTGAACTAGAGATGGATGAAGCTACAAAAGAAGAACATGAAGATGCATAGAAGCAGATCCAATCCTCTAGTGATCCTCATCCACCCCAAACAAGCAAAGAACACTTATACACTTATCTAACTCAAGGAAATAACAAAAGAGCAATGTATGAGGCACAATATCAAAAGATGCTAGAAGATTATTCATGCAAGGCTACAGATTGGGTCCAAGAGGAGGTAGAGCATTATGAAGCACTTCATGATCAGATGATGGCAGCTGAAACAGAAGAGGTGTTTGTTAGAAAGGAAGTTGAGTTGCTAGCTTACTCAAAGAATTGCAAGGACCTCCAGAAACCAGAACCACTATTGTTGTAAAAAAGAAGGTTCCAAAGAAACCAGTGCAAAAGAAGAAGTTGACCAAGAAGGGAAAGGGAAAATCAGTAGTTGAAACTGTAATCACAAAAGAAATGGAGGAAGTGATAGTGGAAGAAACATAGAAGCAATTCACTGTGGTAGAAGCATCAAGACTGAAAGAACCAGAAATAGGAGGACCTTCACATTTTTCCTCTGATTCTGAAAGTGATATTGAGAGTTTTTTTAGTAAAGAGTCTGAATTTATCAGTTCCAAATACTCCTAATGTGATTACACAGGCCCCTAAGAAACAGAAAACACTTGAAGATTTGAAAAAGAAGTCTCAGGAGAAGCAGATGCAGGAACAGGCAGAAAAACAACTCAGTCCTGAAGAAGAAAGAAGGTTGATGAAAGGAAAAGCAGCTATGATAGAAAAAGAAAGTGAAATAAGAGAAGAATTCAGTTGTGGGCTAGTGCATACAGGAATAAAATCAATATGGACAAAACCCTCACAAACTTACTTCAAATTAGATGAGAGCATAGCAGAAATAGCCAAAAAAGCACAGATAAGCAGTCCAGTCATAAATCAGAAAGGTGCAAATCAAGGTCAAATTCAGGAAGAAGAGGAAATAGTAGTGAAAAACAATGTTCAAGAAGTCACAGGAGGAGTAGTGGAAAGGGAGATTATCCAAAGTATAAAAGATGTACTTCATGATTTGAAGAATAATGAAGAATTTACCACCAATAAAGATCAAGAACAGGAGGCAGAAATGGATCTCATGGATCAAGAACAGGAGGGAGAAATGGATCTCATGGACATTGATGAGCAGAAGAAGGACACAAAGAACAAAAAAGTAATGATCAGGTCAAAATTATTGGGGGAACTGAATCAATTCTAGTCCAGGAAAAGGAAGGGCAGGAAGAGCAAACAGGTAAAGGTCAGGTAAACTCTGTTGAGGAAATTGAATCTACTCTAGTTCAGGAAACCCTAATCCAGGAAAAGGAGGTACAAATAAAGGAAGGACACCTCTCTGAAGAGAAGTAACAGGTGATGGAGAACAAAAAGGTGCAGGGAATAAAGCTGACTTTAGATGTCTTAGAGCAGAAGAATCTGGGTGTTCAAACTTTGGAACATGAAGAAGACATGGCAGATCAAGAAACATTGGAAACTCATCCAAGCAATGAAGAACACCAGGCTAAGGTTATAGAATATGAAGAAGAAGAGGAAGAGGAGAATGAGTGCAAAGAAGACAAACAAATAGAAGCTAAACAAATGGAAATGGAAGGGGGGATGGAAAGAATACCCAAGAATATAAGATCGGCTTGTCATATTATTATGAGCAACATTGAGCAGTTCAGACCTTCAAGCAGGAATATGATCATTTCAGGAATGGTAGCTGAGTCTAAATTTGAGAAAGGCAATATGATTATTAAAGAACACAAAAGGGAGAAGGAACAAATGGCAGAACAATTAAGGAAGGTGCAGGAGAAAAATGGGGAATTTACAAACAGAATAATTGCTTTGGAAGAGTTAGAAGTACAAAAACAAAATAGAATTCAATATCTAGAAGAAAAGAGTGTAAAACTAACAGAGCAGAATAATAAACTGGAAATGGAGCTGAGAAAAATTGGAGGAAGATATAGAACCTTGCAGACTTCTTATCAGATTTTGACTAAAGCAAATGAGGAAATCAACAAGCTATTATTGGAGGAAGGTCAGTTAAAGGATGAATGTCAGACAGCTCAGATGACAGAGGAAGAAAAGGAAGAATTACACAAAGAGATTAAGAGATTACAAATAGAATTGAAAGAAGCCAAGGAACTAGAGAAGCAGGCTAGTATACATGCTGCTACATCAATGAGAGGATATAACAAGTTGCACCTGGATATGGAAAAAGAAAGAAGTGATTGGCAGACAAGGAGGGAAAAGGAAAAAAAATGAATGGATAAAAGAAAGAGAGTTATGGGAAATACAGAATGGAAGTCTGATGATGACAATAGAGGAATTACAGAAAAAGCTGGACAAGTCACAAGTTCAGGAAGAAACACATGTAGAGCCCACATATACAGAAGAATATGAGGTAGGAAATAATGATGGAATACAACATGGCAGTGAACCAACAAATAAAAGACCAGAGGAAGAATATTCAGAAGAATTTGTAAAAAAATTGCTGACAAATAGAGATTCTAGAATGGATTTTATCAGAAAAATGCATGATGAATATGAAGATCAAATTGTCACATTTGCATTGAATAAGGGAATCAATCCAGACCAGCATCATTGGGCTGCAGATGGATTGCGTATACCATTGTGTATGATCATGGAAAGTATCAAGAACTATCAGTTGGCCAGAGTTGGGCTACCTCCAAATAAATATCTAGAGTATGAAGAGGATATCAATGTGACTAAAGAATTATTTGCAAGAGCCAATCCCAAGTGGAGGAACAAATGGCTGGATGCAAATAAAGAATGCAGGAAAATTTGGAAGGAATCACCTCTTCAATTGAAAATTAATCCAGCTTACTGCCCACTAGCAAGAAGAAGAGAATGGACAATTTTTTGGGAAAGACCGAGAGAAAGTCAAATCCCACCTTAATGGTTGAATTTCCCAAAAATAGCCGGTCCAAAGGCAGGAACATGGCCTACAAAAAACTACATGGTGGATACAGCTGAGTCTGTTATAGCTACATACAAAGATGTAAACGACCCTGCATGCATTTTACTGATCAGAGTAATGAGATTAATTCTGGCATGTATAGAAACATACACCGATACAGATATCAGAACATTAAATTACATTGGCTTCAATTCTCCAACAGATGCGCTATTGTTTGATCTTAGTGAAACACCTGATAGAATCTGTTTAATGGCATACTACAGCAGAGTAATATTTCTGGGCAGTCACTATTTACAAATTTTTGAAGATGCATTCGATTATGGGTTTTTTGAGAGAGAGTCAGAAATATTCGGAAACTTGTCAGTAGTCACCAAGTCTCGCCTTACTGCATATGAAGCTGCTTACATAAAATATTTGAAAAAGGATGTAATTGATAAACCAGAAGCTGCAGTACAGTGGAGAAAAGCATTGTTTGAAATGGTAAATAACCTGAACATTACAGAAAGGAAAAGTCATGACTTACTGTCACAAGTCTATCAAAGAAAGAAAAAGTGAAGACAGCAATCAGGACATAAGAGCAGGAAAGTCTTTTGTCAGGAGCCAAAAGGTTTAGGAGGGGAAGGATGTTAGAAGATGTATTTTTTGAAGCATTTTGGATGAAAAATAATTGTAAAATGATAAAAACTTGTAAAAATATTTACGCAATTGACGTAAAAATAAGGAAGAGTCTTCCTTATGTAGAATAGAATTATATGTAATTTTTCTAGAATTTTTGGAAACTCCTAGATAGCATATTTTTAGAATAGTAGAGGAAAGAACCAAAATTCAAGTGTGAAAAGGGACACTTGAAAATGTATATAAGAAAATTTCCTCTATTATGGGGGGGTTGGTTGATCATTTGTTTACATGATATCCAAGTGAATAGAGAGAGTTTCCTGCTGAAAATCGTGTTTCTCCTCTTTGTGTGGTTTCTTTGATTTTGTTGAGTCTATTCTTTGTGTATCCATGGAGATTTGTGAGCTTCTATTGTGTAACTCTGTTGAATGTGTATGAAGAGAGCTGAATGTTGATGTGTTGAGTGATAAATTGATGAAGAATGGTGCTTGAGATGAAAATCGTCTGTTTTCATAGAATCGCGATTGTCTCGTCTGTATGGTACAGGTATTCTTTTTGAGTTTTGACTTCATAATTGTGTTCTGCTGAGAAAATAGCATGTATTAGACACCAAGATTGTGGAAAATGGTGGAGATTTGCTCAAGATAATCCAAACCCTAGAAATTCCTCTTCATTTTCACCATTCTCAGAAATTCAGCCATTATTCTCTTATTTCTTGGATTCTATCATCTAGAAGGGGCTGTGGTCTCTTGAATACTTCCAGGATTGACAAAATAAAGATGTCTTGTTAATTCTTTATGCTAAATGATTGGAGAGGATAACTCCAAAGATCAATAACAAACAGTCTTGAGCGGTTGTGTTTGCCTGTGTGGTGGACTCACTACTGTGGCTACTTGATTCTTTGGAGAAGAAGAAAGATCCACCCGCCTTCGCACCTGTTCTTCCACGATTGACTCCTTCTGCATCATAAAGCTTTTGACACATACAACATCTTCTTCCATATGACTAGTCTTAGAAGAATTAAGAGAGTGTGTGGTGCCATGATCTAGGAGCATGCAGTTCTCTAATTCTAATGTGATTCATTGTTCATGTACCCAAACTTGAAGAATTTGACTTCTTAGGTTTAAGTTGACTGCATTGTCATAAATCCAATCTTGTCCTAAGACAAGTGGTTGTGTAAGGTTCTCATCTTGACACACTAGCACTTTGACTTTCATTGGAACATCTTGAAGGTAGATGGGAAGTTCCACCTCGCCCATACAAGGGGTTTCCACACCTCCCAATCCTATGAGATAAGCTTCTATGGGATTGATGTTCAACTGCAAGTTTTGGCAGTAGGATAGTCTAACTGCACTACTTGCTGCACCTGAGTCAATCAATGCTTTCACAGTCCTTGTACCCTTTCCTCTTCCTATCTCTATGGTCACAAAGGGACGTCGGTCAATGACTTGAGAAGTAGTTATGCCCGATTTTTGGCACATATCCATGTGATATTTTGGGGCTTTTGAGTTGACATCTAGGCCTAATCGCCTTAACTTATTTCGCCTTATGCGCTCTCTAGCCTCTGCTTGTGCTTCTTCTCTGACTCTCATCTCTTCTTCTTTTCGTTTCTTAGCAGTGTTGAGTCTCATTAGCATGTCCTCTGTAAGAGGTTCTTGATATAACTTGACTCGACAACCACTGATATAGTTTGGCAAGATGTCTCCTTCTAGAGTGGCCAACTGAACTGCACCACTAGTGGAAATTCTATTAATGATCATGGGTCCATATCCTCTTTTTCCAACTTACGGGCATGTTGTTTTAGTGTATAAACCAACACTAGATCTCGCTCTTTCAATCCCTTATCCTTGATGTGTGCATCAAAGTATGCCTTTTGCCTTTTCTTTGCAGCATAGATGCCTACTGCCACGCGTAGCCTTGTCTCAACTAAGCGTTCTAGATCAAAGATCCTAGAGGATAATTCATGTCCATTCCACTCATACTCTTGTGCTACTTTTAAGGCAGGGATTAAGAAATCTAATGGTAGCACATCATTCTGTCCGAAGACCATCTGAAATGGGGTGGCCTTGAGTACCGTTTTATAGGCAACTCGATAAGCCCAAACAGCATGATGAAGTTGTTTGTCCCAATCATAGTGTTTATTATTTACCAGTTTTGTCAATACGTTACAAAGGATCTTATTGGTTCTCTCAGCTTGTTCGTTAGCTTGTAGGTGATAAGGGGTAGACTTTTTATGTATCACCAAGAATTCTTGGAGAAGATTTTCAATGAACTCATTCAAGAAGTGTGTGCCTCTATCGCTCGCTAACTCTATTGGTAGCCCATATCTCGTGAACACATTCTCGAATAAGAACTAAGTCGTTGTCTGAGCATCATTCTTTGTGGTGGCTTTGACTTCTACCCACTTTGTAAGGTAATCTGTGGCTACAATAATATACTCTGCATGGGAGTTTCTAGCTGGGGGGTTAATAGGACCTATGAAGTCTATGCCCCACTTCGAAAATGCACACCCTCCCATCATTGGCCTCAAAGGCATCTCATCTTTTCTAACTGGATATTGTGCACGTTGGCATGTGTCACATTTCTTCACATAGGTATGTGCATCCATATGAAGAGTGGGCCACCAAAGTCCTGAGAATAGAATGGTCTTGATTACTCGATCAGGACCGAAGTGTCCACCTGCAACACCACTGTGTGCAGTCTCTAAGACCTTTAAATAGTCTGATTCATGCACGCACAGTCTTAAGTAACCATCTTTGCCTCTTCGGTATAGGTTGTCGCCTAGTAAGGCATAGCCTTGAGCCTCTTGCTCCATGCTTCGTCTTCTTGCTAGACTGGCCTCTTTGGGTAATCTTCCTGACCTCATAAACTCTACCAATGGAGCACTCCAATATGGAATTAATGACACTTGATAAAGGGTCGCATGCTCCACTGGTGGTCTCTCTCTGCACATTGGACAATTCTTAATCCACTCATGTATTTCTTTGTCCATGCTAGGCCAATACACTCCTAAACATTTCAGATTTTGTAATGTGCGCTGTTTAGAATAATGATTTCCTAGCAATCCTTCATGAGCTTGTTGCAACCAACCACTATGTTCATCGTCCTCAACACAACAAGCTAATACACCCTCAGTGTCTTGTTTGTACATGCTTCCTGCCAATATGTGATATTTTTGTGATTTTACAATTTCTTCTTGCGATGTTCTCACATTCTTATTTGCAGGGCCGAAGGTTAGGACTGGTACCAACTTATTTGCCCATTTAAGAACAACTTCTAAATTGAACAGATAAGCATCGGGTAATTCATCAGACACTCCTTGTGGTGACTCTCCTGAAGTGATGCAAGAAAGGTGGTCTGCCCGAAGGTGGGTTTTACCTTTCCTGACAACAACTTCAAAGTCATACTCCATTAGTAAGAGGAACCATCTTACTAAGCGTACAGTATTGCAAGGTTTATTGACCAAGTATAAAAAAGCTTGATGATCAGTGAAAAACTTGAACTTTTTGGCCAATAAATAGTGTCTAAACTTCTTCACAGCATATACCATGCCTAACCCTTCTCGCTCAGTTGTGATATAATTTCTTTCGGCTGGGTTTAGTTGTCTACTAGCATATGCTATGGGCAAATCTAAATTCCCTTCACCTGTGGGTTGTGCTAGCACACATCCTATGGCATGATTGGATGCATCCACATGGACATGGAATGGCTTATTCCAATCAGGAGTGGTCAGTATTGGTGCTGTGCACAAACGTTTCTTCAGTTCATTGAAAGAATTCTCGCATTCATCATTCCGCTCAAAATTAGACAACAAGGCATAAAGGGGTCTAGCTATGATCGCGTACATGTGGATAAACCTACGGTAATATCCACAATGGCCCATAAAGGCTTGTACCTCCTTAACATTCCTTGGCCTTAGCAGCTCCGCTATGGCTCGTACCTTATCTTCATCTGTTGAGATTCCATTCTTAGAAACAATATGACCAAAGATTTTACCTTGATGCACCATGAACACACACTTTTCTGGGTTCAGACACACTCGATATTCTCTACACTTGTTGAAGATTTGTCTGAGCTCAGGGATGTGAAATCTTCTTTCTTGGGAATGAGCACATAAATCATCCACATATACTTCTAAGCTCTTTCGCAAGAACTCTTTGAAAACATGACACATGAGCCTTTGGAATGTTGCAGGTGCATTTGTGAGCCCAAATGGCATCACACGAAATGCAAAGATTCCCCACTCTGTAGCAAAAGCTGTTTTGTGTTGATCTTCTGGGGCAATGGCTACTTGATTGTAACCTGAAAATCCATCAAGGAAGCTATAAACTTCCTTGCCTGCAACACGCTCCAATAGGTGTTTTGTGATTGGAAGCGGATAACTATCTCTGATCGTAGCGGCATTAACTTTTTTAAGGTTAATACACACTCGCAACTTCCCGTTCTTCTTGGGCACTACTACAATGGGGGACACCCATTCCGTATGCTCAATCTCATAGATAAATCCAGCTTCAATCAGCCTATCAATTTCTTCTTTTATTTTGGCTGTATATGTATCATTATATGTGTAGGGCTTTTGTTTGGTGGGCTTGGCATCAGCGGTCATGGGGATAGTATGAGAGCAAATTCTTGGATCTACCCCTTTCAAGTCTCTATAGTGCCATGCAAACACATCCCTATATTCCCTTAATAGAGCTACGAGATCCATTTCTTCTCTTGCACTTAGGTCATCTCCTATATATGTACATCTCTCTTCGTTCTCTTCGATGGTCACTACAATCTTCTTGGTCTTTTCTTTATTATCATATGATTCTCCTATGATGGCCTCTCTCTTAGGCATGCATACCAAAATTTTGTGATCGTCAACTTCATATTTCTTGAAGTTTTCTGGTACTTCAAACAATGATTCCTCCTCTCCTTGTTTCACTGCTTTTCTTTTCTTTTCCTTTTGACTGCTCTCACTTCCATCCTTTGAATTTACCGTTTTAATACTTGTGAGAGGTTCTTCTTCTTTCTGGGTGAACACTCCTATATCTTCTAGATAGTGCTGCTCTGAGTTAAAGCAGCTATCCATCACGATGGACTCTATATCCTCGTCATTCTCTTCTTCTTCTATGACATCACTAGGGTCACATTCTTCTAGCAGGGGCTGACACATGAACACTGAAATATCATAACCCTCCTCATCACAATGAGGTGTCCATTGTTCTTCATTGACAGCAATGTCCATGGTGGCTAAGATTTCTAGCCAGCCATGAGGCTCAAATTCCTCATCTGGAAAGATCATCAGAGTGTAGGCTGGATCTCTAACTGGTCTATCTCCTGGCGAAGTTCCTTCTTCTCTTTCCTTTAAACGTTTTTCCTCTTCCTCTGCGACCTTGCACATCCACAAATGAGTATCTTCATGCAGCCATGATGGATCAGGTGAACTTTCAAAATGCACAGAGATGGAATCTTCTTTCGCTTTGTGGATAGGATTCCAGTGTAGGGGTGGTACATCTCTGAAGGAGTAATCCTTCAAATTGACCTTGGTGGTGACCCCTAAGTGTTGTAAGTACAAGGAGTTGGTTCCCCAATCCTGTACTATTTGCAATTGTCGTAGGAAGGGTCTTCCTAGGATCATCTCATAAACATTATTTTTCTCAAAGTCACATATAGCAAATGTGTGCTCAAAATCTACACCACAAGTGGTTAGAGTTATCCCTTCGAGCAATCCTAGAGGTCTTTCAAAATGGCTGTCAGCCATTTGAAGCTTCATTCTAGTTGGACTTAATGTGGGTTTGCCCCATTGCTTCCACAAAGAGGTGGTCGCAATAGCAACACCCGCACCTGAATCTATGATTGCTTTGGTTGTGTAACCTTGGTAGGTGATTGGAAGATAAGTATTACCTTCTTCACCCTCACACATGTCTCCTATTTTATCAATAGGTATCACTGGAACTTTTTGCTTAGAGCCTTTTTTTGGCATATTGGAATCAAGTTCGAGGACCTGATCCTTCACATGATTCCATAACTCAGGTTTTGCTTTGAGCAGCTCTTCTACAGTGAGATGACATTGAACCTTAGTGTTCTTCACGACATGAGTGTTTCTTGGGACCATTGAGTCTTCATGTCTGACCAGTATTGTGGGAGCTCTAATCTGAAGAGATTCAGATTCCCATGGGCCTGGAAATTGAGGTAGTTCTTCTAGGGTATTAGATTCAAAATCTAATCTTTCGTCTTCTTGTTGTTCTGCTTCATCTCCGTAAATAGATGGAATGTCTTGGGGAAATTGATCATGAAGGTCATCAATCTCACGAATAGGAGGGAAATTACTGTTCTCCTTGGCCCATTTCTCCTCTTGTATTTCCCGCAAGAACTCTTGAGAGTGCTCCTGAATTGAAGGAGGTATTCCAGCATCCGTGGAATTAGGAACATAAGCTCCCATTGGTGGTGAGCTTCTTCTCTCGATAACTGGTTGAGCCTGTGGAGGTAAATAAACTTGTGGTTTGTTTACAAATTGCTCTAATCTTTCTAGTAAGCCCTGGAAATGCAAATCCGGTTTGACAGAGTTTGTCTGATTGAACTTTTGACTAGTCTCCAGTATAGCTTGAGCTTGTTCTACCATTTTCATGCACATTTTCATTCGTTCAATCTTTAAGTCCGCTCTAGGGTAACTCTTGTCTAGGTTTGTAGCTCTAGGCCCTTCTTGAAGTCGAGCCTGGTAGGCCTTGAACATCATGTCCAAACCTTCTGGGGTTGGGTCTGCGAGAACAGAACCTGGTTGTGGTCTATTTACAATGGGTGGTGGGGTGGGATGAGGTGGAGTGGATGGAGTTTCGGCATACGAGGGGTTTTGAGATGCAATGTCTTCTATTTTTGTTTTTGCGTCTTTCAAGCTTTCTTCTAGTTCTGATAACTTTTTATTCCACTTACGATTGGCCTTTTCTCTGGTATCCTTCCATGTTCTTGTTTTCCTCTTACTAGGCTCTCCTGATTCACTCGACTCCGATTGTTCTGCTGGTTTATCTTGTTTTATTAATTGTGCCCCAGTAACTGCCTGTACAGGTGCCACATTACTGCTACTTGAACTTGAATCCGCCACTAAGCCTACCACATTAATGGGTGCAATCTTGGGTGCACTGGAGGGGTTTCTTGGACAATCTCTGGGAAGATGGTCTTTGCCACATTCAGGACAAAAAGCTTGTATTGTGATAGCCTGACCTTGACTCGGAGATGGTGGGTAGGGACAATCACGAAGGAAATGGTCGCCCTGACATCTAAAACATGGTCCTCTAGGAGCTTGTGGTCTTACTTGTCTCAGTTGGGGCCTAGGGTTAGCATTTGCGTACATGACATTGGAATATTCAGGCTCCCAATTTTGTACATAGGCTGTGCCTCATATTGATACGGGTAAATCTGACTATGTTCAGGTGACTCTGTGTAATAAGCATGTGGACTACCTTCATGGGAGTAGTCTGAACTATGAGCATGAGAGTCATTATCTGGTATCAATGGGGTTAGTGGGACCAATGCTCTATTTGGATTTTCCTCTCCCACGGCATACTTGACTGGAATCACGTTGGCAGGAGTTGGTGGTTGGTTTCCCAAGACTGGTTGTGGCCTATATTGTGCCTGATATTGTTGTTGTGGTCGATAATATGGCTGTTGGTATTGGTTCTGATATCTACCTTGTTGGAAAGGTTGCTGATAAATTTGTCTAACAGCCTGCCTATTGTAGGGACAATCTTGAGCCGTGTGGTTCGTGTATTTTCTCTCAATAGTGCAATATGGAGCATTCCTTTCTCTAATGTTTTGGTTTTGCATTGGGCATACGTTAGCCATATGGTCCCCTCCGCAGGTATAACATTGATTCAATGAGGTGACTCTTGGTATTTGTCTATTTTGAACTCCTAGCTTCTTGGCAACTTGCTCAGCTATCTCATCTATTTCCGTGGAGATTTTTGAAGTATGACTAGTAGAACTATCAGAATCCTTATAGAGTTTGGACAATCCTAACTCCTCACCCAAGTTATCTTCTATGTCAATGCACGTCCGCACACACTCTTCTATGGATCTAGGCTCTTTCAAGTACACATATGATCTTAACTTTGTGCTCAGTAAGCTGTTGGAGGATAAACACTCCTATGTGCACAACAAAAGCAAATGAACCCTCCTAGGATCCTGAAATTTTTCAGACATAGGCTCTGTATTTTCTGAGTTTCTCTGAGTATATGCAGAGACTGAAAATGAAATTTTGCAGGCATAAACTAGATTTTAAGAGCTTTCAAATGAGAGTAAAATCACTCCATTTGGATACTGGATGATGCCTCAACCAGCTGCAACAAAACAGACAACTTGATCTCTCCACAGAGTATGAGCTAACTAGACAGACACTGTTCTGGACATTTCTCTGCACATGTGCAGGCACTGAACCTGAGACTTATACCAGACAAAGTAGAACTTATAAGCTTTCCAACAAGACAAAAATCATTGCAAATGGATTCCAGATGAAGGAGAAACAACAATTACAAGACCGGGGGGTCTGCCAAAAACATCTAGATAGATAGAGTGTGTAAAAGTGAAATTTCTGTAAAATATGCAGAGAATAGCTAGTAGGGGGTGTGCTTAAGTAAGGGGGCAGCTTGGGCACGTATTTCCACGACTCTAAGTCATAATACAACTCATTAGAGGTTTTAAAGACCACCTACTAACCTCTTTAACCAATCAAAAACATATACATGTCAAAAGTGAGGTCCAATCACATCAAGAGGTGAGCTAAATCTTCTCTAATCAACTTCTTTCCATTATGGGCATAATTGGATGCCTCAAACTCGTGGAAATCAGCCTCCTTTGATTGTGGATGATGTGGAAGGTTCAATTTGGGGCATGTTCCCACACTCTTGAGCTTGAAAAACTTTCAACACTCCCCCTCAAGCTCAAGTCTTTTCCTTTGTTGCTTCAGCCTATGTCTCTTATGTTGATAGCTTCCTTGAATCCTCCAAGCTTTGTACCTTCAAGAAACTTTGTCATCATGTCTGCAACCTGCATTTTAGTGTTCACATACCTTATATCTAGCTCTTTTGCCATCACCTTTTCTCTAACAAAGTGGTAATGAACCTCTATGTGCTTGCTCCTTGCATGAAACATGGGATTGTTAGCTAGATAGATGCTTGAAATGTTGTCTCCATAAAGAGGAAACTCCTCCACTTCCACTTCCAAGTCCTTAAGTATCTTCTTAAGCCATAATAGCTCACATGTAGCCAATGCTAAACCTCTGTACTCAGCCTCTGTGGATGAAAGAGCAACAGTGGGTTGCTTCTTAGAGCTCCAAGAGATCACTTTTGTACCTATCATGAAAACATAACCCGATGTACTCCTTCGATCATCCTTGCTACCTGCCCAATCAGCATCACTATATCCTTTGACACTTAGATCAACATCATATGAGTAAAATAGACCTTGGTTGATGGTGTGCTTGATGTAACGAAGCACCTTTCTTGCCGCCATAAGATGATCATGAGTAGGTGCATGCAAAAATTGAGAGAGAACACCTACTACATATGCAAGATCAGGTCTAGTGAATGTAACATAAATTAATGAACCAATTATGCTTCTATATAGTGTAATATCTTGTATAGCCTCTCCTTGACCTGCAACCAACTTTGTATTGGGCTCCATGGGCTGAGAAAGTGGCTTACAACCACTCATACCAAACCTGTATAGCACATCCAACAAGTATTTTCTTTGAATCAAGAAGATGCCATTGTGTACATAGATTACCTCTTTCCCAAGAAGTACTTTAGTGTTCCAAGATCAGATATCTTGAACTCCTTCCCTAGCTTTGATTTGATATCTTTAATACCTGCAATATCACTTCCTGTGATGATCAAATCGTCCACATAGATGCATATGTATACCATCTTGTCTCCTTGCTTCTTCATGTAAAGTGATGGATCTGCAACACTTTCTTTATATCCACAACTTGATAAATAATCCACTAACCTCTGATTCCAGGCCCTTGGGGCTTGCTTTAGTCCATATAATGCTTTCCTTAGCTTGCAAACATGATTTGGGTACCTCATACTAGCAAATCCTTGAGGTTGGCTCATGTAGACTACTTCTTCAAGGTCTCCATTGAGGAAGGCATTCTTCACATCCAACTGATATAAGCTCCATTTCCTTGATGTGGCCACTGCAATCAAAGTCCTAATTGTTGGCATCTTGGCTACGGGGCTGAAAGTTTCATCATAATCTATCCCGTAGCTTTGGGAGAAGCCTTTCGCCACCAACCTTGCTTTGTACCTAGCAATGGAACCATCTGAATTTCTTTTAATTTTGTAAACCCACTTATTACCTATCACCTTCATGCCTTCTTGAGCTGGTACCAAGCTCCAAGTATGGTTCTCATCAAGTGCTTTGAGCTCTTCCTTCATTGCCTCTTGCCATTCCTTGCAATCCTTAGCTTCTTCATAACTAGTTGGTTCCTTGTCCTTGATTACCTGAGTCATGTATGCATAATGCTTTGCAATGAAATTATCATATGTTAACCTTTGTACTGGATATCTTACTCTTGAAGACCTTCTTTCACTTCCTTTGGGTGTGGTTGCCATCTTCTTTCTTTGTTTTGCCACTCCTGGAGTTTGAATTTCTTCTATCTCTTCATCTTCCAACATGCTCTCGTCCACATAGCTTCCTTCTTCAACTGAAATCTTCTCTTTGCCTTTGACTTTGCTTTCTTCAGAGCTGGTCTCTCTTTCCCTAAGCCTTCCACTCCATGGTGAGGGTGTCCTTGTGTTGCATGAGTTGCTTGGACCACTCAAATCCATGCTTTCTTGAACTCTATCATCATTCTTCAAATCTGTCTCACCTATGTCTTTAACCTGCAATGGACTTGTGCATGCATACCAAGGCTTCAACTCATCAAAGACAACATCCCTACTTACCTTCAGCTCCTTGGTGATGGGATTATAGCATTTATACCCCTTTTGTTCCATAGAATATCCCAAAAAAATACACCTTTCAGATTTGGCATCTAACTTTGACCTCAACTCTTGAGGTACATGTACATAGCATATACAACCAAAGATTCTAAGATGTGAAATGCAAGGTTTTCTTCCACTCCATGCTTCCTCAGGGGTTAGATGATGTATACCTGATGTAGGACATCTATTCATGATGTATGTGGCTGTATATGTAGCCTCTCCCCAATAACAATGCGGCATATTCATTTCGTTGAGCATACACCTTGCTACCTCTGCTATGTGTCTGTTCTTTCTCTCTGCTACCCCATTTTGTTGAGGGGTATACCTGCATGTAAATTGTCTTTTGATGCCATTGACCTGCAAAAATTTAGAAAATTCATGGGAGAAGTACTCTCCCCCTCCATCGGATCTCAAAGTTTTGATAAACTTGCCAGATTCCTTCTCCACCTGTGCTTTGAATTTCTTGAAGTAGTGGAACACATCTGATTTGTTTCTAATGCAATACAACCACACTTTCCTTGAAAAGTCATGAATGAAGGTTACAAAATACCTATTTCCAGCAAGGGATGCTTCTCTTGTTGGACCCCAAACATCCGTGTGAATGAGGTCTAAAACATTTGCACTTACATAGGTACTCTTCTTGAAGGGCAGCCTTGATTGTTTTCCTTGTTGGCAAGCTACACAAATTTCATGCAACATTTTAGATGTAAAATTTGGTAGGCCTCTTACCAAGCTCCTCCTTTGCATGTCCTTGAGCTTTTGTAGGTTGATGTGACCTATTCGTTTATGCCATAGATCCAAATCTGCTATCCTCTTGTCTCCATATGTGACATACATTGAATGGTGTGGCTGATTTATGTCCATTGTGAACATTCTCCCTTGCTTTTTTCCTTTTGCTATGAGCTTGAAACCTGCCCTTGGATCCTCAACAAAACATCCTCTTTCATTGAACCTAACTTGATAGCCTTTTTCTACCATTTGGCCTACCGAAATCAAGTTTTTGGTAATAGTAGGGACATGTAATACCTCTGATAAGCACTTTGCTCTTTGATTTCCTTCCAAACTGATATCTCCCACATGTTGAAGAATGATATGCTCTGAGTTATCACATGTTTCCACATGCCCTTGATGCTTTGGGACCTGCAAATTACTAAAAAGATCCTTTCGACATGACATATGATTGCTACATCCACTGTCTACATACCATACATCTTCACTAGCTTGAGTTGTATCTTCACCATACCTCATGGCAAGTAAATAATCATTCCCTTGGTTGGATGATGTGTTTGCATAATTACCTTGCCCTCTATAATTGTTGTTGTTGCTTTGATTCCCTTGTCTTTGAGCTCTATGATAGCATTCATTTGCAAAATGACCGGGCTTACCGCATACAAAGCATCCATTTGAAGTGGCTTGTCCTCTTCCACCAAATCTTGCACCTCTTCCTCTATTTGTGGCTCTTCCACCTCTTTGACCTGCATTTTCTTGTTGTCCTTGACCTCCTTGGTTGCTTTGATATCTTCCTCTTCCTCTTGTAGCACCTCAGTTGTGTCTTCCTCTTCCTCTACCTGCATACAACAATTGCCCTTGGCTATCCTTGGCATTATGTGAAAGCCCTCCATTTTTCATCATCCCTAAGTCCATTTAGGGTGTGGGCGACAAGATCGTCATCATCTAGGGCACAACTGATTGACCCTAGTGCATCTGCAAGCTCTTTAACCTTTAATATGTAATCATTAGCACCTTGAGAGGGGCTTTTTCTAAGATTATTTAGCTCATTCTTGAGCTGAATTTTTCTAGCTTTTGTGGAGGTTGAATACAATCTCTCCAAGCACTCCCACACCTTCTTCGATGTATCCAAATCTTGAATATGCCCTACCATAGAGTTGCTAATATGCTGAGATAGAATGAAAATGACCCTTTTGTCCCTTTCATCCCACTCTCTTACTGCTCTTCTCTGGTCATTGGTTGGATTTACCTCATCTATGTAGGGTTTTGGCTCTCCACCACTCACAAGTCCCCACAAACCTTTCCCCATCAAAAAATTGCTTATTCTAAATCGCCACGGTTGGTAGTTTCCTTTTTCGAGCTTCTCAATCTGAGCATTGAGATCAGCCATGGTGCCTCCTAACTCTTTTGAACCTCCCCCTTGATGCAATGAAGTTGAAAAGGATGGCTTTTACCTTAAAAAAATAGAGCTACTCCTCTTGATGAAGCTTCGTCTTTGATTTGATGATGTATTTGCTTCCCCTTGTTGTTGACGTGCCCGTTCTTTGCTTCCTTCCTTCAAAATTTGATGAAGTCTTCACTTCACTTCAGTAGCTCCTTCTTCTCTCTTTGATACTCCACTTATAGCTCTGATACCACTGTTGGAGGATAAACACTCCTATGTGCACAACAAAAGCAAATGAACCCTCCTAGGATCCTGAAATTTTTCAGACATAGGCTCTCTATTTTCTGAGTTTCTCTGAGTATATGCAGAGACTGAAAATGAAATTTTGCAGGCATAAACTAGATTTTAAGAGCTTTCAAATGAGAGTAAAATCACTCCATTTGGATACTGGATGATGCCTCAACCAGCTGCAACAAAACAGACAACTTGATCTCTCCACAGAGTATGAGCTAACTAGACAGACACTATTCTGGACATTTCTCTGCACATGTGCAGGCACTGAACCTGAGACTTATACCAGACAAAGTAGAACTTATAAGCTTTCCAACAAGACAAAAATCATTGCAAATGGATTCCAGATGAAGGAGAAACAACAATTACAAGACCGGGGGGTCTGCCAAAAACATCTAGATAGATAGAGTGTGTAAAAGTGAAATTTCTGTAAAATATGCAGAGAATAGCTAGTAGGGGGTGTTCTTAAGCAAGGGGGCAGCTTGGGCACGTACTTCCATGACTATAAGTCATAATACAACTCATTAGAGGTTTTAAAGACCACCTACTAACCTCTTTAACCAATCAAAAACATATACATGTCAAAAGTGAGGTCCAATCACATCAAGAGGTGAGCTAAATCTTCTCTAATCAACTTCTTTCCATTATGGGCATAATTGGATGCCTCAAACTCGTGGAAATCAGCCTCCTTTGATTGTGGATGATGTGGAAGGTTCAATTTGGGGCATGTTCCCACACTCTTGAGCTTGAAAAACTTTCAACATAAGCCATCTAAGAACAAAGCCACTTGTTTGGCTGGTGTGGGTAACTCTGGAGTAGGGCACCTTTCTAGGTACTGTCTGAACCTTCTACCTGCTAGTCGCACTGTTTCTTGGGGTGTCTGCTTGAAACTGTGGATCAAGGATGATGTGTTATGCCTGATACCACTCTTGGAAAATTCTACAATGAATTCGTCTAGCAGCTGACCTATATCGCGATAGTTGCGACTACTCAATGGTTGAAACCAAGCCAAGGCAGTGCCCTTAAGAGTCAAACCAAATGCCTTGTATTGGGTTAATAAATCCTCAACCTGTTCAGCTCTTAACACTTGTTTGAACACAGCCACGTGATCATAAGGATCTCCTAACCCGTCAAAATAATTCTTCATTGCCTTGATCACTTGAGTGGGTCTAAGGGTTCTTGTGTGCTCTCGGGGTCTAGGCAATGGAAAATCATGTTCATCTCTTTGTTGCCTATGTGCTTGATGTCTCTCTGTTTCAGGTCTTTCATTTTCAAATCCTGCTCTATTTCTGCCCACCGTGTGTGCAAAACTTACCTCGGGTCTCTCTCTAGTTCTTTCTCTCTAGGCTTCATGAGCTTGGGATGATCCTACTCCTTGGAGGCCATGGGAAACATTGGATCTTGGTGGAGGGAAAATCAATTCATTCTTCCAAGTATATGCATGTCTATCATGTTCTGTTACCAAGAAAATTTTCTCTGATGTGTTATCCACGTAGACAACTTTGCCTGGTATCTCTGGATCCTTGAACTCGTAGATGATGACTATGCCCAATTGGCTAGGTTGATCTGGCTTGAATCTCCAAAAGGCTTCCTTTGTTTCTCTATTCAAAAATAGTTCTATGCTTTTGTTGTGGGATCCAGTCTGGAGTGATCACTCTGGTCAAAACTGACTTGCCTCTAGGAGTCTAGGGTCCTTGTCCTACATTTCCTTGTTCTAGGTCTCCTATCTCATTCTCATAAATGATATTTTCAAACTCATCGGTCCTATCTGGTTGGTTGGTAACCACATACATGGTTCCTTCCTTATCAATGTATGAACCCTCTTCGAACTTGACCACCAGGTGTTCAAGTCCAAAGGATTGATCTGGATTTTTGAGTTGGACCACTGATCGCTTCAGGCCATCCTCATAGATGCGAGCACCTAATCGGTTGGTCCGAATATATTCCAACTGTGTCTTATAGGGACCTTCTAGTGTTTGTAGATGGGCAGTCCCTGAGCCACCTACAGGTTTCCCCATGCTAAAAGACATTTCTGAGTCACTTGTGTCTGAACTTAGTCCGTAAGGATGACCACTTAGTTGTTGTGCCCAAGACTTAGCTGTATGGTTGACACTGGACTGAGAAGATCTAATGCTTTGTCTATCCTTGCCTAGGTGTCTACCAGATCTCAAGTTCATAAGCTTTGGCTAAGAGTCCAAAATTTCCCCTTGGTATGGTTCAAAAATCCTTTGGAGTCCCCTTGGGTTCCAGGTCCCACTTGAAGGTCAACTTCAAATTATCCTATCTGAAAATCAATGCGTTATTCTTATAAAAAACAATTGAGTTCGTGTAGGATTTAAAACGAGCTTTCCAACGAGCTATAGAGCTCAAAAAATGGACTTTGGATGAATAAGTTATGTCAAATCAGGCTCCTGGGGGTCAAAACAGGCAAACAGGACCTTTTGGAAAAAATCGCGATTTTGTGAAATCAAGAGAATCACGATTTTGTGAACTTCAAGAGAATCGCGATTTTGTGAACTTCAAGAGAATCACGATTTTGTGAACTTCAAGAGAATCACGATTTTGTGAACTCAGAGAATCGCGATTGTGTGAAATTAGAGAATCGCGATTGTGTACCTTGAGAATCGTGTTTTCACAAAATTGTGTTATTGGCTGAAAATCGTGATTTGTGAGAATCGCCATTTTGAGCAGAGGATCGTGTTTTTAGAGAATCGCGATTTTGAGCAGAGAATCGTGTTTTTGAGGATTGCGATTGTGTACCTTGAGAATCGTGTTTTCACAGAATCGCATTTTCACAAAATCATGTTTTTGCTGAAAATCGTGATTTGTGAGAATCGCGATTTTGAGCAGAGAATCGTGTTTTCACAGAATCGTGGTTCACAGAATCGCGTTTTCACAAAATCGTGTTTTAGAGAATCGTTGTTTTCTCAGAATCGTGTTTTTTTGGCTGAAAATCGTGATTTGTGAGAATCGCAATTTTGAGCACAACCACAGAATCGCGATTCTGAGAATGACCACAAAATCGTGATTCCTTCAGCAAGCTTTTAGGCGAGAAATAGAAAATCGTGATTTTCAAAAAAATTTGAATTTTCACAAAATCGCGATTTTCATCACAGAATCGCGTTTTTTGGCGGGAACTTCAAATTTTTGAGCGTCGAGCAATGGCGAGCTCCGTATGTGCAGAAAATCATGAAAAACATAGGCGCTTGCTCTCCCTTGCACTTCCTAACTCCTTCCCACACAATAATGCATGAAAAAATGGTATGAAAATGGTGAAAATGCAGTAAAAAACAAGAAATTTCTAAGAAGAAGAAGATGGAAGAAGGTGGAGATGGTGATGATGATGAAGATGAAGAGGAAAAAACAGAAAATGAACTGAAATGACAGTTTTTTTTACCTTCCAATGTCGCAAATCTACGATCTTACCATCACAACGCTCGTCCTCGAAGCTCTCTCCCCGGCAACGGTGCCAAAATTTGGTGTAGCTCAAGCGTAAGAACCACCTCCTTTACTTGTCAATCCGCGGAGACGTGAGGACCGGTATGAAGACCACGAGCAAGTGAAGGCACAAGTGGGTGAGTGAAAGCACACAAACATGCACACACATACACACATGCGCACAAGGTAAGATCAAAGAGAGGAACAATGGAAAGCTTCGATTGCAAATGAGTTCTCTTACAAAAGCTCTATTCTCTAACAAGCTAACCTCAAAAATGAGCTCTCCAGCTCTTTTTATAGTCTTTTGATTAGTTTTGGCCCTGTCTAGACCTAGTGTCCGGCCTAGTTAAAAATTAGGTTCCAAGGCTTATTTGAGGGCTCAAACGAAGTCTAAAAATTATGAAAATTGGTAGGATGGTACTTCTAATAGTCCTCAAGCTCAAGGACTCCTTGGCTTGAACAAAATGGAGTTACAAAAATAGAAAATGGTATTTACAATGGTTTTTAGTGATGAAAATCACTATTGTTGTAGGGAATTCTTCTGAAAATTTGACATACACTTCTTGGAGCTCCCTACTTGCTCCTTCTTCCTATGTATCCACCTCTTTGATGTGCTCCTGTGCTTTGTCCTTGCCCTTCAGCTTCAACACTTGTTTTTACATTCTTATTTGTGGGTCCGAAGGTTAGGACAGGTACTAACTTATTTGCCCATTTAGGAACAACTTCTAGATTGCACAAATAAGCCTCAGGTAGTTCATTAGACACTCCTTGCGGTGACTCTCTTGAAGTGATGCGAGAAAGGTAATCCGCTCTGAGATGGGTCTTACCTTGCCTAACAACCACTTCAAAGTCATATTCCATTAGTAAGAGGAACCATCTTACTAAGTGTCTTGTGTTGCAAGGCTTATTGACCAAGTATAATAAAGGTTGATGATCAGTGAAAAATTTGAACTTGTTGGCCAATAGATAGTGTCTAAACTTCTTTACAGCATATACCATGCCTAAGCCTTGTCTTTCGGTTGTGGTGTAGTTTCTTTCAGCAGCGTTCAATTGCCTACTAGCATACGCTATAGGCAAATCTAGATTGCCTTCACCATTGGGTTGTTACAACACACATCCTATTGCATAATTGGATGCATCCACATGTACATGGAATGTCTTATTCCAATCAGGAGTGGTCAGTATTGGTGCTGTGCACAAGCGTCTTTTTAGCTCATTGAAGGACTTTTTGCATTCATCGTTCCACTCAAAATTTGTCAACAAGGCATAAAGAGGCTTAGCTATAATTGCATACATGTGAATAAACCTTCGGTAATATCCACAATGGCCCATAAAGGCTTGCACCTCTTTAACATTCCTTGGCCTCGGCAACTCAGCTATGGCTTTTACTTTGTCCTCGTCTGTTGATATTCCGTGCTTAGAAACAATATGACCTAAGATTTTACCTTGTCAAACCATAAACGCACACTTCTCTGGGTTTAGACACACTCGATATTCTCTACACTTGTTGAAGATCTGTTTGAGCTCAGGGATGTGGTATCTTTGCTCTTGGGAATGAGCACATAAATCATCCACATATACTTCTAAGCTCTTTGACAAGAACTCTTTGAAGACATGGCACATGAGCTGTTGAAAGGTTGCAGGTGCATTGGTGAGCCCAAATGGCATCACCCGAAATGCAAAGATCCCCCACTCTGTGGCAAAGGCCGTTTTGTGTTGATCTTATGTGGCAATGGCTACTTGCTTGTAACCTGAAAATCCATCAAACAAGCTATAAACTTCCTTGCCCGCAACATGCTCCAACAAATGATCAGTGATTGGAAGTGGATAGCTATCTCTAATCATAGTGGAATTAACTTTTTTAAGGTTAATACACACACGTAACTTTCCATTCTTCTTGGGCACCACTACAACGGGGGACACCCATTCAGTATGCTCAATCTTATAGATGAATCCAGCTTCAATCAATCTAACAATTTCTTCTTTTATTTTGGCTTCATAAGTGTCATTATATGTGTAGGGCTTATGTTTGGTGGGCTTGGCATCTGCTATCATGGGGATCATATGAGAACAAATTTTCGGATCTACTCCCTTCACGTCTCTATGGTGCCATGCAAACATGTCCCTGTATTCCCTTAATAACGCTACCAACTCTACTTCCTCTTCTTTACTTAGGTCATCTCCTATGTATGTACATCTCTCTTCGTTCTCTTCGATGGTGACTACCACTTTTTTGGTCTTTTCCTTATTATCATATGCTTCTCCTGATGTGGCCTCTCTCTTAGGCATTCGTACCACAATTTCTCGGTCCTCAACTTCATATTTCTTGAAATTCTCTGGTACTTCGAACAATGATTCCTTCTCTTCTTGTTTCACTCCTTGTCTTTTCTTTTTCATTTGACCTCCTTCACTTCCATCCTTTGAATTGACAGTTTTAATGCTTGTGAGAGGTTCTTCGTCCTTTTGGGTAAATAGTCTTATGTCTTTTAGATAGTGCTCCTCTGAAACAAAGCAACTATCCATCACAATGGACTATAGATCATCATCGTTCACTTCTTCTTCTATGAAGTCATTAGAGTCACATTCTTCTAGCAAGGGCTGACACATGAACACTGAAATATCATAACCCTCCTCATCGCAATGAGGTGTCCATTGTTCTTCATTGACTGCAATGTCCATGGTAGCTAAGATTTCTGCCCAACCGTGCAGCTCAAATTCCTCATCTGGAAAGATCATTGGTGTGTAGGCTGGGTCTCTAACTGGTCTATCTCCTTGAGAGGTTCCTTTTTCTCTTGCCTTTAAGCGTTTTTCCTCTTCCTTTGCAACCTTGCACATCCACAAATGAGTATCTTCATGCATCCAGATGTATCAGATGAACTTTTAGAATGCATAGAGATCGAATCTTCTTGCTCCTTGTGGATAGGATTCCATTGTAGGGGTGGTACATCTTTGAAGGTTTAATCCTTCAAATTGACCTTGCTTGTGACCCCTAAGCACTGCAAGTACAAGGAGTTGGTTCCCCAATCCTGTACAACTTGCAATCGTCGTAGGAAGGGTCTTCCTAGGATCATCTCGTAGACATTATTTTTTTCAAAATCACATATAGCAAATGTGTGTTCAAACTCTACACCACAGGTGGTTAGAGTTATCCCTTCGAGCAATCCTAGAGGTCTTTCCACATGGCTGTCAGCCATTCGAAGCTTCATTCTAGTTGGTCTTAATGTGGGCTTGCCCCATCGCTTCCACAAGGAGGTGGTTGCAATAGCAGCACCAACACCTGAGTCTATGATTGCTTTGGTTGTGTAACCTTGGTAGGTGATTGGAAGATAAGTATTACCTTCTTCCCCTTCGCTCATGTCTCTTATTTTATCGAGATGTATCTTTGGAACTTCTTGTTTAGAGCCTGCTTTTGGCCTATGGGAATCAAGTTCTGGAACCTGATCCTTCACATGATTCCATATCTCGGGTTTTGCTTTGAGCAGCTCTTGTAGAGTGAGATGACATTGAACCTTAGTGTTCTTCACGACGTCAGTGTTTCTTGGAACCACTGAGTCTTCATTTCTTACCAGTATTGTGGGAGCTCTGATCTGGAGAGATTCAGATTCCCATGGGTGTGTGAATTGTGGTAACTCTTGTAAAGAATTAGATTCAAAATCTAATCTTTCATCTTCTTGTTGCTTTGTTTGGTCTCCATAAATAGACTGGATGTCTTGGGGAAACTGGTCATGAAGATCATCAATCTCAAAAATAGGAGGGGGAACATCCTTCTCCTTGGCCCATTTCTCTTCTTGTATTTCCTGCAAGAACTTTTGAGTGTGTTGTTGTATTGAAAGAGGTTCTCCATCATCTAAGGAGTCAGGAACATAGACTTCCTTTGGTAATGAGCTTTCTCTTTCAATAGTTGGTTGAGCCTATGGAGGTAAAGAAACTTGTGGTTTATTTACCAACTACTCTAATCTTTCTAGTAAGCCCTCAAAGTGCAGACCCGGTGTAATAGCATTCATCTGATTTAATGATTGATTGGCCTTGAACATAGCTTGAGCTAGTTCCACCATTTTTATGAACATTTTTGTCCGTTCAATCTCTAAATCTGCTCTAGGGTAGCTCTTGTCTAGGTTTGCAGGTCTTGGCCCTTCTTGAAGTCTAGCCTCGTATGCCTTCACAAACAACTTGTATTGTGATGTTCTGCCCTTGTGCCAGAGATAGTGAGTGGGGTGATTGTTGTCCTGGTATAGGTTGAGGTTGGCCATAACCTCCATGTTCATACAATCTAGATGCTCCTCATGATCCTGGACATGGGTTATACCTAGGAACTTCTTTGCCTTGTTCTGTAGGAGGGTACTCGTATGGTCTACAGTGGGGTGGTACAAACGGTCGTGGGTGTCTATTCATTGGATAGTTTTTGGTGTTGTAGTTGATGTACTTCTGCTCACTATAAGAGTACATGTTAGGTGCTTGAGTTGGTTGTCTATCGTAAGGTAAGGTTGTGATAACCCTAATGCTTCTCTGGTGCAGACATGAGATGGATGATCCCCACCGCAAAGTGTGCAACTTCCTAACATTGACATTCTCAAGGAAGAGTTCTCGTAGTTCCTTTGTCCTTGTATCCCTAATTTTTTGACCACTAACTCTGCCACTTCCTCCACATAACTCGAACTAGAAGTTTCATTGTTCCTTGTATCCTCTAATTTGGTAGGATCTTGTGTGGTTCTGAGATCCTCATCTATGTTTTCTTCCAAATCTATGCACTCCTGAAGACACTCACTTAGGGTTTGTAGTCGTTTTATATATACTAAGATTCTCAATGTTCCATTGGTTAGACCTTCTAAAAATAAAGATATCATTTTTTGCTGAGAAGGTCTCTCAGTCACAAGGCATCGGGCTACGTATTGCTTAAATCTTCATGTTGCATTTTTTACTGTCTCATTAGGAGCTTGTTTGAAACTATGTACTAAGGATGATAAATTGTGCTTGATCCCTCGCTTAGTGAATTCCCAAATAAGTTCTTGGAAGAATTGTTCAATATGTTCAAAGCAACTTGGATCCAAGGATTGAAACTAGGTCAAGGCTATTCCGGTGAGGGTTAGCCCAAAGGATTCATATTGCATGAAAAAGTCATCCACTTGCTCCGCTCGCAATACCTGCTTGAATTATGCAATGTTTTTTCTATCTTGCAAATGTGGAGGCTTTTGATATGGGCATTGTTGTACCAAATGACTTTCTCCACAATTGTAGCATTTTTTATTTGTGTTTATGCTGGAGTTTATCAAATTGGTTTTAGTGCTTACCTCTAGGGCTTTAGCAATGGCCTGAGCCAATTCTTCTGCTGGTGGGATTTTATCTTCATTTGATCTGGGTTGATCAAATGCTAACAGATCTTGGCTTCTGTTATTTTCCAAATCTATTGCTTCTTTTACACAAGCTCCTAGATCAGGGCATCTCCTATAGTACACTAGGGTCCTTAATTGAGCACTTCTTAATCCTTCTATGAATAGGGATACTTGTCTTGCCATGGAAGGTACTTCTTCTTTAGGACATCTGTCAATGTATTGCTTAAATCTCCTAGCTGCCTCTTTGACATTTTCATCTTTTTGTTGTTTAAAACTATGTATCAGAGTGGTTGTGCTATGTTTTATTCCAGTCTTTGAGAATTCCCCAATGAAGGCTTCTAGGAAGGATTCAATATCTAGGTACATTTCCTTTCTCAAAGGGATGAACCAAGATAATGTAGGTCCTGCTAGGGTTAGACCAAATGCTTCAAATTGGACTTTGTAATCTTCCACCTCCTCAGCTCTAATTAATTGCCTAAACTCTGCAGCATGAGCATGAGGATCAGAGTACCCTTCAAATTGATTTTTCATGCATTTGGCTACTTGATATGGTCTAAGCATTCTACCCTGTGGTTGCCAATGATGTCTTCTTCTTAGTGAAAATTCATAAAATCCTTCTGGTTCTTTTTCAAAAGGATTTGGGGACGCATGTGTTCTCCTCCCTTGTTGTTGCTCAGTACTAGTGTAGTTTTCATGTGGTCTTGGTAAATCTGATTGTCCTAGATTATGTTCCAAAGGTCCTTTGTCAGCACATTGCCCTAAGTCATTTGAATTTTCTGGGTCTTGGGAGAAGATGTATACACATCCTTGCCTATCCTCATACCTACCATCTTTGAATTGAGCTACTGGTGTTATGTTCAGGGGAACTTCTAAGTTTCTCAATCTAATGAGAAACTTATGCATTCCATCCTGATATACATAGGTTCCAAACCTATTTGTATACATGTATTTGAGGATATTTCTATAATCCCTAGTTTCAATGGGCTCATTTGTTTCGTTTAAATTTTCCATGTTGTTTTCCCCCTAGATTTCTTTTTTGCACTTCCCCTTCCACCGGCTCTGTTTCCTTCCTTCCTAAGTCTTGCTTAGTATGTGTGTTTAATTTGCTCCCAGATCTAAGGATCATTCAGTTAATTTTCACAATTCAATGTTCAAAATCGTGTTTTTCACGATTTTCTGTTCAAAATCGTGTTTTTCACGATTTTCTGTTCAGAATCGTGTTTTTCACGATTTTCTGTTAAAAATCGTGTTTTCCACGATTTTCTATCAAAAATCATGTTTTCCACAATTTTCTACTCAGAATCGTGTTTTCCACGATTTTCTGCTCAGAATCGTGTTTTCCACGATTTTCTGCTCAGAATCGTGTTTTCCACGATTTTCTGCTCAGAATCGTGTTTTTCACGATTTTCTACTCAGAATCGTGTTTTTCACGATTTTCTGTTCAGAATCGTGTTTTTCACATTTTGCTGCTCAGAATCGTGTTTTTCACGATTTTCTACTCAGAATCGTGTTTTTCACGATTTTCTGCTCAGAATCGTGTTTTTCACGATTTTCTGCTCAGAATCGTGTTTTTCAGGATTTTGTGTTCAGAATCGTGTTTTTCACGATTTTCTGTCCAAAATCGTGTTTTTCACGATTTTGTGCTCAAAATCGTGTTTTTCACGATTTTGTTCCCAAACAATCGTGATTGCTCACAATCGTAGATAACACGATTTTCTTATGAAAATTGTGTTCTGGGAATCGAGATTTTGTCCTTAGTTCAAAGAATCGCGATTTTGTGTTTGACTACAGAATCGCGATACTGATCAAATTTTTTGGAAATTTTTAGATATAGATTTTTAAAGTTTTATTTCACCTATAGAATCGCTATGTCTATTTTTTAACATGCAATGAAAGTGTTTACTAAAAACTTTTCATTTTTTTACAAAAATTCCAGAACTCTAAAATCGCGATTCCGTGTTTTTTCTAATATCTTCTATTTTCTGCTTTTTATGATCACTAAAATGTAAAGAAATGCAAGAAAATAATATTTAGACCCCTTACCTTGCTTGCTTGATTGCCAAATTCTTCAGACTGTTTTGGTGCAAAAAGTTGCGATTTTCACCTTGCTCTCTCTCTCTCTCACACTCCACTCAAATGAATTTCTCTTGTAATTCCAAGATTTTATAGTGTCCAGAAAATCGCGATTTTGTGTGATTTCCACTGTTCTTCACTCTTTCACTTGTCCAACTTCACTTACTCAATCTTGATGAAATCTCTTGCAATTATCTTTCTCCAAAAATCCAAATATGCTGAAAATTCCAGAAAATTTCTCTTACAGAAAATCGCGATTTTGTGCAGAAAATCGTGTTTTTTCTGTACTTCTTATTTTGTGCAGATTTGAGTATTCTCTTTTGTTGTTTCCCTTCAATACCTTTTACCAATTGCAATTCAACAAACTCCTGTACTTTTGCATCAAAGTCATAACCTTATTCAAAAAATCGCGATTCTGTGCAGAGAATCGTGTTTTTCAAATTTTCTAGTTTTCTGACAAATTTTTGCTTTCCTTTCACTTATTGCCTATTACTCTTGCCAGCAAAGCTTCACTCCAACTTCCTAAGAAGAAAAGAAATTTGTTTGATTGTTTTAATGAATTTTATGAATTTTTTTTTGTATTTTGCCCTAATTAAAGGTAAACACTTCACTTAGGGTTTCTTGTTTGGTGATCTATTGATCCTGTGTTCCTTGATTGGTTATACTCTCTTATGCTTTGGCTATTAAAATAGTTCATGAGAAAATTTCCCAAAGAAAAATTGTGCTATGAAATGCAAGTATCAATTTTTGCAAAGATACACTCAAATATTTTCTTTTTCAAAATGCAAATTAGCTTTTTCTCAAGATTAATGCTTTGACTTGGTTAACAAATGGATCTTGTCTACTTGCATCTAGCTACTTTACTTAACTTTTCCTTGTTGCAATCATGTCATCTTCCCAAGATCAACAATTTTGCCTAGTACTTGGTCAAAAAGTACTCTAAAAATGAAAGTATAGACACATGTTACCTTGTCTTCAGCTATCTTGATTCAACTTTTTCCATACCTGCACTTTACTTAAAAAATGAGATGAGCATTTATCCATTTGCAAAAATTTCAGCACTTCAAATTCTAAAAAGATTATCTATTGTTTTCTTTTCCCAAAAGACAAACAAAGACATCTACCTTTTTCATGTTCACATTTCTTGATTAAAGAGTATTACCTTTTCCATGTGTTCATTACCATCACAATAGAAGATCTAGCAAGGTCCAACTTCAATGAAGCTTTTGAGTATACTCCCCGGCAACGGCGCCAAAAAATGTTTGTTATTGATCTTTGGAGTTGTCGTCTCCAATCATTTAGCATAAAGAATTAACAAGACATCTTTATTTTGTCAATCCTGGAAGTATTCAAGAGACCACAACCCCTTCTAGATGATAGAATCCAAGAAATAAGAGAATAATGGCTGAATTTCTGAGAATGGTGAAAATGAAGAGGAATTTCTAGGGTTTGGATTATCTTGAGCAAATCTCCACCATTTTCCATAATCTTGGTGTCTAATACATGCTATTTTCTCAGCAGAACACAATTATGAAGTCAAAACTCAAAAACAATACCTATACCATACAGATGAGACAATCGCGATTCTGTGAAAATAGACGATTTTCATCTCCAGCACCATTCTTCATCAATTTATCACTCAACACATCAACATTCAGCTCTCTTCATACACATTCAACAGAATTACACAATAGAAGCTCACAAATCTCCATGGATACACAAAGAATAGACTCAACAAAATCAAAGAAACCACACAAAGAGGAGAAACACGATTTTCAGCAGGAAACTCTCTCTATTCACTTGGATAGCATGTAAACAAATGATCAACCAACCCCCCCATAATAGAGGAAATTGTCTTATATACATTTTCAAGTGTCCCTTTTCACACTTGAATTTTGGTTCTTTCCTCTACTATTCTAAAAATATGCTATCTAGGAGTTTCCAAAAATTCTAGAAAAATTACATAAAATTCTATTCTAGATAAGGAAGACTCTTCCTTATTTTTACATCAGTTGCATAAATATTTTTACAAGTTTTTGTCATTTTACAATTATTTTTCATCCAAAATGCTTCAAAAAATACATCTTCTAACAAGGACAACTGCTACATCAAGTAGAAAAACACCATTCGATAAGAAAGCAGTTCCGAGCATAAAGCGGATCTAGGTACGCAAAGGAGAGCAACCACTAGCCTTACCCCCACAAATCCCATCCAGGCAAGCCAACCAGGCCAGAAGACGAAGGAAGCAGCTCGGACAAGCTCAATCACAAGGTATCCAACAAGTTTGGGTGCCTAAGAAATTAGTTGCAGCTCAACAAGGGTGATTACAGATGTGGGTACCTAAGAAGCTCTTACATCCACAACAACCTATGTTCTCCCACATGCGAAAGGTCTCAACAAAGAAGCCAAAAACAAAAAAGGGTAAGAACCACGTACAGAGACCGAAAGAAGATCAAATCAGCCCTTCAACAATAGTAGGAAGACGTGCAAAAAGTATATGGGTTTGGAAGCCAAAAGTACAAGTAGCCTCCACTGAACCAAAGCGCCAACCACATTGGATACCACAGTTCAGAAAGCATCCAAAGAGGAAGACGCCTGAAGTGATCTCTACAGTGCCAAATGCTGTTCTAAAATGGACTCCAATAAGGAGGATTACATCAGTTCGAGACTCAATGGATACCTCCACCAAGGTCGGCATCAACCTCCGCAAATAACATCGAAAGCCTCGACGAGCGACAACCATGTGCTCCTTGCACAACCTTGTCTTTTGCACCATTTAGGTCATGCATTTCCAAAGTATGCATTAATATAAGGCCACATTACATGGCCGTGCATAGACACAGTTGAGAGTCCCATGCACAAGAGCACATTGACATATGTCAACTATTTTTTTGATACTAACATCTGTCTTCTTGTTGGTTCCATTGTTCCTCCAAAAAAAAAAAAGAAGAGGAAGCACTTGTTCCTAGGTTTGGCTCATGAAACATGAATGAGTCATGCTTAGTTGAAGGTGGAACATGAGTTTGGATAGAAGTGTGTCTCGGTCAGCAGATGATATAATTGCTGCCTTATCTGGTAGATGTCAGGAACTTGGCATGAACATGGCATCCACAACTATGGTTCCCCCTTACCAGGGCAGGAGTGAAGAGCTTGAAGGTCTGCAACTTGAGAGATGTTTAACTACCATATGTAAAAGAGCATCCAAGGAGATATCTACAAGGGATAGTTTTGGTACCATGCAAAATCCTTGTATGTATATTGAAATATAAAGAAATTCAATTCTCAGTATTTGGCAAATGATGCTTTGAAAAGATGAGACAGGATCAGCCATTCAAAAGATCTCATCAGTGAACCATCACCACGGACATTCATCAACAATGTTCCATCCCAAAGGCCAAGTGTACAACACGAAGAGATGAACATCGATCGACCTCCTCCATGGTACATATCTTTACTTTGGAAACATCATAACCATGATAGCTTAGGAAACCTCTTCGTCGACATACCCTTGAGCACTTAGCTCAAGAACTCCAATTTTTGCACCATACTTCTTCCGATGCATTTTCCAAGTAAGCATGCATAGGGCTACATTACAAGGCCGTGCACAAGGCACATATTTTCCTTAACCCATGCACGAACACACTTACCCATCATCCATTATGGGTTATGAGTACTTGGCATGACTACTATGAACATCATCTTTGGAAGATCTGAGGTCATCAACGGAGACTCACAACGACATAGTCATGCTGGAATCCAAGGAAGAAGCACATACCAAGAGACTACAACGTGCAAAGACTCACAATGATAGATGCAGAACCAGACAACCAACCTTGCCACATCTGGAAGTCAGACGACTTTTGTTCATACAGAAGGGACACTTCCTCTCAAGGCACTACTTGGAACAACCACTACAACAAGGGTCTGTCAGGGACGACAGACTCGAGAGGGGGGGGAGTGTTGAAGCTGAAGGCCAAGGACAAAGCACAGGAGCACATCAAAGAGGTGGACACATAAGAAGAAGGAGCAAGTAGGGAGCTCCAAGAAGTGTATGTCAAATTTTCAGAAGAATCCCCTACAACAATAGTGATTTTCATCACTAAAAACCATTGTAAATACCATTTTCTATTTTTGTAACTCCATTTTGTTCAAGCCAAGGAGTCCTTGAGCTTGAGGAGTATTAGAAGTACCATCCTACCAATTTTCATAATTTTTAGACTTCGTTTGAGTCCTCAAATAAGCCTTGGAACCTAATTTTTAACTAGGCCGGACACTAGGTCTAGACAGGGCCAAAACTAGTCAAAAGACTATAAAAAGAGCTAGAGAGCTCATTTTTGAGGTTAGCTTGTTAGAGAATAGAGCTTTTGTAAGAGAACTCATTTGCAATCCAAGCTTTCCATTGTTCCTCTCTTTGATCTTACCTTGTGCGCATGTGTGTATGTGTGTGCATGTTTGTGTGCTTTCACTCACGCACTTGTGCCTTCACTTGCTCGTGGTCTTCATACCGGTCCTCACATCTCCGCGGATTGACAAGTAAAGGAGGTGGTGCTTACGCTTGAGCTACAACAAGCAAAGATGAAATTGTAAAATCACAAAAATATCAAATATTGGCAGGAAGCATGTATAAACAAGATACGGAAGGTGTTCTAGCTTGTTGTGTCAAGGACGATGAACATAGTAGTTGGTTGCAACAAGCCCATGAAGGATGTCTAGGGAATCACTATTCTAAACAACGAACACTGCAAAATCTTAAACGTTTAGGAGTGTATTGGCCTAGTATGGATAAAGAAATTCATGAGTGGATCAAGAATTGCCCAATGTGCCAAAAGAAACCCCTTGTGGAGCATGCGACTCTTTATCATGTATCATTAATTCCAGATTGGAGTGCTCCACTGGTAGAATTTATGAGATCAGGCACACTACCCAGCGAGGCAAGTCTAGCAAGAAAACGAAGCATGGAACAAGAGGCTCTAGACTATACCTTAATAGGAGATAATCTATACTGCAGAGGCAAGGATGGATACTTAAGACTGTGCATTCACAAATCAGATTATTTGAAAGTCTTAGAAACTGCCCATGGCAGTGTTGCAGGTGGACATTTTGGTCCTGACCGAGTAAGACTATTTTATTCTCAGGACTTTGGTGGCCCACTCTTCATATGGATGCACATACCTATGTGAAGAAATGTAACACATGCCAACGTGCCCAGTACCCAATTCGAAAAGATGAGATCCCTTTGAGGCCAATGATGGGAGGACGTGCATTCTCGAAGTGGGGCATAGACTTTGTAGGTCCTATTAACCCCCCAGCTAGAAACTCCCATGCAGAATACATTATTGTAGCCATGGACTAACCTTACAAAGTGGGTAGAAGTGAAAGCCACAACGAAGAATGATGCTCAAACAACGGCAAAGTTCTTATTTGAGAATGTGATCACGAGATACGGATTACCAATAGAGTTAGTAAATGATAGAGGCACACAGTTCGTGAATGAAGTAATCGAAAATCTTCTCCAAGAATTCTTGGTGATACATAAGAAGTCTGCCCCCTATCATCCACAAGCTAACAGACAAGCTGAGAGCACTAACAAGATCCTATGTAATCTATTGACAAAACTAGTAAATAACAAACGCTCTGATTGGGACAAACAACTTCATCATGTTGTTTGGGCCTACTGAGTTGCCTATAAAACGGTACTCAATGCCACCCCATTTCAGATGGTCTTCGGACAGAATGTTGTGCTACCATTGGACTTCCTAATCCTAGCCTTGAAAGTAGCACAAGAGCATGAGTGGAATGGACACGAGTTATCCTCTAGAATCTTTGATCTTGAATGCTTAAGTGAGACAAGGCTACGAGCAGCGGCAGGCATCTATGCTGCAAAGAAACAACAAAAGGCATACTTCAATGCACACATCAAAGATAAAGGCTTGAAAGACGGAGACCTAGTGTTGGTTTATACATTAAAGCAACATGCCCGTAAATTGGAAAAAAGAAGATATGGACCCATGATCATTAATAGAATTTCCACTAGCAGTGCAGTTCAATTGGCCACACTAGAAGGTGATATCTTGCCCAACTATATCAGTGGTTGTCGAGTCAAGCTATATCAAGAACCTCTTACAGAGGATATGCTACAGAGACTCAACACTGCTAAGAAGCGAAAAGAAGAAGAGTTAAGGGTTAGAGAAGAAGCACAGGCAGAGGCTAGAGAATGCATTAGGAGAAATAAGTTAAGACGCCTAGGCCTAGAATTCGATCGAGAGGCCCCAAGATACCACATGGCCATGTGTCAAACATCAAGTGCAATTGCTCCTCAAATAATTGATCGACGTCCTTTTGTGACCATAGTGGTAGGACAAGGGAAGAATGCAAGGACTGTGAGAGCATTGATTGACTCAGGTGCAGCAACTAGTGCAGTTAGACTATCCTACCGCCAAGACTTGCAATTGAACATAAAGCCCATAGAAGCCTATCTCATAGGTTTGGGAGGTGTGGAAACCCCTTGTTTGGGCGAGGTGGAACTTCCCATCTACCTTCAAGATGTTTCAATGAAAGTCAAAATGCTAGTATGTCATGATGAGGACATTATAGAGCCACTTGTCTTGGGTCAAGATTGGATTTACGACCATGCAGTCAACTTGAACCTAAGAAGTCAAATCCTCCAAGTTTGGGCACATGAACAATGTATTACATTAGAATTAGACAATTGCATGCTCACAAATCCAAAGATCACACATTCTCTTAGTTCTTCCGAAACTAATCTTCATAAAGAAAATCTAATCTTCATAAAGAAAATGTTGTGTGTGTCAAAAACCCTACGAAGCAAAAGGACTCAATCATGGAAGCACAAGCTCAAAGGCGAGCAAACCTGTCTTCTTCTTCACATACTAATGCAAGTGTAACTCGACCAAAGAGGCAAGCAAAAAAGACATCTGTTATATCAACTAGACAGATAGAATTCAAGAAGAAAGAGCTCAGGGCATGAAGCAGATTTGGGTACGAAAAGGAGAACAAGCACCAGCTTTGCCACAACCCTTCCCAGTGAGGCAAGCCAACCATGCTACAAAAAGCACCAAGAAACGAGGACCAACTCAATCCCACGGTCTTCGACAAATTTGGGTACCAAAGCAATCGATGAAGGCCGACCATACTTACGTACAAATTTGGGTGCCAAAGAAATTAGCTGCAGCTCAACAAGGGCGATTACAAATGTGGGTACCCAAGGCACTGATACATGCACAAAACCATATGATCTCCCTCACGAGAAAAGTCTCAACAAAAACACCACGGAGAAGCAAGAGTCAAAACCAAGGACAAAGACCAAAAGAAGATGAATTCATCTCCTCGCCGATAATAGGACAGTCACGAAGGATATGGGTTTGGAAGCCAAAAGTATCAGCAGCTTCCACAACACCAACGAGCCGACCACAGTGGATATCAAATTTTAGAAACCATCCACAAATGAAAGGGCTAGAAGTGATCTCCACAGGGCCACATACACTTCTCAAATGGATCCCTATAAGGAGGATTACATCATTGCAAGCTTCAATCGACACCTCCAAACAAAGATTGCATCAAGTCTCCAAGTAACATCAAAAGCCTCGACCAGCAACAACCATGTGCCTTTGGCATAACCTTGTCTTTTGCACCATTTAGGTCATGAATTCCCAAAGTATGCATCAATATAGGGCCACATTACACGGCCGTGCATAGACACAATTGAGAAATCCCAGGCACATGAGACACACTTGACATATGTAATATATTTTATTGATCCTAACCATCTTCTTCTTGTTTTGTAATTGTTCAAAAAAAAAAGAGAAGAGAACAGGTCCATGCGCTCCACGACACTCATCGGTGAACCATCAGCAAGGACGTTCATCAACCAGAAAGACAAGCCAATCATCAATCACCGTGATGGGCATACAACACGAAGAGACAAAAATCGACTGACCTTTCACCTTGGTAAGCACAACCATCTTCGGCAACATGCTCACCATGATAGATTGGGAAGCCTCTTCGTCAGCATACCCTTGAGCACTTAGCTCAAGATCCAATCTCTTGCACCATACTTCTTCCCATGCATTTTCCAAGTACGCATACATAGGGCCACATTACAAGGCCATGCACAAGGCACATATTTTGTTCAACCCATGCACTAATGCACTTACCCACCATCCTTTATGGGTTACAAGTACTTGGCATGAACACAATGAAGCCATCTTTGGAAGAACTAGATGACATCAAGGTGACAACAACAAGAGCAAGGAAGCAATCCACCACTAAGAGTTGCTCATAATCAACATTGACCACCTCCTTTGAGCAGCTAGCAGTTTTGGAAAGCTCACAAATTCACCATCAAGCGGGAATACAAGGAAGACGTACATACAAAGGTAGCAGTGACAAAATGAGGAACCATATATCTGCCCAAGCTACAATTGGAAGATGGACCGCTCTTGTGGATACATGATGGACACTATCTCTCCAAGCACTACACGAAACAACCACTACAACAAGGGTCTGTCAGGGATGACAGACTCTAGAGGGGGAGGGAGTGTTGAAGCTCAAGGTCAAGGACAAAGAATGGAAGCGCATCAAGGAAGTGGACACACAAGAAGAAGGAGCAAGTACGGAGCTCCAAGAATCACATGTCAAATTTTCAAAAGAAATCCCTATAAAAATAATGATTTTTATCACTAAAAATCATTGTAAATAACATTTTCTATTTTTACAACTCCATTTCGTTCAAGCCAAGGAGTCCTTGAGCTTGAGGAGTATTAGATGTATCATACTACCAATTTTCATAATTTTTAGATTCTGTTTGAGCCCCCAAATAAGCCCTAGAACCTAATTTTTAACTAGGCTGGACACTAGGTCTGGACAGGGCCAAAACCACTCAAAAACTATAAAAAGGGCCGGAGAGCTCATTTTTGAGGTGAGCTTCTTGTAGATTTCAGCTTGGTAAGAGAGTTCATTTGCAATCGAAGATATTCCATTGTTCCACTCTTTGCTCTTACCTTGTGCGCGTGTGTGTGTATGTGTGTGCATGCTTGTGTGCTTTCACTCACGCACTTGTGCACTTCACTTGCTTTTGGTCTTCATACCGGTCCTCACGTCTCCACGGATTGACATTTATGAGGTGGAGCTCCTCACATTGGTACTTACCATTGTGCTAGAGTGACAATAGGCCACATGGGTTTCTTCCTCTTTTTACCTATACACATGAAACCTGATTGATTTCATTTTTCTTTTGGAAGTTCAACCTGTGAAATACTCTTCCATCTGGATTAAATTTTGAAAGAACAACTCACATATCTATAAGACCTCGTTTATGCCCCATTCTAATATCTTGCAAGCGTTTTGTTTTTGGAAGTTCAATCTTTAACTTACTCTTCCATCTGGATTAAATTTTGAAAGAACAACTCACATATCTATAAGACCTCGTTTATGCCCCATTCTAATATCTTGCAAGCGTTTTGTTTTTGGAAGTTCAATCTTTAACTTACTCTTCCATGGCTGAAAATTTGAAAGAACAACTCACATATCTATAAGAGCGTCTTTATGACCCACTCTAATATCGTGCAAATCTGTATATTTTGAGCCTTTGAACTTTCATCCAAGGTTCAATATGTATATCGCTACCTTCGTTAATCTCATCTTTCTTTATTCTTTTTTTCTCTATATATGAAGAGGAAGTTTAGTTGAAGCCTATTCTCCCTAGCTTGAATTGAATTAAAAGAAAGATCAACCGTACAAGTGAAGGGGCATAGCACCCATGAGATTCCCAAATCCCACAAAGTATGGGTTAACATGGAATGAAGGTGCTACAATGATGATGGCTCAAAGGTAAAAGGGAAACTAGGTTTGAAAGCTAGCCTACGGCCTTGAAACTTTTGATTAATACAACCATGCTTAATTAAGGAAGTAGAAATAAGAGAGTTAGATAGAGTCACATAGAAGATTAATAAACGTTTTATCCCCTAAGGAAAGAATGCTCAACGTCCCTACGTAGCTTGAAGCATCAATGTTCTCACAAGTATACTTAAAGATACCTCTATTCACTCAACTCAATGTTTGTCTAAGTTCCTATGGAATGAACCCAAAAGCTTTTACTCAACTCAATGTTTCTCTAAGTTCCTATGGAATGAACCCAAAAGCTTTTAGTGACTCAAACAAGACTATTGCAATTTATCTCACTCAAAATACTTGTTTCTACTCTGACAATGAATGCCTTAAAGAGAAGCTACTCACTATCTTCACTAGACATATATAGAGACACCACTGCTCACTCCATACATGATTTCTCTATAAAGATGCTTAAGCAATTTAGAAGAAATATGTTAGAATAAGATAGATTGTTCTGTTGTAGGTGGCTAGCGCATTCTTAAGCCCAAAAGTTTTCATATAAATATATGTCCCCCAAGGAGTGATAAATGTTGTATTTCGTTAACCTTCAAGATGAATTTCGAGTTGGTTGTACCCACAAAAACATCCATGAAGCTATAGAGTGCGTGTCTAGCCACTTCTTCAATCACTTGTTCAAAAAAAGGTGTGAGGAATTCATGAGGGATAGTATAGTGCCCAAAAGTCAATACAAACCTTGATTTTATTGGATTGCTTCTTCGAAGCAATGATCATGGAGGATAGCCATTTCGAATGTTGTACAAGAATTATGATGCCTCCTTCCATTTTATGGATCTTCTTTTTAATTGCATCTACATACTTAGCATTTAATCTTTTTATTTTACCTCTAATTAGTCAAGATTTAGCCACCAAGGGAATTGTGTGTATGTATAACTCTTCTAGTATGCTTTTCAAGTCTTTATAGCTCCATGCAAATACATCTTTAAAGTTATTCATAATTGTGGCCTTAGAACCAACTTGCAAGAAGGAGGTTTAATTTGTGGATTAATCTTCTTCTCCTATGTTGACCTCTTTGAATCGCTCTACATTTGTTCTTCGCTTGATAAACCTTCTTTGAAAAGAATTTCTTTAGTGAAGAGAGGACTATCACCAATTGCAATTACTTTCTTCTTCTCTTGCATTCATCCTAATGGGACCTCTTCCATTGGAAATATAGTCTCCACTATTTTTCCTTCTATCTTTCCTTTTGTTTGGTTGAATTCAATATTTGTTTTAGCTTTACCTCTTCTGCAATCTTTGGTAGGTTCTCCTAGAACTATGGACTCCACATAAGGTTCTTCTTGTTCCCTCAATGCTATTGTAAAACATGAAACATGATTAGTTTCTTCAATCTGGTTCATTATTTCATCTAGATCTTCTATAGATAATTCCTTTGCTATGTTTTTCTGTTCTTTGAATTCCACCTTAATGTCATGTCTTTTATTTTTTGATGATTGCAACTTTGGGTGGAGCTTGGTAGATGCCCATTGGGCCGCCTAGCGAGTAGTAGGGGTAGCCCCAGGAGGACGGTGCGCCACCCATTCAAGGGCCCAATTTTGAGGTCCTTGAGCCTAGAATGGAGCCCAAGCTCTAGAGTTTCCCAATTCTCTGGTATCCAAGTTGGTGGAGAATTTCTACCCTCCCACTTTCCAAGAGGTGGAGCTTCCTTATTTCCATCTCTACATTTTTTTGGAGTTGATAGTGCACAATCTTCACATGTCACATTTCCAAGAGGTAAAGGGGCCCAATTTCACATGTCTTATTTCTAGGAGGTGAAGGCACCCAACTGTTTTGTGGTGTTTTTGCATGCTCCCAGATCAAAGGTGAGTGTAGTGGTGTAGCCCAAATGCTTGCTCTTTTGTTTTCTTGTTCAACGATCACCATCTTCTTTTTCATTGTCCCTATTTTTTTCCTCTAAGGTTTGCTTCAGATGGAGAACAACCTGAGAAGTTCCAAAGGCTTCATCAAAACCTTCTTCCATTTGTAGCTACATCATTACTCTATCTCAATATGCTACCCATAAGGTATCGCTACCCTAGACATGCACTACTCTACTATGATGTAGCCATGATCTCCCTATAAGGAGAGGAAATCCTCCTTTCACCTTGGGATGCATGATAACCACAAAATCTAAGACAAAATTTAAAATCTCAATGATGACTTCCACTCTTTCCACTATGCCTAGTGGACTTACCCTACTTTGATGTAGCAAAGAAACTGTAAAATGAGTAGGCTTAGTAGGACTTATGTTTAATAATGAAATTGTGTATTTTGGCATAAGATCCTACATCCTCCATCTACTATTACCCCTACCAAGGAGGTCCCATTAATTTTGAGAGTTAGCCTACAATTCTTGTAGTCTGTAAGAGGTGCCATTGGAGATAACTTTGATCTATAAGTTGAGGGCATGGGCATGTGTGGAGATATGAGTGTAGTAGTACCTTTCCTGCCACTTAATATGGTGCTAGAGCATAGAACATTTAAAGCCACAACTACCTCTTCTTTGAATCTAGGACTCCTAGCCAGTAAGTTGTAGAGAGATACCTATTGGTATGCATTCTACAAGACATGATTTGTAGTGAGATGGCCCTCTTGGTTATTTTTGGAAGTAGTTCCACCAGGACATCACCTTAAGTCCTCCTTGTATACTACATATGCTTTGTCAATATGGTGTTATAGGGTTCTTTCATTTCCCCCCCTTTCTTCCTATGATGCTTGCTCCTTTTCCTTATTGCGTTTTGATCTCTCATTAGCTTTGTTTTCTATTTCCATCATTACCTTTTTCTCTTTATCTCTATTTTTTTCTTTGGTTGTGTCCCTCAAGACTACCTTTTGTTTTTGTGCTCGATTCATGACTCCAAAAATATCCTCAAGTTTGACCACTTGTGTACTTGGAGATTTTATGTTCTCCTCATTTGTGGTTAGCTTAATCATGTTCAAGGGACATGATTTCCCTTGTGTACTTGTGGATGGGATTGATTTTGGACAATCTTTTGTGTAATGGTCCCTTGTTTTTAGAAAATTCTTACATGGTGGGGCATCTTCAAGTAGGGAACACTTACTTTGAAAATGATTGTATTCCCCACAAATGGTAACACTTTATGGGTCTAGGTGGGCGATCTTGATGAGGCCTACCATCTTGCCTCCCTTGTTCTTGATTAGTTAAAAAATTAGTTATTGGAGGTGCACCTATGGGTGGTTTCCCTAACAAAGAAGATTGAGTGGTATTCACCCATTGCATAGCTAGTGGTTGTCCGAATACCATATTCTAGTTTTTAAGAACCTTCAAAAAATAACTATCTTTAGCCTCATGGCCTCCTTTTCTACAGAAATAGCATGTCAATCACTTGGACACTCCTAGGAAATGTGTCCTTGAGTAGCATAGAGAGAACACCATAGCCCACCTCTTACCTTCTTTAGTGTCCTTAACTCTTCCAGCTCTTTTCATATCTGAGAGAGGCATTCCGAGGTACTCTTGTCTTCTCCACATTTCTTTTTAAGTTTTAAGGCTTCTAGCTCCCTCCTTAATTCTAACACAGTATCTTCATTTTGGAAAGGAGACTTACTTTATTGAGTCCCAAAGTGAACTTGTCCTACTTCAATCCTTATAGATGTCACCTCTAAATCTCATACGGTGGTGTCTAGTACCAAAATCTCTCTCAGTCTCTTTTGGATGGACCTTGGTAAAGCTTTCTCTACCAATTTCTTGATGAGGAAGTCCCCTGGTGCATTTGGTAGTCTTGCAACTAGTGAACTTGCCCTCATCATTAATTCTAAAGAAGATTCTTCTACATGCAATATTATAGTTTTCAGTTTGTCTAATGTTCTTTTTGTCAAATTACCTCGCCAAAATGTCTCTAGAATTTTGGCCTTTAATGCTTCCCATGTTTGAAAATGTGGTCAGCATACTAGTTGAAGCACTTTTCTACTAATCCTTCAAATGTGGATGGAAAGAGTGCTAGGAAAGCATCTTGTTGTTGTTGTAGCCCCGTACTTTTCCATGTTGAAACAAATCACCACATGTAGTCCTTGGGGCCCTCATTGGCACCACCATGAAATGAAGGGAATTTGATATTTAATCTAGAAAATAGGGTAGAAAGCTCCTCAGCCATGCTAATTTTGAAAAATTATATAGTGTAGCAACAACTTGTGGTGAAATCTCTTGCATTTGTTTTGTATCCTCTAATATGGAAACTATTTCCAGCTTCTTTGAGGTGGATCGACTTCTCACTAGTGTTGAATAGGGGTCTTGTATCCTTCTATGGTAACTCTTAATTGGTGTGTTCTTAGGAATCAACTAGTTATCCTTGTGTGCTCTAGTGTGTGTCATCGACCATCTTGGGGAAGCCTTACTCAAGGGAGCTATAAAGCTTATATATCATGAGGGATTATATACAAGAGGAGGGTCTATTACATATAGGAATAATGGGTAATTAATGTAAGTATGCAATTACATTTTTCAGTCATGCTAGTACTAGACTTTGTCCTATAGTGCTAAGTGGTTGAGACTCACTTGGTTGCCTTGTGAACATTTGCAATTTCCTAGTCATGGCTTTGCCCACTTTGCCTTTTGTTCATAAGTTAAATTGGGCATCTTGGCATCTTTTTTGTCCCATTGGGTTTCTTGGTGACCAAAAGTGAAGTTGGGCTTCCTAGCACCCTATTCCAACAGTCACGCTCCTTACCCCTTTCCAGCAATTGGGCTCCTTGATGCCCTTCTTCTAGCAACTATGCTCTTTGGCACCCTCTTTCCAACAATTATGCTCCTTGGCATCCTGAGAGTTAGTCTTCCTAGTTTTCAAAAAAGAAATTGATTCTACATAGGGAATGGAAATAGGCTATGCATGAGGCGAAAATAGCTTTGGAGCACAATAACACTTGGACACTAGTGCCAAGGAAGAAATACATGAAGATCATTGGAAAGAAGTGGGTGTAGAAGGTAAAGAAGCAAATAGATGGTAAGATTGCTGGTATAAAGCAAGGCTTATAGACAAAGGGTTTGCTCAAACATATGGAATGGACCATGAAGAGACCTTTATCTCTAGAACAAAGATGAGTACCATCTGAACAATCATTAAAATTGCAGCTAGCAAGCATTTGAAGATATACAACTTGATGTGAATAATGATTTCGTAAATGGAGAGATAGATTATGTGGTATACATGGACCAACCATGAGGATTTGAGAATAAAATCAAAGGATATTATGTTTGTAGGTTAAAGAAGGTACTCTTTGGTCATAATCGTATCTAGCTTATGCAAAGGAAATATAGTTTGGACGTATTAAAGATATATGGACTTAGAGGTTGAAAACCGTTGAGTAATTGACTTGAAGTCAATATGAAATTGACTTCAATTGAGGTTAATGAAGCTCAAGATGGACTCTTATATAGGTGTATAGTGAGCTCTTTGATTTATGCCCTTGTCAACAGGCTAGATCTAGATTATATAGTTGGTGTGCTATCTCGACACCTAGAGTCTCTCACTTACTTGAGGCTAAGAGAGTACTCAAATATCTCATAGGAACTTTGAATGAAGGCCTTTTCTATCTTTTGAAGATGATTTGTAGCTGACAACATATACACATGCTAATTGTGTTTGATCCAAAGAGGATAGGAAGAGTACAAGTGGATATGCAAGGTATAAAAATTATCTCATGGATGGCAAAAAAGGAACCAAAATTGACATATCCTCAATAGAATCCAAATATAAAGCATTATGATAAGTTACTTGTGAGTTGACGTGGCTTAAGAAGCTCATTCTTGAATTAAATTTGCTCGTTAATCGATTCCCAATCATGTGTGACAACATGTGTAGTGTGTACCTATCTATTAACCCTATGCTCCATGCTAGGAGCATGCATATAGAGGTACATTATCACTATATCAAAGGAGGTGCAAAGTCCAACACATAAGTACCAAGGATCCATTTTTTGAAATGTTCATGAAAGCATTGTACTCAACCAAGCTAATGAAGTTCAAAAGAGCCATTGGAATGATGGAGCTTGGATGGAGACTTAAACATGAGATTCGAGGAGCTAGATAGCTTTGAATGTAGAGTAGATTTTCCTCTTCATATTTTATTCATTTATTTGAATCTTTGAAATGTCAAATTGTTACACCAATCTTCTTAAGTTGGCTCAAATCTCTTTTCTTAAGTCTTCACATTCTGAGAGAAATCATGTATGGAGTGAGCAATGGTCTCTTTATGTATGTCTAGTGAAGGTAGTGAGTAGCCTATAGTAGAGGCATTGATTGTCAAAGTAGAAGCAAGTAACTTGAGTGAGATAAATTGCAATATTCTAGTTTGAGCCACTAAAATATTTTGGGTTCATTTCATAGGAACTCAAAGAAACATTGATTTGAGTGAACAGAGGTATCTTTGAGTATACCTATGAGGCCATTGATACTTCAAGCTATATAGGGAAGTTGAGCATTATTTCCATAGGGGATAAAAAGCTTAGTAATCTTCTATGTAACTCTATCTAACTCTCTTATTTCGTTTTTTGTAATTTTATGCATGGTTGTATTAATCAAAAGTTTCAAGGTCGTAGCCTAGCTTCCAAACCTAGTTCCCTACTGCCTTTGAGCAATCATCATTGTAGCACCTTCATTCCATCTTAACCCCTAATTTATGGGATTTGGGGATCTCATGGGTGCTAAGACCCTTCACTTGTACAATTGGTCTCTCCTTTCCTTCAAACTAGGGAAAATAGACTTCGACCAAACTTCCTCTTTAGATATAAAAAAAAGAATAAGAAAAGATGAGATCAATGAAGGCGGTTATGCATGGTGTAGTGGTATACATATTGAACCTTGGATGAAAGCTCAAGGGCTCAAAATCTACAAAATTGCATGAAATCAGAGTGGGTCATAAAGACGCTCTTATAGATATGTGAGTTGTTCTTTCAAATTTTAAGCCATGGAAGAGTAGGTTAAATATTGAACTTCCAAGAAAAACGAAACCAATAAAACTTGTAGGATATTAGAATGGCGCATAACGGAGGTCTTATAGATATGTGAGTTGTTCTTTCAAATTTTAATCCACATGAAAGAATAGCTCAAAGATTGAACTTTCAAAAAGAACTGAAACCAATCAAGTTTCATGTTTATAGGAAAAGAAAAGAGGAAAAAACCCATGTGGTCTATCAAGACTCAAAATGCTTTAATATGAGACTTAGAGTTCATAGAAATAAAGCAAAGGCTTGCGAGATGAGACCTATTTTGCTATATAATATTGGATGCATAATCCTCTCTCTATCATCATCTTACATGAAACTTGAAAAAAATAAAAAAGACATAATTTCGGGATAGCTCTTAGGATTTCCTCCAAAGGTTCTACTCTAAAATTGTATAGTATCAATGCATCACAAGAGCCCCTTGATACTTAATGAGACCATCCTTGGTGTAGCTCAGTGATGAGTAGCACCTCCTTTAATGTCAATCCGGGAAGACGTGAGGATGGTATGAAGACCTCGAGCAAGTGGCGGCACAAGTGTGTGAGTGAGAAGCACACTAGCATGCACACACATACACACACACGCGCACACACGGTAAGACAAAGAGGGAGAATCAATGGAGTTCTTAGATTACTTTCAAAAGCTCTTACAAGTTTGTTTCAATTACAATCTAACCCAAAAATGAGCTCTCTAGCTCCTTTTATAGTTTTTGACTAGCTTTGGCCCTGTTCAGACCTAGTGTCCGGCCTAGTTAAAAATTAGGTTCTAGGGCTTATTTGAGGGCTCAAACGAGATCTAAAAATTACGAAAATTGACAGGTAGATACTTCTAAAGCTCCTCAAGCTCAAGGACTCCTTGGCTTGCACAAAATGGAGCTACAAAAATATGAAATGGTATTTACCATGGTGTTTTAGTGATGAGAATCACTTTTAATTGGTGTAAGGGTTTTTGAAAAGTTAAAGGGTTGCCTAAGTGCTAGATTTGCGTGGATGCTCATACTTACTTCTTCATGAGGAAAATTATTGGCCTATTTGCCAGATCTTCTTTGACTGCCATGTTTGCCTATGCTGTCCCTTCGCTCTGACTCTCTTCGTCTGGTGGCTCCTTCGGTTCCCTGACTGCTGCCAACACCCCCCCCACTCTCGCGTCTGTCGCCCCTGACAGACCCTTGTCTAGAGGATTTTTGAACATAGTATTGGACGACATCGGAGGCTAGGTGGTGTTCTTCGAGTCGCAGGCCACGTGCTAGATCTGTGAGCAGCTCATCCCAATTCACAGGACCGGGAACATCTGGATGAGGCACCCTCAATTGTTCTGAGTATATAGTTCTCTCCACAGCAAATAATTGGAGGAGATGGGATGGTCTGGGTATAAAGATTTCGGAGTGATATTCCCAGAATCCGGTGATGAACATCTCCTCAAAGGTTTGTTTAAAGCAGGCTGGGAGGTATTTGATTCTGGCGTGCCAAGCATATATTACTTCAATGGACGGGGTGGTACTCATATCATACACTAGATCTTGGTTTCCTGTCATAAAGCCTGCACCTGAGAAGTGAGGGTCCTTAATGTTTTTAAACGTCCTGAAAGTGATCAGCATTAATTCAAATATTTTCATGCACATCTGGGCCATCACATCAGGATTATTGCGTAGCCTAGTACTCCAGTGACGGATTGTAGAAATCATGTAATTGACTGTGGGAGGTCCTCGTGGAGGTGCTAGATAAACATAATTCAACCATTTTGCACAGGCTTTGATGTCTCTGACAGCTATAGTGAATTCAGGCCAGGTGCGTCGTCGCAGAACTGGAATGTAACAAGGGTTGTACTTAATAAACAACGGCATATTATTCCAGGTTCGAACCATTTCTGGATACGTTTCTAAAAGCCTGATTCTCCAGGTGGGTTGATGGATGGACCCACGCTGAGCACTTTCCGGTAGATCATCTGGACCAAATTGTGTAGCAAAGGTGGGAGGTTTGCCACATTGTCGTTGAATCTCCGCGTTGTAATCGGCCAAAAGTATACAGAATGGCACATACTGGTCATTATTGGTGCCGATCCATCTATGGTGAGACATGCTTCTGAAGTATTCAGACTTTATGACAGTCTCTTCTAAATTCGCTAGTGATTGGATCTGAATTGCCACCCGTTCTTTGTGAGTGTTCGCTGTCCTTTCCAGTGTCTGAAGCCACTCAGGTGCTTCCACTTCCAATGTGTCTAGTCCCTCTGAAGTTCGTCGCCCGCCTGGCATTGGCATAGGAACATACGGTTCCTCGTAAGAATCATCCACCTCAATAGGGACTAGCTCTTCTTGCTCTGGTTCTACCACAGGGGATGGCTGCCCCTCGTATGTCAGTAGCCTCTTTTGTAATTCTGCTACCTGCTCGGTTAAGGCCTTTACTTCGTCTGAGGTGGAGGTTGATGGCACACTCTTCGGTTGTTCTTCCTGTTCCTTCAGCCTGCTCTGAAGTGTGTCACGCTCTCTTTCCAAGTCATCATGGGCTTCCAGGAGATCTGCATAGCTTTCCAGAATGGTTTTCATCGTCTCCGTGGGAATTGCTTTAAATTGCTCTGGATCTATCTCGTGAGGGGAGCCTTCCATTGCCGCTTCCAGATTCTCTTCATTTTGTTTTTGCAGTCTTTTGTTCTCCTCCAGTGCTGTGGCCATATGTTTCCGTAGTAGCGCCAAGTTGCGTCTGACTCGCAGGTTATCGGTCTGGTATACTTCGAGCAAAGCTTCTAGTTGTTTGACACCTGATTCTGTCAATGGTTGGGGTGCCTCCAATAGTGTTTGGTGAGCCTGCTCAAGCGTTGAATAGCGTTGATTCAATTCTGCATTTTCCTCTTGTAGAATGTGAAATTGCCTTTGTAAGTCCTGATGATGTGTTGTCAGTTGTTGATACCGGCCGTCCAGCGCTCTGTACTCATTCTGAAGCTGATATACACATTGATTTAATGCTAAAAATATGCTATTTACATTAAATAATGCTGGGAGGGGTGAAGATGCAGGGGGAATGGGGGCGGGAATGGGAGTTGTGAATGATGTGGACGCAAGTGGGGATGTGGGTGGAGGGGGTATGGGAGATGAAGGTGGCATGGGGGGAGGGAGCGGTGCTGTGGCAGGTGATGTTTCCATAGTGTCAATTGTTTGAGTGACAGTGTAGATGGGGATCGTGGGTGGAGTGGATGTGACGTCAGTGAAAAGAGTGGTGAAAGTGGGCATGGTGACTCCCCCGAATTGGATTCCCGGAGAGAGTGGGATGCCCATGACAATGGTAGTGGTAGTGGACGTGGTAGTGCTAGTGTCATGTGGTGGAGTGAATTGTGTAGTGCGAGGTGGGGATGGTGGTGACAGTGGTGCTTCCTGATATTCTTCTGCTTGCGTTGTCTCTTCTGGTGTTGATACATTGGTATGAATTTGTTTCCCGGACCTCCTGGGACGAACGGGAACCCTCTTCTCAAACCTGTGAATGTAGGCCATTGCCTCATGGATGGCCTCATCCAATCCTACTGCGTCGGCATGAAGGTTTATGGACTCAATGAACATCTCGTCCACACCTTCCTCAGCTAGCAACTGGTTCATGAGTTTCTTGCCCGATTCCAGTGACATCTTATGCTGTTCTTGAACCAGTTGCATGGTTCGATATAGTCTCTTGATTTGTGCCGAATACGCAGGGGCACTTGCCAGCTCGGAGAGCTCGTCATATTCTTGTTCCTCGTAGGTTTCTCTTCTTGTTCTGCCTCTTGTTCCTCGGCGTCGACTTCTACCACCTCTGGTTGGGTGGGGGCTGCTGTTGTTGTCTGGGGTTGTGCTTCCTGAGCTTCCGTCTCGAGATTAGAGTCATAGATCAGTCTAGCCACTTCTTCATCCGTGAGATCGTTGAGAGTAAAACCTTGTGGGAATTCCAGATCTGAAGGGACGGGTGGAAATACCAGATTAGGCCCCTCTGTGCTTGGTCGTGGTAGCCGGATTGTGAATGGCCTAATGCGTCGTGTTTGGGGAGGGGTAATTTCTGGTGTAGTGGTGGCTCCCCTTGGTTGAGCACAGGGTAGTTGCACTCCCCCCCTCATCTTCTTTGATGGGGGACCTGCTGCTGATAGTCTTCTTTGGAATTCCTGGGCGCTGGGCCATATGAGTGCCCGCTGAATAGGCACATCATAGGCCAGACATTGGTAGATTATCTTTGTTAGAGCGCAACATCCATGAAGCACATTTTTCTGCTTCTTGTTCCACCTTTGATGGGCTAGGTGGATCTGATCTATGATCCAGTGTGGCACATTGATGGGAAGGCTTTCTGTCTCTGCTAGATACAAGCTGAACCATATTTTCTTCGGGGGCATTGTGAATCGTTCCTGGGCGGGGAAAGCAAAATGTTGCATGATGGTCCGCAGGTGAAGCGCAATGGTAGGTGTCATCGCTACCATATCCTTCAACTTATTAAGATCTTTGTGTTTCATTCGACCTGGAACCATTGTTTCCTTCTCAGTGGGGATGTGCATGCCATACATACCCAATGCTTCTCTTACCAGATTGAGGGTCAACTTGAATCTTTTAAGCTCATGACCCGGCAGCAGTGATGGCAACACAAAGGTACTGTCGCCTCCTTTGGCCCTGCTTGGTGTGATGGTACTGATAAGATATGAACATCGTAGGAAATCCGGCTTTGGTAAGTGGGCCCTGAAATAACTGTCCACACCCGCTTTGATCCAAACTGATCGCATGACTTCGGCGTTTTGATAGCTTTCAAACTCGCGCGTGAAAAAGTGGTATCGACCCCATTTGCCATTAAATTCCAATTCTGCTTCCCAGAAATAGGTTCCATCGCCCAATGGTCCCACGACATCACTGAACCAGTGAGCGTGTTTACCTACTTGAGAAGTGTGCCCTTGAGGAGGATCTTGAATGGGGAGCACATGCACGGCTTGAAGTTCTTGCAGCCGTGCGGTGAGATGTGGCTCGAGGAGGAGTGTTTCTATGTCCACAATCTGGGCACCAGATCCGGCTTGAGAACTTGCACCTGCTTCTGCCATGGCCCTGTTTGCTGGTTGGTTCTGTGAGAATATAGAACCACGTGTTAACATCGTAATGGACAGAATAAATCCGTTGTTGTCCCCGTTACAACATTAACATGAGGTAGATGGTGAGTTAGTGGTTAGGAAGTGCACGAAGACAGTGTGTGACGTTAGTGCTTGGGTAGTCCTAGGAGACTAATGCAGTTAGTAAGTGGGGATGCATTTACAAATTGGGGTCGGGGGTTTATTACAGATCTTAGGCTGCCAAATGCAGTGGATGGGTCTTGTTCTTGGTGTCGTAGAGGCTCTAGAGAGCTTTATAGGTGTATCGGCTTGAAACTGAGGCCTTTTAGGGACCCATTTACAAGCGATTATGTTCGTGCTCATGGCCCTTAGTGTGTTCTTGAGTGTTGAAAACAAGTGAATGCTGGCTGCGCGGGTGAATGGGTTACGCTGTATAGGTTGTGGCTTCGGCGTAGCTATTTGCGCCCGCAAGCAAGCCTTAGGCACCCAAATTTGTCTTGATTGTGGGCTAGCCTTCATCGACTTCTTGGGCACCCAAATAGATTTCACGTTAGCAGAAGAATTTCCGAAAGACTTCTTATTAGTGACGTGTTGTTGGTTACTAATAAGAGGCTTTGCTCGCGTGGTTGGCTTGAGTGCAACCGGGTGTTCGCCTTTCCTCACCCACACTTGGTTTACTTGCTGAGATATTTTGCTACGCAGGTACTTTTGATTTCCGGCATGGGTAGTACTCTGCTTCTTCTGCCTTTGATCCTCCTTTGGTTGCTGCCTCCTTCTGGCCTTTGGAAAAGAAGGGAGTTCCGTTGCATCCCTGACTCCTTTTTTGAGAATATCATTCCTCTGCAACACATAGTTTTGGACAAGAACAGCATGGTCAACTTCATGTGCACCCCTGGAGGGACCAGGAGTCTGTGCCTTTCCTAGTTCCTTGAGTGCTCCATTATCTAACTCTACTGTAATTCGACTATGATTGACCCAAACCTGAAGAAGTCCACTTCTTAGGTTTAAGTTGACTGCTTGGTCATAAATCCAATCTTGACCCAAGACAAGAGGTTCAGTGAGATCCTCGTCTTGACACACTAGTACTTTAACTGTCATTGCCTCATCATGAATGTAGAGGGGAAGTTCCACCTCGCCCATGCAAGGGGTTTCCACGCCTCCCAATCCTATGAGATATGCTTCCACAGGATTGACAGTTAACTGCAACTCTTGACAGTAAGACAATTTAACAGCACTAGTGGCTGCACCTGAGTCAATCAAGGCTCTTACGGTCCTTGCACTCTTTCCTTGTCCTATATCTAAGGTTACGAAAGGACGTCGATCAGTTATCCTATGTGAGCTTGTTCCTGCGACTTCACACATGGCCATAGGGTATCCTTGATCAGCATAGTCATTCGTTCTAGGTTGATCCCTACCTTGCCTCCGTAACTTCATCCTTCTGATGCGTTCTAAAGCTTCTACTTGAGCTTCTTCTCGAACTCGCTTTTCTTCCTCTTTGCGTTTCTTAGCAGTGTTGAGTCGACTGAGCATTTCCTCCGTGAGGGGTTCCTGATACAACTTGACTCTGCAACCGCTAATATAGTTTGGGAGAATATCACCCTCTAACGTGGCTAATTGTACTGCTCCACTCGTAGAGATCCTATTGATGATCATAGGTCCGTAGCCTCTCTTTTCTAGCTTCCTCGCGTGTTGTTTCAGTGTATAGACTAAGACTAGATCTCCTGCTTTCAAGCCTTTATCCTTCACATGGGCATCGAAATATGCCTTCTGTCTCTTCTTGGCTGCATATATTCCTGCAGCTGCTCTCAGTCTTGTTTCTCCTAATCGTTCAAGGTCAAAGATCCTAGAGGAGAGCTCATGACCTGTCCATTCGTGCTCTTGTGCTACTCTCAATGTAGGAATCAGGAAGTCCAAGGGTAGCACAGCATTTTGGCCGAATACCATCTGAAAGGGGGTGGCTTGGAGTACCGTTTTGTAGGCAACTCGGTATGCCCAAACAGCATGGTGTAGCTGTTTGTCCCAATCAGAGCGTTTAGTGTTCACTAATTTCGTCAGTACATTGCATAAGATCTTATTAGTGCTCTCAGCTTGTCCATTAGCTTGAGGATAGGGGGCAGACTTCTTGTGTATTACCAAGAATTCTTGGAGTAGATTTTCAATCACTTCGTTCAAGAAATGAGTGCCTCTATCACTTACAAGCTCTATAGGTAGCCCGTATCTTGTGAATACATTCTCAAACAAGAATTTGGCAGTTGTTTGAGCATCGTTCTTTGTCGTAGCCTTTACCTCCACCCACTTGGTGAGATAATCTGTTGCAACAATGATATATTCCGCATGGGAACCCTTAGCTGGGGGATTAATAGGACCTACGAAGTCTATTCCCCACTTAGAGAATGCACGTCCACTCATCATAGGTTTCAGTGGCATCTCATCTTTGCGTATGGGATACTGAGTCCTTTGACAGACATCACACCGTTTCACATAGGTATGTGCATCCATGTGAAGGGTAGGCCACCAGAAGCCTGCAAATAGTATTGCCTTGATCACCCGATCCGGTCCAAAGTGTCCTCCTGCTACACCTTGGTGAGCAGTGTCCAAGATCTTGAGATATTCACTTTCATGGACACATAGCCTCAGGTAACCATCTTTACCACGCTTATATAGATTATCACCAATGAGTGAGTAATCCTGGGCTTCTTGTTCTAAACTCCTTTTCCTAGCCAGAGTCATGTCTGGAGGAAATGTGTTTGTCCTCAGGAAGGATACTAGAGGTTCACTCCAATCTGGCACAATGGATACTTGATAAAGAGTAGCGTGTTCCACAGGTGGTTTAGTACAACAGATTGGGCATTCCTTGCACAACTTTTGGACATCCGCTTCCATAGTCGGCCAATGCACTCCGAGTCTCTTTAGGGTCTGTAAAGTTCATTGCTTTGAGTAGTGTTGCTCCAACGCACCTACATGTGCTAATTCCAACCATTTAGCGTACTCATCCTCTTCTACGCAACAAGCCAAGATCCCTTGATCTGTGTGCTTGTACATACTTCCTGCCATGATGTGGTACTTTTGGGCTTTTACAACCTCTCTATTCCGTGTGTTTACCACTGGATGATTAGGCCCGTATGTCAATACTGGTACCAATGGCTTCGCCCACTGCGGCACCACTTCCAAATTAAACAAGTAAGCATCAGGAAGGTCATCTGATACTCCTTGTGGGGCTTCTCCCGATGTGAGCCTAGATAGATGATCAGCTCTCAAATGAGTCCTACCTTTTCTTACCACAACCTCAAAATCATATTCCATTAGCAAGAGAAACCATCTCACTAATCTTCCTGTATTGCATGGCTTGTTTACGAGATATAGCAATGCTTGATGATCAGTAAAAAATTTAAACTTATTTGCAAGCAAATAGTGTCTAAATTTCTTAAGTGCATATACCATGCCTAATCCTTCTCGCTCTGTAGTGGTGTAATTCCGTTCAGCCGCATTCAACTGTCTACTGGCATAGGCAATTGGAAGATCCATATTACCTTCACTAGTAGGTTGTGCAAGCACACATCCAATAGCATAATTGGATGCATCCACATGAACATGGAATGGCTTATTCCAATCTGGTGTGGTCAGGATTGGTGCTGAACATAATCTTCGTTTAAGCTCTTGGAAGGAATTCTCACATTCATCCGTCCACTCAAAGTTAGTCAGAAGTCCGTACATGGGCTTTGCAATGACAGCATACATGTGTATAAATCGTCGGTAATAACCACAATGCCCCATGAAAGCTTGTACTTCCTTGACATTTTTTGGCCTAGGTAGCTCTACTATAGCTCTCACTTTCTCTTCGTCAGTAGATATACCATTCTTTGACACTATGTGTCCTAGAATCTTGCCTTGCCTGACCATGAAAACACATTTTTCTGGGTTCAGGCAGACTTGATATTCTCTACATTTGTCAAAGATTTGTCTGAGTTCAGGGATAAGGGTTTGTCTAATGTTGGAATGAGCACAAAGATCATCAACATAGACTTCTAAGTTTTTCCTCAAGAACTCCTTAAATACATGGCACATCAGCCTCTGGAAGGTAGCTGGTGCGTTGGTAAGCCCAAATGGCATTACTCTAAAGGCAAAAATGCCCCATTCTATGGCAAAGGCTGTCTTATGCTGATCCTCTGGAGCTATGGCTACTTGATTGTAACCCAAAAATCCATCAAGGAAGTTGTACACTTCCTTGCCTGCCACTCTTTCTAAGAGATGTTCTGTGATGGGAAGCGGATAGTTATCTCGAATCGTGGTTGCATTAACCTTTTTCAAGTTAATACACACACGCAGCTTGCCATTCTTCTTGGGCACCACTACGATGGGGGATACCCATTCAGTGTGCTCAATTTCATAGATAAATCCAGCTTCGACCAGTCTATCTATCTCTTCTTTGATCTTAGCAGCGTAATTATCGTTATATGTGTAGGGCTTTTGCTTAGAGGGTTTAGCATCTGAGGTCATGGGGATGGTGTGTGAGCATATGTCCGGGTCAACACCTTTCAAATCCTTGTAACTCCAAGCGAATACATCTCTGTATTCTCTTAGCAAGGCAATCAATTCGTGCTCTTCTTCTTCTGTCAGGTCATGGCCTATATACGTGCATCTCTCCTCTCCTTCTTCTATGGCCACTACTATTTTCTTGGTAGTTTCTTTGTTATCATAGGCCTCTCCTGATTGTGCCTCTCGTTTAGGCATTCTAATCATGACCCTCCTGTCATCTATCTCATACTTCTTAAAATTTTCTGGGATCTCAAACAAAGATTCTTCCTCTTCTGGTGAGACTTCTCTCTTCTTTCGTTTCTTTCCTTCTTCCTTTGGGCTCACATGTGTTGCTAATCTTACATCGTTTGTAAGCTCTCCATGCCTCTGGGGTTGAAATTCTACTTCATGGAAGTATTCTTCATCTGATGCAAATGGTGGGTCCATAATGATAGACTCGAGATCGGAATCACTTGCATCCTCAAATGCATCAAGGCTAGGTTCGCATTCTTCTAGAACCGCTTCTCCCATGATTGGCTCTATGGAGAAGACTGAAATGTCATAGCCATCCTCATCACAGTGGGGTGTCCATTGTTCCTCATTGATGGCTACATCCATTGTTGCTAAAATTTCTGCCCAGCCGTGAGGTTCGAATTCCTCATCAGGAAAGACTACAGGTGCATAGGCTGGGTCTTGAATTGATCTATGTGTTTCTTTTGCACCTACCTCTCTGGCCTTCTCTCTCTTCTCTTCTTCTACTGCTACCTTGCACATCCATAGGTGAGTGTCTTCATGCATCCATGAGGATCCAGACCCTATGGAATGCACAGATTCCGTATCATCTTTGGCTCTATGGATGGGATTCCATTGGATAGGAGGGACGTCTCTATGAGAGTAATCTTTGAGATTGACTTTGGTCGTAACACCTAAGTGTTGCAGGTACAAGGAGTTGGTTCCCCAGTCCTGTACCACTTGCAACTGTCGCATAAATGGTCTTCCCAAAATCATTTCATAGGCATGATTTTTGCTAAAGTCACATATAGCAAAGGTATGCTCAAACTCGACACCACAAGTGGTGAGAGTTATTCCTTCTAGCAATCCTAGGGGTCTCTCGATGTGACCATCGGCCATTTGCAATTTCATCCTCGTGGGCCTGAGTGCCGGCTTGCCCCAACGCTTCCATAGAGAAGTAGTGGCAATTGCAACTCCTGCACCTGAGTCCAAAATTGCCTTGGTGGTGTACTCCTGGTAGGTGATGGGAAGATAGGTGTTCCCTTCTTCACCTTCACACATATCTCCTATCTTATCCAAGGGAATTTCTGGCACTGTCCTATGTGATCCTACCTGGGAACGAGGTTTTGCAACTTCAGATACTTGACTGGCTACATGTTTCCTCACTTTTGATCTATCCTTAGGCAGTTCTTCCAAAGTGATATCGCGCGGCACCTCGGTGTTCTTTACTACCTCCGAGTTCCTAGGTATGACTGAGTCGTCGTTTCTTACCATGACTGTGGGTGCTCTCATACACGTGGACTTTGCTTCCCATGGGCCTGTGAAGTGGGGTAGCTCCTGTATGGAATTAGACTCAAAGTCCAATCTCTCGTGAGACTGAGTACTCTCATGTTCCCCGTAAATAGATGGGATGTCTTGTGGGAATTGGTCGTGTGCATCATCCACAAGTTCAAAGGGAGGAGCGACTTCACTTTCGTTATCCCATTTATCTTCTTGAATCTCTCGTAGGAAGTCTGGTGCAAACCGATTCATAGAAGAAGAAGTGTCTGGCTCTGTAGAATTAGGCACATAAGCAACCTGGGAAGGAGGGCTTATTCTATCGTTGGCTCTCTCCTCGTTCTCATAGATGGCTGGAGCACAAACTTCCTGGGGAGGGTTACTTATTCTATTACTTTTCCGAACAGGCTCATACGCTCCCTGAGAAGGAATGAAGGCAACCTGTGGAGGTGCGTAAGCTTTCGAGGGGGGCTCATCTGCCTTTTGGGGGGGAAGATAAGCTTCTTGAGGAGGCACTTGGGCTTCCTGAAGAGGCTGGCTTATCCGTTCTCTTGCCCTTTCCTTTCTTTGAGGGGCAGGTTCCTTTTCTGATTGTGCCATTAGCCTCTCTATTCGTTCTAGGGAGGGGGAATTGTCTGGTTCAATGGAATTTGGCACATAAGCTTCCGGTGGGGAATGGGTCATGATTTTACTTACATTCTCCCTCCCTTGATTTTTTTCTTCCTTGGCAGATCTAGCGATTATTCCCTCTAATTTCTCTAGAAGTCCATCCAAGTGTAATTGCGTCCTGGCTGAGCCCGAGTAATTGAAAAGGCGACTAGCTTCAAACATAGTCTGAGCCAATGCGACCATTTTCGCGCAAAGCTTGGTTCGTTCTATCCCTAGGTCAGCTCTAGGGTAACACTTGTCATGATCTGTGACATTTGGCCCTTCTTGAATTCTGGCCTGATATGCTTTAAGCATCATGTCTATGTCTTCCGGAATGGGATCAGCTAATACTGATCCTACTCTAGGGGGTGGTGGAATCGTATGACGTGGGTTGGAAGGTGGCGGGTCGGATGGCGATGGGAATGGTGGTGATGGGATAGTGTGAGAGGGGGTTTGAGAGGTGATTTCAGTTATCCTAGCTTTGGTTTCTCTTATGCTTTCCTCAAGTTCACTCATCTTTTTAGCCCATTGTCTTTTCATTCTTTCTCGACTATCTTTCCACGCTCTAGTCCTTTTCTTTGTTATGCTCTCAGTTTCACTAGCCTCTGGGCTTTTTTCCTGACCTACACCCTGGTTTTGCTGCAGTGCTTGGGCTCTAGTGATTACTTGTACTGGTGCAGTGGAAGTCACGCTCCCTGTGGAGTCTACAACCAACCCAATCACATTAATGGGAGTGATTTTTGGCATATTATTAGGATTCTTAGGGCAATCTCGTAAGAGATGCTCTTTTCCACAATCTTGGCAAAAGCTTTGGATCGTCACTGACTGGTTTTGTGGAGGTGGAGGTAAGGGGCAATCACGAATGAGGTGATCTCCTTGGCATCTGTAGCACGGTCCTCTTGGGAATGGAGGTCTTACCTGCCTAGGTTGAGGCCTAGGGTTGGGGTTTGCATACATGACGTTTGCGTAGTCTGACTCCCAACTAGGTTCATTTGGCTCCACTATAGTAGGACTCACCATGTTCTGGAGACTGCATGTAGTACGCCTGGGGACTATCAACATGTGTAGAATCAAAGCTATGGTCATTGGGGTCACTGTCAGAAAGCAAGGATGTTACAGGGACTATAGCTCTGTTCAGGTTCTCTTCTGCAGCAGTGTACTTTACCGGAATCACATTGGCTGGGGCAGGGGGTTGTTGTGCTAACACAGGTTGAGGCCTTTGTTGGGCTTGATATGGTTGCTGATAAGGTGGCTGTGGCCTGCCATATGGCTGAGGAGGGTACGGGTTCTGGTATCTTCCTTGCTGCGGGTATGGCTGAGGGTAGGGTTGCCTAACTGCCTGCTTATTGTATGGGCAATCTTGTGCGGTGTGATTGGTGTATCTTTGTTCTATGGTGCAATATTGGCTATTTGGATTGACCTGGGGTTGTGCCATAATGGGACACACGTTTGCCATATGGTCGCCACCGCATGTATAGCACCTCTTCGTTGGGGTAAACCTCGGAATTTGTTTGCTAGAGACGCCTAGTTTCTGGGCCACTTTCTCTGCGAGTTCCTCAATTGATGTGGATTGCGTGGAAGAGTGACTAGATGCACTATCTGAATCTTTGTAGATTTTGGACAGCTCTAGTTCTTCCCCTAGGTTATCTTCAATGTCAATGCACATGCGTACACACTCTTCTATAGTCCTAGGGTCCTTCAGGTACACATAGGATCTCAATTTCGTACTCAGCAATCCATCAAGGAATAAGGCTACTTGTTTGGCAGGTGTGGGTAGCTCCGAAACAGGGCACCTTTCAAGGTATTGTCTAAATCTTCTTCTTGCCAATCTTACGGTCTCTTGGGGAGTCTGTTTGAAGCTGTGAATCAATGAGGAGGTATTGTGTCTTATGCCACTCTTAGAGAACTCTACAATGAAAGCCTCTAGGAGTTGGTCTATACATCTAAATTGTCGCTCATCCAATGGCTGAAACCATGTAAGTGCTGTGTTCCTAAGGGTTAGACCGAAGGCATTGTACTGTGTGAATAGATCCTCCACTTGTTCAGCTCTCAAGACTTGCTTGAACTCCGCCACATGATCATAGGGATCTCCTGTGCCATCAAAGTAATTCTTCATGGACTTAACTAGCTGGGTCGGTCTCAAAGTTCTTGTGTGCTCTCTAGGTCTCGGCAGAGGAATTCCATCCACATTTCTTTGGTTCCTGTGAGCTCTAAGTATCTCAGGTTCTACTCTATTCGTCTCCGTCCTCGTTCTTTCTCTGCCCACTGGGTTGGCAAAGCTTACTTCTGGTCTATCTCTACTTTTGTCTCTTTGCATTCCATGAGCTTGGGATGTTCCAGCTCCAGGCTGACCATAGGATACATTCGATCTTGGTTGGGGGAAAATGAATTCACCCTTCCAAGTGTAAGCATGCCTATCATTTTCTGTCACCACAAAGATCCTTTCCGAAGTGTGATCTAAGTAGGTCACTCTACCTGGGCTATCCGGATCCTTAAACTCATAGATCATGATAGTTCCTATATCAGTTGGCTGATTAGATTTATACCTCCAAAAGGCTTCGTCAGTTTCTCGATTGAGGAGCAATTCTATGCTCTTGTTGTCTTGGGGCACCCACTCAGGTGTGATAATCCTAGTGAGAACAGATTTGCCTCGGGGGGTTCTAGGTTCTACGCCCATATTTCCTTGTTCTAAGTCACCTAAGTCCGCTACTGAGATTACATTCCCAAATTCATCTGTCCTGTCTGGGTGACTGGTGACTACGTATATGGTTCCTTCTTTATCCAGGTATGCACCGTTTTCAAACTTGACTGCTGGGTGCTCTAGTCCAATGGATTGATCAGGATTTTTAATCTGGACCACGGATCTTCCTAGGCCGTCCTCATAGATGCTAGCACCTAATCGGTTGGTCCTAAGGTATTCCAACTGTGTTTTGTAAGGGCCTTCTACCCTGTACAAGTATGGCACACCTGAACTGCCCGTAGGTCTTTCCATGCCTTGAGACATCCCTGATTCACTGGTATCAGAGCTAGGGTAATGAGAGTGGTGACTCAACTGCTGGGCCCAAGACCTTGCAGTGTGATTGACACTAGCCTCTGAAGACCTAAGGCTTTGTCTCTCTCTTACTAGGTGTCGTCCTGATCTAAGGTTCATATGCCTAACTGATTAGCCCAATTTTTTCCAGGTACAACCACGTTTCTGAATCCTTTTGTATCGGTCACTTGGTTCTTTTTATGTTGATTATCGTGTTTATACTCTTGTCTGATATCACGTCGTTAGGAATACTTGAGTTTAATTTCGCACTTTAGTTTGGTCGTTTCACGTTAGGTTTTTTTTTTCCTTTAAAGTTGCCGTTCACACACACACAGGTTATCTCTTAACTTGCGCTTGATTTTCTTAGATAGTCTTTGATTTAGCTCGTGCCTATCGTTGCTTGGAATTACTTCTAACACTACCCGCACTTAGCCTAAACTAAGAATTGACAAAGAGTGTTGCGGGTTTTCCAACCTTGAGTTCCCTTCCTTGTATTGTTGCCCTGGTGTGCCCAGGACGCGTATTCCCAAGCTTGCACTTACTCTTGCCTTGCGTACTTTTTGCTTCCCTCAAAGGACCTGTAAAAGGCCCACTGTTAGCTCAAGACTTAAATTCAAAAGACAGAAACAATCATGTTTATTCATGTAACACTTCACCACTTGGCACTATGATTTTTTGGACACAACTCTAGAGATCCCTGAACTTTGATCCCCCTGGGTATGGTCAACTTCAAAATACCCTAGCAAATATTCTTGAGCTTAATTTAATTATAAACAGTCGATGTTTTTGTTGTACTCCCTGCGAGCTTTCCAACAAAACAAAAATCACGGCAAACGGATTTCGTATGAGGAAGTTATGCCAGTTCAGGGTTTTAGGGCTAAAACAGGTTTCAACTAGGTTATCAGGCAAACAGGAATTCTAGAGTTACTTGGGTCGTGCCCTCGTAATGCAATGCCACACCCTAATGTTTTTCCCACACTTGGCCAAAATTTAAACCACTATTTTTACCTTAAAAATTTGACCTAAATTGCCCTTCTAACGTGTTCGCAAAGTCTGTCGGTCGCGATTGACAGGTCAGTCGCGATCGACGTGTCGATCGCGATTGACAGGTCCGTCGTGGCTGTCAGTCGCGATTGACTGGTCAGTCGCGATTGACAGGGGTTACGAAAAGTCAATCAGTCGTGGTCAAAGGGTCGTTGACTCTGTCGGTCGCGATTGATGGGTCGATCGCGATTGACAGGTCGGTCGCGAGGGTCTGTCGATCGTGGTAAAACAATCGTTGACTGTGTCGATCGCGATTGACAGAGCCGTCGTGGTCTGTCTGTCGTGGTCAAACAGTCGTTGACTGTGTCGGTCGCGATTGATGAGTCGATCGCGATTGATGACTCGATCGCGATTGACACGTGTCACGCGTATGGTCCGTCGGTCGCGGTCAATCGGTCGTTGACTCTGTCGGTCGCGATTGACAGAGCCGTCGTGGGCTGTCGATCGCGATTGACGTGTCGATCGCGATTTACAGATCTGTCCGTCGTGGTTTGTCGATCGCGATTGACAGAGCAATCGCGATTGACAAAAATCTGAGGAGTTTCAAAATTCTAAGCACATTTTTGGGAAGCTCTAGGCCTGTAGATCATGGTTTTGCACTTTGTTTGGTGATTTGAGCATTTTTTCTGTCGGTCGCGATTGACAGAAGTCGGCGACACACAGACAGTTACTTCAAAATCCGTACCTGCGCAGAGTGTTGGGGACGATGATGTGACCTGTACCTGCAAGATAGCTCAAGAAACATGCAAAAACAGCACACGCAATTTCGCTCTCTCGCTCTCTCTCACAAGTGAAATGAGGGAAATGAGGTGGAGATGGGGATATAGTCAAAAAAGTGAAATTTTCGCGATGATGGAGATGGAGGTGGAAGATGGTGATGATGATGATGGTGATGATGGTGGTGAGGTAAGAAAGAGAAAAATAGGAAAAATAAAGAAATTACCTACAACTCCAACGCGTCAACTCTACGTCTTACCATCACACGCTCGTCCTCAAAGCTCGATCCCCGGCAACGGCGCCAAAATTTGGTGTAGCTCAGTGATGAGTAGCACCTCCTTTAATGTCAATCGGGGAAGACGTGAGGATGGTATGAAGACCTCGAGCAAGTGGCGGCACAAGTGTGTGAGTGAGAAGCACACTAGCATGCACACACATACACACACACGCGCACACACGGTAAGACAAAGAGGGAGAATCAATGGAGTTCTTAGATTACTTTCAAAAGCTCTTACAAGTCTGTTTCAATTACAATCTAACCCAAAAATGAGCTCTCTAGCTCCTTTTATAGTTTTTGACTAGCTTTGGCCCTGTTCAGACCTAGTGTCCGGCCTAGTTAAAAATTAGGTTCCAGGGCTTATTTGAGGGCTCAAACGAGATCTAAAAATTACGAAAATTGATAGGTAGAAACTTCTAAAGCTCCTCAAGCTCAAGGACTCCTTGGCTTGCACAAAATGGAGCTACAAAAATATGAAATGGTATTTACCATGGTGTTTTAGTGATGAGAATCACTTTTAATTGGTGTAAGGGTTTTTGAAAAGTTAAAGGGTTGCCTAAGTGCTAGATTTGCGTGGATGCTCATACTTACTTCTTCATGAGGAAAATTATTGGCCTATTTGCCAGATCTTCTTTGACTGCCATGTTTGCCTATGCTGTCCCTTCGCTCTGACTCTCTTCGTCTGGTGGCTCCTTCGGTTCCCTGACTGCTGCCAACAATCCTCTTATAGGCTTCTAGTAGGAATCTTTAGTCCTTGCATCATTGATTGTAGATGCTCTTCAAAAGTCTTACATATGACAACTCATTTGAAGTACCACAAAAGAAGAAAAAGAAGTTCTGAAAGGCACCTCTCTCTAACTCTTATCCCTTTTGCATGGGGATGCCCATCAAGCATCACTTTTCCATTTTCTTTCACACTATAGCACACATTGAAATAGAGGAGGACAAAGACATACGCATGCTTTGATTGCAGGAAGCTACTAGATTCTCTCATCAAACGCTCAACATTCTTTATGAAATTCATTCATCCTTTGGACCTTAGAGATGGTATTTCCCTTACAAGCTCCACTTGAAGCTTGATCATGTCAATATTCTCTCATCAAGTGGTCAACATTCTTCAAGAATATCTCAAACCAATGTTCAACCAGGATGCCATTTAGAGATAACATAACGAATTGATGAAAATAGGATACCACAACTCAATTCAAAAGAGGTTAATCAATTAATAAAACATAATAAGAAAGCAAATAAGGTGAATATGAACCCTAGTTCTATAGCAGAATAATGAGCAACAACATTGCCTAGATTCATGTGCATAGTACAAGTTAATTCTTCTTCTATTGATGTTCATTTTTTTCATAAAAAAAGGTGGAAGTTTGGCCAAAGCTAGTCTCCTTTTCTTGAATAAGATTGAAAGAACAACTATCATGGGATAAACTGAATGGCTTTGACCAATTCTTCCCCAATGTTTCCTTCGATAGTCTTAACCCCTCGAATGATGTTGTTTCCACAAATTATGCTTTCATATTTAAAAACAACTAGGAATTACGCTTTCATATTTCAAAGCACGCTTTTAATTGATTTTTTTTTTGCAAAGCACGCTTTTAATTGGTGATTTTATTTGATTAGATTTTCAATCAATGAGATCCGCAGGATGAAAAAAGGATCAATTGCTTATCTCTGTCATCAACCCTCATACTTTTTCTTTGTATGCAAGTCCAATCATTGAGATCCACTCTTTCGAATAACCTTGAATTATTTGAAAGTACATGAAAGGGGAGCATAACACCCATGGAAATACGGAATCCCACAAAGTAGGGGTCAGATATCTAACAATTGCTAAGATATAGAGTTGGGCTTCCTAGCATCCTACTCCAACAATTGCGCTCCTTACCCTTTTCTAGTGATTGCCCTCCTTGGTGCCCTCCTTCTAGCAACTAGGCTCCTTCTAGTCCTCTAAAAAAAAAAAATTGATTCTACATAGGGAATGGAAAGAGCCTATGCATGAGGAGAAAAGAGATTTAGAGCACAATAACACTTGGACATTAGTACCGAGGAAGAAATACATGAAGATCATTGGAAAGAAATGGGTGTAGAATGTAAATAAACACATAAATGGTAGTATTCCTAGGTATCAAGGCTTATAGCCATACAAGTGGATATGCAATGATGCTAGCTATGAAAATTATCTCATGGATGGCAAAGAAGCAACCAAAAATTTCCATATCCTCAATAGAATTGAAATATGGAGCATTATCATAAGCTACTTGTGAGCTCACATGGCTTAACACTAGTTTGGTACCAAAACAGGACACTTAAGTGTCCTTTTTTGACAAGTTTCCAAAAAATCACACACCTTCTACAAAGAGAATTTGAGAAAATCCTTTAACACACATATTAAATATAGTTCAAAGGTTAATGCAAAATTATAAAACACAATAAATCATGTTTTGTGTTCATGTAAACAGCCTCTCAACATGCTATGGTAGTGAACAGGATGAAAATTCCTAATCAAATGTATTTTTATCAAAAGAAAAACAAACATCATATGAAAGAAAAAATTATACACATTCCTTGAAACATAGATCACATAGTATGAACCTCAAACTCACTTAGAAAAATCATTTCAATTCAAATAAAATCAATTATTTTGACTTTGTACACCAAAAACAGCAACTAATTCTAATTATGGTTCAAACAAACTTATGGGAATCCATAGAAGTGTAAAAATGTGCCAACAATCAAACAAGTTATGAAGACAACAACCAAGGTATACACATATAAAATCAACTGATATGACTCTAGTCACCAAAAATAGACAACTAAAGCCTACGTATATGACTCAAAAGAATTTATGGACATCATTCAAGGTGTACACATTCAAGTTACCAAGTAGAAAATGTGTGACATAACAAACCAAAGCTTACATATAAGAGGCTAAATAATTTATTGAAATCCACCAAAATTTTCACATCTTTGGACATAACCAAGAATCTTTTGTTGTATGGGCTTTAACCAAATTCTATAGATACAATCATGAATAGTTTGTGGACACATATTCAAAATTCTTTGATATAATAAAATGATAAGGATCATTTGAAAACATTTCATCATTTCCGTCATGGATGCCATCTTCGTTTTGTCAAATGAAATATTTATGCCAATTATTTTCATTCTTATCACAATCACCATTGTGGATCACATATTATTTGACGAGAATAAGAATGAAACATGGCATGAAAGCATATTTTTGAAGGTTTAGTACTTAGAATAGCATTTAAATCATTATTATTTTTCATCATAATTTTTTATTCCACCTTTGGAGCTATGTTCTTTTCGTGAACATAGAAATACATGCTTTGCCAATTCAGCATGAAAGTCAACACCAAATGCAATGGCTACTAGTTCAAAGCAGAGGCCTTCTAACTTTGAATAAAAATATGCATTCAATTAGTATGAAGGTTATCCATTGATAACTTGCCAATTCTTTGCAATCTCACTTACACATAAGTTATAGTGAGCCATTCTTTAAAAGGTGCGATAAATGGCAGTGCTCTAGAGAAGACAAGTTTTGAGTCCATGTTTATCACTTATGTAAATATTCAACCTTCTCTAGAGATCCCTAGACACTTGCTTTACACTGCCAAAGTCCATGAATATCTTTCCATTTCCTAAAACATATCCAATTTGTCAAAATGATTGAATTGTGTTATTTTTTCAGTTATGCTAAAAGTTGAGTTTTCAGAAATCCCCATTTTCTTCTTCATTTAATAACCCATGTGAAGTTGTAAAATGTCAAAGATTATATTTTTCTCTAAAAGTACATGATGTGGGCTATCAAATCCAAGTGAGTATGCCATCAAAGCCTCAAGGGTGTCATCAAGAAAAATCAATCAATTCGGTGTAAAAGCAAGACACTTAAGTGTCCTAGTACAGAACTAGTGTTAAGACACTTGTGGTTGAGTTAAATTTGCTCGTCAATCGATTCCCAACCATGTGTGACATGTGTAGTGTGTACCTATCTTCTAACCCTATGTTCCATGCTAGGAGCATGCATATGGAGGTGCATTATCACTATATCAAAGGAGGTGCAAGTCCAACACATAAGTATCAAGGATTTGGTTTTTGACATGTTCACCAAAGCATTGCACTCAAACAAGCTAATGAAGTTCAAAAGAGGCATTAGAATGATGGCTTGGATGAAGACTTAAAGGTTGAGGCCTTGGGGGGAAGTGTTGGAAATCAAGCTCCAAACCTTTGGAGCATATGAACAACTGACATTTGGACCATCATGAAGCAAGGAGCAAAGCATGAGATCTCTTGCATTAAAATTTGAATTTGAATTCCCATCATGTCTCTTAATCAATCAACTATCACATGTAGGTGTGATGAATTCTATTTTCTAAAAAAAGAGGATCTTATCATTTAGAGATTTTTTTCCAAGTCATATACACACAACATGAACTTCAAATTGTCAAGATTCCTTGTCTGTTATGACTTTTAGGAGTTTGAATAAGCTAGTAAAACCCTTTACTACTATGCTTGTTTGAGTGGTTTCCTTTCTTCTTATGTAGTGATAGCTCACACACTATTTTGAGAGTCAAGGATCTAGATAGCTTTGAATGTACATTAGAGTTTCCTCTTTATATGTTATCCATTTATTTGGATCTTTGGATTGTCAAAATGGTATGCCAATCTTCTTAAGCTGGCTCAAATCTCTTTTGTTAAATGTCATTTTCTAGGCAACGTGTACTACTACACTTGACAATGTACTAGAACACCTAAAACAATTGGAAGAAGTATTTCAACACTGCATAGAAACAATTTTGAAATTTAACCCTACCAAATGTCACTTTTTGGTGACTCATGGCATTCTATTAGGGTAGCTGGTTTTGGCTCATGGAATGACTACTAACCCTTACAAGCTAATCTCAATTCTCAAACTTCCTAGATCGGCAAATGCCAAAGAAGTATAAAGCTTCTTAGAACATACACGGTATCATAAAGAATTCATACACATGTATGCAAAAATAGCATGATTGCTCTCATGTCTCACTAGCAAGAGCTTCCCTTTCCAATGGTTTGAGGAAGAAGAACCTACATTCATGTATCTCAAATAGAGGTTGGCATCTTCCCTTATACTCATTTTACTAGACTAGTGTAGGACATTTCATGTACATGTAAATGCAAGTTTATGTGTTGTGGGTGTCATCCTTACCCAATCTAGAAAAACACAAAAATTAGACGAAGCAATTCATTATGCAAGTAGGCTTCTCTCCAAACAAGAGAAAAAGTATAGCACCTTAGAAAGAGAGGCACTAGGTATTGTCTTCACCCTCAGAAACTTTAGACACTATCTACTAGGCACCACATTCACAGTGATTACTAATCGTCAAGCCATAAAGTACTTGTTAAACAAACCACAAGTTGTAGGAAGAGTACGAAGATGGTTGCTCCTCTTCCAAGAATTTGACTTTGAAATTGTACAGGGAAGTAGCAGGCAACATGGATGGGTGAGCCTTGCCTTTGGTTAATGGGTCCAAGTTGGGGCTCTATGTGGAGCCATGAGGCAACAAAAAAAGAGAACCTTTGTAAATAGTATTCATAGTTTGGAATCCTTATGTTCAATTGTCATTCTAATTGTCCCTAAATTGGCATCATAGCAATGTATTTGGTTTGCATTAATTTCATTTCAGTACATCAAGAAAGTAAATTGTACTCCCTCAAAAAATCACATGATACTTCTTCCACTCACTAGCCCTTCCCTAGAGACCAATTGCCCTTACAATTTCCCTGTTGCTACATTCACTACCCCTCACCTTGGTGACCTCTCCATGACTTCTCATACCCCTAGGTGACCCCCTCACTACTACTCCTTCCGTGGGCACTCTCTCCTATTCTTCCACTCTTTCGATCTCACTATTACTCCTTCCATCACCATTCTCTTCAATTCTTTCACTTTCTCAGTCTCATTACTACTCCCTCCTTGGGCATTCTCTCCAATTCTTCCACTTTTCCCTAGGCTGAACCTCTTCACTTCCATCTAGGAAAACCTTCCACCTCTTACTCTTCCTTTAAACTACCTCCAGTTCCACCCACTACCCTTCCCCTAAAAATACCACTTGCTCTCAAAGATTACCCTTCCCCTATTCCCACTAACATCTCAATATGTGATTGCTCACCTCCCCTTACCTCTACACCCATATCTTGAGAGACACTCAACCCACTTATCCACCTAGTGACCACTAGCCTTCCCTTATCTCTACACATACTCCTAGACAACCACTCATCCCACTCTCTCTTAGGCAAGCACTCACCTTCCTTTATCTCTAGACACATTCTTAGGCAACCACTCACCCCCACTCATCCCCATATGCAATCACTCACCCCCAACCTTCTCCAAGGTGACCACTCACCCCCTAAAAGATATTCCCATCCCCTACCCCTTCGTTTTGATACCTCTCCAACTCCACCGACTAACCACCCCCTTAATAGAACCACTCCATGTCAATGCTTACCCTACCCCTATTCCCACCACCCTATAGCCCTAGGTAACCTCTAATCATCCACCCTCCTAGGCAACACCTCCACCCTTTTTCCCATACAACTCTAGGTGACCCTCACCTTCACTTCTCCACCCTCTAGCCCTAAGTGACCTCTCCTTGTCAAGAGAAAGGAGATAAGGAAGAGAGCTCACTCACACACTCTCACCCTCAAAGAGGAGCACACACAGTTTGAGGCAAGGAAGAATAATTTTATTTTTCTTCTTCTTCTTCTTCTATACATAAAGAGAGTATATAAGAATGACCTAATACAACAATACAACTAGTGCAATATATAAAAAATAGTACATAAGGAAAGTACTAATGTGACTGAATGAATGAGCTGGAAAGAAACAAATGCGCCATTACTCTTAGTAGATAAATCTAGTAAAGCTCACTAAAGTATCTGTGACATATACTAGTGTGACCACTATACATGTCACAGAAATAAAAAAGTAATATGTGTCATCCTCGGTCATCACATGCTGAGCTTGATATCTTAACACTCCCCCTTAAGCTCAATGTCATGTTATCTAATCCAAGCATCTTCCAAAGCTTCTTCAACTTCTTAGCTCCAAGTGCTTTAGTGAAAATATCAGCAAGGTCAACATCAACACATCTATTCTCACATCAACAAGGTCAAATATCACATGCTAATACCTTTTCCTAATCAAATGATAAGGTACCTTTCTTCTAGCATGAAAAATAGGATCCCATGCTAGGTGTATGCTACTAAGTTTATCACAATATATGATGATATGAATTTTCACTTCCACACCTATCTATAAGTAGCATTTTTATCCATGATGTTTCACATGCTAGCATCGCAGCACCTCTTTACTTAGCCTCTATATCTGATAAGGCAATAGTGCGTTGCTTCTTACTACTCCATGTAATAGATGCACTTCCAAGTGAGAATCAAAAGCCACTAGTAGATCTTCTATCTAGAATATTGTGGAGAATAAGTTCTCCTATGCGCAATGAAAATGTGCAGTGAACCCGTGTATGTCCAACACTTAGAAAAATAGTTGCACCTTATATAGCTTTTGCTCTCTACACTAAACTCAAATGGGCATGTTCCTTTAGTCAATCAAATTAGAAAAAGAGATCTTTCTTACGAGCTATAAATAACTTAATTTGGACAAGTTTTGGTTATGAATTGCAACTGATGAAGATAAACTACCTGTCCACACAAATATGCTGAAAACTTCACTCTTGGGCTGATAACTCCCTGAATATATATCCTTTGAGGAAGATATTTGAGACAAAGAAAGTAAACACAAATAGATTTCCAACAAGCTACAAATCAAGTAATGGATGAGCTTTAATCAGGAAACTAAACTAATCAAAATAGACCACCTGTGCACCCAAGTATACTAAAAAATTAGACTTCACTCTCTGATAGATATCTCACATAATATAAATCCTTTGAATAACATATTTGGGATAGAAAAACTGTATGCTAAGAGTTTTTCAACAAGCTAAAAACAAAATAATTTGGATACGTTTTGGTTGGGAAATGTAACCGACTAAAATATGTTGAGAAATCCATGTTCCACCCTTATGTCCCAAATCACTTTTATTCTCATGCAAGAACATATATCCCACATGCAAGGGAATTCTCCCAAACTCCATATGAGCAAGGCCTCCCTTCACTCCACACAAGTCATTCCACTCTAGCTCATTGCCAAGAGTGTGCATCCTCTCCTCATGGAGTCACCATGCTCATACAACATCTTATGTAAGTCATTTCCATTTCTATTTTAATTCATTCACCATGTTTTGTTATCTTTTGTTCTGTCCTCCTTAGCTTGTTAGATGTGTGCATGTGATTAGAGTACGAGTAGTCCTTTGGTATCAGAGCATAGGTTTAGAATTTGTTTTTCTCTTGTCATTTGCATTTACATCATGGTAGTCATCTTTCTCTTCCCTCCCTCCCTTCTTCCCATATCATAGTAAGAGTGCCTTTCATCACTATTTCCATTCTTCTCTATTTCCATTCTTCTCATCCCTCTCACCCTCCCATATATCGCTTTTTGATAGTACTTGTAAAATTTATGAGTTAATCTTCTTATTCATCAACTTTTTGGAGCTTGTAATTCAGTTTGCAAGTGCTTATCAGCACTCCAACATCTCATAAAAGTGCTTATAGGCACTCTTCTGAAGTCATGTATGCAATAGTGAACAAGGGGATGACAAATGTTTTGTTCGAGTTATGTTTTTGAAGAACATGGTCATTCTTTGAACATCGAATGAGGTATCAAAGGTCTCTTAAACTTGCCAAAATCAAGGAGTCTTTTGTATTGCATGCATCACAAGTTCTAGCCCTCATCAGCAAGCTCTACATAGCAAACATCACTCGAAGAAGATTGAAGCAATAGTGTTTCCTGGAAGGTAGCTCCTACATGAAGGTAGCAGCTAAGCTTCTTGACACTTTACAATTAGATTTCACATGAAAAGTTGGATAAATGGCCTACCAATAGCACATTCGATGAGAAAGAGTTCCCCCATGAGTAACAAAGGCTTGTGCGCTAATTAGATGGTTCCTTTGCGCAAAAGGGAAGTGTTCTAAGCTGTAGAAGAATTGTACTCACCAAAGCTTCTGAGCAGCACCTGCGCGGGCTCGCTTTCAAAGATAGCAACAGATGAATGCATGGAAATTTCCTTTCAAGCAGAGAAAATGTGAACTATGGATTGTTTAGTGAATCGGTGCTGCAGAGAGAACGCGAGAAGAAATGCATAATGGAGTTGCACTGCAAGAGTCTATAATTGAATGCATAGAGAGGACACACGAAGAGATGCACAGTGGAGTTAGACATGCTACAATAGAGAATCCAATGGCTTCTTACCTCCACATCCATCGTCTACCACACAAAGTAGCGCTTCATCACCAACTCAATGCGCACAGCCCCACTAAGGCAAAGCAGTATGGCGCAGTGGAAGTATGTAGATGAAGAGGAGATGCAACTCCGCTTTCGTAAGTCTGGAGTCTATAGTGGATGAGAGTTGTGTTGCAATAAATGAGACACGTCAATACCATATTTTCAATTATCTTCTGATGTGATTCCTATGAGGAACAAGCGCTGATTGTGGAAATCATATTGCCCTCGCAGATTCATTATTTTTCACGAAAAGAGGCAAAGGATGAATGAACTTGCACAGTTCACAGAGTCTCTTGCACAATTCATAGAGTCTCAGGTGTTAGAATGATTATAATTTTCATAACCAATGATGTCACATACAGAAGTGGTTTAGCCCGTTGTTCATGTGAATGACTGGACAGAAATATGCACATCAGATTTTGGTCACTGTAGGAGTCCAAAGGCACCATTTCTCTTTAATAAAGAGAACCAAGCAAGAGACACATTTTTTTCGTTAAAATGTCTCTGAATGCAAACTGTCAATGTTTCGGTGTAAGGGGATTAGACACTACCACCTTAAGAGTGGTAAGACCTTCCCCAAGTTCATCTTTTGCTCATATGTACATCATCGATAAGTTCTCTCCTGAGTCGCACAAAGGATACATCTCCACATAATCCTTTTCAAACATATGACATACAAAGCCCACTATATCGCCAAAGATAATGTTAAAAAAAGATTTCACTAAAGTGACGACAAGGAAGACAAGTCTAGGACAACAACAGAGGGGGACTACATGAGAGGATCCCATCAATGGATCCTAGTAAGGCTATAAACAAAGGACAAAGAAGAGGGCCCTACAAAGAAACCCAACAATAGATCACAACAACAAGGCAAAATGAGTCATCAAGAAGAATATGCAAATGGATCAAGAAAACGCTACCTATCCGATGTTGTAAACCGTAAAAGTCTAGGGATCCCATATGTCCCTAGATCCCGAGACACCATGGATTCCATATGTTCATGGAACTAAAAACCAAGGGATGCCATATGTCCCACACTTGGATGCCATATGTCCAAGATATGTCTAAGGATCCCATATGTCCTTAGATCCTAAAAAACCAATGGACTAAGTGATCCCATATGTCACTAGTCTCCCATATTAAAAACAAAAGGGTCATCACATGGAGGGGGGGTGTTGAGAGTTCCATGCTCCACCCTTTTGTTCCAACTCACTTTTATTCTCATGCAAGCACATATATCCCACATGCAAGGGAATCCGCCCAAACTCCATATAAGCAATGCCTCCCTTCACTCCACACAAGTCATTCCATTCTAGCTCATTGCCAAGAGTGTGCATGCTCTCCTCATGGAGTCACCATGCTCATAGAGCATCTTATGTAAGTCATTTCCATTTCTATTATCTTTTGTTCCTTCCTCCTTACGTTATTAGATGTCTGCATGTGAGTAGAGTAGGAGTAGCCCTTTTTCATTTCAACGAAATAGACTACATGTCTACACAGGTATGTTGAGAAACTAGACTTCACTCTTTGACTGATATCTCAGAGAATATATATGCTTTGAAGGAGATCTTTGCTACACACAAATCACATGAGATACGCTTTCCAATGAGTGTCTAAATACAAGAAACAGCTACATATACATTGAGATATGAGCTCCACAACAGAGCTATGTACAAAATGACGTTCAGCTGGAAGGAGTCTATGGGAAGACAAAATGACAAAATGACCAGATCCGACTATTGGGAGCTCTTGCCTCTTTCTCTCCTTGTTTGGAATGTGCTCCCACTCCACTTTTATAACCAATGAGCATGTGAAGAAGTTTGTGCCTCCTTAACTCACCACTTTCATTTGATTGCCCACTACATGTCACTTACTACACGGCAGATAATGTATCTTTTATTCATCATGAATTTTGACTAGAATTTTTTTTTCTTTTCTCTTCTTTTCCTTTATCTTTAGATTTGGTAAATGTATCCAAGCATAGCTCATGTGAAAATGAGCTTGTACATTTATCTTCAACACTCCCCCTCAAGCTCATTTGGGAGTTATCTTCAACCATGTCCTAAAAATTTATCACATCCTTGAAACCTTTAAGTTTAGAAGCATCCAAAAACATTGTAAACATATCTGCAACCTGCTCTTTGGTTCTGATGAACTTTATCTCCAAATCTTTGCTCAATACCTTCTCCCTTACATAATGGTAGTGGACCTCTATGTGCTTGCTCCTTGCATGAAACATAGGATTGCTTGCCAAGTAAATACTTGATATGTTATCACCGTATATAGGGATGGTTCCAACTTGCACTTCAAGATTAGCCAAAAGCTTTTTAATCCACATTGCTTCACATGTGGCAAATGCTAATCCTCTATATTAAGCCTTCATGGAAGTGCAACATTAGGTTGTTTCTTTGAGCTCCATGTGATAGGTTTGCTTCCTATCATGAACACATAACCTGAGGTTGATCTCCTATCTTCCTTTGAACCTGCCCAATCATCATCACTAAAGCCTTTGACTAACAATTCTTCATCAAACTTGTAAATCAAAGCATGATTAATTGTATTCTTTATGTATCTCAACACTCTCTTGGCTGAATTTAAATGTTCACTTGTCGGGGCTTGCATAAATTGAGAAAGTACACCAAGAACATAAGATAAATTAGGTCTTGTAATGTTTGCATAGATTAATGATCCTACAATTCTTCTATATGTCATTACATCTTCCAATAGTTCTCCATCATTTTAGCAAATCTTTGTATTTGTGTCCATGGGTTGAGTGAGTGGTTTGCATTCACCCATTCCCAATCTGAAAAGAACATCCAACAAGTACTTCCTTTGCATCAACTAGATGCCACTTTTTCCATAAACAACTTCAATTCCTAAAAAAAATATTTCAGCTCTCCAAGATCTGAAATTTTAAACTCCTTACCAAGCTTCCTTTTGATATCTTTAATCCTTGTAACATCATTTCCGGTTATGATGAGGTCATCGACGTATATGCAAATATATACCTCTCTATTTTCTTCCTTGTTCATGTACAATGAAGGATCTCCACTACTTAGGTTGTATCCACAGTTAGTTAGATATTCTACCAATCTCTGATTCCATGATCTTGGTGCTTGCTTCAAGCCATAAAGTGCCTTTTTCAACCTGCAAACAAACTCTGGATGGTTTTCTTCTTCAAATCCAACTAGTTGACTCATGTATACCTCTTCTTGTGGTTCTCCATTGAGAAAAGCATTTTTGATGTGGAGTTGATCTAATGGTTGTCTCCTTGAAGCACCAATCGCTGTTAATGTTCTGATTGTTCCCATCTTTGCAACAGGGCTGAAAACTTCATCATAATCTATGCCTTGTGTTTGTTTAAATCCTTTGGCAACTAATGTAGCTTTATATCTAGCTAGTGAACCATCAACATTCCTCTTTACTTTAAACACCCATTTGTTTGGAACAATCTTCATACCTTCTTTCTTTGGCACTAGCTCCCATGTGTGATTATCTTTGAGAGCTTTGATTTCTTGTTTCATATCTTGCTTCCATTCCTTTTGTATGCAAGCTTCTTCATATGTCTCAAGCTTTTTGTCTTTGATAACCTGCATCATGTATGTAAAATGTTTCACCATGAAACTATCATAACTCAACCTTTGATTTGGATACCTTGCCCTTGAAGATCTTCTTTCATTGCCTTTAGGAAGTTGCTTCTTTCGCCTATTCAACTTTACCTTCGGAGTGATTACCACTTCAAATTCTTCTTCACTTGCATCTATCTCACTCTTTGGAGTAGCAGTTGCTTCTTTGGCTCTACTATGAGCTGAATAATTTTTGAGACAAAGAATGACTCCCCTTCCATGTTGAACATTCTTCATTTGATGTAGATGCCTCTGGACCTGAAACCTTTGTGCTTGACTGTTGAACTTCTCTTTGATTTGTTCCTGCATAATCATCATAATCCTCTTCAAGAATCATTTCCTTTCCTTTATCTTCATACCACAGTCTCAGTTCATCAAAGACCACATCTCAAGAGACTCTTACTTCCTTTGTTCTAGGGTTGTAACACTTGTATCCTTTTTGCTCCCTCAAGTAGACAATGAAAATGCATTTTTCTAACCTTGGTTCCATCTTTGTTCTAACTTCTTGTGGAATGTGAACAAAACAAACACATCAAACACTTTGAGGTGTGTAAGATTAGGTTTCTTACCAGAATATACCTCCTCCAGAATCAAGTGATGTATTCCCAATTTTGTGCATCTCTTCATCAAGTAAATGGTGGTTGTGGTAGCTTCAACCCAATAGTACAATGGTACCTTCATCTCGTTGAGCATGCATCTTGCAATTTTAGCAATTTTCCTATTTTTCCTCTCATCTACTCCATTTGGTTGTGGTATATACCTACAAGTAAACTGCCTTTTGATCCCATTCTCTTCTAGAAAATCTGAAAATTCTTTGGAGACTTATTCTCCTCCACCATCGGACCTTAAGGTTTTGGTAGACCTTCATGTTTCTTTGTCAACTTCAACTTTGAACCTTTTGAATATAGAAAACACCTCTGAGTTTTGCTTTATACAAAATAGCCATACCTTTCTTGAGTGATCATCGATGAAGGTGACAAAAAATATATTATCAACCATTGACGCCTCTTGGGTTGGACCCCATACATTCATATGTATCAAGTCCAAGACATTTGGGGCCACATAATTGCTCCTCTTGAATGGCTGCCTCATTTGCTTTCCTAGTTGACAAGCTTCACATAACTCATGTAGTCCAATGCTATTAAATTTTGGAAGACTTCTTACCACTTCATGTTTTCTAATGTTCTTCAGCTTTGGAAGGTTGATGTGTCCTATTCTTTAGTGCCATAACTCCAACTCTGAAATCTTCTTGTTCCCACATTGAATGTACATGATCTTTCCATGTGGATGTTAGACGTCCAAAGTGAACATCCTTCCTTCTCTTCTACCTCGAGCAATGACCTGGAAGCCTTCCTTTGGATTCTTTATGAAGCACTCATTCTCATTGAATATGGCATGATAAACCTTCTCTACCATTTGTCCTATTGAAATCAAGTTCTTTGATATTGTCCGAACATCAAGAACATTAGATAGTACCTTTGCTCTACTTGTATCTCCAAGACTTATATCTCCAATATGTTCAATCATGTGTTTAGTATCATCACCTCTTTCAACACATCCTTTTCCACTTGGTACCTGTAGATTAGTGAACAAACTTCCTTGGCATGAAATATGGTTACTACAACCTGAATCAATGTACCATTTTTTGTCATCTTCACAAGAGCTTCTATACTCATGCCTCATTGCAAGTAGTGTGTCCTTGCTTCCTTCACTTGAGGTGCTTGCATAGTTGCTTTGGCTCTGTAGCTCAGTGATGAGTGGCACCTCCTTTAATGTCAATCCGAGAAGATGGTACCTGTGTATTTACATCTGGTTCCTCATTGTTGGTTGGGCTGGCCATGTGGACATCTTCTTGAGTGGTGGTAGGGAGGGCGGTAGAGACTTCCATTTGAATCATCTTCCCCCTTCGTGGTCGTGTATCGATCCTTCGTTGATCATATTGAGGAGGGTTGCAATGTAAAATGATCCTCATAGCTTCTATAATCCCATATGTCTCTGCCAAAAGGTTCAATGATTCCACAAAATGGGGGTCCGCGTTCTCTGCTTGAAGCATTTGATTCACCATCGCTCTATTTGCCTCCTCTGATAGCTTATGCCTCTTTTGTACCTGCTTGATCGTTTTGTAGAGCTGTTTAAGTTGTGCGGTGTAAGCAGGGGCATCCTCCTCACTCTTCTCCGTTTCATTCCTCTGCATCTCCACTTGTTCATGTGTGCCTCCCACCTGCGTGCATTGTGTCTCATCCTCCCAATGTACTCTTCGTGCTTCACCATGTGGTCATGCTCTCTGGGATGAAGATTCAGGGCCGTCGGTCTCAGAGAAACACTCACTCTTAGATAAGTGGGTTGTCTGCAGGAAGCTTTCAAAGTCAAAATTTGGATCCTCTGCCAAAGTAGCCATGGATGCAAAATCAACATATGTGGGTAGTGGAGGGGCTGATGGAGTGGGCTGTACCATACCCCCTGATTGTGGTCCTTGGAGATGGATAGTGAAAGGGGCTACTTGTTCCTCTTCTCTGAGGGAAGCTTCTGTGGTGGCCTCACGAGGGATTAGAACCTGTGAAAGCGAACCACACATTCTTTTTGCGGGTTGCACCCCTGACTTCCGCCCTTTGAAGAATTCCAGTTGTGAGTACTTAAGGGCCCTTGCGATCGGTACATCATAGGCAAGGCATTTGTAGATAATTCTTGTAATGGAACAACAGCCATTCAAAGTAGGCTTCCGTACTCCTCGCTTGCCTACTTCATATAACTGGTCCAGGATCCACACGGGCATTTTAATTGGCAAGCCTCCAGTCTCTGCTAGGTATAATCCATACCATATTTTCTTATGAGGTTGGGTGAACCGGTCTTGAGCTGGAAAAGCGAAGTGTTGAAGGCACATCCGTAATGGTATGGTGATGTTGGGGGTGAGGGCGCACATTTCTTTCAACTTCTTGATTTTATTGTTCTTCATGGACTCCGGTATCAAGGGATCCCGGTCAGAGGGTACATGAGTGCCATACATCTGAAGGGCTTCCCTGATTAAAGTAATATTCAACTCAAACTTCTTCATTTCCTCCTGGTTTGATAGAGAGGGCACCAGGAATATGCCTGAATTATCTTTATCTCCTATTGCCTTCAATGTGGCAATCAAGTAGTAGCACCTCAGAAAATCAGGTCTAGGTAAAGCTGCACTAAAATAATCTTGCAACCCCGCTTTCAGCCAAATATCTTGAAGAGGAGCTGCATTCTGTAAGGTTTCAAATTCTCTTGAGAAGAATTGAAATGTCCACCAGACTCCTCCGAATTCCAACTTGGACTCCCATATGTGGTCTGCATCTCCCAAATCTCCTGGCATCTCGTTGAACCAATGAGAATGCCCCTTCACTCTTTCTGTTAGGCCACTTGGAGGATCCGAGATAGGAATTCTTCTCACATTCAAAAGCTCTTCCGGCCTTGCTGTCAGTGGCGCTTCCACAGGCATGGTATCCCAAATGCTTTGAGTATTAGTGCCCGCCTGGGAGCTTGTTCCTACTACAGCTGCCATGACACTTCTGATGCTTATCTGCTAGAAGAAGGAAGGCACATTAGTGTTGCATAGGAAACAGGATGTAATAGTGTTCCCTCCACAATACTAACATGACAATCGAGATGGTTAGTGGTTAGAGATGAAGTGTTTGTGATAGATGTGAGTGGGGATTAGTGGTTAGTGTCATTCTAGATGCATACTTTGGATATGCAAGGTACTCAGAATGCATCTACTTCAGAGTGGATGGATTTACAAAATGGGTCTGGGGGTTTGATACATGGTTTAATTCTCCAGACTTTGTTTGAGGATTCATGGCTTCTTGAGCTGATGACGGTTAAAGGTTCATGGACTAGATTGTGCTGGATTTGGGACCTTTTGGGTACCCTTTTCCAGACATTCCTAGGTTTGACCGAGTGCGTGTTAGAGTGGGATGTAAATAGAGTTCCTGAGTTGTTTGCCAAGAAGACTTGCGAGTGTTGAATTGTGCTAGTGACTAGAGTTGGAGCTATTTGGGCTCGTAAGCAGGCCTTGGGCACCCATATCTGCCTAGCATTGGGGCTAGCCTTCATTGACCGCTTAGGGACCCAAATAGATAAGGTATGCCTAGAGTGTTGACTAGGGATCTCCTTCGTTTTAGTCCTTGACAATGTGGCTTGCTTGATGCTCTTTTGAGACCCTATCTTTGGGGCCGTGATTTTTTCCCCCTTGCGTATCCATATCTGTTTCATGCCACGAGGCACTTCATACTGCCGAAGTTGGTGCTCATGCTTCTTGTTCATCGGTCTCCTCAGTGTCGGGTGTTGTTGGGCCTTCCCCTTGAGATTCTTCTCTGGAACAGATGGGAGTTCCTCCTCGACTTCTGTACCTTTGGCAAGAGTGACAATCCTCTACACCATAGAACTTTGGTCAAGAATAACATTATCTTCATGTGGGTTCCTGGAGGGACCAGGAGTTGGTGCCTGTTCTAATGGTTTGAGTGCTTGCTTTTCTAATTCAATCGTAAGGCGGCTTTGGCCTACCCAAGCCTGAAGAAGTCCACTTCTTAGGTTGAGGTTGACTACGTGATCATAGATCCAGTCTTGGCCCAAGACGAGAGGTTCGGTAAGATCCTCATCTTCACATACTAGTACTTTTGCTGGCATGAGGACCTCTTGAATGTAGAGGGGAAGTTCCACCTCTCCCATGCAAGGGGTTTCAACACCTCCTAATCCTATCAGATATGCTTCTAGGGATTTTACCTCCAATTGCAACTGTTGCCAATATGAAAGCCGAACTGCACTAGTGGCCGCTCTTGAATCAATTAAAGCTCTCACGGTCCTTGCACTCTCTCCTTGTCCTACTTCTAGGGTCACAAAAGGTCGTCGATCAACTATCTTACGGGCCAGTTCACTCGAAGCCTCGCACATGGCCATGTGATAACCTAGAGCTTCATGAGCGTCAGTCATGGGTTGATCTCTACCTTGCCTTCTCAATTTCATTCGTCGAATGCGTTCTAAAGCTTCAGCCTGTGCTTCTTCTTGAATTCTCTTTTCCTCATCCTTATGTTTCTTTGCAGTAACGAGTCGATTGAGCATTTCTTCGGTTAGGGGTTCTTGATATAACTTGACTCTACATCCGCTTATGTAACTTAGTAGTATGTCACCCTCTAGAGTGGCTAGTTGTACTGCTCCACTTGTGGAGATCCTATTGATAATCATTGGTCCATAGCCTCTTTTCTCTAATTTTCGTGCATGTTGCTTCAATGTGTAGACTAGGACTAGGTCTCCTGCTTTCAAGCCTTTATCCTTCACATGTGTATCAAAATACGCCTTTTGCCTCTTCTTCGCTACATAGATTCCTTCTGCAGCTCTCAATCGTGTCTCACCTAGACGTTCAAGATCAAAGATTCGAGAGGAGAGTTCATGGCCTGTCCAGTCATGCTCTTGTGCTACTTTCAATGTAGGTATCAAAAAGTCCAAGGGTAGCACCTCATTCTGACCGAACACCATCTGAAAGGGTGTGGCTTGGAGTACCGTTTTATAGGCAACTCGGTATGCCCAAACAACGTGGTGTAGTTGTTTGTCCCAATCAGAGTGTTTGTTATTCACCAATTTAGTCAGCACATTGCATAAGATCTTATTTGTGCTCTCGGCCTGACCATTAGCTTGTGGATGATAGGGAGCAGACTTCTTATGTATCACCAAGAATTCTTGGAGAAGGTTTTCTATGACTTCATTCAAGAAGTGTGTGCCTCTATCACTCACCAACTCTATTGGCAATCCGTACCTCGTCAACACATTTTCAAATAAGAACTTTGCTGTTGTTTGAGCATCATTTTTTGTAGTGGCTTTCACTTCTACCCACTTGGTTAGATAGTCTGTGGCCACGATGATATACTCAGCATGTGAACCCTTAGTTGGGGGATTAATAGGACCCACAAAGTCTATTCCCCACTTAGAGAATGCACGTCCACCCATCATAGGCTTCAATGGCATCTCATCCTTGCGTATGGGATACTAGGTTCGCTGACAAACCTCACACCTCTTCACATAGGTATGTGCATCCATGTGAAGGGTGGGCCACCAAAATCCTGCAAATAGAATTGCCTTGATCACCCTATCTGGACCGAAGTGTCCTCCTGCTCCACCTTGGTGAGCAGTCTCTAATATCTTGAGGTATTCGCTCTCATGAACACACAGTCTTAGGTAACCATCTTTACCACGTTTGTATAAATTATCACCAATGATTGTGTAATCCAAGGCTTCTTGTTCCAAACTTCTTTGTCTGGCCAAAGTCATATCTTGAGGGAATGTTTCCATCCTCAAGAAGGCTACTAATGGTTCACTCCAATCTGGCACTAAAGACACTCGATAAAGAGTGGCATGTTCCACTCGTGGTTTAGTGCAGCAGATTGGGCATTCTTTGCACATTCTATGGACATCAACTTCCATGGTTGGCCAATGCACTCCTAGTCTCCTCAGGGACTTTAGGGTTCGTTGTTTTGAGTAGTGTTGCTCTAATGCACCTACATGTACTAATTGCAACCACTTAGCGTACTCGTCCTCTTCCACACAACAGGCCAATACTCCTTGCTCCGTATATTTGTACATACTTCCCGCCAAGATATGATACTTTTGAGCTCTTACTATCTCTCTATCTTCTGTGTGCATTACCGGGTGATTAGGACCGTATGTCAATACTGGCACTAATGGCTTAGCCCACTGCGGTACAACTTCCAAATTAAACAAGTAAGCATCAGGTAGGTCATCTGACACTCCTTGTGGGGCCTCTCCAGATGTGAATCTAGAGAGATGGTCTGCCCTCAAATGAGTCCTGCCTTTCCTCACTACTACCTCAAAGTCATATTCCATTAGTAAGAGAAACCATCTTACTAATCTGCCTCTATTACATGGCTTGTTTACCAGGTACAGTAGAGCTTGGTGATCAGTAAAAAATTTGAACTTATTTGCAAGCAAATAGTGTCTAAACTTTTTAACCGCATATACCATGCCTAATCCTTCTCGTTCGGTGGTGGTATAGTTCCGTTCAGCTGCATTTAGCTGTCTACTAGCATAGGCAATTGGAAGATCCATATTACCTTTGCCTGTAGGTTATGCGAGTACACATCCAATAGCATAATTGGATGCATCTACATGAACATGAAAAGGCTTATTCCAATCTGGTGTGGTCAAGATTGGTGCTGAACATAATCGCCGTTTCAGCTCATTGAAGGAATTCTCACATTCATCAGTCCACTCAAAGTTAGTCAGAAGTCCGTACATGGGCTTTGCAATGATAGCATACATGTGAATAAACCGGCGGTAGTAACCATAATGCCCCATGAAAGCCTGTACTTCCTTGACGTTCTTTGGCCTAGGTAGTTCTGTGATGGCTCTCACTTTCTCTTTGTCAGTGGATATGCCGTTCTTAGACACTATGTGTCCTAGAATTTTGCCTTGCCTGACCATGAAAACACACTTTTCTGGGTTCAGGCAGACTTGATATTCTCTGCATTTATCAAAGATTTGTCTGAGTTCAGGTATATGGGTTTGTCTAATGTTGGAATGAGTGCAAAGATCATCAACATAGACTTCCAAATTCTTCCTCAAGAACTCTTTAAACACGTGACACCTTAATCTTTGAAAGGTAGCAGGTGCATTGGTAAGCCCGAATGGCATTACCCGAAAGGCAAATATGCCCCACTCTGTGGCAAAAGCCGTCTTATGCTGATCTTCTGGTGCAATGGCTACCATATTGTAGCCAGAGAATCCATCCAGGAAGCTGTACACTTCCTTGCCTGCTACCCTTTCTAATAGATGCTCAGTAATAGGAAGTGGATAATTGTCTCTAATCATGGCAGCATTAACTTTTTTAACGTTAATACACACACGCAATTTTCCATTCTTCTTGGCCACAACCACAATGGGGGATACCCATTCAGTGTGCTCAATCTCATAGATAAACCCAGCTTCTACCAATCTATCTATCTCCTCCTTGATCTTAGCAGCGTAGTTATCATTGTATGTATAGGGCTTCTGCTTAGATGGTCTGGCATCTGACGTCATGGGAATCGTTTGTGCCTCACGTTTAGGCATTCTTATCATGACTCTCCTATCGTCTATCTCATATTTTTTAAAGTTTTCAGGGACCTCAAACAAGGATTCTTCTGCCTCCGGAGTGACTTCCTTCTTCTTTCTTTTCTTTCCTCCACTCTTAGTGGCTACTTGTGTGGCTAACCTCACATCATTCGTGATTTCTCCGTGTCTCTAGGGGTAAGCTTCAACTTCATAGAAGTATTCTTCATCTGATGCAAAAGGTGGGTCCATAATGATTGACTCTAAGTCGGAGTCACTTGCATCCTCAAATGTATCAAGGCTAGGTTCGCATTCTTCTAAAACTGCATCTCCCATGATTGGCTCTATTGAGAAGACTGAAATGTTATAGCCATCCTCATCACAGTGGGGTGTCCACTGCTCTTCATTGATGGCTACATCCATTGTTGCTAAAATTTTTGCCCAGCCGTGAGGCTCAAACTCTTCCTCAGGAAAAACTACAGGTGCATAGGCTGGGTCTTGAATTGATCTATGTGTCTCTTTCGCACCTACCTCTCTGGCTTTTTCTCTTTTCTCTTCTTCTACTGCCACTTTGCACATCCATAAGTGGGTGTCTTCATGCATCCATGAGGATCCTGATCCTATGGAATGCACTGACTCTGTGTCATCCTTGGCTCTATGGATGGGATTCCATTGAATGGGCGGTACGTCTCTATGAGAGTAATCCTTGAGATTGACTTTGGTTGTAACTCCTAAGTGTTGCAAGTATAAGGAATTGGTTCCCCAGTCCTGTACTACTTGCAATTGCCGCATAAATGGCCTTCCCAAAATCATCTCGTAGGCTTGGTTTTTGCTAAAGTCGCATATAGCAAAAGTATGTTCGAACTCAACACCACATGTAGTGAGAGTTATGCCTTCTAGCAATCCCAAGGGCCTCTCAATATGGCCATCGGCCATCTGCAATTTCATTCTCGTCGGTCAGAGTGCTGGCTTGCCCCAACGCTTCCATAGGGAAGTTGTAGCAATTGCAAATCCTACACCTGAGTCCAAAATTGCCTTGGTTGTGTATCCCTGATGGGTAACTAGGAGATAGGTATTTCCTTCTTCTCCTTCACTCATGTCTACTATCTTATCCAATGGTATTTCAGGCACTGTTCTATGAGATCCTACCTGGGAACGCGATTTCGCTATGTCTGGCACTTGTTTGGCTACATGTTTCCACACTTCTGGCTTAACTTTGAGTAGCTCTTCTAAAGTGAGATTGCAGTGCACTTTAGTGTTCTTTACTACCTCTGTATTCCTAGGTATGATTGAATCTTTGTTTCTTATCATGACTGTGGGTGCTCTTGGGCAAGTAGACTTGGTTTCCCATGGGCCTGTGAAATGTGGTAACTCTTGCAAGGAATTAGACTCAAATTCTAACCTCTCATGAGAGTGGGCACTTTCCTGTTCTTCATAAATAGAAGGGATGTCCTGTGGGAACTGATCATGTGCATCATCCACGAGTTCAATGGGAGGAGGGACTTCACTCTCCTTTGCCCACTTCTCTTCTTGAATCTCTCTCAGGAATTCTGGTGAATACCTATTCATAGAAGAAGAGGTGTCTGGTTCAGTGGAGTTAGGCACATAAGCTCCCTGGGGAGGAATGCTTATTCTATCACTTGCCCTCTCCTTAGCCTCAGAGGTGGCTCCTTTTCCAGACTTTGCAAGTAACCTCTCCAATCTATCCAATAGACTATCAAAGTGCAATGGTGTTCTGATGGGGTTAGAGCCATTGAACAAGCGACTGGCTTCAAACATGGCTTGCACCAATTCGACCATTTTAGCACAAAGCTTTGTTCGCTCTATCTCTAGATCGGCTCTAGGGTAACATTTCTCATGATTTGTTACATTGGGCCCTTCTTGGATTCTGGCCTGATATGCTTTAAGCATCATGTCTAGATCTTCAGGAGTGGGATCAGCTAGGACTGATCCTACTCTGGGTGGTGGGTGGGTTAAGGGTGGTGTATTGAAAGGTTGAGGAATGGAAGAAGATGGATTGGTGGGTAAAGGGAAAGGTGGTGGAGGGGTGGTGTGAGAGTGGTTTTGAGATGCGAGTTCACTTATCTTTGCTTTGGTTTCTCTCAAGATTTCTTCAAGTTCGCTCATTTTCTGTGACCATTGTCTTTTCATTCTCTCCCGGCTATCTCTCCATGCTCTTGTCCTTTTCTTCGTTATACTCTCTGTCACACTAACCTCAGAACTCTTTTCCTGCCCTACTCCTTGAGTTTGCTGCAAGGCTTGGGCTCTAGTGACCACATGCACTAGGGATGTGGAAGTTATACTTCCCGCAGAGTCTACCACTAACCCAATGACGTTGATAGGAGTGATTTTAGGCATGTTATTAGGGTTCTTTGGGCAATTTTGTAGGAGATGCTCTTTTCCGCAGTCCTGACAGAAACCCTGAATTGTCACTGGTCGGGGTTGTGTAGGGGCAGGCAGTGGAAAATCACGTATAAGGTGATCTCCTTGACATCTGAAGCATGGTCCTCTAGGAAATGGGGGTCGTACCTGCCTAGGTTGAGGTCTAGAGTTGGGGTTTGTGTACATGACATTAGCATACTCAGGCTCCCCACTATTTTCACTTGGGTCCTCATAATAGTATGACTCGTTATGCTCGGGTGACTGCATGTAGTAAGCCTATGGGCTATCAATATGTGTGGAGTCAAAACTATGGTCACTTGGATCACTGTCTGATAGCAATGGGGTTCCTGGGACTATGGCTCTGTTTGGATTTTCTTCAGCAGATGCATATTTCACTGGGATCACATTGGTTGGAGCAGGGGGTTGCTGCACTAGTACTGGTTGAGGTCTCTGCTGCCCTTGATAAGGTGGCTGATAAGGTTGTTGTGGTCTATTGTATTGTTGTGGTGGGTACTGATTCTGGTATCTACCCTGTTGTGGATAAGGCTGAGGGTAATTTTGCCTAACAGTTTGTTTGTTATATGGGCAGTCCTGTGTAGTGTGGTTGGTGTACCTTCGCTCTATGGTGTAGTGCTGGCTACTAGGATTCACCTGGGGTTGGGCCATAATGGGACATACATTTGCCATATGGTCACCTCCACAAGTGTAGCACCGCTTAACTGGGGCAAATCTTGGAATTTGTTTGCTAGAGACACCTAGTTTTTGAGCTACCTTCTCTACAATTTCCTCAATGGATGTGGACTGACCAGATGTGAGACTACTAGAGCTATCCGAATCCTTATAGATTTTCGATAGCTCTAACTCCTCGCCTAGATTATCCTCAATGTCTATGCACATGTGCACGCATTCTTCTATAGTTCTGGGGTCCTTCAAATACACATATGACCTAAGCTTGGTGCTCAACAAGCCATCTAAAAACAAAGCCACTTGCTTGGCTGGTGTGGGTAACTCAGGCATCGGGCACCTCTCTAGGTATTGCCTAAACTATCTTCCTACTAGTCTGACCGTCTCTTGAGGTGTTTGCTTGAAGCTATGAATTAGTGAGGAAGTGTTGTGCCTTATGCCACTCTTAGAAAACTCAATGATGAATGCCTCTAGGAGCTGGTCTATGTTTCTGAAATGCCTCTCGTTCAGTGGTTGAAACCACGTAAGGGCAATGTTCCTAACGGTTAGACCAAAAGCATTATATTGTGTGAATAGGTCCTCTACCTGTTCAGCTTTCAAGACTTGCCTAAATTCTGCCACATGGTCATAAGGGTCTCCAGTGCCATCGAAGTAATTCTTCATGGACTTCACCAGTTGAGTTGGCCTCAGGGTCCTAGTGTGTTCTCTCGGCCTTGGCAAAGGAAAATCATCAGCATTTCTTTGGTTCCTTGGGTCTCTAATTCTCTCAGTTTCTTCTCTATCCGTCCCTGTTCTCCTTCTTTCTCTTCCCTGGGGGTTGGCAAAGCTTACTTCAGGTCTATCTCTACTTCTATCTCCTTGAGCTCCATGAGCCTGGGAGGTGCCAGCTCCTTGGTGACTGTAGGACATATTGGACCGTGGTTGGGGAAAAACAAATTCACCCTTCCATGTGTAGGCATGTCTGCCATGCTCAGTGACCACGAAGATCCTCTCTGATGTATTGTCTAGGTAGGTTACTTTTCCTGGGCTATCAGGGTCTTTAAACTCATAGATTGTGAGAGCACTTACTTCCTGAGGCTGGGCAGGTTTATACCTCCAAAAAGCCTCATCAGTTTCTTAGTTTAAAAGCAAATCTATGCTTTTATTATCCTGTGGAATCCACTCTGGAGTCATGATTCTGGTCAAGATAGATTTACCACGGGGAGTTCTTGGCTCTCTCTCTAAATTCCCTTGCTCTATATCACCCATGTCGGTCTCCGCAATCACATCTCCAAACTCATCTGTTCTATCAGGAAGAGTGGAGACTACATATATAGTCCCCTCTTTATCTAGGTATGCTCCATTCTCAAACTTTACTACCGGGTGTTCTAGTCCATGGGGTTGATCGGGGTTCTTAATCTGGACCACAGATCTTCTCTGGCCGTCTTCGTAGATGCGAGCACCTAGACGATTAGTCCTGATGTATTCCAATTGAGTCTTGTAAGGTCCTTCTGGCTTTTCTAGATAAGCCACCCCTGAACTACCTACAGGTCTCTCCATGTTATAGGACATCTCAGAATCACTTGTTTCTGATCAGGGAGTGTATGGGTAATCACTCAACTGTTGGGCCCAAGACCTAGCAATGTGATTGACACTAGCTTCAGAAGATCTGAGGCTTTGTCTGTCTCGGCCTAAGTGTCTGCATGACCTGAGGTTCATATGCCTGGTTTATCTACCCCCTTGGTCCCAAGTACACCCTCGTTGTAGGTGAATTTGTACCAATCACTTTGTTCCTTTTAGTTGATTAATATGTTAAGCACTTGTTCAAGATCACGTCGTCAGGAATATTTAAGTGAAGTTCACACTTGATAAGTGATCGATTCGAGTTTACTTTTCTCCCTGAGGGTTTTCGCACTTAAGACTTACTTAATGCTTGCACTTAGTTGATTAGTTCTCTTGGACTTGATTCGTGCCTAACGTTGCCCTAACTAATTACCACACCTAAGTTGTACTTATCCTAGGCTAGGAATTGACAAAGGAGGGTTGAGAGAACTTCCAACCTCAATCCTCTGGTTGCTCAGACTACTGCACAAGCCCAGGAAGCCTTCTCCCAAGCTTGGTACACACCCTTGCTAGCTTGCCTTGGAATGCCTTGCTTGTACACAATGTTCCTGCAAAAGTTCTCAAGTTAATATAGCTCCTTTACCACAATGGATTGACTGGCACACATCAGCAATTATAGGCCCCCCTTGGAGTAACTCACTATACCCCCAAAATCTTATGACCACCTAATTCTACCGAATGGCCAACTTAAAAATACATGTTCTAAAACTCCACGTATGATTCTTACAAAAACCAGTTGAGGTCCACGTAGGATTCTCAACAAGCTTTCCAACGAGACCAAAATCCCATCAATCGGAGTTCGTATGGTGAAGTTATGACCATTCAGGCACCTAGGGGTCAAAACACGCTCTCAGGGTTCAGGAAATTCCTCCCTGGTTTCTAGGTCTTTTGCCCACTCCTAAGGCTCTAATGTTATCCCAATGTGTCCAAAATTAAGCCCAAATATACCTCAATTCACTCTAAAATTTTATGTGTTAAGCCCATGTATCGCGATAGGTCGGGTCGAGGTGTCCCGATACTTGGGAGTGTCGCGATAGGTCAAGGTGTCACGATACTTGGGAGTGTCGCGATACTTGGGAGTGTCGCGATAGGTCGAAGTGTCGCGATACTTGGGAGTGTCACGATACGTCGAGGTGTCATGATACTTGGGAATGTCGCGATAGGTCGAGGTGTTGCGATACTTGGGAGTGTCACGATAGGTCGAGGAGTCATGATACTTGGGAGTGTCGCGATAGGTCGAGGTGTCGCGATACCTGGGAGTGTCGCGATAGGTCGAGGTGTCGCGATACTTGGGAGTGTCGCGATACCTGGGAGTGTCGCGATACCTGGGAGTGTCGCGATACCTGGGAGTGTCGCGATAGGTCGAGGTGTCGCGATACCTGGGAGTGTCAAGATAGGTCGAGGTGTCGCGATACTTGGGAGTGTCGCGATACCTCGAGGTGTCGCGATAGGTGTTGAAGAAACACTCACGAATTTGACGTACAGACAAAGAAAGGAAAAAAGAAGCAGAATCAAAGAAAATCAAAAGCCTTAGTGGAGGGACAAATCCACGACCGTTATGTACAGTACAGAATCTTCCAAGATCAGAGTTCATTACGCCAAATCAAACTGTACATAGAGAGAACGTGCATAGGAATAATAGAAGGGAAAGTGCGAACAAGAACGTGCGTGAGAAGAGTGCGCAGTATAAATAAGAGCACAAATAGAAGAAGAATGGGAGTGAGAAAGGAGAGAAAGGAGAGACAGAGAGAGTTTTAGTTATGGTTAGAAGAAGACGCCAAAGATTGCGTATGTAGAAGAAGACGCCAGAGATCGCGTATGTAAAGATGAATAACAGAAACCTGAAATGTCGGGTATTCATGTGAGAGAGTGTCAGTCCAGTGACAATCTGGTGAAGTTTCGGCGCAGTCTTATACGTTGAGTGTCAGAAACTTTTCTAAGCTATTGATTGATTACAGAGGTGTTCTAAATCACTCTAGCTTAGTTCTTCTTGGGCGTGGCGATTTCCGCAGGCTCAATAAGGTTCAGCCTTCGTCGCGTCGACAAGAAGTGGTATCAGAGCAAAAGAAGGATACCACACATCCACAACAGTGGTATCAGAGCCAAGGATAAACCCAAGAGCCGAGAGATTCTAAAAAGCAGAAAGGTTCGCAAAGAACAACCGGAAGTGAAGATACAAGAGAAGTTGAAAACTTTCATAAGGAAAGGAGAACGCTGAAGAGATCAACAGCAAACGGTATCAAGAAGTATTCTGAAGTCATCCTCAAGAGTAAAGGTTTGTGAAAGGTAAAACCCTTAACATCATACTCACTGGAAAAATTATGGCAGATCACGTTACTATTGACAAACTGGACAGAGATAATTATCCTGCATGGGTAATGCGCATGGAAGCCTTACTTATGAGTAAGGACTTAATGATGTATGTGACCGGAGAAGAAAAGAAGCCGACTTTTGAAGATGATAGTCAACCGGAAAAAGAAGAATTAGAAGCCTTGAAGTTGTGGTAGAAGAAAGATGCAACGGCAAGAGCCTACATCTATAATACTGTAACAATCTACTACTGCAAATTAGAGGTCTGGAGAAAGCGGAGGACATATGGAGGCGTTGGAAGATCATTTCCAAAATACTACGAAAGCTAGGAAGGCTAGCTTATGGTCCGAATTCACAACGTTCAAAAAGAAGTCGAGTCAAAGTATTAGTGACTATGTTACTAAGATGAAGGATCTAGCAGATAGTCTTGGATCCATAAATGAAGATGTCGAAGATCACAGATTGATAGAGCAACTACTAACAGGGTTGAGAGGAGATGAAAGGTGGAAACCTTTCGTACTTTCAACTGAAATTTCTTTAAATCATTTTGTGCCAGATTTAAATCAGTTGCTTGGTTTGATGCTCACATATGAGCAAGACCTGAAAAGAGATGCAGATAAAGGACAAAGTTCTGCAATGTACATGAAGAACAAGAAGAAAGACAAAGGTAAACCAAAAGACGAAGAAGAGTCGAGCTCTCAGGCCTATTACGCAAGAGGTAAAGGCACTGGCAGAGGAAGAGCAAGAGGTTTTGGAAGAGGAAGAGGTAACCAGAATACCAACAAGAAGGCTTGCTGGATTTGTGGATTAAGTAATCATCTGGCTCATGACTGTTGGCACAATCAACAAGGATCAAATCAGAATCGGAACAATAATAGCAGAACTAGGAGTGGAAGATATCAAAGAGGCAGACAAGGCCATAGAGGCGGTTATGGTAGAGGTGGAGCAAGAAGTTGGGGACATAATCAATCCTACAACACCACCTACAATAACTACGCAAATGACACGCAGAATGAAAGTCATACATCGTTGATGATGAACTCTATCAGCACATCAGAAAATGCAGACCTAAAGGTATTTTACATTGATTCTGGATGCTCAAATCATTTGTTAGGAAATATAGAACTGATGTCAGAACTAGTAAAAGGTAGTTCTAGTCACACTGTTCAAATAGGTGACAATACGAGACATAGTGTACATTCAATTGGAAAAGTGAAATGCAAGAGTGGAGCAGATTTGCTAACCAATGTTTTGTATGTTCCAACAATACCGAAAAATTTGATCAGCATAGGACAGATAGTTGAAAAAGGTTTTCAAGTCAGATTTACAAACAAAGGAGTATTTGTAGAAGATCCCGAGAATGGATATAATCAGATCGTTTCTGGAAAGAAAGAAGGAAGACCCTTTACCTTAAGAGTACAAGGGAACATTGGCCAAGCGTTGCTCACACATGGTGAGAAGGTAATTACAGAACTTGATCTATGGCATAAGAGATTAGGTCATTTCAATGAAAAAGGAATTAAAGCTATGATCGCAAACCAGTCTGTACTGGGATTACCTAACATACAGAATCAACATATGATTCATAAGTGCGAAGCATGTCAGATGGGAAAAGCCCACAGGTTACCTTTCCAGAAGAAAGGATTCAAACATGATGGAGTACTCAAACTCATTCATACAGATGTATGGGGGCCAACAAAAGAAGGATCAATCAGTGGATCGAGGTACTATGTCTTATTCATTGATGATGCAACAAGGTGGATAACGCTTTATGTCCTGAAAGAGAAATCAGAAGTGTTTGGAGCTTTCAGGCATTTTCATACATATGTTGAAAGACTTACCGGACGAAAACTTAAAAGACTGAGGTCTGATGGAGGGGGAGAATACTTCTCCCGAGAATTCAATGACTATCTTTGGAACGCAGGTATTAAGAGAGAAATAACCTGCAGATATATACCACAACAAAATGGAGTAGCAGAAAGAAGAAACCGAGTTTTAGTTGAATTTGCACGAGCTATGCTAAACGAAAAGGATTGTCCAAACTATCTTTGGGCTGAAGCTGTAAACACAGCTACATACTTGGTAAACAGATTACCATGCACAGCATTAGAAGGAATGACCCCTTATGAAGCTTGGTGGGGAAAGAAGCCAACACTTGATCATTGCAGAGTGTTTGGATCGGTAGCATATGCTTATGTACCATCACAACTGAGACATAAGCTATTGTTTCTAGAGATGTTACTTTTGATGAAAAGAAAAGCTGGTATGCAGATCAAAGTCATACGACTGAAGAAATTGAAGAAGAGGTAAGAAGGAAAGAGAAAGGAAAATCAATTGTGCAGGAAGACAGAGATGAAGATCATATACAGGCAAGTACGTCCAGGATCGGATCAGGTATGAGAAATGAAGATGAAGAAGTGTATTCAGACACTTATGAAGAACCAAGAAGGTCAAGCAGGACTAGAAGACAACTAGAAAGGTATTCATATGATACCTCATACATAACTCAGAAAGATTATGCATATATGGTCAAAGATGATGAAGAACCACAGAGCTATGATGAAGCTAAAGGCAAGAAGCAATGGGAAGAAGCAATGAAAGAAGAAATCAGCGCACTGGAGGAGAACAAGACATGGGAACTTGTTCTGAAACCAAATGGTAAGAAAGTAATCGGAAATAAATGGGTTTTCAAAGTAAAGAAATTTGCAGATGGAAGGATAGCCGGATACAAAGCGAGGCTGGTAGTCAAAGGCTATGCCTAGACGCATGGCATAGATTATGATGAGACGTTTAGTCCGGTGGCAAGAATGTCAACCATAAGGATAGTAATCGCTGTAGCGGCATCGAAAGGATGGAAGCTAAGTCAGCTAGATATAAAGAACGCATTTCTGAATGGGTACATTTCTGATGAAGTGTACATGGAACAACCTGAAGGGTTCGAAAGTTCAGATACCCAAACTTTGTCTGCAGATTAAGAAAAACACTTTATGGACTGAAGCAAGCTCCAAGAGCTTGGAATTACAGACTTATGAAATATCTGAATGAACTTGGATACCAAAGTTCGAAGGCAGATGCAAGTCTACTTATAAAGAGAACAGAAGAAGGTATGATCTACATTTGTATTTATGTAGACGACTTAATAATCACAGGAACCCAGATGAAGGGATTACAGAAGTAAAGAAACTACTCGAAAGAGAATTCAAGATCAATGATCTAGGAAAGTTGTCATACTTTCTAGGAATGGAATTCTTAGATATGTCAAAAGAACTATAAAAGAAGGATTATATCCTTTTACGTCAGATATAAAACTGAAAGCATACAATGACTCAGACTGGGCTGGAAGTCAAGATGACAGAAGATCAACGCACGGGTATATGATATACGTAGGAGATAAGCTGGTAAGCTGGTGTTCAAAGAAACAACACACAGTAGCGTTATCGTCAACAGAAGCCGAATACAAAGGACTCGTAGAAGCAGCTAAAGAAATAATATGGATGCAGACCTTGTTCAAAAGCATGGGTATTGATCAAGGTGTACCTATCATACATGGAGATAATATGAGCTCGTTGTATCTTGCAGCAAACCTAGTATTTCATGCAAGAACAAAGCACATAGAGATTCAGTATCATTTCCTGAGAGAAAAGGTAATGGAGAAAGATATAGAAATAGTATACACTCCGACAAAAGATCAGATTGCAGACATTTTGACAAAAAGCTTGGATGGAACAAAGACAAACAGATTCAAAGAGATGGCAGGTATAAAAGAAAGAAAGATATATGAAAGACCGGAAGATGTCAAATTAGTGATTGAGGGGGAGCTCTTGAAGAAACACTCATGAATTTGACGTACAGACAAAGAAAGGAAAAAAGAAGCAAAATCAAAGAAAATCAAAAGCCTTAGTGGAGGGACAAATCCACGACCGTTATGTACAGTACAGAATCTTCCAAGATCAGAGTTCGTTACGCCGAATCAAACTGTACATAGAGAGAACGTGCATAGGAATAATAGAAGGGAAAGTGAGAACAAGAACGTGCGTGAGAAGAGCGTGCAGTATAAATAAGAGCACAAATAGAAGAAGAATGGGAGTGAGAAAGGAGAGAAAGGAGAGACAGAGAGAGTTTTAGTTATAGTTAGAAGAAGACGCCAGAGATTGCGTATGTAGAAGAAGACACGAGAGATCGCGTATGTAAAGATGAATAACAGAAACCTGAAATGTCGGGTATTCATCTGAGAGAGATGGTAGGAAGGAACTACTCACTGTAGGAGAGTTTTTGTAGCTTGAGCAAGAAGAGGCCAAGCCTATTTGTACACATCTTCTCTAATAGAAAACACATGTTCATGTGGAAATTTGCGTGCACTGTTCATATGTGAAGAAACCGAAGTATTGTCATACTACGGTTAAAGATAGTTAACAGTTAAAGTTTTCACAGTAAACGTATTTTCGATCAGTTACAGTAAACGAGTAATTTCCGGTAGAAGAACGAAGTAGATCTCGCAGAGTAATGCGAAGTTGTGTATGAGAGATAGCTCATTCCGTAGCTAGACATCTCTACTTTCAGTTGATTAAGGTTTCCGGTGGAAAAGATATCTATACATAGTACAAATCCTGACCGGAAAGAGGTTTTCTGAACTAGTGGAGTTTTTTCCTTAAACTTCAGAAAGAGTTCAGTAAGTTAAGGAAGTTCACGCATCACTCCCTTACTTCATAAACATTCACTTGAAGTTATTATAAATTGAATTGAAGTTCATTCCGGTACAATTCCGGTACGATTATAGTGTCAGTCTAGTGACAGTCTGGTGAAGTTTCGGCACAGTCTTATACGTTGAGCGTCAGAAACTTTGCTAAGCTATTGATTGATTACAGAGGTGTTCTAAATCACTCTAGCTTAGTTCTTCTTGGGCATGGCGATTTCCGCAGGCTCAATAAGGTTCAGCCTTCGTCGCGTCGACAAGAAGTGGTATCAGAGCAAAAGAAGGATACCACACATCCGCAACAATAGGTCGGGATATGGTGAATTTTTCTGTTCTGTCTAGTGATCCTAGGAGCTCTAGGGCTGCGCAGTGTCGTGGTGCACTCAGAATCGTGATTGGGGAAACTTTGCGGTGTGTCGCGATAGCTCGAGCTCGACGCCTCGGAATTTGCACAGACAGAATCTGTACCTGTTGAGCTTGCTGGAGATGATGATGAAGCTGAAACCTGCAAGAAACATGCAAAAACACACACAAACAAGAACACACAATCGCTCTCTCTCAAACTCCAACAAAGCAAATGAGGGAAATGATTTGGAAGTGGGAATATAAGGTGGAGAAGGAGATGAGGATGGAGATGAAGATGGAGATGGAGATGGAGAAAAATAAAAAATTTACCTACTACTTACCATTCCAATGCGTCCTCTCTACGTCTTACCATCACACGCTCGTCCTCAAAGCTTGAATCCCCGACAACGGCGCCAAAATTTGGTGTAGCTCAGTGATGCGTAGCACCTCCTTTAATGTCAATCCGGGAAGACATGAGGATGGTATGAAGACCTCGAGCAAGTGAAGGCACAAATGTGTGAGTGAGAAGCACACAAACATGCACACACATACACACACACACACGCACATACACGGAAAGAACAAAGAGAGTAAGACAATGGAATCACTTCTATTATAACCGAGTTCTCATACAAGCTCAAAACTACAAGAAGCTAGCTCAAAAATGAGCTCTCTAGCTCTATTCATAGTTTTTGACTAGCTTTGGCCCTGTCCAGACCTAGTGTCCGGCCTAGTTAAAAATTAGGTTCCCGGGCTTATTTGAGGGCTCAAACGAGATCTAAAAAATATGAAAATTGGCAGGCAACTACTTCTAAGGCTCCCCAAGCTCGAGGACTCTTCGGCTTGTACAAAATGGAGCTACAAAAAGATGAAACGGTATTTACAAGGGTTTCTAGTGATGAGAATCACTTTTATAATGATGTAAGGTTTGGAAAAATTTTAATAGGTTGCCTTAGTGCTAGATCCGCATGCATGCCCATACTTGGTTTCTTCCCATATGATGCCAACAGGCTCCTTTGATTTCCTCCATTTGGTCTTCCATTCTTAGCCAACAATCACTAGCATAGTGTCCTACTTTACCACAATGATAGCATGTTATAGCTTTATGAGAATTATAGTAGCCTCAGCCTCTTCCTCTACTTCTACCTCGACCTCTTCCTTGTGTGTTGGCATTTGATGCATCCTTGTTGTCTTCCAAATTGTTTTGATTGTATTTGGAGTTGTTGTGACCTCTTCCTTTTCCTCTTGAGCCTCCTCTTGAGTTCCTTCCTTTACCTCGACCTGCATATAACATTTGGTTCTGGTTGTACTTTCCTTTGGGGCCACCAAAGCTAAGATCTTATGTGACAAGATGCGGGATTAGTTGTTCAAAACCTAGATATGCATCTCTGAAGTTAATGGAAGTTATAAAAGGCTTCCATCTTTCATCTTCTCTCAATCCATTGAGAGTATAACACACAACATCTTCGTCTTCAACCATTGTGCCAATAGAAGCTAAAGCATCACTTAGCTCCTTAATCTTCAAACTATATTTAGCTATGGATTGACTCGAATTTTCCTTGATTGTGTTCAACTCATTCTTGAGTTGAATTTTCCTAGGTTTGGTATTTGTTGAATACATCCTTTCAAGAACTTCCCAAACATCCTTAACTTTCTCTAGATGTTGAATATACCCTACCATGGCGTTAGTAATGACCTCTGAAATGAGGAACATGAATCTCCTATTCCTCTCTTCCCATTCTTTTGCTTGCCTCCTTTGGACTTCAGTAGCTGTAGCATGATTGATTTGAGGTTAAACATCATCACCGCTCACAATACCCCACAAGCCTTTACCCAGTAGGTAGTTGGTCATTCTAAAATTCCACATGGGATAGTTATCCTTATCCAATTTCTCTACTTGTTGACCCAAGTCAGCCATTGAAGACTATCAAAAACTTTCAGAGTTACCTCGAAAGTTATATTGTCCTTTGCTCTTGCATTTGTGAAGCTCGTCCTTGTTTTGTAGCTCCTCTTTTTCTTTGATTCAACTCCAAATCTATTGATGAAGCTTCAGCACCAAGTTTTCTCTAATACAAACTGAGAATAAGTTCTTGGATGAGTTGTGGTCAAGAAACTCAACTGACCAAAATAAACCACCTGTACACACAAGTATAGTAAAAAACTAGACTCCACTCTCTGATAGATATCTCACAAAATATAAACTCTTTGAATGACATATTTGGAATAGAGAAACTTATGCAAAGAGCTTTCCAACAAGCTAAAAATGAAGTAATTTGGATATATTTTGGTTGGGAAATGTAACTGACCAAAATAGACTACCTGTCTACAAAGGTATGCTAAAACATTGGACTTCACTGTTTGACTGATATCTCACAGAATATATAATTTTGAGGGTGATATTTGAGATAGATAAAGTACACAAGATACGCTTTCCAATGAGTTTTTAAACACAAGAAATGGTTACATATACAGGGAGATATGATCTTCACAACAGAGTTGTGTACAAAATGATGTGTGGCTGGAAGGAGTCTATGGGAAGACAAAACGACAAAATGAAAAGAATGACCAGATCCGACTACTTGAAGCTCTTACCTCTTTCTCTCCTTGTTTAGAACGTGCTCCCACTCCACTTTTATAACCAATGAGCATGTGAAGAATTTTGTGCCTCCTTCTTAACTCGCCACTTTCATTTGATTGCCCATTACATGCCACTTACTACAAGGCAGATATTGTATCTTTTACTCATCATGAATTTTGACTATACTTTTTTTTATTTTCTCTTTTTTTCTTTATCTTTATATTTGGTAAATTTTTCCAAGGATAGCTCATGTGAAAATGAGCTTGCACATTTATCTTCAACAAATACTACCAGCCCAATCTGCATTGGTGTATCCTTGAACCTACAATTCTGCACTAGCTTCATAAAACAATGCATAATCCAAAGGAGCACTCACATATCATAGAGTGTGTTTCAAAGCATCTAAATGTGGTTTCTTAGGACTTGCAAAAATTGACTTTCAAGTCCAATGGTGTAGCTTTGATTAGTCCTTGTAACTATGAGATATATCAAACTTCCCACAATTTTCTTATACATAGTAGCATGTTCCAATGCTTCACCTGATGTAGTGTCCAACTTCAAATTCGGATCTCGTGGCATAGAAATTGGCTTACAATCATCCATACCATAATTTTGCAGCATACACAAGGAATATTACCTTTGCGACATCCATATACCTATTTCTGTATGTATGAACACAATGGACTAAAAATAGTGCAGCAATATTCAACACTCTTCTGGATTATGAAGAACATTAAAACATGATTCCTCACCTCCTTCACACATAAAAATGCATAACATCAAGACTCATTCACTTTCCACCACCCAAACTACATGACATTCTTCCCCTCCACTACCTTCCATTGGTGTAAATGTAGTACAATCAAAACATGTATCGCGATAATGGAAATTCTCCACCTCTCTTAAGGCATGGGAATCTCAATCCTCTACCTATCTTCAGGCATGGCAAAGCCATCTCATAATTATCAAGGCACTAGTATATATTGAGACCCTCGTACTCTTAAGTCTAGTATGAAGGCAACTAGCTGCCCCTACATTTGGAAGATAAGGAGAAATAACCATTTGTATATAGAACCCTCTATCTCTAAATGGCAACACATCTTCAATCGACCTTTACAATGGACTTGGCACATGAGCTTCATCATATTTTGATATTCGTGAACCATTATTAGGTTGGTATATATATAAAAATTCAAAAGTGTTAGCCTCTTCAACAATTATCAACGATAGGGAAACATCCAAGCCATCAAGTTGGTGATCTGTCGCCCTCTACCACAACCTGGGGGCATGAGGGATGCCTAATCATCCATGCCTAAGAGATAATTGATAGCATCTACACTCACCTCCATTGAGAAAGAGTCAAACTATCACTCAAACGTGAGCATATACAAAGCAATAGAGCAATTTATCAATCGGGCAACATAGCAATTGGGTAACCGGTAAGAAATCTAGCGATAAGTGGTCTTCACAAATTAGGTAGTAGTTACCTATTTTAGGCTCAATCTTATCCACCTCCCAAAAATTAGTCAAAGGAGGGCTATTTAACTATCTATGATAGTCATTGTTCATCCTAGTAGTTCTTGACCTCTTCAAATAGGTGACATAACTTCAACTATTGTTCAAGACTATAGAGTCCTTGATCTCTTCATTTAGGCAACATAGCTTGAGCTATTTTTCAATACTACAATGGGGTGAGAAGTAAAGAAGTTGATATATGGTAATACACGCACCATTAGGTAGCATTAGGATGAGGTGACAACATAAAACACAACTCTATGGTACCATAAGGATTCAACAATGGTTATAGAGCATGATTCCACATTTTGAGAAGTATTACCACAAAGCTCGAATAGAATTTGTCCTAGATCTTGCCTCATTTTTTATCTCACACAAAGAGAAAACAATGTTTGGTTCAATTCATACAGCCTTGTAGTGATCAAGTTGGAAGAGTTTGTGTAAGAGGCAACCTAAAACAATCAATAACTGACTCTTTATTAGTACAAGCTCTAATCTAACCTCTTCATCTTCATCAGTACAAGTTGTACTCAAATAAGATGCCTCCTCATCTTCATCAATACAATTTGTGCTCATATCACGTTCAACCAGATCATCCCTCCTGTGTCTGTCTCTCCACCTCATCCATTTCTTCCTCTCCATAATACTCTTGTATTACATATAACAAACATAAATAAGTAAAACAATTAAACTATTCATAAAAATAAAATAATTATATAAAATTTAATAATACTCACAAAGGTATCCGGATGATCTCGCATATACTCGCTCAAACATCCATATCCAAAATGTGTAGCATACTCAATCTCATGTTTGGTAGGATATCGGCCATAATCCTTTCACTGCATTGAACAAATAAAAAATATTAGTTTCTTGCATTTTAACTAAAATAAAAAATATACTCACAATAACATATATACTTACAAATGTAGCTACGAAACCATGATGGCCCATTTGGCCTAGGTGCGATGTGTGGCCCGACTCCACTCTCCTCTTTGCAGCAACCTATTTATTTAAGAAAAAAGAAATACATAAATTAAATGTAAAACATTACTAAAATATATGAAAATTATAAATATAACTTATTAATTTGTATACCATCTGCTGAGGAAATGACTCCAAAAGACGTAGCTATCTACGAAAAAAATGCCACGTCTCAGGTGGTATGTTAGGTCGCCTCTTATTTTTTTCCACCATACAATATCTCCTGTTAATTTAATCTCAAACAGAAAAAAAATCAGAATACATACACATACACATACCCACATACACATATACATGAAAACATATACGCATACATATATGCATACATATACACATATACATACATATAACATAAACACACATATACATATCCACATATATACGTACACATACATGCATGCATATACACTCATTCATACAAAATACATGCATTTATCCCACAATAATGTGTACTTGTGTATATGTGAATATGTGTGTATGTGTAAATGTGTATATGTGAATATGTGTGTATGTGTAAATATGTATATGTGAATTTTCTGTGTATGTAAATAATCAGATTATTAATATCAAATACCATTATTTGTAGATTCTGATCAATCTGATGGAACTCCACCACTGTATCCTCATCGTGCAATGACTATATACTTTAAGTATATCAAACATTTAATTTTAAATATATTTGATGGATACATAACTTATAAATTTTTTTGTTTCTAATTATAATCAAATTCTGATCAATGAGAGGGTACTCCACTGCCTCCTACCCATGCAACGACTTCACATGTGTCCTCCGATAGGAATTATGATGAATTTTACTATCAAGAGCATATTATATGTTGGTGTAACTCTTCTTATGGCATGTATCAAAGACGTATTGAGCATGAGGCAGAGTATGGTACTTTTGAGCGTGCACCATCACCTGGTCAATGTGATAATGCTTGGGTATGTACTTTTTATATAAATTAATGTCATTATTTTATTTAAAAACCATGTACAAAATCAAATTACTGTTGATATGCAGGAATACTTGCTCGATGATGATGATGATGATGATAATTTTTTTCATAATGTTAATATACCTCATACATGTCATGGACTTGCTGTTCATCAATTACAAACAGAGGTTTCTAGAAATCCTCTACCCCTGGTTTAGAGATTGAAACGGCTAGAGATTATCCATTGCCAACTCGTGATTGATCTCTAGTACAAACATATGATAGAAGAAGATATTGAGGATGGAATAGAGGATCACTTCCTTTAGATGGAGAGGTTTTCAACTTTTGGGGTAATCACTATATGATTGCTCCATCCTTTATTACTAATGTTGGTCGTGGCATGGAAAATTTTATTGGGGATTGGTATCAAAATGACAATGAGAGCATTGATATTTCAAAAAATGAGAAATATCTTCGAGAGGAATGTCTAAAGCATGTATATGAAGGAAGTCATTTGACACGACTAGTGCAAGCTTACTTATTCTCAATCTTCAAAATCGTTTTGGATGGAGTAATGTATCTCTTTTGACACTATTAAGGTATAATTTTCAATTATATATATATATATATATATATATATATATATATATATATATATATATATATATATATATATATATATATATATATATATATATATATATATATATATATATATATATATACATGCATATATAAACATACACACATACACATGTTATGAGAGTAAGGTCAAATTATACATATCTATATCGAATGAAGATGTTTTGTCCATCTAGCCTCCAACCTTTAGAATCTTCTTTACACATATGTTTCTCCTATTTTAGTCGACCTAATACTTGTGGTGCTAATTCTTTTTAATACAAATATTAAGTAGTAGTTACCAAGGAAGGTATCAAGTCATATGTAAAATGGGAGGAGCAAATTTATCTTGAAGATTTTGAAGGATGGAAAAATAATTTTAAAGGATGGGAAAACAAAAAGTGTCCATTCAATGCAGGTTTTTATTCTTACTTTAGATAAGGTAAGAACAAGAACTTGAATTGAATGGACACTTCTTGTCCGCCCATCTTTTAAAACTATTAATGCATCTTTCAAAATATTCGCAAAAAATTTGATCCTCCCATTTTACATATGACTTAATACCTTCCTTGGTAATGGCTACTTAATATCTGTGAACAAGTTAGCAAGACAGGTAATAGATTGAGTATAAAATGTGAAACTGCCAGATGATTCAATGGTCTAGATATGAAAATATGCAAACCGCAATATACAAAAAACAATTAAAAAGGAAATCAAATATACACAGCTACACATGCATACATACATATACATACATAAATACACATTCATACATACACATACATACATACACATGTATACACACATACATATACATATATGCATACATATACGCATGCATATATATACATACATATACACCTATAAAACACATATATACATATATACATATACACATAGACATATGTATACGCATGCACATGCATATACACATCCATATACACATACACATAAGCATACACATATATAAAATTATATGCATATATATGTATATTTATTTATTTACTTTTTTTTAATATATCTTTTTTTTATGAACTTATAGGTTATTATCTGGAAAGTTTTTACCAAGTCAGAATATTCTTCCTACCTCACATGATGAAATGAAGAAGATAATCAACAATCTTGGTATAGATTATCAATATATACATGCATGTCCTAATGATTGTATTTTATATAGAGGTGAATATGCAGACTTTTTGACATGTCCCAAATGTCAATCTCCTCGATATAAGGGTGAAGAAGGTAAAATCCCAAAAAAGGTATTGAGACATTTTCCATTGACTCCACGTATTACACATATGTTTCAAAGCCCCGAATTGTCAAATCTTTTGACATGGGAACATGATCATAAAAGTACTGATGGAATAATTCAAATTCCTCATGATAGAGTTGCTTTTCAGCATATTGATTCTACATGGCCTGAATGTGCACAAAATCCACAGAATCTAAAGTTATGAGTTGCATTAGATGGGGTTAATCCATTCTCCATGAAATCCAGTAAATGGTCAACATGGCCAACGGTAGTCATAAACTACAATCTTCCGCCATATCTTAGCATTAAAAAGGAACATTTAATGCTTTCACTTTTAATCCCAGGCAAAAGACAAGTTAAAGATATGAATATATATCTTGCTCCTCTCATTAACAATCTCCAAGAGTTATGGAGAGGTATTAATGTCATTGATGTATCAAAAAGCATCAATGAAAGACATATTAGGGTTCGTGGTATTGTGTCTTGGACTATTCACGATTTTCCAGGATATGGTGTTTGTTTAGGTATTGATGTAATTTTTTTATTCAATATGCATATAAATAAATATGATTTAATCTAATTATATTTTTATCGTTTTCATGTGTTGTGTGTGTGTGTATATGCATGTGTATATGTATATATGCATGTAAATATGATTATATGAGTCTATGTGTGTGTACATATGATTATGCATGTGTATATGTATGTGAGTATGTGCATTTGTATGTGAGTATGTGTATGTGTATGTGAGTACGTGTATGTGTCTATGTGTATTCATTATATGTGTGTAACTGCATGCATGTGTATGTGTGTGTATGTGTGTATGTATAAATGTGCATGTATGTGTATATGTGTGTAAATGTGTATGTATGATGTATATGTGTGTGTATGCATGTATTTGTACCTCTAGTCTCACTTTTTTTTCTCTCTCTCTCTCTCTCTCATATACATACATACATACATATATAAACACACATACTCATATCCACATATATATACATAAAAGCAATGCGTACCGTGCATTATTGAGACGATGAGCCATAAGTGTCCGCATCTCTTTTAGACACCACTTATATGACCATCATGTCCCAAACTCTATCTCAAGTGAACTAAGTATGTATTTTTTATCCCTCTCATCATGCTCACTACAAAAATTAAAAAAATCATGTAAATAAAACATAAGATATTTATTTCAATTTATATGTAAAATTTATACTTACTTCCATGGTAAGTGGACAAAGCGCAGGTAAGAGTCGCATAATGCCCGCATTCTTCTCTTGAACTCCAATCCATTCCCTATGTGCACAATGTTCCCCTCTAGCTCTATATCGCACTCTAGCCTTAAGGTGCCTATACATGTCGTCATAGGCAACCCTGCTCTACTATCATGATCTAGAGGTGGTATAGGTGTCCAAAAAATAGATAGATAAAAATAAATAAAAATGTGTGTTATAATATCATTAAAAAAATTTATGAAAAAAAACATACCCATGAGCAGATAGCTGTCTTCCTGCATGTGGAGCCACAGAAGAGCCCTCCTCTGATCACTGGGTAAGCATCTGGATCGTATAATGTAGCTCATCATCAGGCATCTCTGAGTACTCATGCATGATGACCCTTAGAGTATCAGATAGAACTTTTGCTCTCATAAGACTTTTTACGAGAGTGAGTTTCGCCTTTCTCTCTCTATTAGGATCCATAATACCTAACATATAAAACAAAATGGGTTAGAAATCAATATATATACATGTACATATGTATGTGTGTATATGTGTGGTGCATATGTGAGTGTGTCTATGCATCTAAACATGTATGTATGCATATGCATGTGCATTATGTATGCAAATGTATGCATGTGTGTGTATGTGCATGTATGCATGTAAATATGTATGTATGCATATGCATTATGTATGCATATGTATGAATGCATGTGTATGTGTGTGTGTATGTGTCTCTATGTGTCTGTATGCCTATATATGTGTGTATGTCTCTATGTGTTTGTCTATGCATATATATGTGTGTATGTGTCCATGTGTGTGTGTGTCTGTGTGTATATATGTGTGTATCTGTATATATGTGTCTATGCATTTGTATGTATGTGTGTAAATGTGTGTGGATGTGTGTATGTGTCTGTGTAAGTGTGTATGTGTGTCTATGTGTGTATGTGTGTGTATATGTGTCTATATATGTCTGTATCTATATATATATATATATATATATATATATATATATATATATATATATATATATATATATATATATATATATATATATATATATATATATATATATATATATATATATATATATATATATATATGTGTGTGTATATATGCATGGGTATGTTTGTGTGTAAATGTGTGTATGTGTGTGTGTAAGTCTATATCTGTCTATGTGCGTATGTGTTTGTTTATATATGTGTGTGTGTATCTCTATGTGTGTAAGTTTATATGTGTCTATGTGCGTGTGTCTATGTGTGTAAGTGTGTGTGTGTGTCTATGTGTGTATGCCTATGTGTATGCATGTGTAAGTGTTTCTATGTATGTGTGTATGTCTATGTGTGTGTGTAAAACTGTGTGTATATATGTGTGTATGTGTATATGTGTGTATGTGTATATGTGTGTATGTGTGTATATGTCCATGTGTGTGTATGTGTCTATGTGTGTATGTGTATGCATGTAAGCATATATCTATGCATATGCATGTGCATTATGTATGCATATGTATGCATGTGTGTGTATGTGTGTGTATATGTTTGTATGTCTATGTATGCATGTAAGTATGTATGTATGCATGTGTGTGTGTATGTGTGTATGTCTACGCATGTAAGTATGTATGTATGCATATGCATATGCATTATGTATGCATATGTATGCATGTATGTGTATGTGTGTGTATGTCTCTTTATGTGCATGTGTATGTAAGTGTCTCTCTTTACGTGTGTGTGTGTGTGTGTCTATGTGTGTATATGTATCTATGTGTATGTGTGTATGCATGTAAGCATGTATGTATTGTTAACTAGCTAGTGTTAACTAACAAAGTTAAAAATGCTCAATTGTTGAACGCCTGGTTCTAACTATCAAAATGGCATTTAACCAGTCTCAGTGGGTTCTTGGGAGTGGTAGGGGTCTGTTAGACAAAGACCCTATACTTAGTTCCCAAATCTTAGCCACGTCAGAGACACGTAATGTCACGTTTTAGCTCAATTACTTAGGTACTGCACACACTTAGTGTTCTACTGTTACACGCTACCTTGTGGTACTGCTCAGAACAATAGAATACTTCAACTTTACCGAATATATGTATATACTCCTAATCCACAGTATTGCGACAATCCAAACACGATTCAATCTCAATACACTATATCGCTACACAGATTTTTTCATCAAATTTCACACATGACAACTCGACACATTACTAGCAATTCCAGGCCTGTAGCCTTTCACCAAGTACTCTGCACTGGACACTGAACAGTGTGAACGAACAATCACATCAGTAGCGAAGAACGAACTACAAAGCGAATCAGTTGCTCCGATCGTATACAGTAACAACGCAAGACAGTCACACAGATGAATCACCAAGTTAACATGACTACGAACACGCACATCAAGCGCGGATGGATACAGAACGCAAGATCTTGCTCAGATGTTGGACACAGAAATAACTACTCAGATAACTACTCAAATACTGGAGAAACAACAGTAACACAGTAATAACTACTCAGATATCAATGAACAACAAACACAGTGAGATCGGGCACACCCAGACGGACAGTCTGGTGATTTTGAGAATTGCGCTCGCGCTCCTCTTCGCGTATCTTTTCATTGCTTTAAATAGGAATTTTACAATTGAAGCGTAACAGCTTTTCGCACGTGAGATTACACGTTTTTGTTTTACATTTGCCGATCCGGCGGCCAACTAACGCTGGCATGCACGGTGGACTTCGAACCCGCATGTCAGAACTTTACTGTTCCGCTACTATGCCTTCTAAGTACATATTTTGGGCTAGCCTAAAAGTTCGGGTAATTTTCTTTTTGAGTGTTTCTAACATCTGTACTAAAATCGATGGCTCTACTAACTATGCATCTGTCCTAACCGAGCTTAAGGCAATCGCTTCGATAAGCAAAATTTTGGCCTGCGTTTGCAAAAAGGCCTCTTGCAAATAAAATTCATTTGATAGGGCTGCATCCCTTGAAACCTTCATCTCGCCCAATTGTTTCTGCATGTCAGTTACTCTTTCTTTTTGATTGATCAGTTGATTATCTATCCTTTTGATCTGTTGGTTCTGGAACTCTATTGTTTTGTAGTAAGCATCTCTTTCTCTTCGGGCATTTGCTAAGTCCTTCTGATATTTAGCTTCCCTGTTCAATTGGTGTTTAAGTATATTATTGACTTCGTCTAAAGATTCTTTTGTTCTACGTAGTTGTTCTTCTACCTGCTTAGCTTCTCTCTGCTGCTCTTGGCTCTTTTGTACTGCTTCTTGCAGCTAGACTCTTGTTTCTTGTAGTAGATTTCCTAGTGCAATTCTGGCATCTTCCTTATCCTGCATATCTAACTTCAATTGCCTGATTTCTGTCTGTGCTTCGTTTAATAATTGGTCCTTTGTGGCGAGCTGTTCCAGTGCTGTATCTCTTTGTTTGACAAGTGTTTGCTGTTCTACCAGCTGAGCTTGAAGCTGGAGAATCTATGCCTGGAGCTGGTGGTTTTCGGCCCTGACTGCGTCAACCTCCTCTTGTAATGGTGTAATGTCTGCTTCTAGGACATCCACCTTATGTTGTAGTTCGTTGCGAATATTGTCCGCGACTTCTCTTACCTGGACTGGTAGTTGCTGGGAGAGATCAATGAGCAGTTGCCCCATTGAAGCAAGCTCAGAGAAGACTGGAATTGAGGGGAGTAGAAGAGGGGGTCGAGGTTGTGAAGAGGATGTGGTGTGGAGTTGTTGGGAGGTCAGTGGAGAGTAATTGGGTGATGAGGCGGAAGAGGCTGTGGGCTCGACAGGTGCGATGGGTGGGATCGGAGGGATTGGGTTTAGTGGAGGTTCCGATGGTGGAGTGGGAGTTACAGTTTGAATTGTTACCTGGTTTATATTTTGTTGTTCCGGCTCCGGGAATACAGATTCTATTGCCTTAATTATTCTGTCCATAGCGTCTTTAGCAGCTTGTTCGTCCTCTGTTTGTTGTCCTTCTTGAGACTGTTGCTGTGATTCTTCTTCGGTTAACAGAGTCTGAGTTACCGGAATAGGATCTGGGAGGACTGGTGGTTCTGCTGTGGTCATTGACTAGCCTTGTTGTACATTCTTTGTTGTTCGCGTACTCCTGGTTCAAATATTTCTGCTACTGGCTGCAGTTGTTTGCCAGAACGGGTCTGAACTGCAGCGGCTTGTGTTTCCACAGGTGTGATTTGTACCATGTTAGCCATTGGATTCTGACGTTCCTTCTTCCTCTGATCATACTCAGCTGCATCCTTACAAAATCTCCTAATATGACCAAATTCACCACAAAAATGACAGGGCGGTGGTGGTAGATTGGGATTTTCCGGTGGTGCTCTCGTCTTCCAGCGATTTGCATTATAGTTGTTATTTCTCTATCCTCTATAATTTTGATATCCTTGTTGCTGGTTGTTTCTCATTTGCGGAGGCACATAGTGATTGGTTGGCTGCCCTGGTTCCTGTATAATTGCGTTGACAGTCGTTGTTCCCTGTACTTTAGCGTTGTATGCACAGTTTTCGATGGTGTGTCCGGCAGTGTTGCAGATAGCACAGAGTATCTGATTAAGTGCACAAGTGGCACTAGTATGGCTTGAATTCTTGCATGTGATGCAGTATACTTGTCTGGTCATATCTTCGGCTACATTTCTGTTTATTTGTAACCACTCCAGATCTTCTGTAAATCCTCCAACCTTGTTTTCCAGCTGCAGAGCCATTGCGATTACTGCATCTAGTGTCATTGCTCCGACACATCGTATGATCATAATCTATTTGAGTTGTGGAGTCAGGCCATTGATAAACCATTGAGTAATAACGTCATCCGGTAGGTTGGCATGTGCTGGTGGCAACTGCCTTAGATGCGTCCTGAATAGGGTAGCGTACTCCTGTACAGTTTGATTTGCCTTCTGTCTGTTGTTTTGCAGATAATCAAAGATTTCGATTGGATTCTTCTTTAGCCTGAATCGCTGCAAAAAGGCATCTCATACCGCTTCATAGGTGCCGAAGTGATTAATATCGTATTCTGTAAGCCATCTAGCTGCTTCATTGATCAATGTAGATTGAAAGACAATAGCTTTCTACGCCGCATCCGGTGGATGGTTGAGAACTGTGTAACTTATCTCGAATGTGCGTACATGAGCATCCGGATCATCTCCTGGGAATCCACCAAATTTAGTGTACGTCACTCCTGTCGGAGGCAGCCTAGGTGGACATAACTGTTGTTGTTGCTGCCCGTTCATGGTGAGTGTGTTGTGATTATCTGCTGTATCTCGGGGCTGAATTTATGAACTATCAGAATCTGTATCGTCGGACTCTGCACTTTCCGGTGCGATGATCTTGTTTGGTATGCTTCGAATCTCGGTTTCGAACAACTTTCCTTCCTTCTTGATGTCAATTGAAGAGCGGATTACTTCAAATAGTGGGGACTGGGCTGAAGATTCACCCAGAAATGGTAACTCGTTATCGGAGAACCGTAAATTCTCAGTGACTTGTACCAAAATGTCACCGGAGGATATTGACTGTTCACCAAAGCAAAGTACTTCATCGTCTTTACTGGTGTCTTTGACTAAGGCGTTCCTATTCGTCAACAAATTTGAATCTTTACTCAATGTTGTCAAATTAAGTTCGGGCTACGTTCTAGTGGATTCTGGAGTTATTATGTTTTCGACAGATTGTGTCGAAATAGTACCGGAATCTGCCAGAAAGGCAGTAGGTTCTACCGGAATTTGACCGGAATTACTAAAAACGTTCTTTGCTATCTTCTCTACTGGTTTGGTACTTCCCGCGCTTCTGCCTCCTGGAGGCGTCCTTAGCAGGTTAGATACCCACGTTTGTCTATTCTTAGGATACGTTTCGCCGGATCAAGTAACCGGCATATACTGCGCGTACTATTCTTCTCTACGATCGTTCAAAAAAATTCTGGAATCTTTACTTACGAGTAATCAACGAACATTTTTGATGCAAGTTTTTTATAAGTAATCGACAATCTTAAACATGACAACTCGACACATTACTAGCAATTCCAGGCCTGTAGCCTTTCACCAAGTACTCTGCACTGGACACTGAACAGTGTGAACGAACAAATCACATCAGTAGCAAAGAACGAACTATAGAGCGAATCAGTTGCTCCGATCGTATACAGTAACAACGCAAGACGGTCACACAGATGAATCACCAAGTTAACGTGACTATGAACATGCACATCAAGCACGGATGGATACAGAACGCAAGATCCTGCTCAGATGTTGGACACAGAAATAACTACTTAGATAACTACTCAAATACTGGAGAAACAACAGTAACACAGTAATAACTACTCAGATATCAACGAACAACAAACACAGTGAGATCGGGCATACCCAGACGGACAGTCTGGTGATTTTGAGAATCGCGCTCGCGCTCCTCTTTGCGTATCTTTTCATTGCTTTAAATAGGAATTTTACAATTGAAGCGTAACCGCTTTTCGCGCGTGAGATTACACGTTTTCGTTTTACATTTGCCAATCCGGCGGCCAACTAACAGTATGCATATGCATATGCATTATGTATGCATATGTATGCATGTGTGTGTATGTGTGTGTATGTCTCTCTACGTGTGTATGTGTGTATGCGTATGTATGCATGTGTGTGTATGTGTGTGTATGCATGTAATTATGTATGTATGCATGTATGTGTATGTGTGTGTATGTCGCTTTACGTGCGTCTTTATGTGTGTGTGTATGTTTCTATGTGTGTACGTGTGTGTGTATGTGTGTGTGTGTGTCTCTGTGTGTAAGTGTGTGTATGCATGTGTATGTGTGTGTAAATATATGTGTATATGTGTGTGTATGTGTCTATGTGTATGTACGTGTCTATGTGTGTGTATGTGTATGCATGTGCATTATGTATGCATATGTATGCATATGTGTCTGTATGTGTCTATGGGTGTGTATGTGTATGCATGTATCTATGCATATGCATGTGCATTATGTATGCATATTTATGCATATGTGTGTGTGTATGCATGTAATTATGTATGTATGCATATGTATATGCATTATGTATGCAGATGAATGCATGTATGTGTATGTGTGTGTATGTCTCTCTATGTGTGTGTACGCATATATGTGTGTGTATGTGTGTATGTGTGTATGTGTGTATGTGTGTATGTGTGTATGTCTATGTGTCTATGTGTGTATGTGTATGTGTGTATGCGTGTGTATGTGTGTATGCATGTAAGCATGTGTGTGTGTATGTGTGTATGCATGTGAATGTGTGTAAATCTGTGTGTATATGTGTGTGTATGTGTCTATGTGTATGTATGTGTCTATGTGTGTGTATGTGTATGCATGTGCATTATGTATGCATATGCATGCATATGTGTGTGTATGTGTGTGTATGTGTCTATGTGTGTGTATGTGTATGCATGTATCTATGCATATGCATGTGCATGTGCATTATGTATGCATACGTGTGTGTGTGTGTATGCATGTAAGTATGTATGTATGCATATGTATATGCATTATGTATGCATGTATGTGTATGTGTGTGTATGTCTCTCTATGTGTGTGTGCACACATATATGTGTGTGTATGTGTGTACGTGTGTATGTGTGTGTGTGTGTCTATGTGTGTATGTGTATGTGTGTGTATGTGTGTGTATGCATGTAAGCATGTATGTATGCATATGCATGTATGTGTGTATGTGCGTATGTGTGTGTATCAATATATATATATATATATATATATATATATATATATATATATATATATATATATATATATATATATATATATATATATATATATATATATATATATATGTGTGTGTGTGTGTGTGTGTGTGTGTGTGTGTGTTTGTATGCATGTGTATGTGTGTGTGCATAAATGTGTGTGGATGTGTGTGTGTCTATGTGTGTGTGTATATTTTTGTGTATATGTATGTGTGTGTGTGTGTATGTGTGTCTATCTATGTGTGTATATACGTGTGTATCTATATATATGTGTCAATGTGCATGTGTATGTGTGTGTGTGTAAATGTGTATGGATGTGCGTGTGTAAGTGTGTATGTGTCTATGAGTGTGTATGTGTTTATGTGTGTGTATGTGTCTATGTGTGTATATGTGTCTATGTGTGTATGTGTATGCATGTATGTACGCATATGCATGTGCATTATGTTTACATATGTGTATGTATGTGTGTGTATACATCATTTATGCATTATATATGCATATGTGTGTGTATGCATTAAGTATGTGTATGTATGCATATGTGTGTGTATGCATGTAAGTATGTATGTATGCATATGCATATGCATTCCTTTCCTTCCTCTATGTTTGCCTTGATTTTTTACTCTACCTGTTCCCTTATTTCCATGAAATGTTTAGGTTTCATTGCAGTTTTCCTTTAGCCTTAAATGATCATATCCTCAATGACCATCATGGGCATTAGTTGCTCAAAGTTGAGAAGATTATATCTAACATAGATACAAGTGGAGAAATTCTTCCATGTATCATCTATGCATGTATGTGTATGTGTGTATGTCTCTCTATGTGTGTGTATGTGTGTATGTGTGTATGTGTGTGTATGTGTGTGTATGTGTGTGTGTGTATGTGTGTGTATGTGTGTGCGTGTATGAGTGTGTGTATGTGTGTATGGATGTGTATGTGTGTGTATGCATCTTTATGTGTGTATGTGTCTATGTGTGTGTGTATATGTGTCTGGAACATAGGATGTCACTTATGCGACGCTTAAACATCGCAATCAGTTTTCCAACATCGCAAATAACATCGTTAGTTAGCGAGGCTATTTGCAACGTAGACTTTTAGTGTCACATAAGCAACGCTACCATCACTTATGCAACGAAGGCTCATAAAAAAAAAAACCCAAAAACAGGACTGTCGATTATGCGATGCTAGTGTCGCATAAGCAATGAATCTCATTTTTTTCAATTGAGGAGTGTGGCTATGCCACCCTATTTCTTGTAGTGCATTTTGTTGAGGTATGTACCTACATTTGATTTGTCTCTTTATACCATTGGACTCCAAGATATCAAATAACTCATGGGAGAAGTATTGTCCCCCTCCATCATAACTTGAGAAGCATTGATATGACATGAAATCCTATTTTTCATGCTAGAACAAAGCGTATAAAGGTCCACTATCATTATCTTTGAAGAAGGTCATAAACAATGAATGCATGTTTCTTTTGTTGGAGCAAAGGATCAAGTTATAGATATCTTCACCAAATCATTGGATGGACCAAAGCTTCAAAGATTCAACTATATTCTTGGCATAAATAAATTACCCTTTGGAACTTGAGGAGGGGAATGTTTAGAACATTGTTTTTATGTATAGGTTAACGTACAGATTCCAAACATGAAAATATATTTGGGAGCTCAAATAAATGACAAAGGATGGCTAAAGTATCACGTGATATCTAGACGATGATGACTCAAGTGAGTGTCACAAGGGAGTTGTGTTGGTGTCCTAGTGGAAAGTCCATGTTCCAAGTTCTCAAAGCCTAGATATATTTTTCTTATTTTAGCATTTAAGTCATCTAATACCTCCACCCAATTGTCTATCACAAGCTTAGATATATTAGGAATTTCTTTTCGTTATTTTGTTATTCTATAATAAGAGAGGAGAAGTCCTGATCCTCTTTGAAGTCCAAGAGAGTCATATGTCCATCTCTACATTGTTGTTGTTTTGTAGACAAAGATTGCAGAGCTTCTATATTGCTTATTGTATATCCAAGTCACGTATTTTATGGTTCATTGGAAAGGTTGTATTGTCTTATTTGATCGTGTAGAGTTTTAAGTAGTGTGTGTTCTCAGGTTTGTCTATGTTCAACTTCTCCATTAAATGTGCATAGTTGCAGAGGTGATATCTCCTTGTGTATTTATCCAATTTGAGTGTTCTATAGTTCATTGGAATTTTCCTAGTGTCTTTTATATGTGTTGTAAAAAGTTCTGAAAGATTCACAAGTGAGTAGGGAGCATTAATCTTTGCAAGCATGACTGGTTTTCTGCACATAAGTTTGTGACCAGGTTAACTTGTTCCTAGGGTGTTCCACCTACTTCGAGTTATACATTGGATGTCAATAAACTCCAAAAAAGAGCTGTTTTTGTTCATCATTGAATGAATTTGTGTTTTGAAGTTGCTTTGATACCATGGATGGGAGGATTCTCAACTTCCCTATGCATCTTGGAGCATCAATGACATCAAATATATGGTCATACATATTGTTTCCTTGAGTTCCTAAGGAATGAAACCAAGAAATTTTGATAACTCAAACTAGACTATAGGATCTCAATAATACAAGTTATCTCACTCAAAATATGTGCTTCTACTCTTAGAACAAATCCTTCCAAGACAAGCTTCTCATCTCCTTCACTAGGCATACACACAAAGACTGTTGTTCATTGTAGGCACAATTTGTCTTAGAATATTCAAAGTAAAGACTGGAGCTTTGAAAAAAAATTAAGAAGACTACATTTTCCTTTTGTCAAACTAAATATTACAACAAATGGATAATATATGGATCAAAAACTCTTCTCTACACTTAGAGCTTTCTAGATCCTTGATTTTCAAAATATAGTGTGAGCTATGGCTACCCAAAGTGAGAAGACATTACTCAAACAAGTAGGGGTCTTGCTTAGAAAAGGGTCTACAAGATTATTTGAGCTCCCAAAGTGATAAGACATGTAGGATCTTACCAATTCAAAGTACATGGCATGTTGGAAAAACTTCATGAAATGATACGATGTCCTTTTCCTAGAAAGTAGGATTCATCCCACCTAGCCCTCAAAGGTGATTGATTGAGATATATAAGGGGTATGAAATCTAAATTTGAATGCACTAATTCTCATGCTAGACTCTGTGCTTCATGATGATCCAAGTGTCAACAAGTGAAGTGGTTCATATTTTCCTAAGGTTGAATATTTATTTCCAACAACCTTATAATGGGGACCCACTTGCTATGGATCTTGTTGTTCCCAAAATCGAACACCTTGTGGTGTCTCAAAGGAGGGAACTTCTTACACTTACAAATTCTTCCAAAAATTCTTCTACCTATAAGGCCAAGAGACTACCTATAAGGCAGCACATCTTTCTTTCCAAATCTTCTAAAGAGCTTCACCCTTGATAGAATTCCACAAAACAACAAATTTTTTTATCACTTCACAAGTAAAAAGTGTTTCCAATTGATTTGGATCTCTAAAACCAAAATCCTCCTAAGGCTTGCCAAACCAATAAACTCCTTGGGCACTTGGGAGGACTTAGCATTCTAGACATTGAAGTTTTAGTTAATAATTCAACAGCCAAATGGTTTATTAAAGCTTGGAGCAACATGGGTACCTCTTGGACCAATCTAATTTGCATAAATAAAAGCGCTCTTACTTTTCTTGGTTTCTTTAGTTGGAAGGGTCATGATTTAATCACTTTGTTGTTCTACCCTTTTCACGTTACTCCTAGAGGCTTGGATTTGATTTTCTCATTGTGCAAAAGTTGGAACAAGATGAAACCTCACCTAAAGATTGAGGAATACAGGAATTGGGTTGTTGATACTAGATAGAATTTTCAAACTAGTTTATGATCAAGGGAATAAAGGGTTGTCCATTCTATGAAGCTCCAAAGAGTGAAGGAATAATGGAATAAAGGGAATCCTATGTGAAAACATCTTTGGAATTAATGTAGAAGACCATGAACTAGATTGAGGGCATTAACCCGGCTTTGAGAGTGGACTATGAGCGTTGATGCCTATTAAGAAACAAAATTAATGCTTTGAATTGCTCAAACTCTTGCCTCCTACTCAACCATGATCCCTGTTGGAGCATCTTGGGTCTCTATAAACACATGCTCATTTTCCTTACCTTCTTTCATAGTCATGTCACCATTGGAAGAAGTTAATCTTCTTGAACTTGATCATCTATATAGTTGCTATAGTCTCTCCGTCCTTTGTATCCACCTTGGTCATGGTTTTTGTATGAGTTGTTATTGTATCCATAAGACTTGTTCAAACTTCCTCTTGAGTTTGCATAGCTTGATTTCTTATATCCTCTTCCTCTTCGGTTCCTTTTGTTCCTAAAATAATTCTTTCAAATGTGATTATTTAGACCACATATAGCAGAGGGTTATAAGTTTTGAGCTTTCCCCCTACCTTTTCTACCTCCTCTTCCTCTTCTTCTTGAGCCTCTACCTCTACCTGCAAAGTTGGCTTGAGAGGTACTTCCTTCATCATGAGACTTCTTACCTTTTCCTTTGTTATCCTTTCCCATGAGTGTATTGAAGTCAAGAACTTGCATCTCCATGTAAAGGCCCATAGTTGTAGTGAAGACCTTCCTTTTGTCATCAACCTTTATCGCATTGATGCCTTCCACTTTGCTTGGGCATCTTCTTTAGTGTTGCAAACTCTATCCATAATTGATTCTTCTTGGCCTTGGTGTTTGATGAGAAGAATGCTTCTAGATCATTCCATGTATCTTGTGATGTTTTGTGATTCCTAATCTGATGGAGTAAAAACTCATAGATAGAATTGAGAATGTATGACCTTGCCAAAGCATCCTTTGGACACAATGCATTCAACCTTTCCTGCTCCCCTTGTGTTGGTTAGCCCTTGCCAAATATATTCCTTCCTTGTAGATAGTCCTACATTCTGAGGACCATGTTGAGTAATTAATTCAATCCAATTTGTCAATAGATGAGGGGAATTTATCACCCATGATGCTTATAGTTTAACCTTGCCTAGATACCACTCTGAAGTGGTGATGGGATATAGATATACATGAGTGTGTTGGCAAATACCTTCTCAATACCGGCCACGATAGCTTTTGGAATGTCTACTATACTTGGTTAGCTTGCAAAATATGCATAAAGAACAAGTAATTGCTTTGGAACATCACTCTCAAATGATTGCATGGAAAAAAATGAGTTTGCACTTCACTATACTTAGAGAACCTTCCATTTTGGGAAGTGAAGCTCTCAATAAAATGCTTAGTGCTCATAGCCTAGTTCAAATTGACCAAAGATCTTTTACACACGTTCAATTAGAGTTTCAAACTAACGAAAGCAAGCTATTTCATGAATCTAAACTCACTATAGAAGGAGAAATAAGTATAAGAAGTATGGGGGGTTACCTCAACTTTTCAGGATGAAGATGAAATGCAGATATTGTCACACTCAAAACTTCATATCTTGAAATCTATTCATCCGATTTTTATAAAACTTTTTTTGCTAGATGCATAAGAATCCTAGCCAAGTGATCCAAGTTACATTTTGGAAATGGGATAATCACACATAGAGAAATGATCCATACAAGTTACAAAGAATGAATACTCAATGTGTTCAATGACATAATGTATATTTGATACTACACATATGATACAAAGGGAGTTATGGAGGACTACTCTCACTTGAATTGAGTACATAGTATTCTCAAAAATGCAACTCAATCTCTCAAAAAAGATCACTATAACCCATGACTAAAAAAGGGTCCATTTATAAACGATTTTTTTGAATTTGAATCTTGATGAGTCATCCACCTTACAGTGGACCTAATTAGGAATTATTTTAAATTCTATTTCAAGTTGAGTCATGGATTTTAGCTCCCTTTATTCATGAGATTCCTCACACTTTTTAGCGTTTACAATTGACTAAGATAAGTCCAAGGTATTTAACCTTTCAAGTTTTACAAACATGGGTTCATATGATTACATTTTTGTGAGAAGATTAATGAGAGTGTCAAACTTTCTTTGCTTCTGCAATTGATCTAGTTCCTCTAATAATTTTTCATGGGCCTCTTGTAGGTTGTCATAATCTTCTAGGATAATTTTGATATTCTCAAAGGGCATGACGTAAAACTTTGATGGACTTACGGATGCCGTTGGTGTGATGTCTATGGCCACTTCTAAAATTTCTTGAATTTGGAGTGGCAAATGTCTATTTTCCTCTTGAGTTGTTACGAGATGCCTTCTTAGTAGCACCATTTTTCACTTTAGAGTTGCATTCCATCTGCATTCATAGATGACCTTCAACTAATTGCATGCCTTCCAAGTCTAAGTCCTGAAACTTAGCCTTCAATCTGATATGGGCTTCCTATAATGTATGAAATTGCATTTGTAGACTTTCATTATCTTCCTCAAGAGTTTTTATGTATTTCTATAATTCTACAAAGCGATCTTTTAATATTTTGTTATGTGCCTCTAGCTGATGGTAACCTATCTGAAGTTGCACCATACATTGAATCATAGTATTAAAGGCAATATCTATAGATGAAGATGCAGTTTGTACATTGGTTGATGGGAGGGAAATGGAACGGGGAATGGGGAGTGTATATGTCGTGTCTAACGAAGAGGTGGGTGCCACTGAAGTTGGTGGAAGGGGGATGGGAGATGGTGGAATTGTGGGGGGGAGGTGGAGGTGTTGTAGGTGGTGAAATGTCCTTGCTATCGGATGTGGACGTGAGTGCGGCGTCTACCATGTACATCAGAATGGTAGGTGGGGTGTGTGTGGTCATGGTGAATAGTGGTGTTGTGGCTGGGAAAGGTGGAGAGAAGGGTTGGGAGAGGTTAGACCAATAAGAGTGAAGGGGTTGGAGAATAGGTGGGATGGAGATTGAAAAGTGAGAGCTTAGAGGTGAGATTGCCATGGAATGAGGTTTGGAGATAGGGAAGCCTAGAAAAGTGGATCTAAAGTCTGGGTGGCCTATGATGGAGGTTGTGGAGGCGAGATGTCCCAAGGTAGGATTAATGAGGGATTCTTCTATAATAGAGGTGTTGGAGGTAGTGGATTTGTTGTATCTTCATGGATGATAGTCATTTCATGACCAAAACTTCACAACGGTTGCCTCGGTGGACTTGGCATGGCAAAATCAGTTGCTTAAAAAGTTATCACAAATGGTTCGGTTGCCATAGTAGTTGCCTCCATAGTAGCAATGGGAATCTGAATGTTCTTCCTTGATCTTGGTTGTGTGTATATCCTATGTGGGTCATATTGGGCATGAGGAGTGTGTAGAGTGTAGCATATAGCTTCAACTACACCACAAATTTTTGAGAGGAGTTGTAGAGTTTCACTTAAGTGAGAATCAACACTAGTCTCTTCCAACAGCTAGGCCACAAGTACTCTATTGATCTCTTCATAAAGAAATTGTTGGGGTTGCACTCTTTCCATTTTTTGGTATAATTTGTGAAGTTGTGCAATATAAGCGAAAGCTTCAATAACTTCTTCTTCTTCTTCTTCTTCTTTTTCATCTTCATCCTTTGGTCATTCTAACTGTTGACATAGGGTCCTTTGTCGTTCATCTTCGTATTGTACATGGCATCCTTCTATTTATTTTCCCCTTCTTTGTGTGGAGGTGCTAGGTCCTTGCGCATCAAAAAAGAACTCTACATCCGATAGTTGAGTGCTTTGTAAAAAAGATTCAAAATTGAAGGTGCTCATCCCCTCAATATCTCCAGCGGTACCAAATTCAAACTCCGAAGTCATAGGGGGAGCAGAGGGAGTAGCTTGCAATGTTTCTCTGGACTCAAATCGGGGGATTTGAATCGTAAAGGGAGGCACTGTGGCTTCCCCTCTTCATGAGACCTAACATTGTTTAGTTCGAGCTACTAAAAAATTGAAGCTTGTTCATAGTGATATTTGTGGTCCTGTACAAACATTTTATTTTGGGAGCTAACTTTACTTCATGAATTTTATTGATGATCTCTCTAGACATGCATGGGTATATCCACTTAAACAAAATTTTAAAGTGGTTATGTGCTTCAAATATTTCTAGTCATGGATGAAAATCTGTCAGCATGTAAATTGGGCACCCTCCATTCTGATCAGGGAGGAACACATGTCATTTGGTTTAAATGCATTTTTGGATGAGCACGGGATAAAACATTAGTGCAGAGTGCCATATACACCTCAAAAAAATGGAATTGATTAAAGAATGAACAAGTATCTCATGGAGATGGCAAGGTGTATGGTCAAAAGTCATGCTTTACTACAAAGCTTCTGGCTTGAGGCCGTTATGTATGCAACATATGTACTTAAAATGTATCCCACCAAAGCATTGCAATCAATCTTTCCATATGAGGCTTGGTATGTTTGCAAGACATTTTTTGCTAATCTACTTTTATTTGGTTGTCTCGAATATGCATTAGTGTCTCAAGCACAACACAGGAAATCATATGATAAATTAGCGAAATGTATTTTTGTTGGGTGTAGTTGTAAAAGCAAAGGCTATCATCTATATCATCCACAAAATAAACACATTTTGGTCAGCCATGATGTTGTGTTTTGTGGAAGATGCAATTCAGCCATGAATTTCATGTACCAAGGAGACTTTAGTTAGTTCTAAAGATGTCTATGACACTTTGCTTCCCCTTTCTATAGGTGGATAATCAACTTTACACCCTTTAAAGGTTCCACAGGGTAATGCAGATCATTCCATTTCTGATATAGATTTACATGATGCACTTATGGATATTGCTGGTCCAAACTTTAAGAGTAAGAGAAATAGATACACCTTTGTGATGCAAATGAGTATGTTTCTTTTGATGAAGCACAATTTCCAAAAAATTGGATGGATGCTATGAAATCATAATATGATCCTATTATGAAGAATGATACTTTGTCTTTATGTGATTTTCCTCAAGGAAAAAAGTTGATTGGCAATGGGTATACAAGTTGAAATGCAAGCTTAACGGAATAGTTGATAGGTAGTAAGCTTGGGGTTGCCAAAGGTTATGCTCAAGAGGGAGGCATTGATTTAAATGAGACCTTTGCTCCCACATGCCAAATGACCAATGTTCATAGCATTTGTGCACTTACATCTCATCATGTTTAGAATGTACATCAATTGGACATTAAACTACATTTCTAAATGGTGATGTAATTGAAGACATGTATGTATTTCAGCCCCATGGTAAAAAGGGCATGAAAACAAAGTGTGGAAGCTGAAAAAGGCATCACATGATTTGAAGCAAGCACAACGTGCTTGGCATGAAAAGATACATGCCTACTTGATTGCACATGTCATTGATAACAGTCCAATGGAGACCACCTTATATGTTGAGCGTGCAGATGATGTAATTCTAATCATTGTTGTATATGTTGATGATATGTTGCTCACTGGTCCCAATGAGAAGAATATTCTTGAATTTAAGGCTGATTTGTATGCCTCTTTTGAGATTTCATATTTGGGGCATTTGCATTATCTTTTGGTTATTCAATTTATGCAAGTTGATGGGGGAATAGCTTTGTGTCCAAAAAATATAATGACACATTATTGTAGAAATTTGTTCTTGAGTATTGAAAAACTATTGCCACTCCTATGGAATTAGGTTTATGGTTGATTCTTCATGATTTTTGAGATGCATTTGATGTTTTTCTCTATCAATAGGCTATTGGCTACTTGGTTTACTTATGCTCAAGTCATCTTGATCTTCAGCTTGTTGTCTCTCAGATGAGTAGGTTTATACATTGCCCAGATGTCAATCATTGGCATGCAATTAAGCACATCTTTTGCTAATTGAGTGGCACCTATCTATCCAAATTGTTTTATTTAAAGGGGGGATCATTATAGCTATATTTACATGCTTTTTTCAAATCAAATTTGGTTCATTACTTGGGACTTAGTACCTTTGCCAAAAGGCAGGAAAGCTTTACCATGTAAATGGGTTTATAAGCTGAAATTCACATCACACAGTGCTTCTCCAAAATATAAAGCACGACTTGTTGCAAAGGGTTTTAAGCAACAACATGGTGTTGATTTTGAGGAAATCTTCTCTACCAGTGGTCAAGATGACTACTTTGCACATGTTGCTTGGATTCGTTGCAATAGAGGACTTAGAGCTCGTCCAAATGGATGTGAAAATAGCTTTCTTGCATGGAGATCTTATAGATGAGATCTATATGGAACAACCAGAGGGTTATGTAGTTCCAAGCAAGGAAAGTCTAGTTTGTAAGCTCAAGAAGAGCTTGTATGGACTTAAACAGTCTCCTAGAAAATGGTACCAAAATTTTGATGCTTTTATGAAGTCCCAAGGCTATTCTGGGAGCAATGAGAATCATTGTCTCTACACAAATGGATGCTTTGATGGAAGCTTGATATGCTTGATACTTTACATCGATGATATGTTGATTGTTGGGAAGTCCTCTTATGATTTGCCAATTCTCAAAAAGGGGTTGAGTCAGACATTTGATGTGAAGGACTTGGGGATGTCAAACATATTCTTGGCATGTGCATTACTCGTGATAGGAATAAAAGATGCATATACTTGTCTGAAAGTGCGTACATGTCCAAAGTACTTCACCGGATCAATATGCAGGGTGGAAAGGCATTGAGTACACCTTTACCCACATATGTGAAATTGAGCAAGGATGACTACCCCAAATCAGATGAGGAAAAGGAATTCATGACCAAAATTCCCTATCAGTCTACTGTTGGTAGTCTCATGTACGCTATGGTAGCTATGAGACCAGACATTGCATTTGCAGTGGGAGTTGTCAGCAGATATATGTCTAATCCTAGAGAGAAACATTGGGAAGTGGTCAAGATGATTTTGAGATATCCAAGTGGCACTAAGGACAAGTGTCTATGCTTAGGTAGAGGAAAAGCGACCAGTATTGGTTACACAAATTCTAACTATGCTGGTTTTGTAGACAATTGTAAGTCTACATTAGGGTACATTTTTCATTTTGCTGGAGGTGCTATCTCTTGGAGATCTTCTCTTCAAGAATGTACAAATGTTTCCACCATTGAAGCAGAGTATGTTGCAGCAAGTGAGGCATGTAAGGAAGCATTGTAGCTTTCTCATCTTGCTTGTGATATGGGTTTACGTCAGCATGTACCTCACTTGCTCAGTGATAGTCAGAGTACCATTTCCTTGGCTAAGAATCCGGTCTATCATGCAAAGACCAAGCACATTGAGGTGAGGTATCACTTCATTAGAGATTGCTTAGCCACTGAGCGCATTATCCTTGAGAAGGTTCACACTCGAGATAATGTTGCATATGCTTTGACTAAAGCTCTACCACAGGATAGCTTTCGACACTGTTGTCACTTGATGGGGGTCACTTGTATACTATGTAACATGCCCATCAGGTGGGAGGTATAGTTTGTATACTTACACTCAGGTATTCTTTATCATTCTTTATTTTTCTCCCGTAGTTACTCTAGCCATATTGGCCTTTAGTGGGAGATTGTTACCATTAGTGTCCATGTGAAAGGCCATCGGACACTTCTTTGTATATGTTCTTCAATAAAACATATAGTGGCCTGGTCAGTCATAGACTGTAAGTTCGACTGTATTTGTGAGACCTAAGAAGTCTGTCTTCATGCTCCCTGTGTACTATGTTGCTTTTGGCTTCCAAACCCATACCCTTAATGATTTTCCTCTTAGTATTGTTGGAGAGGTGAATTGATCAGCTTTTGAGTTGTGTTCTTGGTTCCGATTCTTACTTCACCTTGGCTTCTTTGTTGAGACTTTGCTTGTGTGGGAGAGCATAGGTTGTTCTGTATGTACGAGCTTCTTAGGTACCCACATGTGTAATTGCCCTTGTTGAGCTACAGCTAATTTCTTAGGCACACAAACTTGTCGGCTACCTTGAGGTTGAGCTTGTCCTCATTGCTTGGTACTTCTTTTGGCATGGTTGGCCAGCTTGGATGGGAATCATTGTTGCAAGACCGGTGGTTGCTCTCCTTTTTGTATCGAGATCTACTTCATGCCCGAAACTACTTTCTTATTGAATGTTGTTTGTGTATTTGAGATAGCAGGTGTCTTGTACTGTCTCACTTGCCTCTACGGTTGAGCTCTTGTGGAAGAATTATTCTTTGAAAAAGAAGAGAGATCCACTCGCCTTTGGGCCTATTCTTCCATGATTGAGTCCTGCATCATAGAGCTATTGACACCTACATCGTCTTTTCTAAGATTATTCTTAGAAGAACTAAGAGAATGTGTGATACTTGGATTTGCGATCATGCAATTCTCTAATTCTAATGTAATACATTCTTCATGTACCCAAACTTGAAGAATTTAACTTCTTAGGTTTAAGATGGGGTGGCATTGGGTACTCTTTTGTAGGCAACTCGATTAGCCCAAAGAGCATGATGAAGTTGTTTATCCCAATCAAAGCATTTATTATTGACCAATTTTGTTAATACATTATATAGGATCTTTTTTATGCTCTCCGCTTGTCCATTAGCTTTTGGATGATAGGGGTCAGACTTCTTATGTATCACCAAGAATTCTTGGAGAAGGTGTTCAATGACTTCATTCAAGAAGTGTTTGCCTTTGTCACTTACCAACTCTATCCGTAATCCATATCTGGTGAACACATTCTCGAATAAGAACTTAGCCATCGTTTGAGCATCATTCTTTGTTGTGGTTTTTACTTCTACCCAATTTCTAAGGTAATCTATGGCTACAATAATGTATTCTGTTGATATATTTAGGTAGTGATGTGTGTGAACACTCTAGGATCATCGAGGCACTTTTTTCCCTATTTAGGTAGTGATGTGTGTGAACTCAAAATGTGAATCTTCAACATTGAGAGTTGAAGATTCACATTTTGAGTTTTGCTAAGCTAATGATGGTTATAGAGGTCTTCTAATACCACATTAGTTTGGTTCTTGTGGTGTTTCACACACCAACAATATTCCTGAACTCAGACAAATCTTTGACAAATGTAGGGAATATCAAGTCTGCCTGAACCCAGAAAAGTGCGTTTTTATGGTCAGGCAAGGCAAGATTCTAGGACACATAGTCTCAAAGAATGGCATATCCACTGATGAAGAAAAAGTGAGAGCCATAGCCGAGTTACCTAGGCCAAAGAATGTCAAGGAAGTACAAGCTTTCATGGGGCATTGTGGTTATTACCAACGGTTTATACACATGTATGCCATCATAGCAAAGCCTCTGTATGGACTTTTGACTAACTTTGAGTCGACTGATGAATGTGAGAATTCCTTCAATGAGCTTAAACGAAGATTATGTTCAGCACCAATCTTGACCACACCAGATTGGAATAAGCCATTCCATGTCCACGTGGATGCATCCAATTATGCTATTGGGTGTGTACTCGCGCAACCTACCGGTGAAGGTAATATGGATCTTCCAATTGCCTATGCTAGTAGACAGATGAATGCAGCTGAACGAAATTATACCAAGTCTACGGAGAGAGAAGGACTAGGCATGGTATATGCAGTTAAAAAGTTTAGACATTATTTGCTTGCAAATAAGTTCAAATTTTTTACTGATCACCAAGCTCTAATGTACCTGGTAAACAAGCCATGCAATACAGGAAGATTAGTAAGATGGTTTCTCTTGCTAATGGAATGTGATTTTGAGGTTGTGGTAAGGAAAGGGAAAACTCATTTGAGAGCAGATCATCTCTCTAGGCTCACATCTAGAGAAGCTCCACAAGGAGTGTCAGATGACCTTCCTGATGCTTACTAGTTTAATTTGGAAGTGGCGCCGCAGTGGGCTAAGCCATTAGTGCCAGTATTGACATATGGGCCTAACCACCCAGTAATAGCCACACAGGATAGGGAGGTAGTAAAAGCCCAGAAGTACCACATCATGGCTGGAAGTATGTACAAGCACACAGATCAAGGGATCTTGGCTTGTTGTGTGGAAGAGGATGAGTACGCTAAATGGTTGCAATTGGCTCATGTAGGAGCATTAGAGCAACACTATTCAAAACAACGAACCCTACAGACACTAAGGAGACTCGGAGTGCATTGGCCAACTATGGAGGCTAATGTCCAAAAGTTGTGCAAGGAATGCCCAATCTGCTGCACTAAACCACCTGTGGAACATGCCACTCTTTATCAAGTGTCCATAGTGCCAGATTGGAGTGAACCACTAGTATCCTTCCTGAGGACGAAAACATTCCCTCCAGACATGACTTTGGCTAGGAAAAGGAGTTTAGAACAAGAAGCCCAGGATTACTCACTCATTGGTGATAATTTGTACAAGCGCGGAAAAGATGGTTACCTAAGACTATGCATCCATGAGAGTGAATATCTCAATATCTTGGAAATTGCTCACCAAGGTGTGGCAGGAGGACACTTTGGACCAGATCGGGTGATCAAGGCAATACTATTTGCAGGCTTCTGGTGGCCAACCCTTCACATGGATGCACATACCTATGTGAAACGGTGTAATGTGTGTCAGAGAACTCAGTATCCTATACGCAAGGATGAGATGCCATTGAAACCTATGATGGGTGGACGTGCATTCTCTAAGTGGGGAATAGACTTTGTAGGTCCTATTAATCCCCCAGCTAAGGGTTCACATGCTGAATACATCATTGTTGCGACAGACTATTTAACAAAGTGGGTAGAGGTAAAAGCTACGACAAAGAACGATGCTCAGACTACTGCTAAGTTCTTATTTGAGAATGTATTCACTAGATACGGGCTACCCATAGAGCTAGTTAGCGATAGAGGCACTCACTTCTTGAATGAAGTTATTGAAAATCTGCTCCAAGAATTTTTGGTAGTACATAAGAAGTCTGCCCCCTATCACCCTCAAGCTAATGGCTAGGCTGAGAGCCCCAATAAGATCTTATGCAATGTGTTGACAAAATTAGTGAACAATAAACGCTCTGATTGGGACAAACAGCTACACCATGCTGTTTGGGCATACCGAGTCGCCTACAAAATGGTACTCCAAGCCACCCCCTTTCAGATGGTGTTTGGCCAAAATGCAGTGCTACCATTAGACTCCTTAATACCAACACTGAAAGTAGCACAAGAACATGAATGGACGGGTCATGAACTCTCCTCTAGACTATTTGACCTTGAACGATTAGGAGAAACAAGACTGAGGGCGGCTACAGGGATATATGCAGCTAGAAACGACAGAAGGCATACTTTGATGCCCACGTTAAGGATAAAGGTTTGAAGGCAGGCGACCTAGTGCTAGTCTACACTTTGAAACAACACGCGAGAAAACTAGAGAAAAGAGGCTACGGACCTATGATCATAAATAGGATCTCCACAAGTGGAGCAGTACAACTAGCCACTTTAGAGGGTGATGTTCTCCCGAGCTACATTAGCGGATGCAGAGTCAAGTTGTATCAGGAACCACTCACAGAGGAAATGCTAAGTCGACTCAACACTGCTAAGAAACACAAAGAAGAAGAAAAGCGGATTCGAGAAGAAGCTCAAGCAGAAGCCTTAGAGCACATACGGAGAATGAAATTAAGAAGACAAGGTAGAGAGCAACCTAGGCAAGATGCCGACGCAGACCAAGGATATCACATGGCTATGTGTGAAGTTTCAGGTATCAGCTCTCATAGGATAATTGATCGACGTCCTTTTATAACCTTAGATATAGGACAAGGAAAAGGTGCAAGGACTGTAAGAGCCTTGATTGACTCAGGTGCAGCCACTAGTGCTGTTAAGTTGTCTTACTGTCAAGAGTTGAAATTAACTGTCAATCCTATAGAAGCATATCTCATAGGATTGGGAGGTGTGGAAACCCCTTGCCTGGGCGAGGTGGATCTTCCCATCTCCATTCAAGACGAAGTATTGACAGTCAGAGTACTAGTGTGTCAAGATGAGGACCTCACTGAGCCTCTGGTCTTGGGTCAAGACTAGATTTATGACCAAGCAGTCAACTTAAACCTAAGATGTGGACTTCTTCAGGTGTGGATGAATCAGACTAGAATTACACTTGAGTTAAACAATGGAGCACTCAAGGAACTAGAAAAGGCACAGACTCCTGGTCCTTCCAGGGGTACACATGAAGTTGACCATGCTGTTCTTGTCCAAAGCTATGTGATGCAGAGGAATGGAGATCTCAAAAAAGAAGTCAAGACCTCGACGGAACTCCCTTCTTTTCTAAAGGCCAAAAGAAAGCAGCCACTAGAGGCAGATCAATTACTGAAGACTATCTATGCGGGAGACCAAAAGAACGTGCAAAGTAGAACAACTCAGCCAGTGAAACAAATGTGGGTGCGAAAAGGCAAGCTGCCTACTGTAGTCAAGTCACGACAATTGTCTCAACTTCCTATTAGTAAGTAGCGACATGATATTAATAAGAAGACTTCCAAAACCTCTTTTGAGAAAGTGAAAACTATCTGGGTACACAAGAAGTCGATGAAGGCTGGCCCACAATCAAGACAAATCTGGGTGCCTAAGGCTTGCTTGCGGGCGCAACTAGCCCCAAACAAATCACATCATACACGATAGGGTTCACTCACTCAAGTAGCCGCCACCCACTCTTGTTTGATACACTCGAACACACTTCCACCTAGAAGCACGCACATACGCACTCGTAAATGGGTCCCAAAGACACATCACCCCCAAGCAAAATTACTCATGCAACCCTCCCGAGTCTCCACAAAACCAAGACCAAAAACCATCCATGGTGTTTGGCAACCTAAGACTTGTAATAAACCCCCCGACCCCAATTTGTGAATTCCTCTCCACTTACTAACTGCATCAGTCACACACTGCATCTTTCCATCTAGCTCCTAGGACTATCCATTCATTAACTACACACACGGTCATCATGCACTTACTAACACACTAACCCATTACTCACATCACAATAATACTGTAACGGGGGCAACACGCATTCTATCTTGTCCCTTACAATAGTAACGCATGCTTTGTATTCTCAACAGAACCAGCTCGCAAGCAATAACGATGGCAGACATTGGAGGCCCCAGTTCTCAGGCAGGGTCCAGCGCACAGATTGTGGACATTGAAACCATTCTTCTGGAACCGCCACTCACCGGAAGGCCTCAAGAACTTCAAGTGGTGCATGTCCTTCCTATCCATGACCCTCCTCAGGGACACACTTCTCAAGTGGGGAAACATGCTCATTGGTTTAGTGATGTAGCCAGGCCATTGGGTGACGGCACCTACTTCTGGGAAGCAGAAATTGAATTTAATGGCAAATGGGGACGCTACCACTTTTTCACTCGGGAATTCGAGAACTATCAGAATGCAGAGGTAATGCGATCAGTTTGGACCAAGGCGCCTGGATAGATATTTCAGAGCACACTTGCCTAAACCTGATTTTCTACGCTGCTCCTATTTCATAAGTACCATAACTCCTAGCAGGGTCAAGGGAGGCGATAGTACTTTTGTACTACCATCATTGTTTCCAGGACACAAACTCAAGAGATTCAAACTGACCCTCAATCTGGTACGGGAGGCATTGAACATGCAAGGTATGCACATTCCCACCGAGAAAGAAACAATGGTCCCGGGTAGGATGAAGCATAAGGATCTCAATAAATTGAAGGACATGGTAGCAATGATGCCTACCATTGATCTCCACTTACGAACTGTTATGCAACATTTTGCTTTTCCCGCATAAGAACGATTCACTATGCCCCCTAAGAAAATATGGTTCAGCTTATACTTGGGAGAAACAGAGAACCTCACCCTCAACATACCGCACTCGGTCATCGATCAGATACACCTAGCCCATCAGCACTGGAATAAGAAGCAGAAAAATGTACTTCATGGCTGTTGTGCCCTAACAAGAATAATTTACAGGTGCCTAGCATATGACGTGCCCATTCAAAGAGCACTAGTGTGGTCTAGGGCCCAAGAATTCCAAAGGCGACTATCAACAGCGGGTCCTCCATCGAAGAAGATGAGAGGGGGCGTCCAATTACCATGTGCTCAACCAAGGGGAGCCATTACCACACCTGAGGTGACTCCTCCTCAAACTAGGTGTGTCCGGCCATTCACCATTCGTCTTCCCAGACCAAGTACAGAAGGACCCAACTTGGTGTTCCCCCCATTCCATCAGACTTGGAATTTCCACAGGGATTTACTCTCAATGACCTCACGGATGAAGAAGTTGCCAGGCTGATCTACGAATCTAATCTTGAAACAGAAGCAGACCAGACCCAGGAACCACACCCCACCACAACAACACCAGCCCCGACACAACCAGTCGTCGTAGAAGTCGAAGGAGATGAACAAGAGGCAGGAGGAGAAGAAGAAGAAGCCGACGAAGCACAACATCAAGAATATGATGAACTCTCAGAGCTAGCAAGTGCCCCAGCATATTCAGCACAAATAAAAAGATTGTACCAAACCATGAATCGAGTTCAAGAACAACACAAAATGTCACTTGAATCAGGCAAGGTGCTCATGAGCCAACTATTGGTTGAGGAAGGTGTGGACGATATGTTTACTGAATCCATGAATCTACACACAGAGGCAGTCGGCTTGGATGAGGCCATACATGAGGCCATGACATACATTAATCGATTTGAGAAACGTGTGCCTGCCCGCCCTAGGCGATCTGGAAAACAAATACACATCAATGTATCAGAACCGGAAGGCAACACGCAAACAAAAGAACATCAGGAGAAACCACTCTCCCCACCCACCTCACCTCTTGCTACACAATTCACCTCACCAACCGGCACGACCACACCCTTTTCTACCACTACCACAGTTGTCATGGGAATTCCTCTCTCTCCCGGTATCCAATTTGGAGGAGTTTCCATGCCCACCTTCACAACACTCTTCACAAATATCACTTCCACCCCACCCACTGTCCCAATCTTTAGAGTCACACACACATTTGACACAATGGAAACATCACCCGCCATAGTACCACCCCCACCCCCACACAACCTCAATCTCCCATACCCCCTCCACCTACTTCACCACTTGACTCCAACACATTCACAACTCCCTTCCCCTTCCCCATTCCCCCTGCATCTTCATCTTTAACTGCATCTCTTAATGTAAATAGTATATTCCTGTCATTACATCAATGCGTATATCAACTTCAGCGGGAGTACAGGGAACTAGAAGGCCGCCATCATCAGCTGACAACAAACCCTCAGCAACTACAAACACGACTCATAAGGCTAGAAGAAGAAAATGCGGAACTCAACCAACGCCACACCACTCTCGAGCAAGCCCATCAAACACTCTTGGAGACACCCCAACCATCAGCAGAACCTGGTGTCAAACAACTCGAAGCCTTGCTGGAGGTGTACCAAACAGATAACCTGAGAGTCCGGCGTAATTTAACTCTACTTCGAAAGCATATGGCTACAACACTTGAAGAAAATAAACGGTTGCAGAAACAAAATGAAGAAAACCTGGAAGCATCCATGGAAGGGTCCCCCCATGAGATCGATCCAGAACAGTTCAAAGCGGTTCCCACAGAAACAATGAAAAGCATCTTGGAAAGTTATGCGGATTTATTAGACGCACATGATGATTTGGAAAGGGAACGAGATGAGCTATGTAGCCAGCTCAGGGAAAATGAGGCTCCAACCAAGGTAATAGAAACGGCCTCGACTTTAGAGGAAGTCAAGGCATTGACAGAGCAGGTGGCTGAACTCCAAAAAAAGTTACTAGAATATGAAAGGCAACCCTCCCCAGTTGTAGAACCCGAACCGGAGGATTTAGTACCCATTGAGGTGGATGAAACATATGAGGAACCATACGTTCCTATGCCGATGCCAGGTGGTGCACAGACCTCAGAAGGAATGGACACATTGGAAGTTGAAGTACCTGAATGGCTCCAAACACTAGAGAAGACAGCAAGAACCCATGAAGATAGAGTGGCCATTCAAATCCAATCTATGGCAAAGTTAGAAGACACCATCATCAAGTCTGAATACTTTCAACGCATGTCTCATCATAGATGGATCGGCACCAATGATGATCAATATGTGCCATATTGTGTGCTCCTTGCGGATTACAATGCAGAGATTAAACGCAGTTGTGGCAAACCTCCAACTTTTGCCACACAATTTGGGCCAGAGGATATCCCAGAAAGTGCGAAGAAAGGCTCCATTCATCAACCAACCTAGAGAATCCATCTTCTTGAAACCTACCCGGAAATGGTTCCTACCTGGACTAACATGCCCCTTTTTATTAAATACAATCCTTGTTATGTTCCAGTATTCCGCCGGCGCACTTGGCCAGAGTTTACAATTGCTGTCAAGAACATCAAGGGTTGTGCAAAGTGGTTAAATTATGTTTATCTAGCACCGCCACAAGGCCCTCCCACTGTAAATTACATGATTTCTACCATCAGACACTAGAGCACTCGATTATGGAATACCCCCGATGTGATGGCACAAATGTGTATGAAAATCTTTGAACTAATGCTAATCACCTTCAGGACGTTCAAGAATATTAAAGACCCCCACTTCTCAGGTGTCAGATTTCTTACAGGAAACCAAGATCTGGTATACGACATGAGCACAACCCCATCCATAGAGGTAATATATGCTTGGCACGCCAGAATAAAGTACCTCCCAGCTTGTTTTAAACAGACATTCGAGGAGATGTTCATAACGGGATTCTGGGAATATCACTCAGAAATATTTGTACCCAGGCCCTCACATCTCCTCCACTTATTCGCTGTGGAGAGAACCATCCATTCAGAACAACTGCGGGTGCCACATCCGGACGTACCATGACCAATGAATTGGGATGCATTATTAACAGATCTAGCACGGGGGCTCAGATTAGAAGAACATCACCTCACTTCCGACGTTGTCCAATATTACGTTCAACGAGCATCGAGACAAGGGTCTGTCAGGGGCGACAGACGCGAGAGTGGGGGGGGGGGTGTTGGAAGCAGTCAGGGAACCAAAGGAGCCACAAGACAAAGAGGGTCGGAACGAAGAGATAGCACAAGCAGACACAGTAGCCAAAGAAGATCTGGCAAGTAGGCCATCTAAATTTTTCAGACATCAAGGAGTGGAGCACACAAGAAGAAAGAGCAAGTAGGGAGCTCAAAGATGTGTGCGACAAATCAACAGAGAAAATCCCTACACAAATAGTGATTTTAATCACTAAAAACCATTGTAAATACCATTTCGTATTTTTGTAGCTCCATTTTGTGCAAGCCAAGGAGTCCTTGAGCTTGAGGAGCTTTAGAAGTATCTACCTGCCAATTTTCATATTTTTTGGATCTCGTTTGAGCCCTCAAAAAAGTCCTGGAACCTAATTTTTAACTAGGCCGGACATTAGGTCTGGACAGGGCCAAAGCTAGTCAAAAACTATAAAAGGAGCTAGAGAGCTCATTTTTGAGGTTAGCTTGTAATAGTTTTGAACTTGTATGAGCTTTTTGAAAGTAATCTAAGGACTCCATTGCTTCTCACTCTTTGTTTTACTGTGTGTGTGCGTGTGTGTGTATGTGTGTGCATGTTAGTGTGCTTCTCACTCACGCACTTGTACCTTCACTTGCTCGAGGTCTTCATACCATCCTCACGTCTTCCCGGATTGACATTAAAGGAGGTGCTACTCATCGCTGAGCTACAAGGATTGACAGATAATTTCAACTCTTGACAGTACGAAAATTTAACAGCACTAGTGGCTGCACCTGAGTCAATCAAGGCTCTTACAGTCCTTGCACCCTTTCCTTGTCCTATCTCTAAGTTTATAAAAGGACGTCTATCAATTATCCTATGAGAGCTGATACCTGAAACTTCACACATAGCCACATGATATCCTTGATCTGCATATGCATCTGTCCTAGGTTGCTCTCCACCCTATCTTCTCAGCTTCATTCTCGGGATGCGTTCCAATGCTTTTGCTTGAGCTTCTTCTCGAATTCGTCTTTCTTCTTCTTTGCGTTTCTTAGCAGTGTTGAGTCGACTTAGCATCTCTTCCGTCAGAGGTTCTTGATATAACTTGACTCTGCATCCGCTTATGTAGCTGGGGAGAATATCGCCTTCTAATGTGGCTAGTTGCACTGCTCCACTTGTTGAGATTCTATTAATGATCATGGGTCCATAGCCTCTCTTCTCTAGTTTCCTCGCATGTTGTTTCAAAGTGTAGACTAGTACTAGGTCGCTTGCCTTCAAACCTTTATCCTTAACTTGGGCATCAAAGTATGCCTTCTGTCATTTCTTAGCTGCATATATCCCTGCAGCCGCCCTCAGTCTTGTTTCTCCTAATCATTCAAGGTCAAAAAGTCTAGAGGAGAGTTCATGACCCGTCCATTCATGCTCTTGTGCTACTTTCAATGTAGGTATTAAGAAGTCCAATGGTAGCACCGCATTTTGGCCAAATACCATCTGAAAGGGGGTGGCTTGGAGTACCGTTTTGTATGCGACTCGGTATGCCCAAACAACATGGTGTAGCTGTTTGTCCCAATCATAGCGTTTATTGTTCACTAATTTTGTTAGTACATTGCATAAGATCTTATTGGTGCTCTCAGCCTGGCCATTTGCTTGAGGGTGATAGGGGGCAGACTTCTTATGTACTACCAAGAATTCTTGGAGTAGATTTTCAATAACTTCATTCAAGAAGTGAGTGCCTCTGTCACTGACTAGCTCTATAGGTAACCTGTATCTGGTGAACACATTCTCAAACAAAAACTTAGATGTTGTTTGAGCATCGTTCTTCGTTGTGGCTTTTACCTCTACCCACTTGGTTAGATAATCTGTGGCCACAATGATATATTCAGCATGAGAACCCTTAGCTGGGGGATTAATAGGACCTACAAAGTCTATTCCCCACTTAGAGAATGCTCGTCCACCCATCATAGGTTCAGTGGCATTTCATCTTTGCGTATAGGATACTGAGTTCGCTGACAGACATCACACCTCTTCACATAGGTATGTGCATCCATGTGAAGGGTCGGCCACCACAAGCCTGCAAATAGAATCGCTTTGATCACTCAATCTGCTCCAAAATGCCCTCCTGCTACACTTTGGTGAGCATTTTCCAAGATCTTGAGATATTCACTCTCGTGGACACATAATCTTAGGTAACCATCTTTACCACGCTTGTATAGGTTATCACCAATTAGTGAGTAATCTAGGGCTTCTTGTTCTAAACTTCTTTGTCTGGCTAGTGTCATATCTTGAGGGAATGTTTTCGTCCTCAGGAAGGATACTAGTGGTTCACTCCAATCTAGCACTATGGACACTTGATAAAGAGTCGCATGTTCCACAGGTGGTTTAGTGCAGCAGATTGGACATTCCTTGCACAATCTTTGGACATCAGCTTCCATAGTCGGCCATTGCACTCCGAGTCTCCTTAGTGTCTGCAGGGTTCGTTGCTTTGAGTAGTGTTGCTCTAATGCACCTACATGTGCTAATTGCAACCATTTAGCGTACTCATCCTCTTCCACACAACAAGCCAAGATCCCTTGATCTCTGTGCTTGTACATACTTCCTGCCATGATGTGATACTTTGGCCTTTTACTACCTCTCTATTCTCTGTGTTTATTACTAGGTGGTTAGGCCCGTATGTCAATACTGGCACTAATGGCTTAGCCCACTGCGGCACCACTTCCAAATTAAACAAGTAAGCATCAGGAAGGTCATCTGACACTCCTTGTGGGGCTTCTCCAGATGTGAGCCTAGAGAGATGGTCTGCTCTCAAGTGAGTCTTCCCTTTCCTTACCACAACCTCGAAATCATATTCCATTAGCAAGAGAAACCATCTTACTAATCTTCCTGTATTGCATGGCTTGTTTACGAGATATAGTAGTGCCTGATGGTCAGTAAAAAATTTAAACTTATTTGCAAGCAAATAATGTCTAAACTTTTTAACTGCATATACCATGTCTAATCCTTCTCTCTCCGTAGTGGTATAATTTCGTTCAGTTGCATTCAATTGTCTACTAGCATAGGCAATTGGAAGATCCATATAACCTTCACCGGTAGGCTGCGCGAGTACACACCCAATAGCATAATTGGATGCATCAACATGAACATGGAAAGGCTTATTCCAATCTCGTGTGGTCAAGATCGGTGCTGAACATATTCGCCGTTTAAGCTCATGAAAGAATTCTCACATTCATTAGTCCACTCAAAGTTAGTCAAAAGTCCATATAGAGGCTTTGCTATGATCGCATACATGTGTATAAACCGTCGGTAATAACCACAATGCCCCATGAAAGCTTGTACTTCCTTGACATTCTTTGGCCTAGGTAACTCGGCTATGGCTCTCACTTTCTCTTCATCAGTGGATATGCCATTCTTTGACACTATGTGTCCTAGAATCTTGCCTTGCCTGACCATAAACACACTTTTCTGGGTTCAGGCAGACTTGATGTTCTCTACATTTGTCAAAGATTTGTCTGAGTTCAGGAATATGGATTTGTCTAATGTTGGAATGAGCACAAAGATCATCAACATAGACTTCTAAGTTCTTCCTCAGGAACTCTTTAAAGACATGGCACATTAGTCTCTGGAAGGTAGCGGGTGCATTGGTAAGCCCAAATGGCATTACTCTAAAGGCAAAAATGCCCCATTCAGTGGCAAAAGCCGTCTTATGCTGATCTTCTGGAGCTATGGCTACTTGATTGTAGCCCAAAAATTCATCAAGGAAGCTGTACACTTCCTTGCCTGCTACTCTTTCTAAGAGATGTTCTGTGATAGGAAGCGGATAGTTATCTTGAATTGTGGCTGCATTGACCTTCTTCAAGTTAATGCATACATGCAGCTTTCCATTTTTCTTGGGCACCACTACGATGGGGGATACCCACTCAGTATGCTCAATTTTCATAGATAAATCCAGCTTCAACCAAGCGATCTATCTCTTCCTTGATCTTGGCCGCATAGTTGTCATTGTATATGTATGGCTTTTGCTTAGAGGGCCTAGCATCTGAGGTCATGGGGATAGTATGTGAGCATATGTCTAGATCAACACCCTTCAAATCCTTGTAACTCCAAGCGAATACATCTCTATATTCTCTTAGCAAGGCTATCAATTTGTGCTCTTTGTCTTCCGTCAGGTCATGGCCTATGTACGTGCATCTCTCTTCTCCTTCTTCCACGGCTACCACTATTTTCTTGGTGGTTTCTTTGTTATCATAGGTCTCCCCTGATTGCGCCTCTCGTTTAGGCATTCTGATCATGACTCTCCTGTCATCTATCTCATACTTCTTAAAATTTTCCGGGACCTCAAACAAAGATTCTTCCTCTTCTGGTGTGACTTCTCTCTTCTTTCTTTTCTTTCCTTCTTCCTTCGGGTGGCTAGCCTTACATCATTTGTAAACTCTCCATGCCTCTGGGGTTGAAATTCTACTTCATAGAAGTATTCTTCATCTGATGCAAAAGGTGGGTCCATAATGATTGACTCTAGATCGGAGTCACTTGCATCCTCAAATGCATCAGGGTTAGGTTCACACTCTTCTAACACTCCCTCTCCCATGATCGGCTCTATGGAGAAGACTGAAATTTCATAGCCATCTTCATCACAGTGAGGTGTCCATTGTTCTTCATTGATGGCTACATCCATTGTTGCTAGGATTTCTGCCCAGCCGTGGGGTTCAAATTCTTCGTCAGGAAAGACTACAGGTGCATAGGCTGGGTCTTGAATTGATCTATGTGTTTCTTTTGCACCTACCTCTCTAGCTTTTTCTCTCTTCTCTTCTTCTACTACTACTTTGCACATCCATAAGTGGGTGTCTTCATGCATCCATGAGGATCCTGATCCTATGGAATGCACCGATTCCGTATCATCTTTGGCTCTATGGAGGGGATTCCATTGGGTAGGAGGGACATCTCTATGAGAGTAATCTTTGAGATTCACTTTGGTCGTAACACCTAAGTGTTGCAGGTACAAGGAATTGGTTCCCCAGTCCTGTACCACTTGCAACTGTCACATAAAGGGTCGTCCCAAGATCATTTCATAGGCATGATTTTTGCTAAAATCACATATAGCAAATGTGTGCTCAAACTCTACACCACAAGTGGTGAGAGTTATTCCTTCTAACAGCCCTAAGGGTCTCTCTATGTGACCATCGACCATTTGCAATTTCATCCTCGTGGGCCTGAGTGTTAGCTTGCCCCAACGCTTCCATAGGGAAGTAGTAGCAATTTCAACTCCTGCGCCTGGGTCTAGAATGGCCTTGGTGGTGTATCCTTGATGGGTGATAGGAAGATATGTGTTTCCCTCTTCGCCCTCACTCATGTCCCCTATCTTGTCCAATGGTATTTCTAGCACTGTTCTCTGGGATCCTACCTAGGAACGAGGTTTTGCTATTTCTGGTACTTGTTTGGCTACATGTTTCCATAGCTCTGGCCTCACTTTGAGTAGTTCTTCTAAGGTGAGGTTGCACTGTACTTTAGTGTTTTTCACTACCTCTGTGTTCCTAGGTAAGACTGAGTCCTCATTTCGTACCATGACTGTGGGTGCTCTCATACAAGTAGACTTAGCTTCCCATGGGCCTGTGAAGTGGGGTAATTCTTGCAGAGAGTTAGACTCAAAGTCTAATCTTTCCTGAGATAGGGTGCTCTCCTGCTCCTCATAAATGGATGGGATGTCTTGTGGAAATTGGTCGTGTGCATCATCCACAAGTTCAATGGGAGGAGGGACTTCACTCTCTTTAGCCCATTTGTCTTCTTGAATCTCGCGTAGGAATTCTGGTGTGAACCGATTCATAGAAGATGATGTGTCTGGCTCCGTAGAGTTAGGCACATAGGCTTCCTGGGCAGGAAGACCTGCCCTTCCACTTCCCTTGTCCTTGTGTTGAGAGGCGGGTTCCTTTTCTGATTGTGCAATTAGCCTCTCTATTCTTTCTAAGAGTCCTTCAAAGTGAAGCTGCGTCTTGGTTGAGCTAGATATGTTAAAAAGGCGGCTGGCTTCAAACATGGTTTGAGCCAATTCCACCATTTTGGCACAGATTTTGGTTCGTTCAAGCTCTAATTCTGCTCTAGGGTAGCACTTTTCATGATCAGTTACGTTTGGCCCTTCTTGGATTCTGGCTTGATATGCTTTAAGCATCATGTTTAAGTCCTCAGGAGTGGGATCTGCTAGGACTGATCCTACTCTAGGGGGTGGTGGGATTAGGTGAGGCGGGTTGGAAGGTGGTAGGTCGGATGGAGTTGGGAATGGTGGAAGTGGGGTAGTGTGAGAGGGAGTTTGAGATGTGAGTTTGGTTATCCTGGCTCTCGTTTCTCTTAGGCTTTCCTCAAGTTCACTCATTTTCTTTGCCCATTTCCTTTTCATTCTTTCACGACTATCTCTCCAAGCTCTAGTCCTCTTCTTTGTCATGCTCTCCGTTTCACTAACATCTGGGCTCTTTTCCTGGCCTACGCTTTGGTTCTGCTGCAAGGCTTGGGCTCTAGTGATCACTTGCACTGGTGTAGTGGACGTCACACTTCCTGTGGAGTCTACAACTAGCCCAACAACATTGATAGGAGTGATTTTTGGCATATTATTAGGATTCTTTGGGCAGTCTTGTAAGAGATGCTCCTTTCCACACTCCTGGCAATAGCCCTAGATCGTCACTGGAAGGGGTTGTGTAGGTGGAGGCAAGGGACAATCACGAACAAGATGATCTCCCTGACATCTGTAGCATGGTCCTCTAGGAAATGGGGGTCTTACTTGCCTAGGTTGAGGTCTAGAGTTGGGGTTTGTGTACATGACATTAGTATACTCAGGCTCCCAATTAGGTTCACTCGGTTCCTCACTGTAGTAGGACTCACCATGTTCAGGAGAGTGCATGTAGTAAGCCTGGGGACTATCAACATGCATAGAATCAAAGATAGGGTCACTCGGATCACTTTCTGAGATTAATGGTGTTACTAGGACTATAGCTCTATTCAGGTTTTCTTCTGCAGCAACATACTTTACCGGAATCACATTAGTAGGAGCAGGTGGTTGCTGTGCTAGCACTGGCTGGGGTCTCAGTTGGGTCTGATATTGCGGTTGGTAATTTTGTTGAGGCCTAGTATACTGTTGGGGTGGGTATTGACTCTGGTATCTGCCTTGCTGGTATGGCTGAGGGTAGGTTTCCCTAACCGCTTGCTTATTGTATGGTGTTGACCTAAGCTTCAACTTAGGGACTTGCGGAAAAAGAGATTGTACCTCAATCCCCTCACAAGTGCATATAGTGGGGATACACGCTTTTAATTATCAATCCGAAGAGTATACAAACCTAGCCGAGTGTATGAAGACATGCAATCACGTAATGGTCAATGTAAATGCACTACTCAAGAATGAAAATGAGGTAAATGCTTATCCTAACAAGCTTCAACAGTAGGTCAAGACGAAACGATACTTGGTGCAGCAGCCGTCAGTATTTTGGACTTTTCTCCTAGCTCCGAGCTCCAAACATAGCGAATAGCATATGCGTTTCGAAGCTCTCGAGAAGACGCATCCAATGGCAGTGGTTTCACTCAATTCCGACGCTCCTACTTCAAGTTATGACAGAAATACTGAATCGCGAAAATACTTTCCTACGCTTCAGCACTTCCTACACCTCGCACACACCTTTCCTACAGCAAAGAAACACTCTCAAGGATAGACAACACTCACAAGCACTCTTTCCAAGCAATACACATGCATACAAGCTCACGAAGAAGAAGATGAAGAGGGAAGAAGACACAAATTCGAATTTCTGTGCTCTCTATTCTCACAATGGCAAAAAGTCCTCTACAAAGAGTCACATTTGACTTATATACTAGTGCCCTAAAAATGGTCCTTTCACACAAGTGAACGGCACTTTATTCACTAAAAGCTAATTTCCTACTATTTTACATGGGTAAGCTTCTATTCTTCTGTGGGAGTGCATCTAGAGGACTCCTCTAGTGCCTTTACAAAGGGAAATATATTACAAGAATGAATATGTTACAAAAATATATGGCCCAAATCGGAAAAATTTTGGGGCCCGTCTTTTTTCTCTGCTTTGTGCGCTCTTTAGCTCTGCAACACTCTCCCCCTCTTCGCCTCTGTCGTCCCTTGACAGACTTTGCTTCACACACGCGCCTAATGGTCAGTGTTGACTGAATCTTGATCTTGCATTACGTTTTAGAGGCGCTCTGGTTTGTCCTGGTTGCACACATTGGACCTGGTTGATTTGGTTTGCCACGCATGCCATTAATGCACATATGCGGATGTAGCTCGTAAGCCTTGATCTGAAACCTCTGCAACTTAAGAGGTTGAAGCATCCACATAGGTGATACATGTTGGCCCTGATTCCTTCTTTCAGCTGCGTGCTTTTCCTTGGTGTGTGCGCCCCTGCGGGGCTTCCTGCAGAGATGCATCTTCAAATTTGTCTTTTAGTGAAGCTGTTTCTTTCGTTGCTTTCTTTTTTTCCTCTTCTTACTCGTCTCGCCCTCAACACTGCCCCCCTCTTGAACTCTGTCGTCCCCGACAGGCTTTGATAAGCGCCGGGCATATGTTCTGTATACTTGTTGCTCTGTATCATTTAGCAGATTGGCATCACGTATCATGATCTGTTTCCATTGTTCAGCTTTTACTCCATCGTTGGGCGGTTGTCGGTGATCTGCGAAGAAGCTTAATTCGTATGCCACAAGTCTGGCATTCAGATTGGATGACATTTTCAAAAAAATCTTGGAATCTATTTCAAAAAATCCTGTAAAAAATGCTTCTTCAAATGTTTGCAGATACGGACTTGGCAAAAACATGAGTCTGGAATAGTATGCCATTATTGTGGGGCGGCTCGGCATTACTGATAGATCGAAAATAAGTATATCGGTGCCTTGATTAATGCCGATGAAGTTCAGAAATGTATATGCCGCATGTTTGAAGACCTTCAAAACTGTAAGTAGCATACTAAGTATTTTATTTGTCATTTTAACTGCTAAGTCTGGTACTGTCGCATAGTTTTGGAGCCAAAATTCTATTGTTTTGATCATATAATCCTCTGTTGGCAAATAGTTATGTGGCGGGCTAGGTAACATAGGATAATTTAGCCACTGTTTATTAATAGTGCCGCTGCGTTGTAAATCCAAAAATTCTGTTGTATCCCTTCTGCGTGGTATTGGACAAAACGAAGGGTTTACCTGTAATAAATAAGGTGCGGCTTGCCAGTGCACCCGTAGTGTGGGATGTTTCTCCAAAAATTTTCTCCTCCACACCGGTTGTGCAGCTTCGAACTCTGCTTGAGTGTACATGAATGTGTCATTCTTGAAATTGAGCTGCTCGTCTGGAGTTTTTTGTGTAACCTTCTTTATATATTGCCTTGCTTTCTCTTTCAATAATCCATATGGAATGTTAAAAGGCTTTATGATCTTTTCCAAGTCCTTACCTTTGATTTTTGCTTCCTTCATGACCTTGATGACTTGATTCTCAAAATTTTCCGTCAATCGGGACACCACTAGTGCCCGTTCCTTCTGACTTATTTCTGCAATGTATGGCATTGGATGATCATCATGCATATCCGCCATCTGCTCATGTATTGGAGAATGATAGATCGGTTGAGATAGAGGGCTTACCTCTACCTCGTCAGTAGGATGTTCTTTTTCTGGCACTACTGATGTCCCGATCGGTTCTTTGCCTTTCCGCTGATTTTTTAGCTCTTCCATGCAGTCATCTTTTTCCTTTATCTGTTGTATGGCTTCCCAGAGTTTTTCTTTGGTGGCTAGGAGCTCCTTACCTATGTCAGCTACGTGATCCATGTTTTCACTGTAGCTCTGTACCAGTTTTGCCTGTGCTGAATTCAACTGCCTTTTGAGCTCACATATTTCCTGATTGTGCTTATGTTCTGCTTCTTCTCTTACTACGCACTCTTGTTTTAGCAAAGCTTCATATTGTGCGAGTTGATCTCTTAATTCATCTTCTTTACTTTCAGTTGATTCCTGTTGCTTTATTGGTTGGTCATATAACAATGATTTCATCAACTCTTTATTTCTGTTGCGTAAAGTATCATTCTCATCCAGATATAACTTCAGCTGTGTCTCTAGTAGAGTACTTCTGGTCTTCATTCTTTCTTTTTTTGCTGCAGTAGCATCATATAATTTCTGTAGGCCCTCGAGCTGGTTTCGCAGTTGGTGATGCTGAATGCTTAATGATTCATATTGCGTTTGTGTTTCTAACAGCTCAGTGCTTTTGGTGGCTATCTCTTTTTGTACCTGAATTAATTGGTGGCTGCTCCACTTGTTGAGATTCTATTAATGATCATGGGTCCATAGCCTCTCTTCTCTAGTTTCCTCGCATGTTGTTTCAAAGTGTAGACTAGTACTAGGTCGCTTGCCTTCAAACCTTTATCCTTAACTTGGGCATCAAAGTATGCCTTCTGTCATTTCTTAGCTGCATATATCCCTGCAGCCGCCCTCAGTCTTGTTTCTCCTAATCATTCAAGGTCAAAAAGTCTAGAGGAGAGTTCATGACCCGTCCATTCATGCTCTTGTGCTACTTTCAATGTAGGTATTAAGAAGTCCAATGGTAGCACCGCATTTTGGCCAAATACCATCTGAAAGGGGGTGGCTTGGAGTACCGTTTTGTATGCGACTCGGTATGCCCAAACAACATGGTGTAGCTGTTTGTCCCAATCATAGCGTTTATTGTTCACTAATTTTGTTAGTACATTGCATAAGATCTTATTGGTGCTCTCAGCCTGGCCATTTGCTTGAGGGTGATAGGGGGCAGACTTCTTATGTACTACCAAGAATTCTTGGAGTAGATTTTCAATAACTTCATTCAAGAAGTGAGTGCCTCTGTCACTGACTAGCTCTATAGGTAACCTGTATCTGGTGAACACATTCTCAAACAAAAACTTAGATGTTGTTTGAGCATCGTTCTTCGTTGTGGCTTTTACCTCTACCCACTTGGTTAGATAATCTGTGGCCACAATGATATATTCAGCATGAGAACCCTTAGCTGGGGGATTAATAGGACCTACAAAGTCTATTCCCCACTTAGAGAATGCTCGTCCACCCATCATAGGTTCAGTGGCATTTCATCTTTGCGTATAGGATACTGAGTTCGCTGACAGACATCACACCTCTTCACATAGGTATGTGCATCCATGTGAAGGGTCGGCCACCACAAGCCTGCAAATAGAATCGCTTTGATCACTCAATCTGCTCCAAAATGCCCTCCTGCTACACTTTGGTGAGCATTTTCCAAGATCTTGAGATATTCACTCTCGTGGACACATAATCTTAGGTAACCATCTTTACCACGCTTGTATAGGTTATCACCAATTAGTGAGTAATCTAGGGCTTCTTGTTCTAAACTTCTTTGTCTGGCTAGTGTCATATCTTGAGGGAATGTTTTCGTCCTCAGGAAGGATACTAGTGGTTCACTCCAATCTAGCACTATGGACACTTGATAAAGAGTCGCATGTTCCACAGGTGGTTTAGTGCAGCAGATTGGACATTCCTTGCACAATCTTTGGACATCAGCTTCCATAGTCGGCCATTGCACTCCGAGTCTCCTTAGTGTCTGCAGGGTTCGTTGCTTTGAGTAGTGTTGCTCTAATGCACCTACATGTGCTAATTGCAACCATTTAGCGTACTCATCCTCTTCCACACAACAAGCCAAGATCCCTTGATCTCTGTGCTTGTACATACTTCCTGCCATGATGTGATACTTTGGCCTTTTACTACCTCTCTATTCTCTGTGTTTATTACTAGGTGGTTAGGCCCGTATGTCAATACTGGCACTAATGGCTTAGCCCACTGCGGCACCACTTCCAAATTAAACAAGTAAGCATCAGGAAGGTCATCTGACACTCCTTGTGGGGCTTCTCCAGATGTGAGCCTAGAGAGATGGTCTGCTCTCAAGTGAGTCTTCCCTTTCCTTACCACAACCTCGAAATCATATTCCATTAGCAAGAGAAACCATCTTACTAATCTTCCTGTATTGCATGGCTTGTTTACGAGATATAGTAGTGCCTGATGGTCAGTAAAAAATTTAAACTTATTTGCAAGCAAATAATGTCTAAACTTTTTAACTGCATATACCATGTCTAATCCTTCTCTCTCCGTAGTGGTATAATTTCGTTCAGCTGCATTCAATTGTCTACTAGCATAGGCAATTGGAAGATCCATATAACCTTCACCGGTAGGCTGCGCGAGTACACACCCAATAGCATAATTGGATGCATCAACATGAACATGGAAAGGCTTATTCCAATCTCGTGTGGTCAAGATCGGTGCTGAACATATTCGCCGTTTAAGCTCATTGAAAGAATTCTCACATTCATTAGTCCACTCAAAGTTAGTCAAAAGTCCATATAGAGGCTTTGCTATGATCGCATACATGTGTATAAACCGTCGGTAATAACCACAATGCCCCATGAAAGCTTGTACTTCCTTGACATTCTTTGGCCTAGGTAACTCGGCTATGGCTCTCACTTTCTCTTCATCAGTGGATATGCCATTCTTTGACACTATGTGTCCTAGAATCTTGCCTTGCCTGACCATAAACACACTTTTCTGGGTTCAGGCAGACTTGATGTTCTCTACATTTGTCAAAGATTTGTCTGAGTTCAGGAATATGGGTTTGTCTAATGTTGGAATGAGCACAAAGATCATCAACATAGACTTCTAAGTTCTTCCTCAGGAACTCTTTAAAGACATGGCACATTAGTCTCTGGAAGGTAGCGGGTGCATTGGTAAGCCCAAATGGCATTACTCTAAAGGCAAAAATGCCCCATTCAGTGGCAAAAGCCGTCTTATGCTGATCTTCTGGAGCTATGGCTACTTGATTGTAGCCCAAAAATTCATCAAGGAAGCTGTACACTTCCTTGCCTGCTACTCTTTCTAAGAGATGTTCTATGATAGGAAGCGGATAGTTATCTTGAATTGTGGCTGCATTGACCTTCTTCAAGTTAATGCATACATGCAGCTTTCCATTTTTCTTGGGCACCACTACGATGGGGGATACCCACTCAGTATGCTCAATTTTCATAGATAAATCCAGCTTCAACCAAGCGATCTATCTCTTCCTTGATCTTGGCCGCATAGTTGTCATTGTATGTGTATGGCTTTTGCTTAGAGGGCCTAGCATCTGAGGTCATGGGGATAGTATGTGAGCATATGTCTAGATCAACACCCTTCAAATCCTTGTAACTCCAAGCGAATACATCTCTATATTCTCTTAGCAAGGCTATCAATTTGTGCTCTTTGTCTTCCGTCAGGTCATGGCCTATGTACGTGCATCTCTCTTCTCCTTCTTCCACGGCTACCACTATTTTCTTGGTGGTTTCTTTGTTATCATAGGTCTCCCCTGATTGCGCCTCTCGTTTAGGCATTCTGATCATGACTCTCCTGTCATCTATCTCATACTTCTTAAAATTTTCCGGGACCTCAAACAAAGATTCTTCCTCTTCTGGTGTGACTTCTCTCTTCTTTCTTTTCTTTCCTTCTTCCTTCGGGTGGCTAGCCTTACATCATTTGTAAACTCTCCATGCCTCTGGGGTTGAAATTCTACTTCATAGAAGTATTCTTCATCTGATGCAAAAGGTGGGTCCATAATGATTGACTCTAGATCGGAGTCACTTGCATCCTCAAATGCATCAGGGTTAGGTTCACACTCTTCTAACACTCCCTCTCCCATGATCGGCTCTATGGAGAAGACTGAAATGTCATAGCCATCTTCATCACAGTGAGGTGTCCATTGTTCTTCATTGATGGCTACATCCATTGTTGCTAGGATTTCTGCCCAGCCGTGGGGTTCAAATTCTTCGTCAGGAAAGACTACAGGTGCATAGGCTGGGTCTTGAATTGATCTATGTGTTTCTTTTGCACCTACCTCTCTAGCTTTTTCTCTCTTCTCTTCTTCTACTGCTACTTTGCACATCCATAAGTGGGTGTCTTCATGCATCCATGAGGATCCTGATCCTATGGAATGCACCGATTCCGTATCATCTTTGGCTCTATGGAGGGGATTCCATTGGGTAGGAGGGACATCTCTATGAGAGTAATCTTTGAGATTCACTTTGGTCGTAACACCTAAGTGTTGCAGGTATAAGGAATTGGTTCCCCAGTCCTGTACCACTTGCAACTGTCGCATAAAGGGTCGTCCCAAGATCATTTCATAGGCATGATTTTTGCTAAAATCACATATAGCAAATGTGTGCTCAAACTCTACACCACAAGTGGTGAGAGTTATTCCTTCTAACAGCCCTAAGGGTCTCTCTATGTGACCATCGACCATTTGCAATTTCATCCTCGTGGGCCTGAGTGTTAGCTTGCCCCAACGCTTCCATAGGGAAGTAGTAGCAATTTCAACTCCTGCGCCTGGGTCTAGAATGGCCTTGGTGGTGTATCCTTGATGGGTGATAGGAAGATATGTGTTTCCCTCTTCGCCCTCACTCATGTCCCCTATCTTGTCCAATGGTATTTCTAGCACTGTTCTCTGGGATCCTACCTAGGAACGAGGTTTTGCTATTTCTGGTACTTGTTTGGCTACATGTTTCCATAGCTCTGGCCTCACTTTGAGTAGTTCTTCTAAGGTGAGGTTGCACTGTACTTTAGTGTTTTTCACTACCTCTGTGTTCCTAGGTAAGACTGAGTCCTCATTTCGTACCATGACTGTGGGTGCTCTCATACAAGTAGACTTAGCTTCCCATGGGCCTGTGAAGTGGGGTAATTCTTGCAGAGAGTTAGACTCAAAGTCTAATCTTTCCTGAGATAGGGTGCTCTCCTGCTCCTCATAAATGGATGGGATGTCTTGTGGAAATTGGTCGTGTGCATCATCCACAAGTTCAATGGGAGGAGGGACTTCACTCTCTTTAGCCCATTTGTCTTCTTGAATCTCGCGTAGGAATTCTGGTGTGAACCGATTCATAGAAGATGATGTGTCTGGCTCCGTAGAGTTAGGCACATAGGCTTCCTGGGCAGGAAGACCTGCCCTTCCACTTCCCTTGTCCTTGTGTTGAGAGGCGGGTTCCTTTTCTGATTGTGCAATTAGCCTCTCTATTCTTTCTAAGAGTCCTTCAAAGTGAAGCTGCGTCTTGGTTGAGCTAGATATGTTAAAAAGGCGGCTGGCTTCAAACATGGTTTGAGCCAATTCCACCATTTTGGCACAGATTTTGGTTCGTTCAAGCTCTAATTCTGCTCTAGGGTAGCACTTTTCATGATCAGTTACGTTTGGCCCTTCTTGGATTCTGGCTTGATATGCTTTAAGCATCATGTTTAAGTCCTCAGGAGTGGGATCTGCTAGGACTGATCCTACTCTAGGGGGTGGTGGGATTAGGTGAGGCGGGTTGGAAGGTGGTAGGTCGGATGGAGTTGGGAATGGTGGAAGTGGGGTAGTGTGAGAGGGAGTTTGAGATGTGAGTTTGGTTATCCTGGCTCTCGTTTCTCTTAGGCTTTCCTCAAGTTCACTCATTTTCTTTGCCCATTTCCTTTTCATTCTTTCATGACTATCTCTCCAAGCTCTAGTCCTCTTCTTTGTCATGCTCTCCGTTTCACTAACATCTGGGCTCTTTTCCTGGCCTACGCTTTGGTTCTGCTGCAAGGCTTGGGCTCTAGTGATCACTTGCACTGGTGTAGTGGACGTCACACTTCCTGTGGAGTCTACAACTAGCCCAACAACATTGATAGGAGTGATTTTTGGCATATTATTAGGATTCTTTGGGCAGTCTTGTAAGAGATGCTCCTTTCCACACTCCTGGCAATAGCCCTAGATCGTCACTGGAAGGGGTTGTGTAGGTGGAGGCAAGGGACAATCACGAACAAGATGATCTCCCTGACATCTGTAGCATGGTCCTCTAGGAAATGGGGGTCTTACTTGCCTAGGTTGAGGTCTAGAGTTGGGGTTTGTGTACATGACATTAGTATACTCAGGCTCCCAATTAGGTTCACTCGGTTCCTCACTGTAGTAGGACTCACCATGTTCAGGAGAGTGCATGTAGTAAGCCTGGGGACTATCAACATGCATAGAATCAAAGATAGGGTCACTCGGATCACTTTCTGAGATTAATGGTGTTACTAGGACTATAGCTCTATTCAGGTTTTCTTCTGCAGCAACATACTTTACCGGAATCACATTAGTAGGAGCAGGTGGTTGCTGTGCTAGCACTGGCTGGGGTCTCAGTTGGGTCTGATATTGCGGTTGGTAATTTTGTTGAGGCCTAGTATACTGTTGGGGTGGGTATTGACTCTGGTATCTGCCTTGCTGGTATGGCTGAGGGTAGGTTTCCCTAACCGCTTGCTTATTGTATGGTGTTGACCTAAGCTTCAACTTAGGGACTTGCGGAAAAAGAGACTGTACCTCAATCCCCTCACAAGTGCATATAGTGGGGATACACGCTTTTAATTATCAATCCGAAGAGTATACAAACCTAGCCGAGTGTATGAAGACATGCAATCACGTAATGGTCAATGTAAATGCACTACTCAAGAATGAAAATGAGGTAAATGCTTATCCTAAGAAGCTTCAACAGTAGGTCAAGACGAAACGATACTTGGTGCAGCAGCCGTCAGTATTTTGGACTTTTCTCCTAGCTCCGAGCTCCAAACATAGCGAATAGCATATGCGTTTCGAAGCTCTCGAGAAGACGCATCCAATGGCAGTGGTTTCACTCAATTCCGACGCTCCTACTTCAAGTTATGACAGAAATACTGAATCGCGAAAATACTTTCCTACGCTTCAGCACTTCCTACACCTCGCACACACCTTTCCTACAGCAAAGAAACACTCTCAAGGATAGACAACACTCACAAGCACTCTTTCCAAGCAATACACATGCATACAAGCTCACGAAGAAGAAGATGAAGAGGGAAGAAGACACAAATTCGAATTTCTGTGCTCTCTATTCTCACAATGGCAAAAAGTCCTCTACAAAGAGTCACATTTGACTTATATACTAGTGCCCTAAAAATGGTCCTTTCACACAAGTGAACGGCACTTTATTCACTAAAAGCTAATTTCCTACTATTTTACATGGGTAAGCTTCTATTCTTCTATGGGAGTGCATCTAGAGGACTCCTCTAGTGCCTTTACAAAGGGAAATATATTACAAGAATGAATATGTTACAAAAATATATGGCCCAAATCGGAAAAATTTTGGGGCCCGTCTTTTTTCTCTGCTTTGTGCGCTCTTTAGCTCTGCAACATATGGGCAGTCTTGTGCGGAGTGATTTGTGTATCTTCGTTCTATGGTGCAATATTGGCTACTAGGATTTACTTGGGGTTGAGCCATAATGGGACATACATTTGCCATATGGTCACCTTCACAAGTATAGCATCTTTTCACTGGGGCAAATCTTGGGATCTGTTTGCTAGTGACACCTAATTTCTGAGCTACATTCTCTGCAAGTTCCTCAATTGATGTGGATTGCGAGGAAGAGAGGCTAGAGGCACTATCTGAGTCTTTGTAGATTTTGGAAAGCTCTAGTTCTTCCCCTAGGTTATCCTCGATGTCAATGCACATGCGTACACACTCTTCTATGGTCCTAGGGTGTATACATATGATCTCAATTTGGTACTTAGCAATCCATCAAAGAACAAAGCCACTTGCTTAGCTGGCGTGGGTAACTCATGGACAAGGCATCTCTCTAAGTATTGCCTAAATCTTCTTCCAGCAAGTCTCACGGTTTCTTGAGGGGTTGGCTTGAAGTTGTGAATCAGCGAGGAAGTGTTATGTCTTATGCCACTTTTAGAGAATTCGATAATGAATGCCTCTAGAAGTTGGTCTATGCTCCTGAACTGCCTCTCATTTAATGGCTCAAACCATGTCAAGGCAGTGTTCCTAAGGGTTAGACCAAAGGCATTGTATTGTGTGAACAGATCTTCAACTTGTTCAGCTCTCAAGACTTGCCTAAACTCAGCCACATGATCGTATGGATCTCCAGTGCCATCGAAGTAGTTCTTCATGGACTTAACTAGCTGAGTCGGTCTCAAAGTCCTTGTGTGCTCTCTAGGTCGTGGTAGAGGGAACTCATCCGCATTTCTTTGATTCCTGGGAGCTCTAAGCACCTCAGGTTCTACTCTATTTGTTTCCGTCCTCGTTCTTTCTTTGCCCCCTGGGTTGGCAAAGCTTACTTCTGGCCTATCTCTACTTCTATCTCTTTGAGTTCCATGAGCTTGGGATGTTCCAGCTCCAGGGTGACCATAGGACACGTTCGATCTTGGTTGGGGGAAAACGAATTCACCCTTCCAAGTATAAGCATGCCTGTCATGTTCTGTAACCACAAAGGTCCTCTCTGAAGCGTGATCTAAGTAGGTCACTCTGCCTGGGCTATCAAGATCTTTGAACTCATAGATCAAGATTGACCCTACATCATTTGGCCTATCGGATTTATACCTCCAAAAGGCTTAGTCAGTCTCTCGGTTCAGGAGTAGATCTATGCTCTTATTGTCTTGGGGAATCCACTCTGGTGTGATAATCCTAGTGAGAACAGATTTGCCTCGGGGGGTTCTAAGTTCTACACCCATGTTTCCTTGCTCCAGATCACCTAAATCCGCTTTTGAGATCACATTCCCAAATTCATCTGTCCTATCTGGGTGATTGGTGACTACATATATTGTCCCTTCCTTGTCTAGGTATGCTCCGTTTTCAAACTTGACAACTGGGTGCTTTAGTCCTATGGATTGGTCAGGGTTTTTAATCTGGACCACTGATCTTCCTAGGCCGTCCTCATAGATGCTAGCACCTAGTCGGTTGGTCCTAAGGTATTCCAGCTGCGTCTTGTAGGGGCCTTCCACCCTATACAGATATGGCACACCTGAACTTCCTATAGGTTTGTCCATCCCTTGAGACATCTCTGATTCACTAGTCTCAGAGCTAGGGTAATGCGAGTGGTGGCTCAACTGTTGGGCCCAAGACCTAGCAGTATGATTAATGCTAGCCTCTGAAGACCTAAGACTTTGTCTATCCCTTACTAGATGCCGTCCTGATCTAAGGTTCACATGCCTATTTAAGTAGCCCCTATTTTGCCCAAGTACAACCTCGTTGCTGAGTTCTTTTGTACAAATTACTTGATTCCTTCTTATGTTGATTATCATGTTTATACTCTTGTCTGATATCACGTCGTTAGGAGCATTTGAGTTAATTTCCTCACTTGAAGTTGATCGTTCCACGTTAAGTTTTTTCCTTTAAAGTTCTCGGTCACACACAGGTTATCTCTTCAACTTGATTTCTTAGATAGCCTTTGACTTGTCACGTGCCTATCGTGTCCTAACTTACTCCTAGCACTACTCGAACTTAGCCTAAGCTAGGAATTGACAAAGGGAGTTGAGAATATTCCGACCTTTCTTGCTGATCCCTTGTTCTTTAGTGCTCGAGAACTCGATTCTCAAGCTTGCACAAAGCCCTTGCTTGGATGCTCTCAATTGCTCTCAATAGACCTGTATCAGTCCCAAGATTAGCTCAAGACTTAAATTCAAAGGAGAGAACCAAGCTCTTTCATTCATGTAATTTAGATACCAATTAGCCTTTTGTCTTTATGGAAAACAATTCTAGAGATCCCCTGGATTTGTTCCCCCTGGATATGGTCAACTTCAAAATACTATATCTAATAATCCTGATATTAATTTTACCGTAACCAATGGAATTTTTGGTTGTGCTCCCCGCGAGCTTTCCAACAAGACAAGAATCACAGCAAACGGATTTCGTATGAGAAAGTTATGTCAGTTCAGGGTTTTGGTGCTAAAACGGGGTTCAAACAGGCTAACAGATCACAGGAGTTTTCTCAAAAATACACGTGTAGGGACCTCACAAATCACTAATTACTAGACCAACATGTCCAAAAACTATCCCCAAAACTTGGAATAAAAAACCCTAATTTTTTGGCCGAAAAGCCTGTCAATCGCGGATTTCGTATGAGAAAGTTATGTCAGTTCAGGGTTTTGGTGCTAAAACGGGGTTCAAACAGGCTAACAGATCATAGGAGTTTTCTCAAAAATACACGTGTAGGGACCTCACAAATCACTAATTACTAGACCAACATGTCCAAAAACTATCCCCAAAACTTGGAATAAAAAACCCTAATTTTTTGGCCGAAAAGCCTGTCAATCGCGATCGACAAGTCTGTCAATCGTGATTGACAGAGGTATCCGTCGGGGTCTATCGGTCGCGATCGACACGTTAATCGCGATCGACAGAGTCGATCGTGGGTCCTGTTAATCGCAATCGATGGTGTCAATCGCGATCGACACTTTTTCCGGGAATTTCACCGTGATTTCAGTCAATCGGGGATGTGTACATCGCGATGGACACGTGGCAATGCGAATTTTGGTGTCAATCGTAAATTTTTAGTCCGTCGCGATCGACGGTGTCAATCGCGATTGACTGAATCCTACGTGGCAGTCAGTCAGTCGTGAGGTCTGTCGGTCGCGATCAACAGGTCTGTCGGTCACGATTGACAGGGTCTGTCGGTCGCAATTGACAGGGTCTATCAGTCGCGATTGATAGAAGTTGTCGATCGTGGCTTTCGATCGCGATCGATGGTGTCGGTCGCGATTGACAGAGAAACACGGAATTTTTTAACTGTTTTTAGTGATTTAGAATGTGCTCATCATGTAGATTATGGTGGTGCACTTTGTTTTACCAAATGGGCGATTTTTCAGTCGATCGCGATCGACAGAGGTCTGCGACACAGAGACAGTTTTGAGCGTGTCCGTACCTGCTCAACGTGCTGGAGGGGATGATACAGCTGTACCTGCAAGAGTGCTCAAAAAACATGCAAAAACATAGCACACAAGTCGCTCTCTCGCTCTCTCTCACAAGTGGAATGAGGGAAATGAGGTGGAGAAGGTGATATGATAAAAAAACTGAAATTTTTTTCGTGATGATGGAGATGGAGATGGGATATGGTGAGGATGATGATGGTGATGATGGTGGTGAGGTAAGAAAGAGAAAAATAAGAAAAGTAAAGAAATTACCTACAACGCCAACGTCTCAAATCTACGTCTTACCATCACACGCTCGTCCTCAAAGCTCGATCCCCGGCAATGGTGCCAAAATTTGGTGTAGCTCAGTGATGAGTAGCACCTCCTTTAATGTCAATCCGGGAAGACGTGAGGATGGTATGATGACCTCGAGCAAGTGAAGGCACAAGTGAGTGAGTGAGAAGCACACTAACATGCACACACACGCGCACTCAAGGTAAGACCAAGAGAGAGACAAAGGAGTTCTTTTAGATTACTTCAAAAGTGCTCATACAAGTTTAGATCAATTACAAGCTAGCCTCAAAAATGAGCCCTCTAGCTCTATTTATAGTTTTTGACTAGGTTTTGGCCGTGTCCAGACCTAGTGTCCGGCCTAGTTAAAAATTAGGTTCTAGGGCCTATTTGAAGACTCAAACGAAGTCTAAAAATTATGAAAATTGGTAGGTAGCTACTTCGAATGCTCCTCAAGCTCAAGGACTCCTTGGCTTGCACAAAATGGAGCTACAAAAATATGAAATGGTATCTACAATGGCTCTTAGTGATGAAAATCACTATTGTTGTAGGGATTTCTTCTAACGATTTGACATACATATCTTCGAGCTCCCTACTTGCTCCTTCTCCTTGTGTGTCCACCTCTTCTATATGCTTTAGTGTCCTGAAAAAATATTGGCCTACTTGCCAGATCGTCGTTGATTACCCTATCTGCTTACGCCCTCCCTCCTCTCTGACTCCCTTCGTAAGCTTCCTTGCCTTGTGAGTCCTTCAGTTCCAACAATTACCTACACAAGAAAAACAAGTTTCCTTGTTTTTAGATGGACGTCTAAGCGGGAAATTGAGATCATATGTATATCTCAAGGAGCCAAACACATTAGATCAATGCTTGAGAATGTGTATTGAAATAGAAGACAACTTACGTGAGGAGCTAGAATTGTCCCAACTCTATAAGGATTCGGACAATTATAGTACTCATACTGCTAGGTCCTCCACTGAGATAGATGAAATAGCTGAGCAGGTTGCTAAGAAGCTAGGAGTTCAAAATAGAGAAACACCTTACCTACATAAGCGAAACAAGTTTCCTTGTTTTTAGATGGATTTCTAAGCAAGAAAATGAGATCATATGTATATCTCAAGGAGCCAAACACATTAGATCAATGCTTGAGAATGTGTATTGACATAGAAGAAAACTTGGGTGAGGAGTTAGAATTGTCCAAACTCTATAAGGATTCAGACAGTTCTAGTACTCATTCTTCTATGCCCTCCACTGAGATAGATGAGATAGCTGAGCAGGTTGCTAAGAAGCTAGGAGTTCAAAATAGACAAACACCTAGAGTCACCTCATTGAATCCATTTTATACTTGTGAAGGCGATGACATGGCTAACGTATGTCGATTTCAAAACATGAGAGAAATGAATGCTTCATATTGCACTATTGAGAGGATATACACGAACCATATAGCTCAAGATTGTCCATACAATGGCCAGGCTGTTAGACAAACTTATCAGCAACCTTACCAACAAGGAGGGTATCAAAACCTATACCAACAACCCTATTATAGGCCACAACAACAATATCAACCTCAATATCAACAACAATACTAGGCACCATATAGGCCACAATTGATCCTAGGAAATCAATCGCCTATTGGAAGCAATGTCGAACAATGGTCCAAAACTGTTGGAAAATAGTTATAGGATATAGCCTTTATATATCTCCTTCAAAGAAAACCACGTGGGCGCCTTGGTTTAGCTCAAATGATTCTAAAAGTTGCTTCGAACTACCCGGGTTCAATCCCATGAGCCCCACTAATAGCAAAATATTTTTTTCTTGAAGAATTCGTAAAATGCATACGACGATAGATCGTTTTCCGCAATAATTTATTTTTGTCTATTCATGAATGATCATTGCTTTTCCAAATCATCACATGGCGAAGTACTTTTTGTAAGTGTGCTTTTCATTGGAGTACTCAAAGCTATATAAAGAAACATAGTCTCATTGTTGAGACATCACTCATCAAGCAATCCTCTCAAGGAGATCAAGGAGGAGTCTCACACACTTGGAGAAGGTGATCACTCAAAGATCACAAGCCAGCTCTTAGTGTTCTGAGGCTTTGGAGGTGGAGTTTTGGTGAAGCAGAGGCTACTCTCTTGGAGCAAGAAGTCTTCTACAAGGTGGTGGTAGCTATCTTTTGTGAGTTAACCTTATGTTTTGTTTTTAGGTTTTCTCTACCCTATTCTCAAAATTAGGGTTGGTTGATTTACAATTTTGTTACACTATTTTGTGAGAACAAGGCTAGCTTCATTGCTCGTCATAATCTAAATTTTGTATCATCATCTTCTTGGATATTCTTCCATTAGTGAGTGCACCACATTATGTAGTTGAGTAGTACTCCCATGTTGTAATTTGGACATATATCTTTTAGTGAGTAAGCATCCAACTTACGTTCTCTATCCTTGTCTCAAGATCTCTTTCTTTCTATCTCTCACATATCATCTTGTCAATTAAGTTGTGTATGCTCAAAAGGTTTTAGTTTGGAATGATCTTGGGGCCCCAAATTCCAACACTTGGTATCAGAGCATAATTGACATACACACTTAGTTAAGATGAGTGAGATTAGAATTGAGATTGAAGGCAAGTTGGACGGATCTTCTAATTATCCCATGTTGAGTTTCATGATGATGAATATTTTAAGGACAAAGGATTTATGGAGTATCGTCAATGGATCCTTAACAAGACCTAGACGAGAAGGCAAAGAAGGAGCTACTGCAGCTTCAAGAGGTACTGGAATTAGTATTACAGATCCAATTGAAGAAGAGGTAACCACTTCGACATCCAGAGTCACTGCTAGGTCTTTACCTACAGTTCCTCCTACTAACGATCATGTAAGATGGGATGCTAGAGATGCTTTAGCACTATCATTCATAGCAATGAGTGTTAGAAAGCATATTCTACCACAGATCAGATCTTGCAAAAGTTCTAGACAAGCTTGGTTGAAGCTTGAGAATCTTTTCAGAGCAGAAATCCTGCTAGGAAAGCTCACTTGAGGAGACAACTAGTAAATACAAGGATGAAGGCTAGTGAGTCAATTCAAACCCACATTACAAGACTCATTGACTTGAGAGATCAACTTCTAAATGTAGGAGTTGAGATATCAGATGAAGAAATGGTAAATATGCTGATTAATTCACTTCCTATTTCATATCGGTCTTTCATGACCACTCTTACCCTTACCACAAGAGATAGAGAGGTTACATTTGAAGAGCTAGAGTTCTTGTTAGTTCAAGATGAAGATCATTTGAAGGGAATGGAAGAGAATGAAGAAGCACTTTCATCTTCATCAAAGGGTAAAAGAAGAAAAAAGATAAGAAGGAAAAGCAATCCAAGAAGGAAAGTAGGTTTCTCTCACCTTCTACTTTAGATTCTGTATCTACTACATCTAAAGAGAAGCGTTCTAAGAAGAAGGAAGTAATATGTTTTTACTTCAAGAAACATGGACAATTTAAGTCAGCATGTTATAAAAGGATTGCAGCAGAAAAGAAAAAGGCATCAGGTAATGTTGTAGAAGATGGGAAAAAAAGGAAATCTCAATATGATTCTAATGCATGTATCACCATTGAGGAAGTAGCTTTTGATCATGCATCTTTACAAGTTCTTTCAGCAAGCCCTTGGATATTTGACTCGGGTGCTACAAAGCATATGACAGGTTGCAGAGATGTGTTTTCTTCTCTTTCCTATTCTTCAGGTAGAAGAGTTACTATTGCAGATGGCAATGATTTGGATGTTGTGGGAATAGGTATAGTAACCCTGAAGTCAAGAGAAAGTGGTAATTTTTAGATTTTAGATGTTTTATACGTACCTGAAATGAAGAAGAATTTGCTATCTATATTTGCATTTTTTAGTAATGTTTTTAAAGTTGTACTTGAGAGAGATCTTTGTAAGATCTTATCACACAAAGAAGACAAGTGTATATTGCAAGGCGAGGATAGAGGAGGGATCTTTTTTTTGTCAAAAATCAGTCAGGCACATGCGGTCAAATCTTCATCATCGGTGGAAGATATGAAGCTATGGCATGAAAAGTTTACCCTCATTCAAGCTACCAGAAAATTGCAGATTATTCATTCAGATGTGAACCAAGAAATTGCAGATTATTCATTCAAATGTGAATGGATCTATGAGAGCAGACTCTATTCAGGGATTTAGGTATTTTGTTCTATTTGTTGATAATTTTACGAGATACTCATGGGTCTATGGTCTTAAGTTGAAGTAAGAAGTCTTTCCTATCTTCCAAAAGTTTGTAGCTATGGTTGAAAATGAAAGTCAAGAAACTATCCAGATTCTCAGAAGTGTTAGAGGTGGAGAATACTTGTCAAATGAGTTCCATACATTTCTTGATGAGAAAAGTATTATTCGACACCTTACTATTGCTTACACTCCTCAGTAGAATGGTATTGCAGAAAGAAAGAATAGAATACTTGTTGAGATGATGCGGAGCATGATGGCATCCAAGAAGCTTTTGCTGAAATTCTGGTTTGATGCAGTACATACATCTAACCACATTTTAAACAGATCATCTACAAAAGCTTTAAAGGTAATCACACCGTATGAAGCTTATTAAGGTAGAAAACCTAATGTGGGTTACTTCAGAGTGTTTGGATCACTTTCTTATGTACATATTGAGAAAAAGGACCAAGGCAAACTAGATGTAAAGGCAAAGAAAGATGTTTTTATTGGATATCCTGTTGAGAGTAAAGGATACAGGTTTTATGTTCCAGAGATAGGTGAAGTTATTCTTTCACGTAATGCTTATATTGTTGAAAATAAGGTTTATGATAAAGAAGCAGAAATTCCAGAGTTCATTAGTGAAAATGACTATGGATTTTTTAGAAAGATTCTGGATGTACATGTTCAACCATATCAGGAGGGAGTTAAAATTCCTAGGATTCAAGAAAAAGTTGAAGAAAGAGGAATTTCACAACCTTCTACAGGGTCAGTTCCACAAGAGACTTTGATTCCAGAAATGGAAGAAGTTAGAGTTCCAAAAAGTCCTAGTACCTCGATAGGACAAGTTCTAGAACCTGTGGAAGCTGAAAATTCAGAAAGAGTTTCACCACTATTTAAGGATACACCTACTTGGTTATATCAGACTTGGAAAGATAGTGGTATAAAGACTTTTACAAGAAGAACAAGGAGTCAGACTAGACAACAACAACAAGATCATATAAGAACAAGAAGTCAAACTAGACAACAACAACAACAAAAAGATCATGTAAGTTTTGCTGAAGACTTTGAGATTATGATATTTTGGCACTTACAACAGTTGAAGATGAACTTGCATGTGTTAAAGATGCACTTAACATTCCTATTTGGAGAAAAGCTATGCAAGAAGAGATTGATTCTATTCATAAGAATCAAACTTGGCAGCTATGTGAGTTACTAGAGGGAAAGAAGGCTATAGGTGTAAAATGGATCTTCAAAATCAAAAGGAAAGCAGATGGTACTATTGATAGGTACAAAGCAAGATTGGTTGTCAAAGGATATGCACAACAAAAAGGTATTGATTATGATGAGACATTTGCTCCTACATCTAGGATGACAGTTATTAGGTCAATACTTGCTTTAGCAACACATTTTGGTTGGCATATATATCAACTTGACATTAAGACTGCTTTTCTAAATGGTGATTTACATGAGGATGTGTATATTCAGCAGCCAAAAGGTTTTGAAGAGACAACTAAAGAACACTTAGTGTGTAAGCTTATAAAAGATTTGTATGGTTTAAAACAGGCACCTAGAGAATGGTATGAAAAGATACATACATATCTTTTATCCTTTGGTTTCCATAACTCAGATAGAGCTCCAACTCTTTATGTCAAAGCTAAAACAGGTATGATGATTATAGCAATCATTTATGTGGATGATATTATAGTCACAGGTCCCAGAGATGAAGATTTGCAAATGTTCAAAGAACAATTGAAGCAAACATTTGATGTGAATGATTTCGGCATTTTGCATTATTATCTTGGGATTCAATTTTTTTTTGAGATGAGTCCACTCCACTTCATCTCACCCCACCACCCATTGTAAATAGAACACAACTAGGGTCTGTTCTTGCAGATCCAACCCTAGAAGGCTTGGACATGATGTTCAAGGCCTAACAGGCTTGACTTAGGTCCAACAACTACAAACCTAGAAAAAACTTACCCTAGAGCATATTTAGAGATTTAACGGACAAAAATATGCATAAAAATGGTAGAACTAGCTCAGGCTATGCTTGAGACCACTCAATTGTTCAATCAAACAAATGCTATCAAATCGAGTTTGCATTTCTAAGGTTTATTACAAAGATTAGAGCAATTGGTAAACAAGCCACAGATTTCTTTAACTCCACAGGCTCAACCAGTTGTTGAAAGAGAAAGTTCACCTCCAAGAAGGGTTTATGTTCTCGATTCCATGGATGGGGAAACAACTCTTTCAATTCAACAGTACTCTCAAGAGTTCTTGTGGAAAATACAAGAAGAGAAATGGCCAAGGAGAAGGGTAATCCCCCTCCTATTCTTGAAACTGATGATCTTCATGACCAATTGCCCCAAGACATTCCATCCATTTACGGAGATCAAGTAGAGCAACAATAAGATGATATATTAGATTTTGAATCTAATTCTTTATAGGAGTTGCCTCAATTCATAGGCCCATGGGAATCTAAATCTCTTCAGATCAAAGCTGCCACAATATTGATAAGAAATGAAAACTCAATGGTTCCAAGAAACACTGAAGTCATGAAGAACACTAAGGTTCAGTGTCATCTCACCTTAGAAGAGCAGCTCAAAGTAAAACATGAGCTATGGAAACATGTAGCAAATTAGGTTCCAAAACTTGGTTCCAATGTGTCAAAAGTAGGCATAATGAAAAAAGTCCCAGAGATACATCTAGACAAAATAGAAGACATGAGTGAAGGTGAAGAAGGTAATACTTATCTTCCAATCACCTACCAAGGTTTTACAACCAAAGCTATCTTAGATTCAGGTGTCGGTGTTGCAATTGCAACTACCTCCTTGTGGAAGCAATGGGGCAAAGCTGCATTAAGACCAACTAGAATGAAGCTTCAAATGGCTGATGGCCATATTGAAAAACCTCTAGGATTGCTAGAAGGGATAACTCTAACCACTTGTGGTGTGGAGTTTGAACACACCTTTGCTATATGTGACTTTGGCAAAAATAATTTCTATGAAGTGATCCTAGGAAGACCCTTCCTACGGCAATTGCAAATAGTACAAGATTGGGGGAACCAAATCCTTGTACTTGCAGCACTTACGGGTCACAAAAAAGGCCAATTTGAAGGATTATACATTTAGAGATGTACCACCTCTACAATGGAATCCTATCCACAAGTGCAAGAAGATTCAATATCTGTGCATTCTGAAAGTTATGATGATCCATCACGGATGCATGAAGATACTCATTTGTGGATATGCAAGGTCACAAATGAAGAACAAAGACGCCTAAAAGCTAGAGAAGAAGGAACATCTCAAGAATCCAGACCAGTTAGAGACCTCGCCTACACACTGATGATTTTTCCAGATGAGGAATTCGAGCCTCATGGTTGGGCAAAAATCTTTGCTACCATGGACATTCTAGTCAATTAAGAACAATGGACACATCATTGTGATGAGGAGGGTTATGATATCTCTTTGGTGATGCGTGCCCCTGCAGGGATTTGGGTAGAGGGTTTTTTTACTCTTTATCAATTTTTTCTTCATTGAGCCATTTTATTCTTTGATCTCCTTCTTCTTCTCTTTTTGCTCGATTCCCCTTCCACACATCCCTCCTCCTGAACTCTGTCGTCCCCGACAGGCTTTTTGTGGTGACATGCATATGTTTGTATGACTTTTTTCTCTTGATGGTTAAGCAAATTGGCTTGGCATATCATTAATTCCTTCCATTGAGTTGACTTTATTTTGTCATCTAGTGCCTGTCTATGATCAGCAAAGAAACTTACTTCGTAGGCCACCAGTCGTGCATTTAGATTAGAAGAAATTTTTGCAAAAATCTCTAAATCCATTTCAAAAAATCCTGTAAAAAATGCCTCTTTGAATGTTTGCATATATGTACTTGGCAAAAACATGAGTCTTGAGTGTATGGCCATGAGTGTTAAGCGACTAGGTATAGTCGATAAATAAAAAATGAGGGCATCTGATCCTTGGTTAATGTCGATGAAGTTCAAAAAGGTATACTGCGCATGTTGAAACACCTTTATTACAATAAGTAACATACTCAAAATTTTGTTAGTCATTTTTATGGCTAGATCTAGGACGGAGGCATATCTAGCAATACAAAATTTGATTGTCTTCACCATGTACTCTTCAGTTGGTAAGTAATTCCGGGGTGGACTTGGTAATAATGGATAGTCTAGCCACTGATGATTTAAGCTTTCTTGGTGTTGTGCTTCCCAAAATTGCATCCAGACGCATCTTCTGGGTACTCGAAAAAATGATGGATTGATTTGCATTACGTATGGTGCCAATTCCCAATGTACTCGTCATGTAGGATTCTTTTCCAAAAATTTCTGTCTCCAGATAGGATCCGCTTTGTCAATTCCTCTTGTGTATAGTTTAATGTCAGCATGTTGAACTGCAGGTTGCTATCTGGATCTTTATTTGTGGTTGTCTTTATGTACTGGCATGTTTCTTCTTTGAGTAACCCATATGGTACATTGAAAGGCTTCATAACTTGTTCTAGATTATTTCTTTCAATTTTTGCTTCTCTCATTACTCGGATTACTTGTTCTTCAAAATCTTCAATAAGTTGGGACACCAGTAGTGTCTGCTCGTTTTGGCTTAGTTCTACAATAGCCCGAGTATGTCTCTCACTATTGGTCTCTGTTTCGTCCCTTATTGGTGAATGATGCATGGGTGGAGAAAGAGGACATACCTCAATCTCCTCAATAACCATTGTGGCGTGTGGAACTACTAGTGTCCCCATCTTTACATGCTGCTCCAATTGAGATTTCAATGTTGCTATTAATCCATCCTTCTCTTTGATTTCTTCGGTAGCTCTTGTGACTTCTTCTTTGTTCTTCAAGAGTTCTCCTATGGCAACAAGTTGATTAGCGTCTTCATCGTATTGTACTAAGAATTTATTCTCTACCATTTTCCACTTCCTCCTTAGTTCATTAGTGTCATCCATATATCTTTTTTCCCAATCCGCTATGATAGCTTGCTCTTTCTTCAACTGATCTTCATACCTTGCGATCCGATCCTCCAATGCTTTTGTGTCATTTTCTATCATTGCAGGAGCTTCTATCGGTTGGTTGCATAATAGGGCCATCATCAATTCCTTGTCCCTGTTCCTTAGATTGTCGGCTTCATCCATGTATACCTTGACTTGCGATTCAAGGAGTTTACTCCTAGCATTCATTCGTATTTTTTCTGCTTCGCCAGCCTCATATTTGCTTTGTAGTTCTTTCAATTGTTCTTGCAGCTTCTTGTTTTTTGTTTCTAGTGTGGTACATTTGTTTTTGGCCTCGTTGGTTTCTACCTCTTTTTCTAGAATTATCCTTTGTGCTTGAATTAATTTTGCAGATAAATTCTCACCTATTTCCTAGAATTAATTCTTCTCCACATTGCCTTGTCATAGTCGACATCAGCTTCAAGCATTAGCTGTTGAGTATCCATAGCAATTTGTATCATTTGTTGTACTACAAGCTTGAGTTGAGCCACATCCACATTCAACCAAATTTTGGGAATGCTTAGTGCTTCCCCGGTTCATACGTCTCTTTCTTGCTCTACATGTATTGTCTCGTTGTGTGGTTGCCTTATTTGGAGCTTTCCTATTCATTATTTGTCATTTTGGTAGCACTCCCTTGAAACATGACATCCATTAGAGAGGGTTCTACTACTACCCTTATTGGTGTGAAGGGTTCAGACTCTTTCACTCTGTCTTCTATTTTTTCTTCCTTGGGATTCTTCACCAAGACCTCTCCCGCTAAAAGAGTCTCTTTGATTTGGATGTTTGATGCTTCATTCAATTTGATTATATGAATTCCTTCTTGAGCTGCTTCCTGCCTTTTCATGATCTTAAAGTATTATTAGGCACTTTATCGATCTTTGTGCCTTGTTGTGTGAGGCCTCGTCTTCCCTTGGTTTTTCCGTGCTCTAGGTTTTTCCTCTTTACGTTTTGAAGTCTGATTGGTTGATTTCTTGTTCCTTTGGTACCTTTGGTACCTTTGGTGAATCTTTTTCATCTTTATGGTCCTGCTTCGTCGGTGTAATATTTGTTCGTGCTTGTCTATCTCTTGACATGCAATTTGTTTGACCTTCTTCGGAATTCATATGTGCTGCCATGTTGTCTGAGCTTCTAGTAATGACTTTGGAAGCCATACTCTCAGAAGTCTTTTTGGTTCTGATTGTGATGAAGAGAACTTGTTGTTTCCCTTTGCCTGCATAGGATGAGTGACTTGTATCTGTGTAGACTTTTCTGTTTCCCTCATTCAATCCTTGCGATTCCAGTGGAGATTAGCACTTCTTGGTTGCAATATTTGGATAGTGGACTTCCATGTGGATGATCTTCCCTTGTTGTAGGTGGCTTTAGGAGCATTGTCCTCACCATTTCTCTTGGATTCACCATTCAGGGGGAATGAATCCACCTTCACAACTGATGCATTGGTATTGGTAGTCACTTCTTGGTTAGGACATTCCTCTGGTACACTTTTGATTGAGTCGTTTGCTAATTCCTCTTCTAGGGTTTCTTTCTCACGCTCGAAGGCATCATGCATGTGAGAGGGTCTTTCTTCTAATAGGCTAAATATTTCCTTGTGCCCTATTTTAGCTGAGATGTACCCTTGAGCTAAGTGAATGCTCACTTTGTTTTCAATAATCCAATCTTGTTCTAGGATTAGGTTCTCTATTACATCCTCATCATTACAGACCATAACTTATTGCTCCATAGTGGAATTTCCTAGGTGAAGAGATATCATGGCCTCCCCAATGCATTCTATGATTTGGCCCCCAACGCCTATCATGTGTGCTTTAGTCAGTGTCATGGTCATTTGAAAATGTGTGATGACCGTCCTTCGTATGCAATTGAGCTCCCGAGTCTATCAATGCATCTATTAGTTGGTATTCTGTAGTTCCAATCCCTAGGTTTAAATAAGGTTGGGATGTGCTGAGATTGGTTGTGTTGGCCTGGTGAACTTGATAGTTGGACATTGGAATAGGCTCCTCTCCTTGTAATTATCATTCATCTCTTTGCCTTATCCACTCTTTTTGTCTCTTGATACGTTCTAGGGCTTCTTTCCTTGCCTCTTCTCTAATTCTCTCTTCCTCTTTTATTCTATTTTGTGTCCCTACGAGTCGTGCTAACATTTGATCCGTTAGAGGCTCCATGTAGCATTTTACTCGACAACCACTTATGTAATTAGGAAGAACATCTCAATCTAGAGTGGCTAGGTTAATAGCTCCACTAGTTGACATCCTATTGATTATTAGAGGCCCATATCCACGTTTCTATAGCTTCTTGACGTGTTGCTTCAAAGTATACACCAGAACTAAATCTCCTTCTTTTGGTCCGTTATCTTTGATGTGCACATCATAATATGCTTTTTGTCTTCTCTTGGCCGCATAAATTCCCGCAACAACTTGTATTCGAGTTCATGTTGCTTCTCAATTTGTTCAAGTTGCTTGGACAATTCATGCCCCATCCATTCATATTGTTGGGCTACTCTCAAAGCATGCCCCATCCATTCATACTGTTGGGCTACTCTCAAAGTAGGCACTAAGAAATGGATTGGCAAGATTGCATTTTGTCCATACACGAGGTTAAATGGCATCGTTCTAATGGTTGTCTTGTAAGCCACACAGAAGGCCCAAATTGCATGATGCAATTGCTTGTCCCAATCTGACCTTCCACTATTGACTATCTTTGTCAATATAGTGCAAAAGACCTTATTGGAACTTTCTGCTTGACCTTTGGCTTGAGGATGATAAGGGGCTGTTTTTTTATGAATCATTAAGAACTCATTCATCAAGGACTCTATTACTTCGCTAATGAAATGCGTTCCTCGGTCACTCACTATCTCTATGGGTAGCCCAAAGCAAGTAAAGGCATGCTCAAAAAGAAATTTAGATGTGGTTTGAGCATCATTTTTTCTAGTTGCCTTTGCCATGTAGAGTTGGCCACCACAAGCTCGCAAAGAGGATCATTTTTACAGTTGTTTCAGTTGAGAAATGTCCTCGTGCAGCACCTGCATGTGCCATTTCTAATATGGGGAAATACTCTCCTTCATGTACACATAGTCATAGTTGATTATCCTTCCCTCTTTTGAATAATTGTCTCCCCATGATAACGTAGTCCTTACTCATTTCTTCTAGGGATCCGTTCCTTGCTAAATCGATTCCTTCCTCATGTTCTCGTGTCTATAAAAACCTCACTAATGTCTTACTCCAATTGGGTGCTATTGTATAGAAAGGTAAAGATGTATGATCCTCTAGAGTGGTTTCCTGACATTCTGTGCAACTAATGACATTCTCATGAACATCCTTAGGCATATTAGGCCAATAGACTCCTAACCGTTTCAATTCTCTTAGAGTTCCATGAGATCCCTTCGGCATTATCCATTTGTTTATGTGTGCTTGTTCAATCAATTTCTTTTGTTCATCTTCTTCCACACATCTAGACAACACACCATCAGATTCTTTGTGATACACACTTCCTACTACAATTTGTAAATTGCGTGATTGTAGAATTTCCTTTCGAATATCCTTGTTAATTGAGTGTTGTGGTCCATGAGTGAGTATTGGAATTAGCTTTTCTGCCCACTTAGGACATACTTCCAAATTAAATAGGTAAGTGTTTGGCAAATCGTCGGGTACTCTGCTAGGTGGTTCTCCATGTGTTAACCTAGAGAGATGATCGGCTCTCACATGGGTTTTTCCTTTTTTTACAATTACCTCAAAATCGAACTACATTAACAATAGAAACCATCTCACTAATCATCCTGTGTTACAAGGTTTATTGACCAAGTACAATAAGGCTTGGTGATCTATGAAGAACTTGAACTTGTTGGCTAAGAGGTAGTGTCTGAATTTCTTTACAGCGTACACGCCTTCTCGCTCCATAGTTGTGTAGTTTCTTTTTGCTAGATTCAGTTGTTGACTTGCATAGGCAATAGGCTGGTCTAGTTTTCCCTCATCTGCCGGTTGAGCTAAAATGCATCCTATTGCGTAATTGGAAGCATCTACATGAATGTGAAAGGGCTTGTTCCAATTGGGTGTTTTCAAAATAGGTGCTGTGCTAAGTCGCTTTTTTAGCTCATTAAACGCTTTCTTGCATTCGCCCGTCCATGTGAATTGAGTCAACAATCCATACAATGTCTTGGCAATTATAGCGTACATGTGGATAAATCGGCAATACTATCCACAATGGCCCATAAATGCTTGCACTTATTTTACATTTTTTGGTCTTGGAAGTTCTAGGATTACTTTGATCTTGTCTTCATCCGTAGATATTCCATTCCTAGATGCGATGTGCCCCTAGGATTTTTCCTTGTCTCACCATAAACACACACTTCTCAGGATTTAGACATACTCTATATTGTCGACATTTTTCAAATATCATTTGCAATTCTGGAATATAATCCTGCCTCTGATCTGAGTATGTACATAGGTCATCTACATATACTTCCATACTCTTCCTTAGGAATTCTTTGAAAACATGACACATCAACCTTTGGAAAGTAGCAGGGGAATTTTTGAGTCCAAAAGGCATCACTCTAAAAGCATAGACTCCCCATTCGGTAGCGAATGTAGTGTTGTGTTGGTCCTCGGTAGAAATAGCTACTTGGTTGTATCCAGATAATCCATCCAAGAAGCTATAGACTTCCTTACATGCAACTCTTTCCAAGAGGTGATCAGTGATAGTTAATGAGTAGCTATCACGTATTGTAGCTGCATTTACTTTCTTTAGATTAATGCACACTCTTAGTTTCCCGTTCTTTTGGGGCACAACTACTAAGGGTGCCACCCATTGGGTATGTTCTATCTCATAAATAAATTTAGCAACTAATAGCTTGTCTATCTCTTTTTTAATTTTTGTTGCATAAACATCACTATATGTGTATGGGCATTGTTTTGATGGTTTTGCATTAGGAGTCATTGGTATTTGATGAGAACAAATGGTAGATTCCACACCTTTGAGGTCCTTGTAGGTCCATGCAAACACATCTCGATATTCTCGAATAAGTCTTATCAATTCTTCTTCCTCCTCAGGTGACATATCCTTTCCTATGTATGTACATCTTTCTTCTCCATTTTCTACAGTCACTATGATTTTTTTCGTTTGTTCCTTGTTGTCATAAGATTCTCCTTCTCTTGCCTCTCTCTTAGGCATCTGAATGGCTATTTTCCTTTCCTCTACTTCGTATCTTTTGAAGTGTTCAGGAACTTCAAATAGATAGGGGGTTGGGTCGGTCTTACCCATGGTTTCCTCATGGTTTGGTACAATAGGGGCTGCTTCAATTGCCAATACTTTGGGTGTTTCGCCCTTTTCCTTGGCTTGGATGACTTCTAAATAGCGTTCCTTTGAATCAAACTCTGGTTCCATCTCTATGCTCTCATATTCTTCCTTCCATTCCTCTTCTAATGCTTCTCCTGCCTCTACCTCTTGAAGGACAACCATGTAAAAGTTTACGTCATAGCCTTCTTCGTCCACACATTCATTCATGGTCACCAGTTCTTTATTTACACATACATCCAAGGTTGCTAGGATTTCCATCCAACCGTGCAGTTCGAATGCTTCATGAAGAAAAACTTGAGGCATGTACATTGGGTCCTCTACAGGTCGATAATTTTGATGTCCTATGGGCCATAGTTGAAGTCTTTTATCCTCTCTCTTTGCTTCCTTACACATCCATACTTGGGCGTCCTCGTGCATCCATGATCGATCACTTGATTTGGCACTATGGATAGACAAATCATCTTCTTCCTTGTGTACGGGATTCCACTGTAATGGGGGTACATCCCTATATGCAAAGGTATGCAAATTGATCTTTGTAGTGGTTCCTTGATGTTGAAGATATAATGAGTCTCTTCCCTAGTCTTGTACTACCCTAAGTTGTCTCATGAAAGGTCGTCCTAATATCATTTCATAATTATTTGCCTTTCCAAATTGATAGATAGCTAACATATGCTCAAATTCGACTCCACAGGTGGTCAATCTAATTGTTTCCAATATTCCTAGGGGTTTCTCAACATGAACATCTGCTAATTGAAGCTTCATACGCATTGGTCCCAGGGCTGGCTTTCCCCATTTCTGCCAAATCTCTTTGGTGGCGATGCCCACTCTTGCCCCTGTGTCTAGTATGGCCTTGGTCATGTATCCATTATACGTGATGGGTACACATGTGTTGCCCTCATCTCCTTGGCTAAATTCTCCAACCTTATCCACTGAAACTTGTATAGTAGATGTGTTTTCAGTTTCCTTGCTTTGTTTTTTGTTCTTTTCCTGCTCTAACTTCAATTGTCCCGCTAATTGTTTCCATAATTGTGGTTTGACACGAAGTAATTCTTCCACATTCAATTGACATTGTACTTCGGTCTTTTTGAGTTCTGTTAGATTGTGTGAGGTCTTGTCTGCAGGCTCCATTTCTTTTCCTCGTACTGTGGGAGCACGGAACATGGATTCCTTCTTATATTCTCCCATGTAGTTTGGTAGGGGTAGAAATGTTGTGTGCTTCCTCTCTATTTCGGTCTAACATGGATACTTCTTCATATATTTGCTCCAAATTTGGCATCAGTTGATAGTCTTCCACTTCTAATTCCTCAAAAGGCGGTCTTGCAACTCCCTTATTTTTCCATTGATCCTCTCAAATCCTAGTCCACAACTATCTTGGCCAATGAACCTCTAAATCAGGGACTGTGGACATGGATTTGTCATGGGTATTCAGTAGTTCTTTCTTATCGTCCCTCTCTTTTGGTTTCTGGTCCTTGGTTTTAAGACAATCATTGTATTGAGTCTCAGACATTCTCCTCTTAGGGAGGACTGTGATAGTTTTTTCTAGAGTGGCATGTCGCATCTCTACATATCGCTAGTCTATCCTTTTCTAATTCCCCTTGCGGGTAAAGTTTCTCATGCTGCTCTACGTTTGGTCCATTCACGATTCTAACTTGATAAGATTTCGACCACATGTCTAAATTGTCACTTCTTGGGTGTGCTAGAATTGATCCTTGCTAGTCCGGTTCTAGTGTCTACGGTGTAATGGGAATTTCTTCTTGAATTTCATGTTCTTTAGGTTTCTTATTGCCTCTTGTGTCCTTCTTGTCTTCCTTATTTTTATTTTTCATCCATTTTTCTCTGACTTTTTCCCTTCTATCCTTCCACTTTTGGCTTTTCGTTGTTTGGATATTATCACGTGGGTCTTCTGAGTCTTCCACTACTTGTACTCTAGGTTCTAGGGTTTTACTCTTTTCTTGCTCCGAGTCTACTTGTGTTCTTTCCTGTCCTTTTGCTTGTGCTCGTGTGATGGCTTTCAATGGTATTGTGTATTCCTTGTCACTTCTTGATGATTTGATTACTTCAATCACGTTAATAGGTGTTGTGTCATGAGTCTTATTGGGATTCTTTGGACAATCTCTAAATAGGTGTTCCTTCCCACAATCATTACAATACCCTTCCCATGTTCTCGGGGGTGGTGGGTTGTATGGCCGAGTGCATTCTCTTATAAAGTGATCTCCTCCACATCTATAGCATGGTCCCTTTGGCATGGGTGGTCTGATGGGTGGTCTCATGGGTGTTGGTGCCTTGGGTGTTGTGTACATTAGTGTTGCCAACTCTGGTCCACAAGCATTATCATATCCCTCATAACCATAGTATTGCGGGTCATAAGCTTGCTCATACTCCATCATACTCATGTCATAGGGATAGTATTCTCCTTGGTTCTGCTCATATCCAGGGGTTCATTGATTCTGTACTAGCTAATGGTGATGCTGGCATTATGGCTCTCTCCAAGTTTTCCTCTTGTTGAGCATATTTGACTGGCACTACGTTTTGAGGAAATGGCAGTTGCTATCCTAACACTAGATGAGGTTATGCATATTGCCCTTGCTCATATGGCCTAGGTGCTCCTTGTCGTCCTCGATAGGGGTTGTATCTTGGAATCTCCCTTCCTCGCTCCCTAGGTGGGTATCCATACGACCTATACTAAGGTTGATTTGAGGGTCATGTCTGCCTGTTGAATGGATAATTCTCAGTGGTATGATTAGTGTATTTTTGTTCTATATGACAATACAAAGCGGTTCCTTGATGTGGTTGCCTATTGTACGAATAAGCTTGAGGCAAGCTTGTTCCTCCTCTTACACACATGTGAGTACGATGGTCTCCTCCACATGAGCTGCATCTTTGCAACGTGGTTATTCTCATTGATGGATGCTAGTAGTTCTGCTATCTGTGAACTCCTAACTTCTTGGCTACCAGCTCCGCTGACTCCTCCCCATTACTGGAGTTAGATGTCACAATACTTCTAGTGTCTTCTGATTTCGTAGGGCTTGGTGCACTTTTAAGATCATCAGCTAGGTTGTCCTCTAGGTCAATACACTCGCTCAATGTCTGCAACCTCTTCACATAAACTAAAGTTCTCAAGGTCCCATTCGTAAGCCCGTCTAAGAATAGTGATATCATTTGTTGTTGAGTGGGTCTTTGTGTGGCTGGGCATCTATCGACATATTGATTGAACCTCTTGGTGGTTGTTTTCACCGTTCATTTGGACTTTGTTTGAAGCTATGGATTAAAGATGAAGAATTGTGTTTAATTCCTCTCTTGGTAAATTCCCCCATGAAATCCTGGAAAAATTGTTCAATATCTTCAAATTGATTGGGATCCAATTGTTGGAACCATGTCAAAGCCGTTCCTATGAGAGTGAGTCCAAAAGGACTCATACTGCACAAAGAAATCATCCACTTGCTTAGCCTGTAGAACTTGTTTAAATTCTGCTATGTGATCGTAAGGTTCTCCCATTCCGTCATAATGGTTTCTCATACACTTAGCCACTTGAATTGGTCTTAATCTTCTTATGGGTTTGGGTGTTCTAGGCATTACAGGAATTGCTGGTCTAATTGGAGGCATTCCAAGCTGCACTCCTAGTGGCGGTCTTGGCCTCACTTGTGGCGGATGTTGGTTGCCTAGTCCAGGGTGAGTTTGATTGTGTGATTGCGGTCCTAGCATTGTGAATTGCACATGGGTTCAGTTGGGAATGCTCTGATGGCTTGTCTATCCTTACATTGTATTTTCTGACTCTTGTTGTGTCCGAAAAGGATTATGGGAGGTAGTTGCCTGCTCTCACAGAGGGAATACATGCAACCCCATATACTTTAATTGAGCCCTATCAATGGCATCAACCGATCAATACCTTCTTTGGTTCTTGTCTAGGTACGTGACTCTAGACTCCTCATCAGGATCTTTTAACTCATAGAAAGTCATTGGGCTTTCTTCTTGTCCACGTGTGGGTGAGTCAATTTGTAATAATAAGTCTGATCCATGGATAAAGTAGACCTCTAGTAGGTAATCATTTTGAGGTATCAAATCCCCTCTCAAGACTCGAGTCATTACTGGTTTGCCTCTGGGTGTAGTAACTAACTCCTTAGGTTCCGGTCTTCCCAAGTTTTCTTGTCCTTCCAGCCCTCTTCCCTCATTGATCCGATCTGGGTGTTCTGTTACCACGTAGATGTGACCTAACTTGTCCTTGTATACTCCTCCTTCATACTTGACTGCAAGTCTGGGAACTATTGCTGAATCAATGGAATTGACCATCCTGGCTACCGATCTATTTAACCCATCCAGGTAGATGGGGATCTCCTAGGAATTAGTGGACACAAATTGCAGAGAGGTACGGTATTCCCCCTCTACTATGGACATGAAGTTTCCTCTAGGGACAGAACCTTGCATGTCTTCTGAAACCATTGGTATCTCTTCCTCTGAGTCACTAGAGGTGTCGGTATAGATAGAGTGATGACTTTCTTGAGTTACACTTCCTACCGATGAAATAACACTCCTCCGACTACTTAGCACCCGTTCCGATCTCAAGTTCATCCACCCTCCTAGGGCTATCTTGGTTTCCCACTATCCTACAATTGGCTCCTCAATTACCTCTAAGTTTGCCCTCAAATGGCTTGATATGTTTTGGGTGATACCACTCTGGGCGATACCACTCAGACGATACGATACCAAGAATTACCGCAATATGATACTAATTATGGGGCGATACGATACCTCTACTCGTGACAATACGATACTAGTCAGCGATACAATACCAGATTCCTCGTGTTATGATACCCCACTTTGCATGATACGATAACAGTGCACTATACGATACGATACTAAAATCTTTGATGATACGATACCACAATTTCTCATGATAGGATACCACAATTTCTCATGATACGATACCAAAGTCTCTGATGATACGATACTTGTGCATAGCATGATACGATACCAACAAATCGCACGATACAATACTAAAGTTCTCGTGACATGATACTAGTGCAAGTGACGATACGATACTGAAACTTAGCACGATACAATACTGAAATTCTGCACGATATGATACCAGATGTCAGACGATACAATACGATATCACAGAGTTCACACGATACACCTACACTCTGTTAGTCGGCCGCCGAGTGAAACAAATGTAATGACTTCCGGATGTAACGGAGTTCCTTGAATCACGCGCGAAAAGTTGGGACGCGCATCCTGTAAAATTTATATAAAGCAATGAAAGAAGAATGGTCGCAAGAGAGACGTCTTTTTTGGAATTGCTGGATTGTTCGCCTAATTTTCTGTCAGAGTACTGTTTACACTTTTGTGGAGTCTGAGTAATGTGAATGTTGAGTTCTGTATCGGATGCTCACATTGAAGTTCACCGTAACGAGTGATTGAATGACGTATTGTGTGTCTCAGTATTGTTATCGTGTTGTATTGCTGCATATTTTTCAGTTGTTGAAGTACCCTGAGTCAGTTTGAGTAGTTATCTGGCTATGTGAATCGAATAGGTAATCTGTTGCCCTGTCGGAGTATGTTCTATGTGTTTCCATCAGACTCATTGCATTCGGTGTAATAATTGTGATCCCGAATATGAGTACGAACTAGTATCTTTGGTAACATGGACTTTTGAGATCACTGGCAAGTGTGGTGACGAATGAATCTGTCAGCTATAGTCTTCACTTTGGTTGATTTACGGTATAATAGCGAAGCTGTAGAATGGACTACTGCTCTGTTCCAATAGCAGAATAGTCTGAAGAAGTTCGATACGCAGGCGTAAAGAAACCCAATATTGTCTAGTTATCGCAAGTAACTAAGCTAAGACGTGCATTAGTGTTTTGATGTTGTGATTAAGAATTGGGAAAAGAGTACAAGGCCTCTGTCTAACAGACCCCTACCACTCCCAAGAACCCACTTGGTCTGATAACGCCTTTCGGTAATAGAAAGTTTAATACAGTTTACGGTGAATCACTATTTTACATTTAATATTTGTTCGGTAACGATTTCGGCTAGTTATTAACACAGCGTAACTGTGTAACATTTAACACTTGGCACCATCTGTGGGAAGGTGGCATCAAGTTTGCCAGTCATCTATCAAAATTAGATTATCGTTCGATTGGAAGTAGCAACAGAACCAGATTGTTGCAAACTGTTTCGTTAGTAATACTACGCGATTAGTACAAAAGATGATACATGCCGGTTACTCGATCCGGTGAAACGTATCCCAAGAACCATCAGTCTGGAGTACTTAATGTACAAAAGACAACTCTAGAAGGTAAGAGTACAACTAGGTCTGACCTAGTTGTCAAGAAAGTTAAGAACGTTAAAACTGATTCCGGTCATATTCCGGTGGAATGTGTTACGCCTCTAGTACATTCCGGAACTATTTCGGCACAGTCTGTTGAAGATATAGTAATTCCAGAACCTACCAAGATGCAGTTGGAATCCAGTTTAACACTCGTGGAAAAAGATTCAGATTCATCTACGATTAGAAACGCTCTAGTCAAAGAAAGCAGCGAAGGTGAAAAAACGCCGAATTTGGGCATAATTTTGGTGCCTTCCGGTGATAATTCGGTAAGAGAATCACAATTTTTCGGTGACGATTTAGCATTTTCTGCTGAATCTTCAGCCCAATCACTGCGCTTGGAAACAAGTTCCCATACACTGGACATCAAGAAGGAAGGAAAGCTATTCAAAACAGAGATTCGAAGCATATTAAGCAAGATAATCACACCGAAAAGTGTGCCATCCGACGATACAGATTCCGGTAGTATAGATATTCAGGCCCGAGATACAGAAGGAAGGTATAATACACTCATGATGAGCGGACAACAACAACAACAGTTATGTCCACCAAGGCAACCTCCAACGGGAGTGACATACACGAAGTTTGGTGGATTTCCAGGAGATGATCCGGATGCTCACGTACGCACCTTCGAGATAAGCTACACAGTTCTCAATCATCCACCGGATCAGGCCTACAAAGCCATTGTCTTCCAACCTACACTTGTTAATGAAGCAGCTAGATGGCTTACATAATATGATATTAATCATTTCGGCACCTACGAAGCAGTACGAGATGCTTTTTTGCTAAAAAAGGATCCAGCCGAAATTTTTGATTATCTGCAGAATAACAGATAGAAACCAAATCAAACTGTATAGGAGTATGCTACTCTCTTCAGAACACACTTAAGGCAGCTACCACCCACCCATGCTAACTTACCAGATGACGTTATCCCTCAGTGGTTCATCAATGGCTTGGTTCCACAACTTAAGCAGATCATGATCATAAGATGTGTCGGAGCCATATCCCTCGATGCAGTCATTACAATGACTCTACAACTGGAACACAAAGTCGGTGGATTTACAGAAGATTTAGAATGGTTAAAAGCAAACAAGAATGTTGCAAAAGATATGACTAGACAGGTATACTGCAACATATGCAAAAATTCAGGACATACCAGTGCCAATTGCGCACTTACTCAAACATTCTGTGCTATCTGCAACATTGCCAGACACACCACCGAAAAATGCGCATACAACGCTAGAGTACAAGGAACAGCGGCTGTCAATGCAATTATCCAGGAACAAGGACAGCCAGCCAATCACTATGTGCCTCCACAAATGAGAAACAACCAGCAGCAAGGATATCGAAATTACCGAGGACAGAGGAATAACAATTATAATCCAAACCGCTGGCAAAATGGACCACCACCAGAAAATCCCAATTTACCACCACCACGCTGCCATTTTTGTGGTGAATTTGGACATATTAGGAGATTTTGCAAGGATGCAGCTGAGTATGATCAAAGGAAGAAGGACCGTCAAAATCCAATGGCCAACATGGTAAAAATCACACCGGTAGAGACACAGGCTGCTGCAGTCCAGACCCGTTCCGATAAACAATTGCAACCAGCAGCAGAAATATTTGAACCAGGGATACGTGAACAACATAGAATGTACAACAAGGCTAGTCAATGGACCACAGCAGAACTACTAGTCTTTCCAGAGCCTATTCCGGTAGCCCAGCCCTCGTTAACAAAGGAAGGAACACAACAAAGGGAGTTAGCAGCAGAAACATCATCAGCAGCAGATACATTGCCCACCGTAGACACCTCCGCATCAGCAGAGGACATCAGTAGAGCCTGTCAATCAATCTCAATAGGCTTGGGAAATCTTATCTAAGGCATCTATCACTCTGCCTCTGGGCCAACTACTGGCATTAGTACCTGGAATTCGCCAACAGTTCCAACAACAGTTCAGTCCGGTACCTTCTTGTATTCCGGCGACAGCAGCAGTTCAACCGGAACCTGATTCTACGGTTGATCATTCAGTTCCCTTGATTACAGTATGGTATAAGAATCATAAGATTACGCATGTATTAATTGATGGAGGCTCTGGTGTTAACATTGCGACTGCGGCATTATGCAAAAGATTAGGATGGACCGAAATCGAACCAGTTCAATTTTTTGTCAGAATGGCGGATCAATCAAGAGTCCATCCTGTAGGACTTGTGCGAAATGTACCTATCACTTTGCAAGGTACGACCTTTAAGATGACCTTTGTTATACTAGATTTGCCTGAATCCACTTTGGATTACAACCTTCTTTTTGGCCGACCTTGGCTGAAACATGCGAAGGTAATACAGGACTGGTCTGCACAAGAGCTTACGTTTAAAGATGCCAATCGTAGATATGTGGTAAAATTAGATGCTATACAACCTTGCGAGCTACATGCTAGACCGTATTTTGCTGAACCAGTCCATATGCTAGATGGATTGTCAGATGATGAAGAAGAAGAGTTTCTGAAGAGTAACGCTGATTTAATTTCCTTGGGGACTATTGATCTACAGCCCGTTGTAGATAATTGGAATGCTTCAGACTATACAGTAATACCCGTCACAGAAGAGGCTAAGAAGGAAGACACTGTTTTGACACATGACGATGAATTGCAGCAACTTCTTAAACCAATAGACAACACAGAGAAACATCAACAGTTCTATGTCCCCGAAGAACAGCTGATTACTTACAATTTAGGAGATGAAGATCATCCGCATCCTGTGAAGATAAAGCAAAACTTACCGGAAACATTTCAAGCAGATTTAATCCAGCTACTCCAAGAATTCACTGATGTCTTTGCATGGGACTACAAAGACATGAAAGGATTGGACCCCCGTATCTACCAGCACAGGGTCATGCTGAAGCCAGAAGCAAGACCGATAAAGCAAACCAGCTACCGGATGAATCCCCATTATGCATCTCAGATAAAGGCAGAACTTGATAGGTTATTAAAAGTCGGATTCATCGTGCCAGTTGAGCATGCTGAATGGATCTCTCCGATTGTGATTGTGCCAAAGAAAAACAAGCAATTGAGAATCTGTGTAGATTACCTTAAATGCAGCAACCGTACCGGATCCCTTTCCAATTCCCTTTTTAGATACCATGCTTGATAGAGTAGCAGGTCACGAGATGTATTCATTTCTAGATGGATACAGTGGCTACAACCAAATAAGAATGGCCGAAGAAGATATACCGAAAACTGCATTTATTACCAATTGGGGTGTCTTTGCTTGTACGGTAATGTGGTTTGGATTAAGAAACGCACCAAGCACATTTCAAAGATGTATGCCAGAGATATTTTCTCCTTATCTCACTTCATTTATGCAAGCATATCTCGACGATTTTTCAATTTTCGGTAAGATGATAGCACATCTGTTTCATTTACGGTGCTGCTTTCAGAAATGTAGAGAATAATAGACTTTGTTTGAATCCAAACAAATCGGTGTTTGCGGTCTCATGTGGCAAGTTACTTGGCCACATTGTATCTGCACAAGGTATCCAAGTAGATCCAGATAAGATTTCGATAGTATTAGAAGCTCCGGTGCCAGCTTCTCCAAAAGAAGTTATGCGCTTTATGGGCCAAGTACGGTGGCATGGAAGGCACTTACGGTGGCTTGCTCATCTGGCTATACCACTAAACAAGCTAATCAACAAAACACCTCGACAATTTGAATGGACCCAGGAATGCCAGATAGCCTTTGATCGTTTAAAGTATTTATTAACATAAGTTCCTATCTTACAACCGTCGGACTGGGATCACCCATTTCATGTATTTGTTGATGCTTCGATATAGCAATAGGAAGTGTATTGATGCAACAAATTGATAAATGGTTCAGACCAGTGTATTATGCAAGTCGAAGATTAGCACCTGTTGAGAAAAATTACTCTGTAACAGAAAGAGAATGTCTAGGGCTAGTATATTCGGTCAAGAAATTCAGACATTACTTGCTAGGCGGTAAATTCACATTTCATGTAGATCACGCTGCACTTGTCTATCTAGTTCAGCAGCAGCATCTAGGTGGTCGATTAGCGTGATGGGTCTTACTCTTGCAGGAATTTGATTACGAAGTCATTCACCGGCCAGGCAGTTCACACGCTGTGGTCGAGAATCGGCATCCGAGCTTATGAACCATTATGAAATATCGAATCAATATAATGATTCCAAATCAGTGGTGGAATTCAATCGGATATAAATAAGCATCAGATCTTATGGGTGTACTTCGATTTGGTTCTGGAATGCTTCAGGCCAAGAGGCAGATTATGGAGATCAATTGCGGAAGCAATCACATGGGGAGATCTAGGAAAGTTTTGGGAAGGACATTCTAAAGGAGGCCATCAAAGTGCAGAAAAGTGATGGGCATGCCTGATCAATTGAATAAGTCTGTATGCGAATTTCTGAACCATGTAACCATTGTTCAGCAAATCCAATGGGAATTTGGGAGCGAGCTTCATGTAACTGGTGTAAATCAATACAACACTCGTGGTTTTGACAGTCTCCATGAGATGAAGCCACACGCTTACATGAGCATACGTGAACAAAGATCACATTATTCTAAAAAAAAAGTTTAGCATAGCAAATAGTAACCAAGCTTTAGTGGGACAACTTAACCACGCCACCAGTCAGGTAATGGGAAAATTCGAAAGTGAAAGGAGAACTTGGAGGCAAAAACACGGGCAGAGAAAATGTATCTAGAGGGATGACTCAAAGATTGAGGAGCGCGGATTCAGATATCGAATCTCTTTTTTTTGGAAGACTCGAACTTTCCAGATGAGGAAGGAGGTGCGAGGAGATATAGAGAAAACGGGGGAAATAGGAAGTTCGGGGTCGGAATTGAAAACACGCAGAAACCTACTCAAAAGTCAAGGGAAAAATCGAAGGTTGTGGTGGGCTATTGTAGCTGGGACAGCTGGCTCAACTGTTGGGCATGAAAGACAAAGCATTGACAGATAGGGATCTCTCAAACGAGTGACAGAAGAAGAAAAAGAAAAGGGAGAGCTTCATCGTATGGAACACACACCACTTCGGCCAGTATCTGCTGTCTGCGCTTTTTGGTAAATCACTTGGGAATTCAAAATCTCTGTTCGTTAATTTTATCTTCTTATGTGTATTGTAGTTGGTTATGTGTCCTCATATGTGAAAGAAATTGTTGATATGTAGCTAGCATCAATATGTTTACTATGTGCTATTGAAACTCATTCGAACATATGAGCATTCTTTGGGAAGAGCCTCAATGAGTTATCAATAAATATGTACCGAGTGATAAAACAATGGACACCATTCCTCTGTACTTGTTCGATATCTAATGGGATCTACAGTTGAAAAATCAAGCGATAATGTTTCTGCTGTGAAAATTTTACTGCTTTGACTAAATTGTTGGTGACTATTTTACATGACAAAGTATATTTCATTGCTTCATGTGCTTGCTTTGCAGTATCACGAGTTTGAATGTAGCATTTAAATCACTTGAATCTTCACATTTGGATTTCAGCTGGGACTGTATATTTTGACTACTTAGTTCTTTGAGTTGGAAGACATCTTTTAAATGAAAGAGTTTGTGGTACCGTTATGGTGTACAATCAAATATGTAGATGCTGGAACCTTTTTATATACTAACTTAGATTTTGACAGTTAGTTTATGCAAGAAGGTAAGTGGGTTCGCATTTGCTGGTTATGCATCGGGAGTTATCACTTACTTGGCACTTTCTCACCTAGCGCTTCCATTTCCAATTGGATCTTAGTTCATCACATGATACATATTGTATGTTATTTGGAAAGGGCTTACACAGAACATAAGCAATACGGCACTTTCAGCCTGTATATCGGTTAGTTCTGTAATCTTCACAACGTTGGAAACTGTCTCTTGAGAATCATTGATTACATAAAGGCAATGCTTTTGTAAAGATATCCTGAGACATCCAACAGAGCTCTACAAATATTGGTAGTAGTGCTAAAGAGGAGTCTTCTTTAAAGATGATCAAACAGATGGAATGAGACAAACAGAGAACTGTTATATCAGTGACTTTCCCGGCCTTCTGCATCCAGTATATCTACAGTCATATTGTGTTCTTCTAATACAGGGCATTTTCTTTGATTTCGAACAAGAAAAGGTGCCATTTTTGGCCAGATGAAAGGATAATGTGATCTGCGCTTTGTTGCAAACACAATCATTATAGTGAAGCTGTTTGACAGAAACTATGAGGATGCAAGGGAAATCCTTTTGTTTGAGTCATTAGTTTACTGTATGATTGTTTAACTATTTGAAGCACTCGTTTGCAGTGTCGTGAATTTGGAGATATGCACCTTATTTTCTGAGTTAACCACTTTTTTACAGTGATATATTTAGTGAACATAATGGGTGCCATCTAGTTTTGGGTTTGCTTTTCAGCAGTGAAATTATAATTACAGACTATAGAAGTCTTCACATTATGAACTAACCTCACGTGCATTCATTTGCTCACATTTTTGTGCTATCGTTCTGTAGCAAGTTTGGGCATAAGTTACACGTGGAAGTCTGAAAGTTGACAGAAGTGAGTAAAAGCTGCATTCCCAAAGTGGTGAAGAGTAGGACCAGCATCTTGGTCTGCCTTCGCAGTAGTTAAATTGTCAGTTGTGTATATGGGTATAAGTTGCTCAAGATTCGCAGCTCAATGTATATAGGTACAAAGATACTTTCTAGCATTCTGACCTTTTGTCCTGGGTGCAAGATATGCACCGGTTTGAGAGTAAGATGGTTTTTTGGCTTTTTTTTTTCTTTCTCAATAGGACAAGTGGTTTGAAGAAGGTGCACAAGTTGCCTGTCAGGTTGTCTAGGTATGTGAAAACACGAAAACAGTTTTTTTGAAGTGAATCTAAATAACTTGATCACCAAACTCAATGCAATATACTTGTCTGTACACGATTGGGAAACACGACTTTCTCCTAAAGCAATAACTATCATGTATGCATGCTTCGTTATATACTGTTGTTGATTGTTGCTACTATAACATCCATCAATGGGTTCTCTACGGTATCTGCAGGTGGTTTGCTACTTCGTGTTGTAGGAAGGCTCATATGTGATATATAAAGGCCTAGTTTGAAGTTGGACAATTTAGATGCACTAAGATAGAGTGACCGATTAGAACCCTCCTTGGAAAGAAGAACCTCCGCTACAAGGTCTCCGTGGTATGATCTGTTATATGGCAGATGGCACAATACATTTGGTTCAGTGCGCATGTTGAATTGTTGTGCCCTGGGTTGTTGCATTTGGCACAGTAAACTTGTTTCAAAGAGTAACCATACTCATTCAATTCCTCCCTCCTTTCCATGAACTCGACGACATACCTGGTGAACCCGACGTGAAAGGAGGAGAGTGTAGAGATTCTGATCCTAGTTTAAAGAGTGGTGCGGTTGAGTGAGCTCATTGTGCTTGACCATTTATGGGCGACGCAACGATGGATGTTATAACCCAACTTCTGAGCTTTCAGCAGGACGAGAAAAGACGGAGTGCCATCCAGGCATTTCATGAGCGAGTAGTCAGAAGAAGTGGATATTTCAGTGGTAAAAATGTTACTCGTTTTTGCAAGGAATATGAATTGGAGGCACGATACCTTGGTACGGGTCTAACACCATTAAGTGACCAAGAATTAATAGACAATTTTGTATACATTTCAAAATTACATTTGCGTGACCGACTAGTTGTGGATGCACCTCGACTAGTTATAGAAGGGCAAATAAGATGGTCACAATACAAGATGATACTCATAAGGATGTTTGCACTGGATGACGAAGATAAAGTGACTAGATCCACATTTCTAAAGTGGATACATAAACCAAAAGATCAATCTGTTCTAGATATAAAAAGAGAGTTTGATCAGCAATTTGCAGATTTATCTGATTATGATAAGAGGGCTATGGATCAAGAAAAGGTATCCTTGTTTCTCCGGGCTATAGATTCGAAAGCCCGAGAAGAAATTTTCCCACAATTACAACAGATAGGAACTGAGTCTGGTCTTACCGAAGACTCGGGTAATGTAGATGAAGCTGTTAGGGGATATGTAGAAAAGCAAAGAACTTTGTCTAAGTTCATGCAAAGCTGGCATGATGATTTGCAAGAAGAACAAGCTCAGGCTGTTCAGCAACCTGTACAAAACCCTCAGGTAAACCTACCAATACCAAAGGATGTTGTGCCCACTAATACAATGGAAGATATGTTTAAAAAGTTTAGTGACCTTACGATTCAAAGTATGAAGCAGATGATTGAATCTCAATCTTTACAAGTACCGGCACCTAAAAATCCAAAAGCTCTAGAAATTAAAAGATGTATTTGGTGTGACTCTTTAGAGCATAACAGATACTCATGTGAGAGCTTCAAAGAAGCATTAGCAAAGAACTTGGTATTCGTTAAGGAAAAGATGATATATGATTCTAAGACTGGAGAAAAGGTAAACATTAATTTTGGTCGGGGAGGAATGAGAATATTCTTCCCTGGCACTTGTGAAAACGTTGCTTCAACATCGCATACGTATACATGTCAGGTAGTTGACGAAAATAATGATTTAGAACCGTGGTCTAAAGTAATAAAGTCCTTAGACCGCGGGAAGATGCATCATGAAATTTTAAAGATAGCTACTAATGAAATCCGAGGGGTAAGTGGATGGGATGATTCTGTAGATACTCTCTCGGTTGTTACATACCTATGCTCTTCGTTAGAGCATGAAGCAGTAGTGGAAGAGAAACGAAGAAGAACCAATGAGGGTGAAGAGGAGAAAAGAAGAACTTGGCATCAAGTAGAAGCTTTACAAGATCAAAATCAACCAATACAAATAAATCAACCCACTCAAGAAATTCCACTATTCCAAATACCAATAATCCAACCAAATCAAATTCTGACCCAAGTTCAAAACCCTACTTCTACTGAGGTGCTAATTTCTACTGAAGTTAATAATCCTTCCCAGGATCAAGAGATGGAACCCGCAAGAAGAAAACAAGAAAGTATTGAACTAAATGGCTACATTGATGAAGCTCGATTCAAATATTTTTCGACAAATAGAGATTTAATTGACTCGAATGAATGTGTCCAGATATTTACACATGAAGTATTTAAGCAAGAATCGATGACCGAGGAGATGTATGAAGAATGTGATCTAAGTGTATCCTCTGAAGAGAATGAGAAAGAAGCGATGGAGATGGATTCAGAATCCTATGATAGCATTTTAAATAAAGAAATTGAAGATTATGATTTTCTTGATTATGAAGATATGGATTCCCTTCATGTTAAAGGAGAGATGGTTTTGGACCATAGCGATGATGAAAAATTCTTGGAAAGATTAGAAAGAGAAGCAGATTCAATAATTGCTGATGTTGAAATAGAAAGAAATCATGATAGACTGCATGACAAAAATATATTGTTGTGCGAGGATGATGAAGACTTCTACCTAATGAGAGAATCTAATGAATCAATTCAAAATTGTGATTCTAATGAAGACATGGGTCTAATGCAAGATGATGCAATTTTCCCAAATGACTTGAAGCATGAAATGAATAAAAATCTATACTTGAAAGATTTTTTTAATAATGATCTAAACACTTCAGAATTTAAAAATTTGTACACATGTGCTCTTCATTTATCATGTGTCTTTTCATATGATGCATATGAGAGGATCATGAACAAAGGTGACTATGCTCAAATCATTGAATCATGGATTTTCAAGTTTTTCAAAAGCTATGACTACTATTTAAACCATCAAGGAATAGACAAGCAAATGAAGTGGCTTGTACACATATCTAACTTATTTAAGAATGCTACCATGATTGATGCAGTTCAGAGATGGCTTCTTTTAAAGCACAGTTTCTTTGGTGAGTATGTTTTAAAGAAGGTGAGATTGAAGGAAGAATCTTTTTCAATTAAATTCCATAAAGCTTAAAGGAATGTTTTTGTAAATAGGAATGTATATATCTTATGTTTTTGCTTTGATTTGAAGAAAGACACAGGAATCAAATCAATACATTGAAGATAGCGACTCAGAATGAAACAAGAAGAGGAGATTGGATGCGACCAGCTCAAGCGGCTTCTGACTTCATACTGGTGAGATGTTATCACTTCAGTTTTTTCTTCTCTCTTGTATATGTATATATAAAAAGACTGCATGATTAAGTATATAATGCATATAGAAACGTTTAAATAAGAAAATTAAGTAGACCAAAGATCTCGTGCCACTAATAAGATTACATGTAATGTATAAGGACCAGGATTATATGAGGAAGATTAGAAGATGGACTAGAACTTTCGAGAACAAGACCGAGGAAGGTGAAGGGAAGACCTAGACTAAGTATTTGTATATACTAGTGTTTATGAGCACTTGATGAGTGAGACACTTCGACTTCTACTCTTGATCTCTCATCTGACCTAATCTTCAGACAGATTATATCTTGAGAAAAGAATTCTTATACCAGCCAGCTATCTATATGTATGTGTATGTGTTGTTGGGTGCTGCGATGAGCTAGTAGGCGGGTGGAACTACCCTGGTCGGGTGATCAGGGCCACGAGCTGACGCTAGTTGTGTCGTATGGCCTGACCTACATGTTGTTACGCGCTCATACGGATTGATAGGCGGGTGGAGTCACTCTGACCGGGTGGTCAGAGCCACGAGCTGACGTTGATTTCGTATGAGGCTGACATTGTGAATCGTGCGCTATGTCGGGTCGGTAGATGGGTGGGCTAAACCTGGCCGGGTGGTCAGGTCCACGAGTCGCATCCGATTTCGACATAGGCCGAAAAGTGTGGAAAAATAAATAAATAAAAATAAAAGCAAAGATATAAAGGTTGAGCTGGGATAAAGAATTAAAATAAAGAAAAACAGAATAAAAATATGAGAAAAATAAGAAAAGGGTCTGAAGGGGCTTCAGATGATAGAAGATCAATAGGGAAGCCAGAAGCGAGCTTCATAAATCGAGTTAGTGAAGACTGGTATATGCAAATGCTTCGGATAGGCTACTAGATCTGACCGGGTCGAGTTAGCGAGAGAGCTAAGAAGTTTTCGATTTACTCATATGATTTCTAGTCTAAGTACATTAGTGTAATCTGATATGTTGTACGAGGTGTTTTTGTCTACCTTCTTTTCTTGATTTATGCCAAGTTTAATACGTATTCAGATTTCATGTATTCAGTTGAAATTTCTTTAAGTTCTGTTTATATGCTATGACTACTTGATCCTTGCTTGTGTTTGATGTTATGTATGCAGGTTGGCGCATCCGGAGGATGCACAGGTTCAAAGGGGGTGGATGTGGTCGAGAATCGGCATCCGAGCTTATGAACCATTATGAAATATCGAATCAATATAATGATTCCAAATCAGTGGTGGAATTCAATCGGATATAAATAAGCATCAGATCTTATGGGTGTACTTCGATTTGGTTCTGGAATGCTTCAGGCCAAGAGGCAGATTATGGAGATCAATTGCGGAAGCAATCACATGGGGAGATCTAGGAAAGTTTTGGGAAGGACATTCTAAAGGAGGCCATCAAACTGAAGAAAAGTGATGGGCATGCCTGATCAATTGAATAAGTCTGTATGCGAATTTCTGAACCATGTAACCATTGTTCAGCGAATCCAATGGGAATTTGGGAGCGAGCTTCATGTAACTGGTGTAAATCAATACAACACTCGTGGTTTTGACAGTCTCCATGAGATGAAGCCACACGCTTACATGAGCATACGTGAACAAAGATCACATTATTCTAAAAAAAAAGTTTAGCATAGCAAATAGTAACCAAGCTTTAGTGGGACAACTTAAGCACGCCACCAGTCAGGTAATGGGAAAATTCGAAAGTGAAAGGAGAACTTGGAGGCAAAAACACGGGCAGAGAAAATGTATCTAGAGGGATGACTCAAAGATTGAGGAGCGCGGATTCAGATATCGAATCTCTTTTTTTTGGAAGACTCGAACTTTCCAGATGAGGAAGGAGGTGCGAGGAGATATAGAGAAAACGGGGGAAATAGGAAGTTCGGGGTCGGAATTGAAAACACGCAGAAACCTACTCAAAAGTCAAGGGAAAAATCGAAGGTTGTGGTGGGCTATTGTAGCTGGGACAGCTGGCTCAACTGTTGGGCATGAAAGACAAAGCATTGACAGATAGGGATCTCTCAAACGAGTGACAGAAGAAGAAAAAGAAAAGGGAGAGCTTCATCGTATGGAACACACACCACTTCGGCCAGTATCTGCTGTCTGCGCTTTTTGGTAAATCACTTGGGAATTCAAAATCTCTGTTCGTTAATTTTATCTTCTTATGTGTATTGTAGTTGGTTATGTGTCCTCATATGTGAAAGAAATTGTTGATATGTAGCTAGCATCAATATGTTTACTATGTGCTATTGAAACTCATTCGAACATATGAGCATTCTTTGGGAAGAGCCTCAATGAGTTATCAATAAATATGTACCGAGTGATAAAACAATGGACACCATTCCTCTGTACTTGTTCGATATCTAATGGGATCTACAATTGAAAAATCAAGCGGTAATGTTTCTGCTGTGAAAATTTTACTGCTTTGACTAAATTGTTGGTGACTATTTTACATGACAAAGTATATTTCATTGCTTCATGTGCTTGCTTTGCAGTATCACGAGTTTGAATGTAGCATTTAAATCACTTGAATCTTCACATTTGGATTTCAGCTGGGACTGTATATTTTGACTACTTAGTTCTTTGAGTTGGAAGACATCTTTTAAATGAAAGAGTTTGTGGTACCGTTATGGTGTACAATCAAATATGTAGATGCTGGAACCTTTTTATATACTAACTTAGATTTTGACAGTTAGTTTATGCAAGAAGGTAAGTGGGTTCGCATTTGCTGGTTATGCATCGGGAGTTATCACTTACTTGGCACTTTCTCACCTAGCGCTTCCATTTCCAATTGGATCTTAGTTCATCACATGATACATATTGTATGTTATTTGGAAAGGGCTTACACAGAACATAAGCAATACGGCACTTTCAGCCTGTATATCGGTTAGTTCTGTAATCTTCACAACGTTGGAAACTGTCTCTTGAGAATCATTGATTACATAAAGGCAATGCTTTTGTAAAGATATCCTGAGACATCCAACAGAGCTCTACAAATATTGGTAGTAGTGCTAAAGAGGAGTCTTCTTTAAAGATGATCAAACAGATGGAATGAGACAAACAGAGAACTGTTATATCAGTGATTTTCCCGGCCTTCTGCATCCAGTATATCTACAGTCATATTGTGTTCTTCTAATACAGGGCATTTTCTTTGATTTCGAACAAGAAAAGGTGCCATTTTTGGCCAGATGAAAGGATAATGTGATCTGCGCTTTGTTGCAAACACAATCATTATAGTGAAGCTGTTTGACAGAAACTATGAGGATGCAAGGGAAATCCTTTTGTTTGAGTCATTAGTTTACTGTATGATTGTTTAACTATTTGAAGCACTCGTTTGCAGTGTCGTGAATTTGGAGATATGCACCTTATTTTCTGAGTTAACCACTTTTTTACAGTGATATATTTAGTGAACATAATGGGTGCCATCTAGTTTTGGGTTTGCTTTTCAGCAGTGAAATTATAATTACAGACTATAGAAGTCTTCACATTATGAACTAACCTCACGTGCATTCATTTGCTCACATTTTTGTGCTATCGTTCTGTAGCAAGTTTGGGCATAAGTTACACGTGGAAGTCTGAAAGTTGACAGAAGTGAGTAAAAGCTGCATTCCCAAAGTGGTGAAGAGTAGGACCAGCATCTTGGTCTGCCTTCGCAGTAGTTAAATTGTCAGTTGTGTATATGGGTATAAGTTGCTCAAGATTCGCAGCTCAATGTATATAGGTACAAAGATACTTTCTAGCATTCTGACCTTTTGTCCTGGGTGCAAGATATGCACCGGTTTGAGAGTAAGATGGTTTTTTGGCTTTTTTTTTTCTTTCTCAATAGGACAAGTGGTTTGAAGAAGGTGCACAAGTTGCCTGTCAGGTTGTCTAGGTATGTGAAAACACGAAAACAGTTTTTTTGAAGTGAATCTAAATAACTTGATCACCAAACTCAATGCAATATACTTGTCTGTACACGATTGGGAAACACGACTTTCTCCTAAAGCAATAACTATCATGTATGCATGCTTCGTTATATATTGTTGTTGATTGTTGCTACTATAACATCCATCAATGGGTTCTCTACGGTATCTGCAGGTGGTTTGCTACTTCGTGTTGTAGGAAGGCTCATATGTGATATATAAAGGCCTAGTTTGAAGTTGGACAATTTAGATGCACTAAGATAGAGTGACCGATTAGAACCCTCCTTGGAAAGAAGAACCTCCGCTACAAGGTCTCCGTGGTATGATCTGTTATATGGCAGATGGCACAATACATTTGGTTCAGTGCGCATGTTGAATTGTTGTGCCCTGGGTTGTTGCATTTGGCACAGTAAACTTGTTTCAAAGAGTAACCATACTCATTCAATTCCTCCCTCCTTTCCATGAACTCGACGACAACGCCTTAGCAGATTTTTTATCCCGCTTAGATTCCGTTGAAGCTCCGGTGGGCATAGATGACACGACACCCGCGATTTATGTATCAAAACCAATTAATAAAGAATCTGCAGACCCACCTATCCCATTTTCATATTATGATCAGATCTTGACCTTTCTCACTGATGGTTGCCTTCCAACTCAGACTTCTAGAGCAGTATGCAGGAAAATTGCAGTTTTTAGCCGCCGATTTTGGTTAATTGCTGGAGAATTATATTATGTAGATCACATCGGAATCCTACTTCGATGTATTCCACCGCATGAAGTTAACTCAGTTATCACTTTGGCTCACTCGATTCCTTCCGGTGGCCACTTTGGTGCAGATCAAACTCACCGGAAAATTTTGCAGAGTGGTCTCTGGTGGCCAACGATGTACAAAGATATATTACAGTTTGTCAAACAATGTGATACTTGTCAAAGATCGGGTTAGCCTTTGCAACGTCTTTTTTTTCCTCTGCAACCCATCTTACCAATGGAACCTTTCCAGAAGTGGGGTCTAGATTTTATCGGTCCAATTACACCACCAGCAGTCTTCAGTAACAACCGTTACATACTGACCTGTACAGACTATGCAACCAGATGGGCTGAAGCCTGGGCTTTACGGTCTGCTACAGCTGTTATGGTAGCAAAGTGTCTGCTAACCGATGTCTTTCCACGTTTTGGCTTACCACTGGAAATTATCTCAGATCAAGGCACTCATTTTGTAAACAATCTAATGAAGGCACTTACACATTCGTTCCAGGTCACACATAAATTTAGTTCTCCTTATTATCCTCGTGCTAATGGATTGGCCGAAAGTACAAACAAATCTTTGCTGAATATCCTTCGAAAATTGATCATGGAATCACCGGAAAGATCGGATCAACCGCTACCTGCAGTGTTATGGGCATACCGGACTACCTACAAGGTAACAACAGGATTGACACCTTTCAAATTAGCTTATGGCTTAGAAGCTATAGCACCAATGGAGATAGTCATACCAAGTTTACGCGTAGCAATCACTCAGAAACTTCTACCGAAAGACTCACTGTCAATTCGGTTGGACACACTCAGAGAGTTAGATGAGCACCGATGGCTCAGTTTCTTAACTATGCACGAAGTTCAACTAAGACAGGCAAGGACGCACGATAGAAACCTGAAAACTCTAGTGTTTTCGGTAGGACAGCTTGTACTTTTTTATAATGCAAAGTCAAATAGATCCGCCGGCAAATTCAAATTACGGTGGTTCAGCCCTTACAAAATCTCACAGCAAATCGGTCCAGCAACTTTTCGGTTGACTACGTTGACCGGAAATCCACTTCCAAAAGCAATCAACGGCTCGAAGCTGCGGCCGTATCGAAGCGCTACTAGTCCGCATTAAATCATTCGGCGGTGGACCGCATTTTTTAGCTTTTGTTTTTTACTTTTCATTCTGTTCTTTCTCTTCTTTTTAAAATAGCCGTGTTTTATCATAAGCCGCCCTCCTTACCAATTACTCAAGTATGCATGCCAAATTAAAAGCAATATCATTCTAGCACCGCACAATGATAACCACCACTTCCTACCCCCCCACCGTAATATCTGTACTTAAGCTCTTCGGTTGCGTCAAAAACGCTATTGTGTTCTTGTGATTGTAAGTGTGTTCTGTGTTCTGTGTATCCGTGTGTTGTGTCCTGTGTATTCGTGTTCGCGTGCGCAATGGAAGCGTTGGCAAACTACACAGCTTTCTGTGATGGTATCTCTACCGAGGTAGGAGAATACCTGCGTATCCGAGGGTTGGCCAACTTCGCTGAGCTGCCTTGGCACTCAGTGGAAGCCCATCCCTTCTTCGCACAAATTATCCCAGCCATCGCCCAATCTCCCATCACCGAACGACAATCACTCTTCCCCTCCCTACCATCTAGAACCGTAATAACCTTCCAGGCCTTCGTTGAAGCCTTCCACCTCACTCCACAAGGCCGCAAGAATGGCCCAAGTATCCCCATAGCCCGCATGACCGAACTTTTCCCCCGCCATTCATTGAACGAATATGCCATTCTCTGCCGCCCCGAACCTGAAAGAACCGCATTGCAGTTCTTAGTTGCGATCCTTAATCTCCAGAAACGCACCTACGGTATCTCCCGCCCATTCTATTCCGCCATCGACCTTGCCGCACGAGAACCCGTTAATTTCGCCTCATTTTTCTTTCACCGAATCCATAAGGAGTGCGTCGCCATAGTGAAACAAGTCAACAAAGGAACCACCCCTCGATCCAGACTTCCCCACATCCTTTCTTTTCTCTTCCCAACCATACTCGCCGCTCAACCACCACAACGAGGACCAGTTTTAAGGCACGAAGAGTTAGTTCAATTACTAGAAGATGAGGAAGAAGAAGATGAAGAAGAGCTCAATCAGTTGTTCCGTCGGAAACGCATCAAGATTAGCTCCTCAGAAAGTGAAGCACAAGGCTCAGCCGGAAAGGATAAAGATGACGATAAAGAAGACGAGAAGCAAGAAGAAGAGACGTTCCATGATACAGCCACCTCAATGCATAATGAATCATTGATTGAGCAACAAGAACAACAAGATCAAGCAGAGACGGAAATAATTTCGATCGAAAAAGAATCAGAACAACAGGAAAATGAGCAGCAATCTAATCAAGATGCACTAGACAAGCTACTGAAGGCAGTGGAATCCACAGAAGCACACAATGCAGAAATGGAACAAACAAACAAGGTAACAACTACTGACTCTGCCCTCCCCAAAACCCCGCCTGTTAACCCCATCTCTCAACCGAAACCACCCCGCAGCCCCATCAAGCCCAGTCATCCCACCAGAACTTCTGAAGCCTCTACATCCTCCCTCAATTATTCACCACCTAATTCACAACAACTGCTCACCGAAACCTCGTCGCAACCTCGCCCTCCTCTGCCACCCCACCCCATTCCAGTTTTTTCGGAATTAGAAGCCATGGGTCACCTTTTAATTAATCTATCCCAACAACTGCCGCAACACCTGAAGCAAGCCACAGACAGTGCACGAGAAGAATTCCAAAGGAAATTGGAAATAATGGAGGCGGATATCACCCCTCTTTAGGAAGAATTACAAGCAGCAAGAGCAAAAAATCATGCACTCCATGAGCAGATCAAGCAACTACAGGCTACACTCCAAGCACAAGAAGAAAGCTCAAGCCAGCGATAAGGCATTAGCTGAAAAAGACGAATTACTCACAGCTGCCGACACCGAAATAATAAAGTTAAATCAAACAATCAAAGATACAGACGATACAAGAATAGCACTAGGAAACCTATTGGAAGAAACAAGAGTCCAGTTGCATGACACAATACAGAAATACCAAGAGCAGCATAGAGAAGCAAAGCAGGCAGTAGAAGAGCTACAAAGAACAAAAGAATCCTTAGACGACGTCAGCAATATGCTGAAACATCAACTGAACAGAGAATCTAAATATCAAAAGGACTTAGCAAATGCCCGCAGAGAATGAGATGCTTACTACCAAACCATAGAGTTGCAGAACCAACAGTTCGGAAGACTGGATAATCAGGTACGCAATCAGAAAGACCGAATCACTGAGATGCAGAAACAAGTAGCAGACATGAAGACAGCAAGAGATGCGGCATTATCAAACGAATTTTATTTACAAGAGGCCTTTTTGCAAACACAGGCCAAAATTTTGCTCACAGAAGCCATTGCCCTCAGTTCCGTTAGAGTAGATGCGCAGATTTTAGAACCCGAAACCCTTAAGCAATTATTAGAAACCCTCAAGAAAAAAATAGCCCGGATATTTAGATTAGCCAGGAATATGTATTTAGAAGGTATCATAGATGAACAGTAGTTTTGTAATAAAAATCACTTGCGGGTTCGAGTCCACCATGCATGCCAGTGTTAGTCGGCCGCCAAGTGAAACAAATGTAATGATTGCCGGATGTAACGGAGTTCCTTGAATCACGCGTGAAAAGTTGGACGCGCATCCTGTAAAATTTATATAAAGCAATGAAAGAAGAATGGTTGCAAGAGAGACGTCTTTTCTGGAATTGCTGGATTGTTCGCCTAATTTTCTATCTGAGTACTGTTTACACTGTTGTGGAGTCTGAGTAATGTGAATGTTGTAACTAAGATCAGGCCTTGTTAGTGTAGCATAAATTAAACTTCAAAACTAAAGATTGATACTTCCTCATGTCTTTGAACTCTGCACCATCATATCTACTGAGTTTATGATTGACCTCTAGTGGTGTAGATGCCTCTCTGCAATTCTCCATGTTAAACTTCTTTAGAAGATTCAAAAGATACCTTTCTTGTGATACATATATGCCATGTTCTGCATAAGTGATTTCCATTCCAAGAAAATATGACAATTTTCCTAGATCACTTATCTTGAATTCCTTCTCAAGTAGCTTCTTCACCTCCTTGATTCCTTCATTTGAGGTACCTGTAATTATAATATCATCTACATAGATACAAATGTAGATCATACCTTCATCTGTTCTTTTGATAAGTAAACTTGCATCTGCCTTTGAACTTTGATATCCAAGATCATTAAGATACTTTACAAGTCTATAATTCCAAGCTCTTGGAGCTTGCTTCAAACCATAAAGTGCTCTTCTCAATCTGCAAACATAATTTGGAAACTTGTGATCTGCAAACCCTTGAGGTTGCTCCATGTAAACCTCATCTGATATATATCCATTCAAAAATGCATTCTTAATGTCCAATTGACTCAATGTCCATCCTTTTGATGCTGCAATGGCAATGATTGTCCTTATGGTTGACATCTTTGTCACAAGACTGAATGTCTCATCATAATCTATGCCAAAAGTTTGAGCATAGCCTTTAACCACCAATCTGGCTTTGTATCTAGCTATAGTTCCATCTGCATGCTTCTTAATTTTGTAAACCCATTTATTTCCAATCACTTTCTTACCATTAGGTTTTGGAACAAGTTCCCAAGTTTTGTTTTCTTCAAGTGCATCAAACTCTTCCTTCATTGCTACTTCCCATTGTCTCTTACCCTTTGCTTCATCATAGCTTTGAGGTTCTTCATCTTCCTTAACCATGTAAGCATAATTTTTCTGAGTCAAGTAAGAAGTATCATAAGAATACCTTGTAGGTTGCTTCCTCATTCTGGTTGACCTTCTTGGTTCACATTCTTCATGTATATCTGGATGTAATTCTTCATCAAATATTGGTCCATCTTCATTCCTTCTATATGATCCAACTCTTGATGTGCTTGCTTGCATATGTTCTTCATCTCCATCTATCTGCATATGTGACTTACCTTTTGCATTCCTTCTTATCTCTTCTTCAAATGTTTCAAGGTCGCAATCTTTATCTGCATACCAACTCTTCTGTTCATCAAAGGTCACATCTCTGGAAACAATAAAATGTTTAGTTAAAGGACTCCATAGCCTATAACCCATTTGCTTTTCATCATACCCAATAAACACATATTTTTCTGCCTTTGGTTCAAGCTTATGTCTGAGTTGTGATGGCACATAAGCATAGGCAATTGACCCAAACACTTTACAATGGTCGAGTGTTGGTTTCTTACCCCACCAAGCTTCATAAGGGGTCATACCATTTAAAGCTCCACATGGTAGTCTATTCACAAGGTATGTAGCTGTATTTACAGCCTCAGCCCAAAGATAATTAGGGCAATTCTTTTCCTTTAACATTGCTCTTGCAAATTCAACCAATGTTCTATTTCTCCTTTCTGCCACCCCATTATGTTGAGGTGTATACCTGCAAGTTATCTCTCTCTTGATACCTGCATTCCAAAGATAATCATTAAACTCTTGGGAGAAGTATTCTCCCCCTCCATCAGACCTTAACCTCTTGAGTTTTTGACCTGTAACTCTTTCTGCATAAGCATGAAAATGTTTGAAGGCTCCAAATACTTCTGATCTTTCTTTTAGAACATAAAGGGTTATCCACCTTGTAGCATCATCAATAAACAAAACATATTACCTAGATCCATTTATTGAACCTTCTTTTGTTGGTCCCCATACATCTGTATGTATGAGTTCAAGTAAACCATCATGCTTGAAACCTTTCTTCTGAAATGGTAGTCTATGTGCTTTTCTCATCTGACAAGCTTCACACTTGTATATCATATGTTGATTCTTCACATTTGGTAGTCCCAATACAGATTGGTTCTCCACCATAGTTTTGATTCCTCTTTCATTGAAATGTCCCAATCTCTTATGCCAAAGATCTAACTCTGTAATTACTTCATCACCATGTGTAATTAGGGCTTGACCAACATTTCCTTGTACTTTGAGAGTAAAAAGTCTACCTTCCTTCTTACCACAAACAATGGGTTTGTATGCATCCTCTGGATCTTCAACAAATACCCCTTCATTTGTAAATCTTACTTGAAAACCTTTCTCCACTATTTGTCCAACACTAATCAGATTCTTTGGTATTGTTGGAACATACAAAACATTTGTTAATAAATCAGCTCCACTCCTGCACTTCACTTTTCCAATTGAATGCACATTATGTTTTGTATTATCACCTGTTTGTACTGTATGACTTGAATTGCCTTCTTCCAATTCTGACAATAATTCTATATTACCTGACAAATGATTTGAACAACCAAAGTCAATATAAAATACCTTGAGATCCTCCTTCTCTGATGAACTTATTGAATTCATAATCAATGTTGTATGGTTGTCATTCTGTGTATCATTTGCATAATTGTAATATGTGGTGTTGTATGATTGGTTCTGATTCCAATTTCTTCCACCACCTCTACCAAAACTTCCTCTTGAATTCTGTCTTCCTCTTTGAAATTGATTCTGAAATCTTCCACCTCTTCCTCTGCCATTGTTGTTCTGATTTTGGTTTGATCCTTGTTGATTATGCCAACAATCATATGCTAGATGATTGCTCAATCCACAAATCCAACATGTCTTCTTGTCATTGTTCTGATTACCTCTACCTCTTCCATTTCCTCGACCTTTACCTCTACCAAAACCTCTTCCTCTTGCATAATTTGCTTGAGTTGTTGACTCTTCTTCATCCTTTGCTTTGCCTTTATCTCCTTTCTTCTTGTTCTTCATGTACATTGCAGAACTTTGACCTTTGTCTCCATCTGACTTCAAGTCTTGCTCAAATGTGAGCATCAATCCAAGTAATTGATTTAATTCTGGTACATAATGGTTTAATGAGAGTTCTGTTGAAAGTACAAAGGGCTTCCATCTCTCATCACCTCTTAACCCTGCAAGTAATTGTGCTATCAGCCTATGATCTTCAATATCCTCATCAATGGATCCAAGGCTATCTGCCAAGTCCTTCATCTTAGTGACATAATCACTAATGCTCTGATTTTGCTTTTTCTTGAATGTGGTGAATTCTGACCATAAGCTAGCTTTCCTAGCTTTAGTAGTGTTTTGGAAGTGATCTTCCAAAGCATTCCAAATGTCTTCAGCTGTTTCTAACCCTCTGATGTGTGGCAACAAATGATCTGTAATAGTGTTATATATATAAGCTCTTGCACTTGCATCTCTCTTCTGCCATAGCTTCAAAGCTTCTAGCTCTTCCTTTCTTGGATGACTTTCATCTTCAAATTTAGGCTTCTCTTCTTCACCTGTCACATATATCATTAGGTCCTTACTCATAAGTAAGGCTTCCATCCTCATTACCCAAGCAGGATAGTTATCTCTGTCCAATTTGTCAATGGACACATGATCTGCCATAGTATCCTTGCTTCTGCTTCAACCTGTAAGTATAAAGTTAAAGAATGATACCTTTTGTAGACCTTTACCCTTGGGAGTACCTTCGAAATAATCTTCTGATGACTTTTGTTTGTTGAACACCTCAGCTTCCACCTTCTTTGATAAAGAACTCTTCAATTCTTCTTGTATCTGCTCTTCCTTTACTCTCGAGGACCTTATCTGCTCTGATACCACTTGTTGGTGTGTGAAACACCACAAGAACCAAACTAATGTGGTATTAGAAGACCTCTATAACCATCATTAGCTTAGCAAAACTCAAAATGTGAATCTTCAACTCTCAACTTAGTGAAAATCAAAATTTCACTTCACAGAAATCTGTGCCTTTTCTTCAATCCTTCAATCTGACTTGTATCAGCTTGATCTTTGCAAATTCCTTTGATCATTTGCTAAGAGAACTTCTTGCTAATGTTAAACAACACATAGCAAACAAACCTTTCAAGTAATAACTTCAAAATCTTCTGATTTTGCACCAAACTTTTCACTATGTCTGAAAACTGAAATTTGACTTCATCGATTTGACATACCTTCACTCTTAAGCTGATTTCTCTGAGTATGCGTCCCGTTTCTTAAAGATCTTTTGAGCAAATGTAGTTGAGGATAGTAGCTTTAAAACGAGCTATCACTTACTGAAAACTTTACAGTATGCTTCGAGATCTGACTTTCAGAAGATCAGACAAATGTGCGCCAGAAAAGTCGTAACTGTCAACTACCTTACACAGTCATATGAAATGGCTTAGAACTCAATATACAATATGAATTAGACTCAATCCTTCTACACAAACATGTGTTGATTATCAGAGAAGATGTATACAAAATGGCTTGGCCTAACTTTGCTCATAGCCATGGAAAACTCTCTCAGACTCAGAAGTTTTTTCTCAACATCTCTCTCAGAAAAGACACGACTTTTCTCTACTCACTCAGATTTCAAAATTGAGTTCTCTCTCCATGTTTCTGCATCAAATTAACTTATATACCTATGATTTACATTCTCCTAGACTTGAACTCGTAAGTTCTGAAGATCAAATGAAAAACTAGACTCTAATTTTGCACTAATTTACAATAGTGAAATTGTCCCTTCACTTAGGCTTGATTTTCTGTAGGTCTTTTCTTCACTTCTTCTTTCCTCCATCATATGTCTTCATATGTCTTCATATATCCATGCCTAATTAGTGAGTGAAGCCCCAACAAATATGGGTTTGTCTAATGTTGGAATGAGCACAAAGATCATCAACATAGACTTCTAAGTTCTTCCTCAGGAACTCTTTAAATACATGGCACATCAGCCTCTGGAAGGTTGCAGGAGCATTGGTGAGCCCGAATGGCATTACCTTAAAAGCGAATATGCCCCACTCCATGGCAAAAGCTATCTTATGATGATCTTCTGGAGCTATGGCTACTTGATTGTAGCCCGAAAATCCATCAAGGAAGCTGTACACTTCCTTGCCTGCTACTCTTTCTAAGAGATGCTCTGTGATAGGAAGCGGATAGTTATCTTGAATTGTGGCTGCATTAACCTTCTTCAAGTTAATGCACACACGTAGCTTTCCATTTTTCTTGGGCACCACTACAATGGGGGATACCCACTCAGTGTGCTCAATTTCATAGATAAATCGAGCTTCAACCAGCTTATCTATCTCTTCTTTGATCTTGGCAGCATAATTATCATTATATGTATATGGCTTTTGCTTAGAGGGTTTGGCATCTAAGGTCATGGGGATAGTGTGTGAGCATATGTCGGGGTCCACTCCTTTCAAATCCTTGTAACTCCAAGCGAATACATCTTTGTATTCTCTTAGCAAGGCTATTAGCTCTTGTTCTTCCTCTTCTGTCAGGTCATGGCCTATTTACGTGCATCTCTCCTCTCCTTCTTCCAGAGCTATCACAATTTTCTTGGTGGTTTCTTTGTTATCATAGGCCTCCCTTGATTGCGCCTCTCGTTTAGGCATTCTGATCATGACTCTCCTGTCATCTATCTCATACTTCTTAAAATTTTCTAGGACCTCAAACAAAGATTCCTCCTCTTCTTGTGTGACTTCTCTCTTCTTTCTTTTCTTTCCTTCTTCCTTAGGAGTTAGATGTGTGGCTAGCCTTACATCATTTGTAAGTTCTCCATGCCTCTGGGGTTGAAATTCTACTCCATGGAAGTATTCTTCATCTGATGCAAAAGGTGGGTCCATAATGATTGACTCTAGATCGGAGTCACTCGCATCTTCAAATGCATCAGGGCTAGGTTCGCGCTCTTCTAACACAGCCTCTCCCATGATTGGCTCTATGGAGAAGACTGAAAGGTCATAGCCATCCTCATCACAGTGGGATGTCCATTGTTCTTCATTGATGGCTACATCCATTGTTGCTAAGATTTCTGCCCAGCCATGGGGTTCAAATTCTTCATCAGGAAATACTACAGGTGCATAGGCTGGGTCTTGAATGGGTCTATGTGTTTCGTTTGCACCTATTTCTCTCGCCTTTTCTCTTTTCTCCTCTTCTACTGCCACTTTGCACATCCATAAGTGGGTGTCTTCATGCATCCATGAGGATCCTGATCCTATGGAATGCACAGATTCCGTATCATCTTTGGCTCTATGGATGGGATTCCATTGGATAGGAGGGACATCTCTATGAGAGTAATCTTTGAGATTCACTTTGGTCGTAACACCTAAGTGTTGCAGGTACAAGGAGTTGGTTCCCCAGTCCTGTACCACTTGCAACTGTCGCATAAAGGGTCGTCCCAAGATCATTTCATAGGCATGATTTTTGCTAAAATCACATATAGCAAATGTATGCTCGAACTCGACACCACACGTGGTGAGAGTTACTCCTTCTAACAACCCTAAGGGCCTCTCTATGTGACCATCAGCCATTTGCAATTTCATCCTCGTGGGCTTGAGTGCTGGCTTGCCCCAACGCTTCCATAAGGAAGTAGTAGCAATTGCAACACCTGTGCCTGAGTCTAGAATGGCCTTGGTGGTGTATCCTTGATGGGTGATAGGAAGATATGTGTTTCCCTCTTCGCCCTCACTCATGTCTCCTATCTTGTCCAATGGTATTTCTGGCACTGTTCTTTGGGATCCTACCTGGGAACAAGGTTTGGCTATTTCTGGTACTTGTTTGGCTACATGTTTCCATAGCTCTGGCCTTACTTTGAGTAGCTCTTCTAAGGTGAGGTTGCATTGTACTTTAGTGTTTTTCACTACCTCTGTGTTCCTAGGTATGACTGAGTCCTCATTTCGTACCATGACCGTGGGTGCTCTCATGCAAGTAGACTTAGCTTCCCATGGGCCTGTGAAGTGGGGTAATTCTTGTAAAGAATTAGACTCAAAGTCTAGCCTTTCCTGAGAGTGGGTGCTCTCCTGCTCCTCATAAATGGATGGGATGTCCTGTGGGAATTGGTCATGTGCATCATCCACAAGTTCAATGTGTCTGGCTCCGCAGAGTTAGGCACATAGGCTTCAGGCACATAGGCTTCCTGGGCCGGAAGGCTCACTCTTTCACTTGCCTTGTCCTTGTGTTGAGAGGCGGGTTCCTTTTCTGATTGTGCAATCAGCCTCTCAATTCTTTCTAACAGTCCTTCAAAGTGCAGCTGCGTCTTGGCTGAGCTAGATATGTTAAAAAGGCGACTGGCTTCAAACATGGTCTGAGCCAATTCCACCATCTTAGCACAAATTTTGGTTTGTTCTAGCTCCAGTTCTGCTCTAGGGTAACACTTTTCATGATCAGTTATGTTTGGCCCTTCTTGGATTCTGGCCTGATATGCTCTAAGCATCATGTTTAGGTCCTCGGGAGTTGGATCTACTAGGACTGATCCTACTCTAGGGGGTGGTGGTATTAGTTGAGGCAGTTGGAAGGTGACGGGTGGGATGGAGATGGGAATGGTGGTGGTGGGGTAGTGTGAGAGGGAGTTTGAGATGTGAGTTCAGTTATCTCGGCTTTTGTTTCTCTGAGGCTTTCCTCGAGTTCACTCATCTTTTTCGCCCATTGTCTTTTCATTCTTTCACGACTATCTTGCCAAGCTCTAGTCCTTTTCTTGGTTATGCTCTCTGTTTCACTAGCCTTTGGGCCCTTTTCCTGGCTTGCCCCTTGGTTTTGCTGCACTGCTTGAGCTCTAGTGACCACTTGTATTGGCGCAGTGGAAGTGACACTTCCTGTGGAATCTACCACTAACCCTACAACATTGATAGGAGTAATCTTTGGCATATTATTGGGATTCTTAGGGCAATCTCGTAAGAGATGCTCCTTCCCACAATCTTGGCAAAAGCCTTGAATTGTCACTGACTGAGATGGAGGTAAGGGACAATCACGGATGAGGTGATCTCCCTGACATCTGTAGCACGGTCCTCTAGGAAATGGGGGTCTTACCTACCTCGGTTGGGGTCTAGGGTTGGGGTTTGCATACATGATGTTTGTGTAATCAGACTCCCAACTAGGTTCATTTGGCTCTTCACCATAGTAGGACTCCCCATGTTCAGGAGACTGCATGTAGTAAGCCTGGGGGCTATCAACATGTGTAGAATCAAAACTATGATCGCTCGAGTCACTTTCTGAAAGCAGTGGTGTTACTGGCACTATAGCTCTATTCAAATTTTCCTCAGCTGCTATATACTTTACAGGAATCACATTAGCTGGGTTTGGAGGTTGTTGAGCTAGCACTGGCTGGGGTCTCAGTTGGGCCTGATATTGCGGTTGGTAATTTTGAGGCCTAGTATACTATTGTGGTGGATATTGACTCTGGTATCTGCCTTGTTGACGGTATGACTGAGAGTAGGTTTGCCTAACTGCTTGCTTATTGTATGGACAGTCTTGTGCTCTGTGATTTGTGTATCTCCGCTCTATGGTACAGTATTGGCTACTCGGATTTACTTGGGGTTGAGCCGTAATGGGACAGACATTCGCCATATGGTCGCCTCCACAAGTATAGCACCTTTTGACTGGGGCAAATCTAGGGATTTGCTTACTAGAGACACCTAGTTTTTGAGCTACTTTCTCCGCAAGTTCCTCAATTGATGTGGATTGCGTGGAAGAGAGGCTAGAGGCACTATCTGAGCCCTTATAGATTTTGGAAAGCTCTAGTTCTTCCCCTAGGTTATCCTCAATGTCAATGCACATGCGTACACACTCTTCTATGGTCCTAGGGTCCTTCAAGTACACATATGATCTTAATTTGGTACTTAGCAGTCCATCCAAGAATAGAGCCACTTGCTTAGCTGGTGAGGGTAGCTCCGAAGCAGGGCACCTTTCAAGATATTGCCTAAATCTTCTTCCTGCAAGTCTCACGGTCTCTTGAGGGTTCTGCTTGAAACTGTGAATCAATGAGGAGGTATTATGTCTAATGCCACTCTTAGAGAATTCAATAATAAGCCTCTAGGAGTTGGTCTATGCACCTGAACTGTCTCTCATTCAATGGTTGGAACCACCTAAGGGCTGTGTTCCTAAGGGTTAGATCAAAGGCATTATATTGTGTGAATAGGTCCTCCACTTGTTCTGCTCTCAAGACTTGCCTAAACTCTGCCACATGATCGTATGGGTCTCCAGTGCCATCGAAATAGTTCTTCATGGACTTAACTAGCTCAGTCGGTCTCAAAGTCCTTGTGTGCTCTCCTGGTTGCGATAGAGGGAACTCATCCGCATTTCTTTGATTCCTGTGAGCTCTAAGTGCCTCAGGCTCTCCTCTATTTGTTTCCATCCTCGTTCTTTCTCTACTCCCTAGGTTGGCAAAGCTTACTTCTGGCCTATCCCTACCTCTGTCTCTTTGAGTTCCATGAGTTTGGGATGTTCTCGCTCCAGGGTGACCATAGGACACATTAGATCTCGGTTGGGGGAAAATAAATTCTCCCTTCCAAGTGTAAGCATGCCTATCATTTTCTGTCACCACAAAGATCCTCTCTGAAGCGTGATCTAAGTAGGTCACTCTGCCTTGGCTATCAGGATCCTTAAACTCATAGATCATGATTGTTCCTATATCGATTGGCCGATCAGATTTATACCTCCAAAAGGCTTCGTCAGTTTCTCGGTTCCGGAGCAGATCTATGCTCTTGTTGTCCTGGGGAACCCATTCTGGTGTGATAATCCTAGTGAGAACAGATTTGCCTCGGGGGGTCCTCGGTTCTACACCCATGTTTCCCTGCTCTAGGTCACCTAACTCCGATTCTAGGACTACATTCCCAAATTCATCAGTCCTTTCTGGATGACTAGTGACTATATATATTGTCCCTTCCTTGTCTAAGTACGCTCCGTTTTCAAACTTGACAGCTGGGCGCTCTAGTCCAATGGATTGATCAGGATTCTTAATCTGTACCACAAATCTTCCTAGGCCGTCCTCATAGATGCTAGCACTCAATCGGTTGGTCCTAAGGTATTCCAAGTGTGTTTTGTAAGGGCCTTCTACCCTGTGCAAGTATGGAACTCCTGAACTTCCCGTAGGTCTGTCCATGCCTTGAGACATCGCTGATTCACTAGTCTCAGAACTAGGGTAGTATGAGTGGTGGCTCAACTGCTGGGCCCAAGACCTAGCAGTGTGGTTGTGTCACTCTAGCACAATGGTGAGTACCAACGTGAGGAGATACACCTCATAAATGTCAATCCGTGGAGACGTGAGGACCGATATGAAGACCGTGAGCAAGTGATGGCACAAGTGCGTGAGTGAAAGCACACAAGCATGCACACACATACACACACACGCGCACAAAGTAAGAGCAAGGAGTGGAACAATGGAAGATCTTCGATTATACAAGAGCTCTCTTACAAAGCTGAAATCTACAACAAGCCAACCTCAAAAATGAGCTCTCCAGCCCTTTTTATAGTTTTTGAGTGGTTTTGGCCCTGTCTAGACCTAGTGTCCGGCCTAGTTAAAAAATAGGTTCGAGGGCTTATTTGGGGGCTCAAACAGAGTCTAAAAATTATGAAACTCGGTAGGATGGTAGTTCTAATACTCCTCAAGCTCGAGGACTCCTCGGCTTGAACAAAATGGAGTTACAAAAATGGAAAATGGTATTTACAATGGTTTTTAGTGATAATAATCACTATTTTTATAGGGATTTCATCTGAAAATTTGACAGGTGCTTCTTGGAGCTCCCTACTAGCTCGTTCTTCTTGTGTGTCCACTTCCTTGATGCGCTTCCATGCTTTGTCCTTGACCTTGAGCTTCAACACTCCCCCCCCCTCTTGAGTCTGTCGTCCCTGACAGATCCTTGTTGTGGTGCTTGTCCCATGTAGTACGTTGAGAGGTAGTGTCGTTCGTGTATCAATAGGAGCGGTTTCTCTTTCCAATGTAGCCTAGACGTTTGTCTAGTTCTTCACTTTGCCATTGATAGATCTTGCAGTTGTAGTTCCTTTGTATTTACCTCTTCCTTGTATTCCATCTTGATGGTGCATTTGTGAGCTGTCCAAAACGACTAGCTGCTCAAAGGAGGTGGTCAATGTTGATTGTGAGCAACTCTCGGTGGTGGATGGCTTCCTTGCTCTTGTTGTTGTCATCTTGATGTCGTCTGGTTCTTCCAAAGATGGCTTTCATAGTTTTCATGCCAAGTACTTGTAACCCATAATGAATGGTGGGTAAGTGCATTAGTGCATGGGTTGAACAAAATATGTGCCTTGTGCATGGCCTTGTAATGTGGCCCTACGTATGCGTACTTGGAAAATGCATGGCAAGAAGTATGGTGCAAGAGATTGGGTCTTGAGCTAAGTGCTCAAGGGTATGCTGACGAAGAGGTTTCCTAATCTATCATGGTTATAGTGTTGTTGAAGCATACACGTCTTACCATGGTGAAGGGTCCGTTGATCTTCATCTCTTCGTGTTGTAGTTCCATCATGGTGTTTGACCATCGGCTTGTCCTTTTTGTTGATGGATGTCCTTGCTCAAAGTTTGCTGATGAGCCTTTTCAAGCATATAGTCCTCTTCTTTGCTTTTCTTTTCTTTTCCTTTTCTTTTCCTTTTTTTTTTTTTTTTTTTTTGGTTGTTGCACACGATGGCATCAAACAAGAAGAAAGAGGTTAGTATCAATAACATATTTTATATGTGAAAATTGTGTTTCATGTGCCTGGGATTTCTCAATTGTGTCTATGCGCGGCCGTATAATGTGGCCCTATGTTGATGCATACTTTGGAAGTGCATGACCTCAATGGTGCAAAAGACAAGGTTATGCCAAAGGCACATGGTTGCTGCACGTCGAGGCTTTTGATGTTACTCGCATAGTTGATGCATTCTTTGTTTGGAGGTGTCGATTGGATCTCGAAATGATGTAATCCTCCTAATGGGAACCCATTTCCGAATAGTATTTGGCCCTGTAGAGATCACCTCAGGCCAGTTCTTCTTTGGATGCTATCCAAACTTTGGTATCCAGTGTGGTTGGCTCTTTGGTTTTGTGGGTGCGGCAGTTGCTTTCGGCTTCCAAACCCATATCCGTGATGATTGCCTGCTTACTTTTGCAGAAGGGTTGATTTTATCTTCGTTTGGTCTTTGTGCTCTATTCTTACCTTTTTCTTTCCTTGGCTTCTTTGTTGATACCTTTTGTATGGTGGGGAGCATAGGTTGTTGCGTAGGTAAGAGCTTCTTAGCTATCCACATCTGTAATCGTCCTTGTTGAGCTCCAACTAATTTTTTAGGCACCCAAATTTGTACCTTATTGTGGTCGGCCTTCATCGATTGCTTCGGTACCCAAAGTTGTTGGATTCTTCGTGCTTGAGCATGTCGTAGGTTCTTGGTTCTTGTCTTCCAATGGTTGACTTGCCTGGGTGGGAACTGTGTTGGCAAGGCTGGTGGTTGCTCGTCTTTTCGTACCCAGATCTTCTTCATGTCCGGAACTACTTTCCTCTCGAAGTATCTTCGTCTATTGGATATAGCAGGTGTCATGTAGCCTCATGCTTGCCTCTTTGATTGAGTTGTGGTGACAACATTAGTCTTTGCACAAGAGGAGGAGTTCGCTTGTCTTTGATCCTGTTCTTCCATGATTGAGTGCTTTTGAAACATCGAGCCCTTGACACATACAACATCTTTTTTGCTAAGATTAGTCCTTGAAGAACTATGAGGAGGTGCTCCATCTGGATTTGTGAGCATGAAATTTTCTAACTCTAATGTAATGCATTGTTCATGTACCCAAACTTGAAGAAGTTGACTTCTTAGGTTCAAGCTGACAGCATGGTCGTAAATCCAATCTTGACCCAAGACAAGTGGCTCTGTGAGGTCCTCATCATGACACACTAGCATTTTGACTTTTATTGGAACATCTTGAAGGTAGATGGGAAGTTCCACCTCGCCCAAATAGGAGGTTTCCACGCCTCCTAAACCTATGAGATAGGCTTCAATGGGCTTGATGTTCAATTGCAGGTCTTGGCAGTATGAAAGTCTAACTGCACTAGTTGCTGCACCTGAGTCAACTAATGCTCTCACGTCTTTACACTCTTTCCTTGTCCTACCTCTATAGTCACAAAGGGCCGTCGATCAATTATTTGAGAAGTAGTTATGCCTGATTTTTGGCACATGTCCATGTGATATTTTGGAGCTTTTGTGTTGACATCTAGGCCTAGCCGCCGTAGCTTATTTCTTCTGATGCGCTCTCTAGCCTCTGCTTGTGCTTCTTCTCTAACCCTTAACTCCTCTTCTTTTCGCTTCTTAGTAGTGTTGAGTCTCATGAGCATTTCCTCTGTAAGAGGTTCTTGATATAACTTGAGTCGACAACCACTTATATAGTTCGGTAAGATATCACCTTCTAAAGTGGCCAATTGAACTGCACCACTAGTGGAGAGTCTATTAATGATCATGGGTCCATATCCTCATTTCTCCAATTTGCGGGCATGTTGCTTTAGCGTATAAACCAGCACTAGATCTCCTTCTTTCAACCCTTTGTCCTTCACATGGGCATCAAAGTATGCCTTTTGTCTTTTCTTTGCAGCATAGATGCCTGCGGCTGCTCGTAGCCTCGTCTCACCTAAGCGTTCTAGATCAAAGATCCTGGAGGACAACTCGTGTCCGTTCCACTTGTACTCTTGTGCTACTTTCAAGGCAGGGATTAGGAAGTCCAGTGGTAGCACAGCATTCTGTCCAAAGACCATCTGAAATGGGGTGGCATTGAGTACCGTTTTGTAGGCAACTCTGTATGCCCACACAACATGATGAAGTTGTTTGTCCCAATCAGAGCGTTTATTATTCACCAGTTTTGTTAATACATTACATAGGATCTTATTCGTGCTCTCGGCCTGTCCATTGGCTTGTGGGTGATAAGGGGCAGACTTCTTGTGTATCACCATGAATTCTTGAAGGAGATGTTCAATGACCTCATTCAAGAAGTGCGTACCTCTATCACTAACCAACTCTATTGGTAACCCATATCTAGTGAACACATTTTTGAATAAGAACTTAGCCGTCGTTTGAGCATCATTCTTTGTCATGGCTTTTACTTCCACCCACTTTGTAAGGTAATCTGTGGCTACAATAATGTATTCTGCATGGGAGTTTCTAGCTGGGGGATTAATAGGACCAACAAAGTCTATGCCCCACTTCGAGAATGCGCCTCCTCCCATCATGGGCCTTAAAGGCATCTCGTCTTTTCTTATCGGATATTGGGCACGTTGGCATGTGTCACATTTCTTCACATGAGTATGTGCATCCATATGAAGAGTGGGCCACCAAAGTCCTGAGAATAGAATGGTCTTAATTACTCGGTCAAGCCCAAAATGTCCACCTGCAACACTACTATGTGCAGTTTCTAAGACTTTCAAATAGTCTGATTCATGAACGCACAGTCTTAGGTAACCATCCTTGCCTCTTCGATATAGGTTGTCTCCTACTAAGGCATAGTCTTGAGCCTCTTGCTCCATGCTCCGTTTTCTTGCAAGACTAGCCTGATTGGGTAATGTTCCCGATCTCATGAACTCAACCAATGGAGCACTCCAATCTGGGATTAATGACACATGATAAAGAGTAGCATGCTCCACTGGGGGTCTCTTCTGGCACACTGGACAATTCTGGATCCACTCCTGTATTTCTTTGTCCATGCTAGGCCAATACACTCCTAAACGTTTTAGATTCTGCAATGTTCGTTGTTTAGAGTAGTGATTTCCTAGCAGTCCCTCATGGGCTTGTTGCATCCAACTAGTATGTTCGTCGTCCTCAACACAACAAGCTAGTACACCCTCTGGATCTTGTTTGTACATGCTTCCGGCCAATATTTGATACTTTTGTGATCTTACAATTTCTTCTTTGCTTGTTTTCACATTTTTATTTGCAGGCCCAAAGGTTAGGACTGGTACCAACTTATTTGCCCATTTAGGAACAACTTCTAAATTGAACAGATAAGCATCGGGCAATTCATCAGACACTCCTTGCGGTGGCTCTCCTGAAGTGATACGAGAAAGATGGTCTGCCCTAAGATGGGTTCTACCTTTCCTGACAACAACTTCAAAGTCATATTCCATTAGTAAGAGGAACCATCTCACCAAGCGGCCTGTATTGCAAGGTTTATTGACCAAATATAGTAAAGCTTGATGATCAGTGAAAAACTTGAACTTATTGGCCAATAAATAGTGTCTAAACTTTTTCACAGCGTATACCATGCCTAAGCCTTCTCTCTCCGTTGTGGTATAATTTCGTTCAGCTGCATTTAATTGCCTACTAGCATATGCTATCGGCAAATCTAGGTTTCCTTCACCTGTGGGTTGTGCTAGCACACATCCTATTGCATGATTGGAGGCATCTACATGGACATGAAAGGGTTTGCTCCAATCCGGAGTAGTCAATATTGGTGCTGTGCATAAACGTCTTTTCAGCTCGTTGAAGGAATTCTCGCATTCCTCGTTCCATTCAAAATTTGTTAACAACCCATAAAGAGGTTTAGCTATGATGGCATACATGTGGATAAACCTACGGTAATATCCACAATGGCCCATAAAGGCTTGTACCTCTTTAACATTCCTTGGTCTTGGCAACTCTGCTATCGCTCTTACCTTGTCTTCATCTGTTGAAATTCCATTCTTAGAAATAATGTGACCTAAGATCTTACCTTGTCGTACCATGAACACACACTTCTCTGGGTTCAGACACACTCGATATTCTCTACACTTGTTGAAGATCTGTCTGAGCTCAGGGATGTGGTAACTTCTTTCTTGGGAATGAGCGCATAAATCATCCACATATACTTCTAAGCTCTTTCGCAAGAACTCTTTGAAGACATGACACATGAGCCTTTGGAATGTTGCAGGTGCATTGGTGAGCCCAAATGGCATCACACAAAATGCAAAGATTCCCCATTCTGTGGCAAAGGCCGTTTTGTGTTGATCTTCGGGGGCAATGGCTTCTTGGTTGTAACCTGAAAATCCATCAAGGAAGCTATAAACTTCCTTGCCTGCAACACGCTCCAATAGATGTTCGGTGATTGGAAGTGGATAACTATCTCTGATCGTAGCGGCATTAACTTTTTTAAGGTTAATGCACACTCGAAATTTCCCATTCTTCTTGGGCACCACTACAATGGGGGACACCCATTCAGTGTGCTCAATCTCATAGATGAATCGAGCTTCAATCAGCCTGTCAATTTCCTCCTTTATTTTGGCTGCATAATTGTCATTATATGTGTAGGGCTTTTGTTTGGTGGGCTTGGCATCAGCGGTCATCAGAATCGTATGAGAGCAAATCTTTGGATCTACTCCTTTCAAGTCTCTATAGTGCCATGCGAACACATCCCTATATTCCCTTAATAGAGCTACAAGCTCTGCTTCTTCTTTTGCACTTAGGTCATCTCCTATGTACGTACATCGTTCTTCGCTCCCTTCAATGGTCACTACAATTTTTTTGGTCTTTTCTTTATTGTCGTATGCTTCTCCTATAATGGCCTCTCTCTTAGGCATCCGTACCAAAATTTTTCGGTCTTCCACTTCATATTCCTTGAAATTTTCTGGTACTTCAAATAATGATTCTTCCTCTTCTTGTTTCACTGCTTTTCTTTTCTTTTTCTTTTGACCTCCTTCACTTCCTTCCTTTGAATTTATCGTTTTAATACTCGTGAGGGGTTCTTCTTCTTTTTGGGTTAACACTCCTATGTCTTCTAAATAGTGTTCCTCTGAGTCAAAGTAAGTATCCATCACAATGGATTCTAGATCATCGTCATTCTCTTCTTCTTCTATGAACTCACTAGGATCACACTCTTCCAACAGGGGCTGACACATGAACACTGAAATATCATAACCCTCCTCATCACAATGAGGTGTCCATTGTTCTTCATTGACTGCAATGTCCATGGTAGCTAAGATTTCTGCCCAACCATGAGGCTCAAATTCCTCATCTGGAAATATCATCGGTGTATAGGCTGGGTCTTTTATTGGTCTATCTCCTGGGGAAGTCCCTTCTTCTCTTGCTTTTAGACGCTTTTCCTCTTCCTCCGCGACCTTGCACATCCACAAGTGAGTATCTTCATGCAGCCAGGATGGATCAGGTGAACTTCCAGAATGCACAGAGATTGAATCTTCTTTTGCTTTGTGGATAGGATTCCACTGTAGGGGTGGTACATCTCTGAAGGTGTAATCCTTCAGATTGACCTTGGTGGTGGCCCCTAAGTGTTGTAAGTACAAGGAGTTGGTTCCCCAATCCTGTACTATTTGCAATTGTCGTAGGAAGGGTCTTCCTAGGATCATCTCGTAGACATTATTTTTTTCAAAGTCACATATAGCAAATGTATGTTCAAACTCTACACCACAAGTGGTTAGAGTTATCCCTGTGAAGAGATGGATAGGTATGTGCTTGAAGATGAAGAGGTGCTGCTACAGAAATAGACCAGTGAGCAGAAAAATCACCATAACTCAAAATGTAGAAATTCAATGATTATGAAAATTTGTATGGTTATACTATACAGTAAGTTGAATCTAACAAGATTTAAATCACTGAATTTGGATAAGTAACCACTGAGAAACACCTCTGACAAGATGAGTAAAAAAGTCGGGTACCTGACAGAGAGGTGAAGATGAACAGACCCTATTGACTTCAAATGAACATAACTGAAGATTGCAACATCCAAATGAAATGGAAATTTATGAGCATGTATTAGACTTATAGAGCTAACTTTACCAAGTTAAGTCACTGAAAATGATGCACCAATGTTGAGAAAAGGGGAGCAACAAACCCTAACCGCCTCACATGGAAGTGAGAGGTTTCTCCAAGTTGGGGCAAAGAATGAGAGGAGAGGTTCACCCACGCTCATGGAGCAATGGCAACAATGGCCAACGTCACAAGGAGCAAAGGGAAACATCCTCCCAATCATGCACACACACATGCAAATCCATACACCAAGACCAACGCCATTGCACATAAGGAGACAAGAGAGTAACAAATGACACCTTCTTCCATTACCAAAATGGAGGCCAAGGCCATGGCCAAGGGACCTCCCCCTTTTACAAAATGAGCTTCTCCTTATATAAGAGAGGAGAGGGATCCGTTGAATACAAGTGGCCAAAGGCTTCATTAACTAAAGATGTTCTAAAAAAGGTAGGTAGTTGGGAAAATCAAAAAGAGAATCTTCCTAGAGAGAGAGAGCATTTGCACGTATCCAAAAGTGAGCTCTCTTTTCTAAAATAAGGAAAGAATTCAAAAAGGAGCCTTTTACAAAAAAGAAGGGAAAGGTTGAGTTTTTATGGGTTTTCTCACATAAATAAGTAAGCAGGAGTTCCTATGAAGAAACTTATTTACAAGAGGGAAAAGTGGGAAATTTGGAAGACTGTCACACAAGGCCTTGAGTATTCAAGTATCCTTAACTCCAAGGTAGGCCTCCAAGTACTCCATAGCCTTCATAGCTTCATAGGCCTTTCATGACTTCACAGTTCCAACACCCTCCCCCACCTAGTCTTTGTCGTCCTCGACAAAGCTAAGAGAGGAGAGGCATACACTGCCGAACGGGTCCAATGTTTGGAGTCTTCAACTCTTCAGATACGTAGCAATTCAAGTCTGATTGTTACAAGGTTGCAAATCTTTTGAATCAGCAAGCCGTCTGCCTTCAAATCTTCAATCCAGCAATTGCTGAGCGACACAATCCCCTTGGGGGGCAGTCAGCCCAGCCTCCATCCAATGCTCCTCTTTCAAAGCTCCAATACCTGAAATTTAAACATCCATAACAAGTAGACTGAATTTGAAAAGAAGCAACCATAAAATGCAATTCCATGTTTAGTTTCCGCTTCAGGGGACATCTTTCACTTAGGACTTGCTCTTCTAGTGAGAAGAACTCCTGAAAACCTCATCTTCACACTCCAAAAAATGACGCCATAATCTGTAATCTCCAAGTGAGTGACATATTGCATTGTATAGCATGAGATGAATATGTAGTTGCAAGTTTAACTTGTGTTCCTGCCATCATTCATACTATGCTCCTAGTCAACAAGCTTGCAATTTAACATGAACGTTATGAGCCTCATAAAATGAATAGACAATTGTGTAACATTATGAGTCCTGACATTTTGCAGGCATTTATGAGTTTCAAACAACTTATCCAACATGATTCTTGCAAAGCACAGAAGCAAATCATCCTTAGGAGGTAAGAAGGATCAATGCTGAACTTTTAAATGCGTCCACCTGTAATGAATTTAAGCCTTAAATGAGGGATGTGGAACTAGAGAGTTACTTCCCAAGCAAAAAACAATCACTCATTTATGACTTCACACTTAATTTGGTTCAAGTCTAAGAATTTCAACTCCGTATGTGCATGTTCTCCCGCAAATATCTTTTAAAGAATGCATGCTTACATCATGAAGAACATTTTAAAGTATAAGCAATATGCACTTAACCCAGGAATTTTACCAGAAGCAGCCACTTGCATTAACAAGGGATGGAATCAAAAGAGTAAAAAGTGGAGTCAATAAACATGCATTCTCACTTCAGTTTCTACTCCCCAATAAGTGAACTCAAGTACAAGTCTATAAATACATGCCCAAGTGCTATGCAGGTCAAGCAAACCCAACAAAGAAAGGAAACCCACATAGATGCATCACAAACTAACAATCCAAACGGCAAACCTTAGAAGCATCATTTATATGAGGTATACAAAATTCATGAAATACATCAAGCATAGTGACAAGCATTCGAATGAATCCGAATGACTGTAACCACCCAATTTTTGCTCAAAGTGATGTGGTAATCACAAAAAGCCAAGACACAATTCCTTGTAGCCTGACACAATTCCTTGTAGCCCAAGAGAGCAATGCCAACCTTCCAATGCATGCCAAGAGTGACGTGACATAACAAGTGAGCCAACACAATGTCCATATATCATTTTCGTTTCGGAAAGTGAAGTACACAACATAATGACTATGCATGGAAAAGGTGCAAAGTAAACATATAACATGTAGCACTCCTCAATCATACAAGTAACACAAACGATTAGCCAGCCACAAAATGCATTAGTCAGCCAAAAATGCATTAGTTAGCCACATATGAAGTGAAACATGGTTGTTGTACCTCAACAATTCAGATTAACACATATGCAAGACACCTTAGTATAGAAGTACCAAGAAAAACCTATATGAGTCCCTCAACAATCCCTCAAGTGGGCAGTCACTGAACTCATATGGGTATTGCAGACATTGCGCATCAATGCTCTTTAATACCTGTGAATGGCTAAAAAGGAATAGACCAACAATATATTAACACATTCAACAAGATCAATAAGATATGTTGCTTGGTTCAACAATGATGGATTATGTAGCCCATAATTGTGATTTGAATGGCCCTTTCATGCAAAAGAGGTGTGTGGCCAAAACCCGATCAATTACAAGCACATTTAAACAACTTGTTGTAATCCATGTCTTACATCTGTAGTGTACCTGTAAAGGTCATACAATCTATATAGCATTGATCACAGCCCTGGCCCCCAATCGATGGTAAGAGGTATGGACCCTTTCACTATCCTCGGGCCGTCACAACCTTCTTATCAAATGATACATCAAGCAAAAAAGCACAAGTGATTATACCAAGCCAGAGAGAACAATATAAACGGGCATGTAAATACGTATTCATGCATCTGCCTTTCCCATCAAAGAAGACAATACCAAAAAAGCCACACTTTTTCACGGGGTGAAAGCCTAAGAAAATGAAACCAAACCCCTGAAGTAGGGTAACTCAATAGGCATCTGGCAACTAGCACATCATGCACATTATGTCTTGGTTTTATGTCAATGGACCTCAAGTTGTTTTGGCAAACAATGAGCTGGAACACTAGGCAACCTAATACACCACATGGCCCAAGAATTTACAAAATATGTAACCAAAAAAGGCATGGGCATCTCAAGCCTATGAGCACACTTGATCATAATGAGACATAGAGGAGTATCATGTGGTAGAAACTCTCTCTACTTGTATCAACAAGAGAAGGGAAGTAAAGACACTTGAGCTTTAAAATCAAAACATAGAATGCAATATGATTTATCATTCACATGCATGCTTCCTTAGTTATGTGCTCAAATCATTTGCATGTATGACATAGATCACAGAGGATTGTGAGTCGGGAGGGAATTTAGTACCTTCTACAAATGTCATGGAGTTCATTCCCTTGATCTAAATGAGTGATGTGGACATCAACTTGGTGAAAACAACACATTAGATCGTGTGCGAGTGACCATATTGCACGTAAAGCTTTGTAAGGACTATAAGTGGGGAGGGAATGAGATAAACTCGAAAAAGCCTAGAAGCAAAAAAGATCCTTCTCATTAAGAAGTTATTCTATTGGCCAACTTCCGAGAAAATACTAACTCCAACCTTTAATGTGGTAGACATTCTTTGGTTAGGTATAGACACAACCCTTGAGAGTAGTCAAAAAGACATTGTATCTTAGTGGACACCAGGTTCCCTTGGAAGTTGCAATGGACCAAGCTTTTCCATGGATAGTTTGGCATTCAACCATTGTGATTAGGCATGCGTGGTCAGGCAGAGCATCCTTCGTGTGAGATTCTTAAAATAGAGACTCGAGTAAGTCTTAAAACACATCAAGATAAATCATGAGAGTAATAGTAACTTTCCAAAGCTTAATTTGAGATGCAATACCAGTACTAGTCTACCATTTCCCACATTATCCCAACAACCCTGTAAGCAATTGTGATCTTGAACTATGATTCCCTTGACCATGACTATAATGTGCTTTGCAAAAAGAGCTTTCTATTACAAAAACAATAACAATGCTTCATCGTTCAAAGTACAAAACAACACATGCAATAGTAATGATAATAAAGCTGGGTACCAATATTCAACGAGTCAACCATGCATCACCATGATGAAGAACCCCAAGCAGAAATACATGGATGCGTGGAGGTCAAGGAGAAGGCCGCAAACGTGCATGTTTCCTTCTGCCCTCAATATGGAGCAGACCCTTTGTAGTGGCGGTAGAGGGAAACATGAAGAGGAGACCGTGCAAGAGAGCTTAATAGAGCTCATCTCCCGAAGGCAGAGTAGAAGCTGGGCACACAAATCTAGCATTGCAGAGAAGGGGAATCGCATATGCACGCAGCCTCGTATGCTTGAAAGGAGCAATAGAGGTTGTCACCAGGTGAAGCGAGCCTGGAAATGCAGGCGTTGCCAACTCTAGTCGAGGCATGTGGGGAAGCTAAGCTCAACCCACACATAGAAACTCTTCAATGAGCAACGTGGAACAGAGGGTTGGAGACTCGCACATCCCAAAGCCAACCAAAAGCACAAAGGTGCACAACTCAATACTCTTAGGAGGCAAGTCTTGGAGATCTTGAGAATTTCCGAAATGAAGCAACAGTCCTGAAATTGGGGGAGTATGAAATTGGTGGCAAATTGTATCGGTGAGAGTGATGTGAAACCTGCAGCAACTCGACCCCAACATTACCACCGGTGAGAAGACCAAAAATCATCTCAGTAGTGTAGAGACATTGATGGGGAGTTGAAAGCAATTGATAGAGAGGAGTTTGCAGGAGCCCGTCCTCGCGAAAAGGAAATACACGAGGAGTTCTTCTCATACCAATGCCTTCAAATAATGAATGGGGCAGACAGAGGTTAGCAGCTGAAACACAGAGCATCATCTAATCCCAAGCTTGGTCTGTGCATTCCTTCAAAGAGCAGGTTCATGACGACTCCATGGAACATCAAGCCCCGCGCATGCTGAGGAGTCATCCGCAGGCAGAGAGCATCCTGACCCTTGTAGCAACCGCCTTTTCCACATCCGGGCAGTGACCGAGGCACTTGTCGACTGTGTCTCAAAGGGAAGGGATGGAAGGGGAAGCTCGAAGCTAAGGGCACTGGGAGCTCAACCCTTTCGCCTGCATAGATAGGAGATGCAAGCCCGAACACGGGGCCAAGCTCAACATGACATTAGGGGGAGCAGGCCCAAGATCTCCACCCCATCAACAGCTTCGGTGAAGAGCAGGGAGCACGAAGGCTCTGCCCCTGCTTCATACGCAGAGGGAGAAGGGGACACACCAGTGAGGTCGTCGTCGCCTTCCAGAGAATGAAGAGAGAGAGATGAGAATAATGCAATCACATGCACAGGCAGAACTTGAATTCACCGAATTTCGAGGAGGCCCATCACATGCGTGAATCAGACGCTTGTCAGCGGCGTCAGGAGAGAGGAAGAGGGAGTTAATGCTCCACTTGGCACATACATACCTGCTTTATGGATAAAGGGGACGAACGGTAATCCCCTTATACCAGTTTCCCACGCTCCCCTTCTGTGATAAGTAAGACAAATATTTCTACAAATTAATAAGGTAGCATCCAAAGTGAGTTCGTGGGGGATTTGAAGTGTTCAACTTGTAAAACTCATTTTTCTTTTGTTTGTGGGGAGTTAAAATGAAACAAAATGAACAGAAGGGGTTAAGAAAAAGGAGATACCCCCATCTCTCTACCCAAGGCAATTACTCCAAGAGATAGCAGTGGTGGAAAGTAATGCCAAGTGAGTGAGTGAGTGAGTGTGTGTATGTGTGGAAGTGAGAGAGAGAAGGGGGTTAGGGGGTGTTTTTGTGAAACAAACAGAAAAAATGAACCAAAACTACTCAAAAATTAAAAGAAGAGAGGTACCCTAGGCCAACCGAAGGCCACACGTATTCATCCTCCTCCAAGTGTCAAGGTGCATCTCACGAAGTATGGACACGCAAACTTGGAAAAACCAACGGCTAAAGGCCGACGTCCCCGGCAACGGCGCCAAATTTGTTGAGAAAAGGGGAGCAACAAACCCTAACCGCCTCACATGGAAGTGAGAGGTTTCTCCAAGTTGGGGCAAAGAATGAGAGGAGAGGTTCACCCACGCTCATGGAGCAATGGCAACAATGGCCAACGTCACAAGGAGCAAAGGGAAACATCCTCCCAATCATGCACACACACATGCAAATCCATACACCAAGACCAACGCCATTGCACACAAGGAGACAAGAGAGTAACAAATGACACCTTCTTCCATTACCAAAATGGAGGCCAAGGCCATGGCCAAGGGACCTCCCCCTTTTACAAAATGAGCTTCTCCTTATATAAGAGAGGAGAGGGATCCGTTGAATACAAGTGGCCAAAGGCTTCATTAACTAAAGATGTTCTAAAAAAGGTAGGTAGTTGGGAAAATCAAAAAGAGAATCTTCCTAGAGAGAGAGAGCATTTGCACGTATCCAAAAGTGAGCTCTCTTTTCTAAAATAAGGAAAGAATTCAAAAAGGAGCCTTTTACAAAAAAGAAGGGAAAGGTTGAGTTTTTATGGGTTTTCTCACATAAATAAGTAAGCAGGAGTTCCTATGAAGAAACTTATTTACAAGAGGGAAAAGTGGGAAATTTGGAAGACTGTCACACAAGGCCTTGAGTATTCAAGTATCCTTAACTCCAAGGTAGGCCTCCAAGTACTCCATAGCCTTCATAGCTTCATAGGCCTTTCATGACTTCACAGTTCCAACAACCAAGCTCAGAGAAAACATCTCTGCAAGCTGACTGAGAAAACTGAGAGTAATGGCAGTGAGTAGTACACTTCACAAGAACATGGAAAGATGAAATCAAATAATCATGAAAATGAAAGTATATTGCTTGTACAATACAATGACTTACTGATACATATGTGTGCCTTGTAATCATACCTTGATATGGCATAAAGCTCAGCTCTTGGAGGTCTTCACATAGGTCTCTCTAACCACGACTAAAACTGCCATCTATTTATAGTTCAGTTTGGGAGGCTAACTTCCCTCAATCACTCTCCAATCAATCAATGATTGATTTGATTCTCTACCTACCACAAATCACAAATTCGTGGCTCCTCTTTCCATTCTTGATCAAGTGGACTCAACCACTTAAGATTCTCTTACTTTTACATTAAGTAAACTCTTCAAAAGTTACAAGAGGTAGTTCACAAGTGAACTTTACATAGTCTTCTTTTTAAAACTTCTTCTAAGACTTTGTGAGACTCAAGCCAATACTTAGGCTTGTCATAGACTTGCTCCAACAGCTCCCCCTCAAGCCAAGTATGCTTGAGGTCTTCAATCTTCCAAGATTACCTGCAAACCTATCATAGCCTTGAATTTGCAAAGCTTTGTACCATCCAATGCTTTGGTTAGAATATCTGCACATTGTTGATGAGTGGACACATATGATATTTGAATCTCTTTGCTTAGAACCTTCTCTCGTACATAGTGATAATGAACTTCAATATGTTTAGTCCTTGCATGAAAAATAGGATTAGCAGCCAAATGAATAAAACTCATATTGTCACAAAAAATAGTTGGAGTTCCAAACTCCAATCCAAGATCTTTGAATAATGTCTTCATCCACATAGCTTCTTGTGTAGCTATGGCAAGACCTCTATATTCAGCTTCAGTAGAAGAGAGAGCAACTGTGGGTTGCTTCTTGGAATAAGCTTTGAACCTCCAAAGGTAAGATAACCTGAAGTGCTCCTTCTATCTTCCTTGGAGCCAGCCCACCTCTTGCTTGGTTGAAAGCCTTTGTCCTGCAAGAATGAAACAAGCCTAAAATTCCAAGCTCTTGGAGCTTGCTTGAGACCATACAATGCTTTGTTAAGTTTACACACATAATCAGGATAAACTTGATTCTCAAAACCAGGTGGTTGTGCCATATATGCCTCTTCTGTTATCCAACCATTCAAGAATGCATTCTTTACATCTAGTTGAAGTATCTTCCAGTTCTTGGAAGAGGCAATACTAAGCAAAACCCTAATAGTAGGCATCTTTGCCACAGGAGAGAAGGTCTCCTCATAATCAATTCCCTGAGTTTGTGCAAAGCCTTTTGCTACAAGCCTTGCCTTATACCTGTTAATGGAACCATCAGAGTTCTTCTTGAGTTTATAGACCCATCTTGAGCCTATTACCTTCATGGATGAAGTCTTGGGCACCAAATCCCAAGTGTTGTTTTCCTCAAGTGCTTCAATCTCTTCCTTCATTGCATGCTTCCATTCTGTTTTTGCTTTGGCCTCTTCAAATGATGATGGCTCCTCTTGGTTTATGTCATGTGCTATGTAGATAGAATGTTTAGTTACTAATGAGGTGTCAAACCCATACCTTTCTGGTTTTTTCTTTTCCCTCATAGATCTTCTTAGGCCATGATGTGATGATTCTGCCTCATGTCCAAGTTCCTGCAATTTTGCTTTACCTGTAGACTTCCATGCTTTGATCTTTTCCATTTGAGATTCTTCATCATCCTCTAAGGTGTCTTGTTCTTCAATCTTCGGTTGTTCTCTACCAAGCTTTGGAAAATCTTCTTCAAGATTATATGGTAAATTGACCTTTCTGCATGAATCTTCATACCATGAATTGTTCTCATCAAAAACTACATCTCTGCTTACCAAGAATCCTTTGTTGGTAGGGTTGTATAACCTGTAGCCCTTTTGATTGTTGTCATATCCAATAAATACACACCTTTCTACCTTTGGATCCATCTTGCCTCTAACCTGTGAAGGAACATGAGCAAAAGCAATACATCCAAAAATTTTACAATGATCTAAGCTTGGTCTTCTTCCATTCCAAGCCTCATATGGAGTCATCCCATCAAGGGATTTTGAAGGCAACCTGTTAATCAAGTAAGTGGCTGTAGATACAGCCTCAGCCCATAAGTAATTAGGTAAATGCTTTTCATTTAACATAGACCTTGCAGCTTCAACAATTGTCCTATTCCTCCTTTCTGCCACTCCATTTTGCTCAAGAGTGTACCTTGTAGTTACCTCTCTTTTGATTCCTCTTTCTTGAAGAAAAGAATCAAAATCATGGGAGAAGTATTCTCCCCCTCCATCTGACCTTAGCCTTTTTAGTGATTTACCTGTTTGATTCTCCACAAGAGCCAAATATCTTTTGAAACATGAAAAAACTTCATCTTTGTGTTTCATAAAGAATAGGATAGTCCATCTGCTGCAATCATCAATAAAGGAAACATAATACCTTGATCCAGATATTGAAGCTTCCTTGCTAGGTCCCCATACATCTGTATGAACCAACTCCAAGAGATCTCCATGCATATAACCTTTCTTCATGAATGGTAACCTATGAGACTTTCCAAATTGACATGCACTACACTTATAAATCATATGTTGTTTTGACAAATTAGGAAGTCCAAGTACACTTTGGTCCCTGCAGATTTGCTTTAATGACCTTTCACCAATATGTGCTAACCTTTTGTGCCATACTTCCAATTCTGTGAGTGTCTGACTACCATAATTAAAGAGAGCAATGTTTCTAGTGTCCTGTAATTCAAATGTGAACAATCTACCTGTCTTTTCACCTTTTGCAATTCTTCTGAATCCTTGACTTGGATCTTCAACAAATGCTCCTGCTTTTGTGAACCTGACTTGCAACCCTTTCTCTACTATCTGCCCAACACTTATCAAATTCTTTGTAATGGTAGGGACATAGAGTACCTTACTGAGTAGGTTGATGTTTCCATCAGGTGCTTTGACATTGCCTATTTTCTCCACAGGATGTTTTGTATCATCTCCTATTTGTACCTCATGCTTATTCCTTGGATCTTCTAAATCTGATAGGAGTGCCACATTTCCTGCCACATGATTTGAACAACCTGAATCTATGTAGAAAATATGCTCATCAGATTTACCTTGTGGCATAGCCATGTTCATGATCAATAATGAATCCTCTTTGTTTGAGTCTTCTGTGTAGTTATTGTAGTCTCTCCTTCCTTTGTAGCCTCCTTGATAGTTTGAATGATTGTAGTTGTTGTAGTTGCCATGGTAGTTGTTGAACCTTCCTCTTGAGTAGCCATAACTTCCTCTATTGTATCCTCTGCCTCTTTGATTCCTGGAATTCCTAAAGCAATTTTCAGTTGTATGATTAGTTAATCCACAAATAGAACATGAGTTGGAGTCTTGGGATCTCCCCCTGCCTTGTCTACCTCCTCTTCCTCTACCTCTACCATGTCTTCCTCTACCTGCATAGTTAGCTTGATATGTACCTGCTTCATCATCCACTTTCTTTGCCTTTCCTTTGTTATCTTTAGACTTGCTTTTATCCGTGTATAAAGCTGAAGATTGATTACCTTTAGAGCTTTCTCCATTTTTGATAAGCTTTGCCTCTTGAGTAAGTAGTTGTCCAATGAGTGTGTTGAAATCAGGTACATGCATGTCCATGTACAAATCCATAGCTGTGGTGAATGCTTCCCACTTATCATCTGCCTTCAAGCCATTGATGACCTGCCTTACAATTTGCTCTTCATCTATTACCTCTCCAATGCTTCCCAACTGATCCGCTATGTCCTTGAGCTTTGTGACAAAATCAGTCACATTTTGTTTGGGAGCCTTCTTGAGAGTTGTGACCTCCAGCCATAGTTGATGCTTCCTAGCTTTGGTACTTGAAGAAAAGAAAGCTTCAAGTGCATCCCACACTTCCTGAGATGTCTTACAACTTCTAATGTGAGGCAACAAAAAATCTGAGATAGAGTTGAGGAGATAAGACCTTGCAAGTGCATCCTTGGAGCACCATGTGCTCAATCTTTCTTGCTCTTCTTGTGTTGGTTGACTTTTGCTCCTGAAACTTGGCATAACTTCATCTCCATCCACATAACCATATAAACTTCTACCTTGGAGATAGGCTTCCATTCTTAATGACCAAGCTGAGTAGTTACCTCTGTCTAATTTGTCAATTGATGAAGGAAATCCATCTCCCATGTTGTCCAACCTTGCTCTGATACCACTGTGAAGAGATGGATAGGTATGTGCTTGAAGATGAAGAGGTGTTGCAAAATCCTTGATCTACACCAGCCAAATGAACTCCAGGAGTATATGGTGGGCCCTTTTAGCTTGCCAATGGATGTATTAGACACCCTATGTACCTTGGAAGATCACTCTCAAAAAGATAGATCAAAACAAATAAGTTGGAGTTAGCTCAGAGGTGAAAACTTGATATTCTTGGTTCATACACCTGTCCAGTGTTTTACATAATTCTCTGAGCACAGCAGCAATTAGCTTAATTCCTCTTGGGGAAGTCTAGTTAGCTTAAAGAGCTAACTTCAAGAGTAATCTCATCAAAAATAACAAAGCACACACTGAGAATGAGTTTTAACAAGTGATGATATCATCCCGATTTTCACGGGCTGCTACAGAAATAGACCAGTGAGCAGAAAAATCACCATAACTCAAAATATAGAAATCCAATGATTATGAAAATTTTTATGGTTATACTAGACAATAAGCTGAATCTAACAAGAGTTAAATCACTGAATTTGGATAAGTAACCACTGTGAAACACCTCTGACAAGATGAGTGAAAAAGTCGGGTACCTGACAGAGAGGTGAAGATGAACAGACCCTATTGACTTCAAATGAACATAACTGAAGATTGCAACTTCCAAATGAAATGAAAATTTATGAACATATAGTAGACTTATAGATCTAACTTTAACAAGTTAAATCACTGAAAATGATGCACCAAGCTCAGAGAAAACATCTCTGCAAGCTGACTGAGAAAACTGAGAGTAATGGCAGTGAGTAGTACACTTCACAAGAACATGGAAAGATGAACTCAAATAATCATGAAAATGAAAGTATATTGCTTGTACAATACAATGACTTACTGATACATATGTGTGCCTTGTAATCATACCTTGATATGGCATAAAGCTCAGCTCTTGGAGGTCTTCACATAGGTCTCTCTAACCACGACTAAAACTGCCATCTATTTATAGTTGAGTTTGGGAGGCTAACTTCCCTCAATCACTCTCCAATCAATCAATGATTGATTTGATTCTCTACCTACCACAAATCACGAATTCGTGGCTCCTCTTTCCATTCTTGATCAAGTGGACTCAACCACTTAAGATTCTCTTACTTTTACATTAAGTAAACTCTTCAAAAGTTACAAGAGGTAGTTCACAAGTGAACTTTACATAGTCTTCTTTTTAAAACTTCTTCTAAGACTTTGTAAGACTCAAGCCAATACTTAGGCTTGTCATAGACTTGCTCCAACAATCCCTTCGAGCAATCCTAGAGGTCTTTCAAAATGAGCATCTGCCATTTGAAGCTTCATTCTTGTTGGTCTTAATGTGGGTTTGCCCCATCGCTTCCACAAGGAGGTGGTCGCAATAGCAACACCAGCACCTGAATCTACGATTGCTTTGGTTGTGTAACCTTGATAGGTGATTGGAAGATAAGTATTACCTTCTTCACCTTCGCTCATGTCTCCTATCTTGTCGAGAGGTATCTCTGGAACTTTTTGCTTAGAGCCTACTTTTGGCATATTGGATTCAAGTTCTGGAACCTGATCCTTCACATGATTCTAGAGCTCAGGTTTTGCTTTGAGCAGCTCTTCCACAGTGAGATGACATTGAACCTTAGTGTTCTTCACAACATCATTGTTTCTTGGAATCACTGAGTCTTCATTTCTTACCAATATTGTGGGAGCTCTGATCTGGAGAGATTCAGATTCCCATGGGCCTGTGAAATGAGGCAACTCTTGTAAAGAATTGGATTCAAAATCTAATCTCTCATCCTCTTGTTGCTCTGTTTGATCTCCATAGATAGACGGAATGTCTTGGGGAAATTGATCATGAAGATCATCAATCTCAGGAATATGAGGGGAATCACCCTTCTCCTTGGCCCATTTCTCTTCTTGTATTTCCCGCAAGAACTCTTGAGAGTACTGTTGAATTGAAGGAGGTATTCCAGCATCCGTGGAATTAGGAACATAAGCTCCCATTGGTGGTGAGCTTTCTCTTTCAATAATTGGTTGAGCCTGTGGAGGTAAAGAAACTTGTGGTTTGTTTACCAACTGCTCTAATCTTTCTAGTAAGCCTTGGAAATGCAAATCCGGTTTGACAGAGTTTGTCTGATTGAACTTTTGACTAGTCTCAAGTATAGCTTGAGCTTGTTCTACCATTTTCATGCACATTTTCATCCGTTCAATCTCTAAATCTGCTCTAGGGTAACTCTTGTCTAGGTTTGCAGCTGTTGGCCCTTCTTGAAGTCGAGCCTGGTAGGCTTTGAACATCATGTCCAAGCTTTCTGGGGTTGGATCTGCAAGAACAGACCCTGGTTGTGGGTTATTTACAATGGGTGGTGGGGTGGGATGAAGCGAAGTGGATGGAGCTTCAGCATGCGAGGGGCTTTGAGATGCAATGTCTTCTATTTTTGTTTTGGCATCTTTTAGACTTTCTTATATTTCAGATATCTTTTTGTTCCACTTGCGATTAGCCTTCTCTCTGGTATCCTTCCATGTTCTTGGTTTCCTCTTACTAGGCTCTCCTGACTCACTTGACTCCGATTGCTCGGATGGTTTTGCTTGTTGTGCAGCCTGTGCCCTAGTAACTGCCTGTACAGGAGCCACATTACTACTACTTGAACTTGAATCTGCCACTAAGCCTACCACATTGATGGGTGTAACCTTGGGTGCACTAGAGGGGTTTCTCGGACACTCTCTAGGAAGATGTTCCTGGCCACACTCAGGACAAAAGCCTTGTATTGTAATGTTTTGCCCTTGTCCCAGAGCTGGTTGGTGGGGGCATTCACGAATGAAATGGTCGCCCTGACATCTAAAGCATGGTCCTCTAGGGGCTTGTGGCCTTACTTGTCTCAATTGGGGCCTAGGATTTGGATTCGTATACATGACATTGGAGTATTCTGGCTCCCAATTTTGTTCCATAGGTGGTGTCTCATATTGACACTGAGAAGTCTCACTTTGCTCAGGTGACTCTATATAATAAGCATGTGGACTATCTTCATGGAAGTAGTCTGAACCATGAGCGTGAGAATCATTTTCTGAGACCAATGGGGTTAGTGGCACCAATGCTCTATTATGGTTCTCCTCCGCCATCGTATATTTAACTGGGATCACATTGGCAGGAGCTGGCGGTTGGTTTCCTAGGACTGGTTGTGGCCTATATGGTGCCTGATATTGCTGCTGGTATTGAGGTTGATATTGTTGTGGCCTATAATATGGCTGTTGGTACTGATTCGGATACCTACCCTGCTGGTAAGGGTGCTGATAATTTTGTCTAACAGCCTGCCTGTTATAGGGACAATCTTGGGTCGTATGATTTGTATATTTCCTCTCAATAGTGCAATATAGAGCATTAGGGTTTCCTTGGGGTTGAGTCGTCAACAGGCAAACATTAGCCATGTGATCTCCTCCACATGTATAACATCGCTTCACTGAAGTGACCCTTGGCATTTGTCTATTTTGAACTCCTAGCTTTTTAGCCACTTGCTCAGCTATCTCATCTATCTCAGTGGAGGTTCTAGAGGTATGACTTGTAGAACTATCAGAGTCCTTATAGAGTTTGGATAGTCCTAACTCCTCACCCAAGTTGTCTTCTATGTCAATGCATATCCATATACACTCTTCTATGGATCTAGGCTCTTTCAAGTATACATATGACCTTAATTTTGTGCTCAATAGGCCATCTAAAAACAGTGCCACCTGTTTGGCTGATGTGGGTAATTCTGGTACAGGGCATCTTTCCAAGTACTGTCTAAACCTTCTTCCTGCAAGTCGCACTGTTTCTTGGGGTGTCTGTTTGAAGCTGTGGATCAAGGATGATGTGTTATGCCTGGTACCGCTTTTGGAAAATTCCACAATGAATTCTTCTAGCAGCTGACCTATCTCTCTATAGTTGCGACTGTTTAGAGGTTGAAACCAGGCTAAGGCAGTACCCTTAAGAGTCAAACCAAATGCCTCGAACTGGGTGAATAAGTCTTCAACCTGTTCAGCTCTTAGCACTTGTTTGAACTCCGCCACATGATCATAAGGATCTCCAAATCCATCAAAGTAGTTCTTCATTGTCTTAACCACTTGAGAGGGTCTAAGGGTTCTTGAGTGCTCTCGTGGTCTAGGCAATGGGAAATCATGATCATCTCTTTGATGCCTATAAACTCTATGTCTCTCCCTTTCAGGTCTTTCCGTTCCATATCCTGATCTGTCTCTGCCTATAGTGTCTGCAAAGCTTACCTCCGGTCTCTCTCTAGTTCTTTCCCTCTGGGTTTCATGAGCCTTGGATGATCCGGCTCCTTGGAGGCCCTGGGAAACATTAGATCTTGGTGGAGGGAAAATTGATTCACCTTGCCAAGTGTAAGCATGTCTGTCATGATCTGATACCAAAAATAATTTCTGAGATGTGTGATCTAGATAGACAACTTTCCCTGGTGTCTTTGGTTCCTTGAATTCATAGATGGTGACTACTGGGCTGGGTTGATCTGGCCTAAATCTCCAAAAGGCTTCCTCCGTTTCTCTATTCACAAATAGTTCTATGCTTTTATTATCTTGAGGAATCCATTCTAGAGTGAGCACTCTGGTTAAGACTGACTTACCTCTAGGGGTTTTGGGTTCTCCTCCTAGGTCTCCTTGCTCTAGGTCTCCTATCTCATTCTCAGAAATGATATTTCCAAACTCATCTGTCCTATCTGGTAAGTTGGTAACCACATACATGGTTCCTTCCTTATGAATGTAAACACCCTCTTCAAACTTGACCACTGGGTGTTCAAGTCCAAAGGGTTGGTCAGGATTCTTGAGTTGAACCACTGATCGTCTTAGACCATCCTCATAGATGCGAGCACCTAATTGGTTGGTCCTGATATACTCCAATTGGGTCTTATAGGGACCTTCTGGTGTCTGTAAATAGGCAGTGCCTGAGCTACGTGTGGGTCTTTCCATGCTAAAAGACATTTCTGAGTCACTGGTTTCTGAACTTCGTGTGTAAGGATAACCACTAAGCTGTTGAGCCCAAGACTTGGCTGTATGGTTGATACTAGCCTCAGATGATCTAATGCTTTGTCTATCCTTGCCTAAGTGTCTGCCAGATCGCAGGTTCATAAGCCTTGGCTTCTAGTCCCAAAGTTCTCTTCTATTGCTCAAAATCCTTTGGAACACCTTGGTTTTCCAGTTTTCCTGAGGGTCAACTTCAAAATACCCTATCTAATAATCCTAGTATTATTTTTACCGTAACTAGTCGATGTTTTGGTTTTACTCCCCACGAGCTTTCCAACAAAACCAAAATCACAGCAAACGGATTTCGTATGAGAAAGTTATGCCAGTTCAGGGTTTTGGGGGTTAAAACAGGGAAACAGGATCTCTCTGGGAACTCAGAACAGGCGATACGATACCAGATTTTCAACGATACGATACCTTTGTCTTACACGATACCCCTTCAGACGATACCACGTAGACGATACGATACAACCAAGGTGATACCAATTTCCACGATACGATACTGCTCTCTTAGACGATACGATACTGAAAGTGGTCACGATACGATATCTCTAATTTGCACGATACGATACCACTTAACCTCGCGATACGATACCTGTAATGACAGGATACGATACTGAGTTCTTGAGCGATACGATACCACGGGATTGGACGATACGATACCTTTGAGGCGATACGATACCAACTTGGCCGACGATACGATACTGAAATTGGAGGCGATACGATACCAAGACTAACACAATACGATACCAAGTGGACCACGATACGATACCACCGGGGCGACCGCGATCGCGATACCAACACTTGACGATACGATACCAAGACTGGCACGATACGATACCAGGTGGACCACGATACGATACCAGAATCTCAGGCGATACGATACCACTTGGTCAACGATACGATACTGTGACCATCGCGATACGATACCACTGAGGCAATTGCGATCGCGATACCAACACTTGACGATACGATACCAAAATGGTATCGCGATACCTCAAGTGGGCGTGCACGATACGATACCTCGACAAGTATCGCGATACACGGGAATTCTGGTATCGCGATACCAAAACTCAACCGGACACGATACTTGGAGATTTTTAAGCCCAAATTCAAAATTTTTTGCAAATATGTGTACCTTATTTCCTCCTTGTCACTTCTATCAGCCTGTAGATGCAAAATCTAGCTCCAAAGTCACGCTACCACCGTCGCGATACCAAACGCAAGTCGCTTCAGCCCGCGCGATACTGAATCAAATTTTTGGAGTTTTGAGAGGTTTTTCAAGAATGTTTCTTCAGCGTTTCTGCTCTGAATAGCCTCCACACTTGTTCCTCATAGCCGCAAGTGAAAAACGAGGTGAAGATATAGGCAAAAATGGAGAAAATCAGAGAATGTGAAGAGGGAAGAAGATGGTGATGATGGTGAAGATGAAGAAGGAGAAAAACTCAGAAATTGAACTGAAAATGGTGATTTTTTACCTTCCAACATCGCTACTCTACGTCTTATCGTCACACGCTCGTCCTCCAAGCTCTCTCCCCAGAAACGGCACCAAAATTTGGTGTCACTCTAGCACAATGGTGAGTACCAATGTGAGGAGATACACCTCATAAATGTCAATCCGTGGAGACGTGAGGACCGGTATGAAGACCGTGAGCAAGTGATGGCACAAGTGCGTGAGTGAAAGCACACAAGCATGCACACACATACACACACACACGCACAAAGTAAGAGCAAGGAGTGGAACAATGGAAGATCTTCGATTATACAAGAGCTCTCTTACAAAGCTGAAATCTACAACAAGCCAACCTCAAAAATGAGCTCTCCAGCCCTTTTTATAGTTTTTGAGTGGTTTTGGCCCTGTCCAGACCTAGTGTCCGGCCTAGTTAAAAAATAGGTTCGAGGGCTTATTTGGGGGCTCAAACGGAGTCTAAAAATTATGAAACTCGGTAGGATGGTAGTTCTAATACTCCTCAAGCTCGAGGACTCCTCGACTTGAACAAAATGGAGTTACAAAAATGGAAAATGGTATTTACAATGGTTTTTAGTGATAATAATCACTATTTTTATAGGGATTTCATCTTAAAATTTGACAGGTGCTTCTTGGAGCTCCCTACTAGCTCCTTCTTCTTGTGTGTCCACTTCCTTGATGCGCTTCCATGCTTTGTCCTTGACCTTGAGCTTCAACAGGTTGACACTGGCCTCTAAAGACCTAAGGCTTTGTCTATCTCTCCCTAGATGTCGCCCTGATCTAAGGTTCATAAGCCTAATTGAATAACCCAAATTTGCCCAAGTACAACCTCGTTGCCGAGTCCTTTTGTATCAATTACTTGATTCTTTTTAGTTGATTACCGTGTTAACATTCTTGTCTGATATCACGTCGTAAGGTATATTTGAGTGTAGTTCCGCACTTAAAGTTGATCGTTCCACGTTAAGTTCTTTTCCCTTAAAGTTCTCGACAGTACAAAGATTATGTCCTTAGCTTGAACTTGAAAGTTTAGGTATTCTTCAACTTGATAATTGCCCCCTGACTTACTCCTACCTCTAGTCGTTCTTAGCCTAAGCTAGGAATTGACGAAGGGGAGTTGAGAATATTCCGACCTTTCTTGCTGATCCTTGTTCTTTAGTGCTCGAGAAGTTGATTCTCAAGCTTGCACAAAGCCCTTGCTTGGACGCTCTCAATTGCTTCTCAATAGACCTGCATCAGTCCCAAGATTAGTTCCAGACTTAAATTCAAATGACAGACTAGACCACTTTCATGCATGTAACTCACCGACCAAATTATCTCTTGCCTTTATAAAAAACAATCCCAAGGATCCCTCAGTTTTCCTACCTCGGGTATGGTTAACTTCAGGGCTTTCCAACAAAACAAGAATCACAGCAATTGGATTTTGTATGAGGAAGTTATGTCCGATCAGGGTTTAGGTGCTAAAACAGGGTTCAAAACAGTTTACTCAGGCAGATAGGAATTCTTGAATTACTTGGGTTGCGGCCTCACAATGTAATGCTAAACCCTTAAAAGTTCCCCAAAAAATTAGACCACTATTTTTTTTGCCCTTAAAAATTGGCCAAATTTGCCCTTCTATCACGTTCGCAAGTTCTGTCAGTCGCGATTGACAGGTCAATCGCGATTGATGTGTCGATCGCGATTGACAGGTCCGTCGTGGCTGTCAGTCGCGATTGATGGGTCAATCGCAATTGACATGTGGCTCGAAAAGTCAATCAGTCGTGGTCAAAGGGTCGTTGACTCTGTCAGTCGCGATTGATGGGTCGATCGCGATTGACAGGTCGGTCGCGAGGGTCTGTCCGTCGCGGTCAAACAATCGTTGACTGTGTCGATCGCGATTGACAGACCGTCATGGGCTGTCAGTCGCGATTGATGGGTCGATCGCGATTGATGACTCGATCACGATTGACACATGTCATGCGTATGATCTGTCCGTCGTGGTCAATCGGTCGTTGACTCTGTCGATCGTGATTGACAGAGCCGTCGTGGGCTCTCAGTCGCGATTGACTGGTCGATCGCGATTGACAGGTCTGTCCGTCGTGGTTCGTCGATCGCGATTGACAGAGCGATCGCGATTGACAAAAAACTGATGAATTTCAAAAATCTAAACACAGTTTTGGGAAGCCCTAGGCCTGTAGATCATGGTTTTGTACTTTGTTTGGCAAATGGAACATTTTTTCTGTCGATCGCGATTGACAGAGGTCGGCGACACAGAGACAGTTCCGTGACGTTTTTTACCTGCGCGGAGTGCTGGAGAAGATGATGCAGCATGTACCTGCAAGACAGCTCAAGAAACATGCAAAAAGTGCACACACAATATCGCTCTCTTGCTCTCTCTCACAAGTGGAATGAGGGAAATGGAAGGAGGAAGGAAATATAGTCAAAAAACTGAAATTTTTGTGATGATGGAGATGGAGGTGGGAGATGGTGATGATGATGATGGTGATGAAGAAAACAAAAGGAAATAGATAAAAGTGAAGAAAATACATATAACTCCAACGCTTCAACTCTACGTCTTACCATCACATGCTCGTCCTCAAAGCTCGTTCCCCGGCAACGGCGCCAAAATTTGGTGTAGCTCAGCGATGAGTAGCACCTCCTTTAATGTCAATCCGGGAAGACGTGAGGATGGTATGAAGACCTCGAGCAAGTGAAGGTACAAGTGCGTGAGTGAGAAGCACACTAACATGCACACACACACGCACACACACAGTAAAACAAAGAGTGAGATTACTTTCAAAAAGCTCATACAAGTTCAAAACTATTACAAGCTAACCTCAAAAATGAGCTCTCTAGCTCTTTTTATAGTTTTTGACTAGCTTTGGCCCTGTCCAGACCTAATGTCCGGCCTAGTTAAAAATTAGGTTCCAGGACTTTTTTGAGGGCTCAAACGAGATCCAAAAAATATGAAAATTGGCAGGTAGATACTTCTAAAGCTCCTCAAGCTCAAGGACTCCTTGGATTGCACAAAATGGAGCTATAAAAATACGAAATGGTATTTATAATGGTTTTTAGTGATTAAAATCACTATTTGTGTAGGGATTTTCTCTGTTGATTTGTCGTACACATCTTTGAGCTCCCTACTTGCTCTTTCTTCTTGTGTGCTCCACTGCTTGATGTCTGAAAAATTTAGATGGCCTACTTGCCAGATCTTCTTTGGCTACTGTGTCTGCTTGTGCTATCTCTTCGTTCCGACCCTCTTTGTCTTGTGGCTCCTTCAGTTCCCTGACTGTTGCCAACAATCCTATAGAAGCATATCTCATAGGATTGGGAGGTGTGGAAACCCCTTGCATGGGCGAGGTGGAACTTCCCCTCTATATTCAAGATGAAGCAATGACAGTCAAAGTACTAGTGTGTCAAGATGAGGACCTCACTGAGCCTCTTGTTTTGGGTCAAGACTGGATCTATGATCATGCAGTCAACCTAAACCTAAGAAGTGGACTTCTTCAGGTATGGGTAAATCATAGCCGAATTACAGTTGAATTGGAAAATGAGGCACTCAAGGAACTAGGTAAAGCACGAACTCCTGGTCCTTCCAGGGGCGCACATGAAGTTGACAATGCTATTCTTGTCCAAAACTGTATGATGCAGAAAGAGGATTGTCTCAACAACGGAGTCAAGGATAAGACGGCACTCCCTTCTGTTCCAAAGGCCAGAGGGATGCAGCAACTAAAGGCAGATCAAATACAGGAGCAGAGTACCACCTATACTGAAGGCCAAAAACACGTGCGAAGCAGAATATCTCAGCCGTTGAAACAAGTGTGGGTGCGAAAACGCGAACACCCTGTTGCGACCATGCTAACCCCACGGCCAAAACCTCTTATTAGTATTCAACAACACGACACTAATAAGAAGTCTTTCATAAATTCTTCTGCGAAAGTGAAGTCTATTTGGGTACCCAAGAAGTCAATGAAGGCCAGCTCACAATCACGACAAATCTGGGTGCCTAAGGCTTGCTTGCGGGCTCAAATAGCTACACCAAGGCCACACCCGGTACAACATGTTTCACTCACTCGAACATCAGATGCCCATGCTTATACATCACGCGCGGGCACATATTCTTCCATGAGCACAAGTAGAATCACTTGTAAATGCGTCCTTAAAAAGCCTCATTTTCAAGTAGATACCCCTATCAAACTCTTCAGAGTCTCCACAAAATCAAGATCAAAGCCCATCCACTGCATTTGGCAACCTAAAACTTGTAATAAACCCCCAGACCCCAGTTGTAAATCCATGCCCACCTACTAACTACATCACTCTCTCACTACATCATTCCACTTAGCTTCTAGGTCTACCCAATTCCTAACTACACGCACAAGCACCGAGCACTTAATAGCCTACTAATCTCTCCCGAACCTCATGTTAATGTTGTAATGGGGACAAAAACGGTTCTATCTTGTCCTTTACAATGTTAACACCTGTTTCTATATTCTCACAGAGTCAGGAGGCAAGAAGTAACATGGCAAATACGGCAGGAACTAGCTCCCAGGCAGGCACCAGCCCCCAAGTCGTGGACATTGAAAGTCTTCCCATTGAGGAGGAATTGAAGGAACGCCCAGTGGCATTGAGGGCATTACATGCCATACCGATTCAGAATCCTCCACAGGGGCACACAATGCCGGTCAGCAAAAACTCACATTGGTTCAGTGATGTGGCAGGATCTCTGGGTGAAGGCACTTACATGTGGGAGGCCGAGATAGAATTCAACGACGTTGGGGCAGGTATCACTTCTTCACTAGGGAATTTGAGAGACTGCAGAACAATGAAGGACTGAAACCTATATGGAAGAAGGTGGGACTCTATGATTACTTCAAATTCCAATTGCCAAAGCCCAACTTTCTAAGATGCTCATATTTGATTAGCACCCTCACTCCGAGCAAAGACAAAAAGGGATACAGCACCTTTGTCCTCCCATCTCTCACAAGGGGCAATGAGCTGAAGCGCTTCAGGTTGACTATCAATTTGGTGAGGGAAGCTCTAGACATGAAAGGTATGCACATTCCTACGGAGAAAGAGACTATGGTCCCCGACAATATGAAGAACATGAATCTGACGAAATTAAAGGACATGGTGGCAATGACACCTACAATTGCCAAGAATGGTCATGCAGCATTTTGCATTTCCCGCTCAAGAGAGGTTCACAATGCCACCTAAGAAGATATGGTTTAGTCTATACTTGGCCGACGCCTTCGATTTGACAATCAATATGCCCCACTGGATTATCGACCAAATCCACTTGGCTCATTAAAGATGGTATAAAAAACAAAAGTCTGTACTGTATGGATGCTGTGCTCTCACCCGGATTGTGTATAGATGTTTGGCTTATGATGTGCCAGTGCAGAGGGCATTAATTTGGACCAGGGTACAGGAATTCCAACGTAGACTATCAACCGCAGGACCGCCATCTAAGAAAATGAGAGGCGCAGTTCAGATGCCCTGTGCACAACCCCATGGTGTGACATTGACACCAAAGACAACTCCACGACTTCCAAGGTGGGTACAACCCCTCACTATCAGATTACCAAGACACAACACTGATGGACCGAATCTGGTGTTCCCACCTGTACCAACCGACCTAGAGTTTCCTCACGGATTCACATTAGAAGACCTAATTGATGAGGAGGTAGCCAAAATAATCGAAGCTGTTAACGCAGAAGTCGAGGCAGAGAAAGCTAGTGGACAACAAACTGCTACAGACCAACCCCATCCCAGACAACCAGAGGTCGTCAATGTGGAGGGTGAAGAAGAAGAAGAACAAGAGGAGGAACATGGTGGACAATCCGAGGAAGAAGAGCAGGAATATGATCAAGAAGCTCTGCAAGTACTTGAGGGTGCCTTGGCTTATACGAAGGAATCGGAAAAGCTCTATGATACCATCCACAGGGTTCAAGAGCAACATAGACTGTCCCTCGCAGCAGGAAAAGCTCTCATGAACCAAATCCTTGAGGAGGAAGGAGTAGACGAGCAATACCGCGCCACACTTGATATGATATCTGATGCTTTAGGAGTACTTGAGACGGTGCATACCGCCCTTGCACAAGCACGAAGAACGGAGCGAAGATACGGCAGACATCCCCCTCGATCAGGAAAACAGATGAATGTATTAGTATCAGAACCACACGGCACATCCACAACCACGGGCACAACACACACCGTTCATGATACTGAGGAAACCCATACATCAAGTGCACCTCCATCACCCCCTTTGCCACCCTTGCCTCCAACTCCACCACATTCACCTCCGACAACCAATGTAACCACTACTCTCACCGCCTCCGAGTCCACTACCCATACCAAAGCGTAGACCGTCAGTCAACCCACACACCCTATCTCCACCTCACTTGTCTATACAGCCACTGACACAGTAATTCTAACCGCAGCCACAGAAAACCTCATTCCCCCGATCACACTTCCTGGCAGTTCGTATTCACAATTGCACACACCACTATACACTTTCACCGCTATCACCACACCCACAATTCCCATGTTCACAATCACTCCCACCACTGCATCCACTTTTGATTTTATGGACATATCACCCACCTTCACACCTCTCCCTCCCCCCATACACCCACCATCTCCCATTCCCCCACCTCCCACTTCACCATTTTCCAGCACCGCATCCACACTCCCCTTCCCCTTCCCCTTCCCCTTCCCCTTCCCCTTCCCCTTCCCCTTCTCCTTCCCTTCTGCATTCAACACCCTTCCCGCATCCACCCCTATTAATAATGTATTTAATAATATGTACCAGTGTATGTCTCAACTACAACAGCACTACCAGCATCTTGATAACCAACATACGAGACTCTTCCGAGGCCATGAAGAACTTCAAGTACAATTCATTGATCTAGAAAGGGAAAAGCGGCTACTACAACAACAGTATGTCGCTTTACAGGAACAACATGAGCAGTAGTAGCCAATCCACCCCAGTCAGATGCAGAAGAAAAACAACAAATGGATGATCTGCTACACTCCCAGATAACAGAGAATCTCAAGCTTCGACGCAACCTGGCCCTCTTACGAAAACACATGTCTACTGCACTCGAGGAGAATAAACTGTTGGAATTGAGATAGGCCCTTAGCTCATGTCATATGTCCATGGTTCCATAGGTCCAGTATATATACAACATTAATTCCAGCAATCTTCCATATTGACAAAACATGAACATATCACAACTTAATCATAAATACTGAGATAAAGATAGAGAAAGAATAGACGACATGTGTAAGGTGTTACGTAAGCCATCGCTTACTCATAGTATCATATATACCAATGTTCAATGTACAATGTGGGAGCAAAATTCTCAACCATTCTATGTGATGAGAAATAGATGAATGAGTGAATGTACAATGTAACAAACATATTCAGATGTGTGGACAGTAATCTGAATATACATGAGATGTGTGACCTTATAGGTTATAGAAGAGTGAATATGAGTGACTGAAAGAGGAAGGATCAGTGTGAACGGAAATCCTCAAACTCATGTGAACACACCTTCTCAAACACCTCATAAAATATGCATAAAGCATATACGTACTGTTTCTCTTGTACCTATGCCGAATAGGACTCCTCCTGATATGAACGCCACAGCCTCCATAAACTTCAAGTAGTACCTGTGTGCATAAAGAGAATATGTACCTGAATACTTTAACATAAGATGTGAATCTTATGTTAAACTCCATCCAATGTCTTTGAAGTAGCCAGATATCTTCTTGTAGAAGACAATCTTCAACCTAACATCTTCGTGTAGAAGATGATCTTCAAATACGCCATGTAGATGGTCCCATCCAATGTCTTTGAAGTAGCCAGACAGCTTCTTGTAGAAGACAATCTTCAACCTAATATCTTCCTGTAGAAGACAATCTTCAAATACATCATGTAGATGGGCGATCCTCACCATCAAGCTGCTAATGACCAAGTCTTCTTGCCATGAACAAGAGATAACCTCCTCTCCATGAGCTAGAGTGTGAGCACACCCTTCATCTTCTCCAAGAAGAATCACCAAGAAGAACTCCATAGCTGCTCCTCAACATGCTTCAAGATAGCACCATGGCTGCCCCATGTGCTAGAAGAAACACCACCTCTACTGAGGTCCAAGCTCTAGAAAGCTTGTGTTGATCCTTGGTGAAGGATGAATACAATGAGCCCAAGCTTATGTTTATATAGTTTGCTTTGTCCATGAAAAGCTATACTAAAAGCAATAAATCATAGCGATCGTAGATAAAAAAATTTCTTCGCGTATATCTTCGTCTGTCGTCTTCGCTGTTCGTCGCGTTCTTTTTGCGATGAGCTTTTAATAAAGCAAAAGCTAAAATTTAACTTATGTGCTGCGCCGTTGCTGGACACGGGGTTTGAACCCAGGTCGACTGGATGAAAGGGGGATGATCTAACCATGCTGCCACGCGGTATTTGTTGAAGAAGATATCTAAAGATATCTATACGACGTCGCGTACTCTGGGAGATGAAAGACTTTAAGAGCAAGCTTCCTATGAAGCTATTGTTGGACCAATGGGATAATGTCCTATATGACATTGTATTCCAACAATCCCCCCTGCAATGGCATATTGGTACAATCTGAACTGTATCTGCAAACTTCATAAGCTGCAAACTATTACAAGCTTCAAGCTTGTACTGCCGTACTTCAGGAAAAAAATCTTCTTCAAAACTGAATTTGACTTTCCTTCAAAAAACTTGAACTTGTTGAATATGAACCATAATACTTGAGAAAATATGCAAACTAGATATCAATAGTGTACACATCAAGCAATCACTGCTTGACAACAAATATAGCATGAACTGTCTCCGAACTTGCTATCTCTTGTCTTCAAAAACCTGAAAACATACACTAGGATCCACATATTTGCATTTACCTTCCAAAAGGATTTCTCAACATACTTCTGCTGTGTCATGTAAATACACTAAAAATCAAGAACTGAATCCTGGAACCTGTGACTGTCAACTCACAACGTAGTGTATTATGAACACTGCTGGTTCATTTTTTACTGTACTCAAGTCAATATGAGTCAAAAAATCTATGATGTCATCATGTCTTCATCCTTTAAATCCTTCATACCTCTTTCCTTCAGAATCTGGTATAAACATATATGTGCGCACTTCTGAAATATACCTTTCTGAAATATCAAGCTTCTCTTCAATAGAACTCTGGAACCTTCTCCTGAACAGGAACATCCTAACAGGATCTTTCTCCAAACATTCTTCTTCTTCCTTCTTCTTTCAAAGCTGGAACATAAAGAGAACCTGACAAAGGAAATATAGGAATACCTGAAATAGGAATACCTGTAGGTATGACTCTGCATTCTTTTACATATGGCTTGAAAATAAGTCTTCATGTTTCATCAACCCCCTGGATGACTTAACACTAGTATCCAGTATTCTTCAAATATATCAGACTTTATGAAATCTGGAACGTCTTCCTTCTTTCAATAAATCTGATGTTTAATGATCAATACCTGTATCTGAAACAAAATCTATGAACCCTTTTTATTAGCACTGCGCAGTTGCCAATTGCTTCCATTATAGTCTTCAGCTTTCCATATTGTAGAATAAGGTTAGCTGAACCTAACATAACAAAACCTTGCTGAAAGCATTTTAGGATTCATAACCTTCTGTAACATAACATGTATCTTCATCTCTTTGCAACACAAATCTGATAGAATCTGAATCTTTGACTTACTTCTTCCAATGTTAAGAATCTTCACTAACAAAGGATAGAGAATTGAATCATAAATACTCAAGATCATACAAGATCATTCAAGATCAATGATCTCTCTTGTGTAGAATCTGCTCTTATCAAACCTTCATGACTGAATGTTTGATTTACTTCCTGAATGTCTCTAAGTGTCCATGCTTTTCAAAAAGTTATAAAACTTTTCTTCAAACAAATCCTTCAAGGAATCTGCAACTCCTACTTGAAATATAAGTGGACAAACTTCTCACCTTGAGAACTCCAAAAGCTGCAAGTTGATACTTCATAACTTTCATATTTTACCCGGGTGAAATGTGATAGTACCTGCTTGACTTTCTTTTGGCTAACTCCACTTTTCAATCAAGTTATAGGATCTAATGGAACACCTTTTTGAATACAAGCATGTATCCAAAAATCAAGACAATCATAAAAAGTAGATTCTTCAACTGACTGGTACATCAACAAGTCTGAATTTTCTGAAGTTTCTCAAGAGTTAGATAAAGAAGAAATATACTTCTCTGCAACTTGTCATATACCAAGTAGCTCTGTATTGACACTCCAAGAATTCTTTGAGGGAAGATATAAGCTGCCTGCTTAAATAGCTTCAACATAACTCATATATATATGAGTCAAAAGTTACATCTGCTGCTTTTTCTTTCTCTCAATGCAATTCTTTGTCAAATCTACTAAATCATGACCAAGTGTAATGCAAAACAAGAAACTGCTTCTTCTTTAAACAAGATGTTCTCGTAGACTTGTCTTTGGATGTAGAGGATAAAATAGGAAAAGTATATGGAAAATATATGAGAAAAGAAAGTCTTACTTTTCTTTTGGAAATGATGGACTTTCTTCTTCTGCATCTTTCTTCCACCTGATGATGTCAACATCTTCAAACTTCTCTTCCATACCTTTTGTTATCTTCATCTTGAAGTAGCAAGCACTCTTGATTTCTTCAAATGAACTTTTTCTCTTCCTCTAGTGCTAAGAGTAAGAGATAAAACAAATATGGTATACAAATGGAAGTGAATATAGAATCATGTTTTATCATCTCCTCATATCTCTGAATCAAAATTCTGCTTCAAATGTCTGAAACGACTATATTCACCAATCATTGTCTGAATGATGAATTGCCCTTCTAGAGTTACCTTCTCTAGATACATTTGTACCTTGATATCCAACCAACTTACAACAGAAAATTGGCTGAAAAAACTCATCTCATCTCTGCACTTGTCTTCTTAGATGAACTTTCTTGCCATGAAAGAGATCTCTCAAAACTCTCTAGAAAAAACCTCTAGATACCTGTTTTGATGTAGCCTTTAACTTTCAAATAATGAAAGTGTATAAAAGTACTCCTTGAATTTCTTCACATCTCTTCATAACTGCTCTTCTAAGATATGACCTGCAAATGACAATCTGATAGTAGAAACTGATACCTGTGATTTGATGTTGATCTGATTTCTTCATCTTCTCTGAACCATTGTTCTTCCTTGAATTTTAAGTAGTCTTCTCTTCATCAAGTCTGGGTCTTCAAACAATACTTTTGTAAAGTATTTGCATACTCTTCCAAAAATATTCGGCTGCTAACAGATCATCAACTTCATACTCCACACTGATGAATACACATGTAACTGAAGTGTCTAATTCTCAAATCTCTACTCATCTAGATTAAGTGTGTATGTCAAATGTCAAATATTAGAAGATGCTTTCAAATCATATGTTGTAAATCTGAAATTCTGGAACCTGAGATATGAATGAGCCTTAATGAATTGATGCCAAAGATCTAAAGTTCTGAAACCAAAACCTTAGTGCTCTGATACCAAATGTTGGAATTGAGATAGGCCCTTAGCTCATGTCATATGTCCATGGTTCCATAGGTCCAGTATATATACAACATTAATTCCAGCAATCTTCCATATTGACAAAACATGAACATATCACAACTTAATCATAAATACTGAGATAAAGATAGAGAAAGAATAGACGACATGTGTAAGGTGTTACGTAAGCCATCGCTTACTCATAGTATCATATATACCAATGTTCAATGTACAATGTGGGAGCAAAATTCTCAACCATTCTATGTGATGAGAAATAGATGAATGAGTGAATGTACAATGTAACAAACATATTCAGATGTGTGGACAGTAATCTGAATATACATGAGATGTGTGACCTTATAGGTTATAGAAGAGTGAATATGAGTGACTGAAAGAGGAAGGATCAGTGTGAACGGAAATCCTCAAACTCATGTGAACACACCTTCTCAAACACCTCATAAAATATGCATAAAGCATATACGTACTGTTTCTCTTGTACCTATGCCGAATAGGACTCCTCCTGATATGAACGCCACAGCCTCCATAAACTTCAAGTAGTACCTGTGTGCATAAAGAGAATATGTACCTGAATACTTTAACATAAGATGTGAATCTTATGTTAAACTCCATCCAATGTCTTTGAAGTAGCCAGATATCTTCTTGTAGAAGACAATCTTCAACCTAACATCTTCGTGTAGAAGATGATCTTCAAATACGCCATGTAGATGGTCCCATCCAATGTCTTTGAAGTAGCCAGACAGCTTCTTGTAGAAGACAATCTTCAACCTAATATCTTCCTGTAGAAGACAATCTTCAAATACATCATGTAGATGGGCGATCCTCACCATCAAGCTGCTAATGACCAAGTCTTCTTGCCATGAACAAGAGATAACCTCCTCTCCATGAGCTAGAGTGTGAGCACACCCTTCATCTTCTCCAAGAAGAATCACCAAGAAGAACTCCATAGCTGCTCCTCAACATGCTTCAAGATAGCACCATGGCTGCCCCATGTGCTAGAAGAAACACCACCTCTACTGAGGTCCAAGCTCTAGAAAGCTTGTGTTGATCCTTGGTGAAGGATGAATACAATGAGCCCAAGCTTATGTTTATATAGTTTGCTTTGTCCATGAAAAGCTATACTAAAAGCAATAAATCATAGCGATCGTAGATAAAAAAATTTCTTCGCGTATATCTTCGTCTGTCGTCTTCGCTGTTCGTCGCGTTCTTTTTGCGATGAGCTTTTAATAAAGCAAAAGCTAAAATTTAACTTATGTGCTGCGCCGTTGCTGGACACGGGGTTTGAACCCAGGTCGACTGGATGAAAGGGGGATGATCTAACCATGCTGCCACGCGGTATTTGTTGAAGAAGATATCTAAAGATATCTATACGACGTCGCGTACTCTGGGAGATGAAAGACTTTAAGAGCAAGCTTCCTATGAAGCTATTGTTGGACCAATGGGATAATGTCCTATATGACATTGTATTCCAACATAAACGACTACAGAAACAAAACGAAGAAAACTTGGAAGCATCCATGGAGGGTTCCCCACAAGAAATCGACCCAGATAGATTCAAGGCCATACCCTCAGCGAATATGCAAATTGTGTTGGAAACCCATGCCGACCTCCTGGAAGCCCATGCAGCATTAGAAAGAGAAAGAGATGACCTATTAAAGCAGCTGGCAACCCAGCATGAGTCACCAAGCAAAGTCACAACCGCAGTTGACACGTCTGAAGAAGTCGAAAAACTCAGAGCAGAACTAGAAGAATTACGAAGTAAAGTATTGCCTCTTGTAGAGCCCGAGCCTGAAGACTTAGTGCCAATTGAAATAGAGGAAACCTTCGAAGACCCATACGTTCCCATGCCTGCACTAGGGGGCAAGCAAACAAAAGAGGGCATGGACACCATCGAGATCAAGGCTCCTGAATGGATACAGAGGTTAGAGAAAGTGGCCACAACCCATGATGATAGAGTGGCAGTTCAGATAGCGTCTATGTCACGTTTGGAAGAGGTAGTCATAAAATCGGATTACTTTAGAAACCTCTCCCATCATCAGTGGATCCGCACATCCGACGACTTGTATGTTCCTTTCTGTGTCTTAATGGCGGATTACAATGCTGAAATCAAGCACCACACCTCAAAAGAACCAACCTCGGCTACACAGTTTGCACTGGACGACATCCCAGCAAGTGCCAAGCAGGGAAATATACACCAACCTACATGGAGGATTCGTCTGCTTGAAACCTACCCTGAGATGGTAAGGACATGGAATAACATGCCTTTGTATATCAAATACAACCCATGCTATTGCCCTGTATTTTCGAAGAAGGTCGTGGCCGGAATACACAAAAACTGTGATGACAACCAAAGGATGCAAGAAATGGCTCAATTATGTCTACTTAGCACCACCTAAGGGCCAACCTACCATAGGATATATGATTTCGACGATTCGGCATTGGGGGGTCCGATTCAAAAATGTACCTGATGTCATGGCCCAAATGTGTCTTAAAATTTTTGAACTTATGTTGGTCAGCTTTATGATGGAGAGTGTTAATCTCCAAAAGAATAAGCTATCCTTGGTATTAGACCACTTCTAGACCAAGAATAACTTTAGACTCCACATAATTTTGGAAATCTACTAACACATTACCAAGAATTTGACTAACTGTGAAGAAATCACTTCTCTGAAAAGTCTGCTGCAGATTAATCAATCATTGACTAATCAATCCTGTAAAGTTTTTAATAAAACTTTGCACAATGCTTCGTCTTAAGGTTGCGCATCTTTTCCAACTTAAATCTCTGCAAATGATTCAGTATACTCTGAGAAATCATACAGACAAGTTACCTATGTGTAAAACACCTTCTCTGCAGTAGCGACTTTGACACCTGTAACTTCTTAGCTATAGTTCTCCCAATGTCGAACCCGTTTGATCAAGATCTTTTAGCTATAGATGGCTTACCTTCCAACTTAGATTTTGAGCCCTCACTTGTGTAAAACTTTACACCATGCACTGAGCAATGTTCATTTCTCTGAACATGAAATCTGCGCCAGTTTTGTCGACTCTCAGAACATCATCACATATGAATGTTCCTATGCAAAATTCTCTTAACCTGATGACAATTAGACTCTCAAATTCTAGCCATAGATTGATTAACTATGGACTTAGATATGTTCAGAAGGATTTCTCAAAAGATTAACTACAGAAGTAGCAGACAGCAAAACATCGGGCGCAAGATTTTCTTGATTTCTCAGAAAGTTACAATTACCTTGAAGATATAACTTCAACTAACTTTTATGTGTCCAATGACACTTTCTACTACAAATTTCTCTCTTCCTATTCTCTATTCTTTTATGCCCCGACTTTTTCAAAACATTTATAGGCAAATATGTACAAGCTTATGACTAATCAAAAGTGTGAGTTAGCTATATCTGAACTAATGTACATATGTGTACACATCTTTGGATTTCTGAGTATGTCCTTCCTTCAAACTTCTGAATTTGTTCTCTTCTTGATTTCTTGACTTCATTTCTTCATAAACCTTCAATTGATGATTGACATGCACCAACAGCTCCCCCTCAATCATTAATTGAGGTTCTTCTCTATCTTCTTAATTCCTGCCATATCCTTGAATCTCTGTAGCTTTGGTCCATCTAGACTTTTTGTCATCATATCTGCAAGTTGATCTTTTGTAAAAGTATGCATAACTTCAATTTCCTTATCAATGACCTTCTCTCTTAGAAAATGATACTGTATTTCAATATGCTTAGTTCTAGCATGAAACACAGGATTAGCTGCCAAGTATAAAGAACTCATATTGTCTCCACAAATAATAGGAGTACTTTGAATCACATCAAAATTCTTCATAAGTGTCTTTAGCCATATTACCTCCTTTGCAGCTTCCACCATACCTTTATATTCTGCTTCTGTAGATGACAAAGCAACTGTATGTTGCTTCTTAGAACACCATGAAATCAATTTGTCTCCTACATAACACAAATATCCATGTGTTGATCTTCTATCATCCACATTACCTGCCCAATCTGCATCACTATATATCTTCACTCTTGTATCAGAAGTAAATCCATAGTACAACCCTTCTCTGAGTGTACCCTTGATGTACCTAAGTACTCTTTGTCTTGCAATCCAATGTTCCTTTCTAGGACAATGCATGAATTGTGAAAGCACACCAACTGCAAATGACAAATCAGGCCTTGTCAATGTAGCATAAATCAAGCTACCAACCAAACTTTGATAGAGCTTCATGTCTCTGAATTCTTCTCCTCCAAATCTAGACAATTTATGGTTCACTTCCAATGGTGTAGGTGCAACCCTGCAATCTTCCATTTTAAATTTGGTTAACATAAATACAAACATAAATGAATCCATCTTCACTTGCTTTGACTAGCAAGCTACTATCTGCCTTTGATGCTTGAAATCCAAGATCATTCAAGAACTTTACAAGCCTATAATTCCATGCCCTTGGGGCCTGCTTTAATCCATACAAAGCTCTCTTGAGCTTACACACATAATTTGGATTCACTTGATCTTTGAATCCATCTGGTTGCTCCATGTAAACTTCATCTGAAATGTAACCATTCAAAAAAGCATTTTTAACATCTAATTGAGATAGCTTCCAACCTTTACAAGCAGCAATTGCTATGAGAGTTCTGATGGTTGTCATCTTTGCCACAGGACTATAAGTCTCATCATAGTCCACTCCATATGTCTGTGCATACCCTTTCACAACAAGTCTAGCTTTGTACCTAGACACACTTCCATCTGCAAATCTTTTTGTTTTATAAACCCACTTACATCCAATAACTTTTTGGCTATTAGGTTTAGGAACCAAATCCCAAGTCTGATTCTCTATCAATGCATCATACTCCTCTTGCATAGCTTCTTCCCAATTTCTCTTGCCTTTGGCTTCATCATAAGTAGATGGATCTTCATCTGCTTTTACCAAATAAGCATAATCTTTAGTAGTCAAGAATGAGGTGTCATAGCTATACCTTGTAGGTTGCCATTTGTGCCTAGATGACCTCCTAACTTCTGCACTTTTTGAAGTCTCTGGTTTATCACACTCTGGATCAAACCTTGGTCTCTCTTCAACTTCAACCTGTACTTCATTATTCTCATTTTCATCAAGTAATTGAATCTTTGCTTTACCTTTCCTTTGATCCACTACTTCTTCAACATCTGTATGTACATTATATTTACCTGCATACCAAGTACCTTGCTCATCAAATGTAACATCCTTGGATACAAGAAATTGCTTTGTGGATGGACTCCACAACATGTATCCCATTTGCTTATCATCATAACCAATGAATACATACTTTTTTGCCTTAGGCTCCAACTTATGCCTCAATTGAGATGGCACATATGCATATGCCAAGCATCCAAATATTCTGCAATGATCCAAGGTAGGTCTCTTACCCCACCAAGCTTCATATGGTGTCATACCTTGCAAAGCTTTACAAGGCAATCTATTGACCAAATAATTAGCTGTATTTACAGCCTCTGCCCACAAATAATTTGGGCAATTCTTCTCTTTCATCATGGACCTTGCAAACTCAACAAGAGTCCTATTTCTTCTTTCTGCTACCCCATTTTGTTGAGGAGAGTACCTGCAAGTAACTTCTCTCTTTATACCTGCATTCCACAAGTAATCATTGAATTCATTTGAAAAATACTCTCCCCCTCCATCTGACCTTAGTCTCTTCAATTTTTGACCTGTAATCCTTTCTGCATATGCATGATAGTGTTTAAATGTATTAAACACTTCTGTTTTTTCTTTAATCACATAAATTGTGATCCATCTGGTAGCATCATCAACATATATGACATAATATCTTGAACCATTTATACTAAAGTCCTTTGAAGGACCCCACACATCTGTATGCACCAACTCAAGTCTTTCTGAATACATAAACCCATGCTTGGAGTAGGGTTGCTTATGAGCCTTACCTAATTGACATGCCTCACATCTGTATGTCATGTGTTGACCTGCAATGTTAGGCAATCCAAGCACTGAATCATTATTAATCATGTCTTTGATACCTCTTTCATTGAAGTGTCCAAGTCTTTTGTGCCAAAGATCCAATTCTGACACCTTCTGCTCTCCATATGTGAACATAGCATGTCCAACATTTCCTTGTACCTTCAATGTGAAGAGCCTTCCTTCTTTCTTCCCTGTAACAACCTGTTTATACCCTTGACTAGGGTCTTCAACATATACTCCATCATTGGTGAATCTTACCTCATATCCTTTTTCCACAATTTGACCTACACTGATCAAATTCTTTGGAATTGTGGGAACATAAAGAACCTTACTCAGAAGAGTGCTCCCATCTTTAGCCTTGACTGAACCAATTGACTTTACCTTATGCTTTGTATTATCACCTGTCTGAACTGTATGATTAATTGCATTATGATCTAGATAAGTCATCAAAGCAATATTTCCACTTAAATGATTACTACATCCTCAATCAATGTAGAACACTCTCATGTCCTCCTGTGAGGTTTCATATGTTGCATTCATAATGAGGGTCGAATCCTCCTTCTGATCTGATGCATAGTTGTAGTAGGTGTTATTATAGGATTGATTTTGGAAGCTTCTTCCTCCACCTCTTCCAAAAGAATTCGTACCACCTCTACCTCTAAAGTTTCCTCTCTGAAATCTACCACCTCTTGCTCTTTGATTAAAGTTCTGATAATTTCCATTGTTCTGATTATTGTGCCAACAATCATGAGATAGATGATTGGTCTTACCACATATCCAACAAGCTCTTATCTTTGTTGTTTCTGCCTCTTCCTCTACTTCTGCCATTTCCTTTTCCTCTTATGAAATTTTCTTGATTTGAAGTACCTTCTTCTTCACCTGATTGTTGCTTTCCTTTGTTAGCTTTCTTCTTGTCTTTAGAGTACATTGCATGACGTACACTCTTATCAACATCTCCTTTGATATCATTCTCAAAAGTTAGCATATGACCTAACAATTGATTCAAATCAGGAGTAAAGTGATCTAATGAAAGTTCTGTAGATAAAATAAAAGGCTTCCACTTCTCATCTCCTCTTAGCCCTGTGAGAATTTGTCTTACCAATTTATCTTCTTCAATATCTTCATCCACTGCACCTAGAGAATCTGCAATGTCCTTCATCTTTGTCACATAATCAGAGATTGATTGTGAGGCCTTCTTTTTGAAAGTAGTAAATTCTGCCCATAGTGAAGCCTTCCTTGATTTGGTTGTGTTTTGGAAATGCTCTTCCAAAGCATTCCAAATGTCACTTGCACTTTCAAGTCCTCTAATGTGAGGAAGCAAATATTCATTGACTGCCATGTAGATTATGCTCCTTGCTTGAGCATCCTTCTTCATCCAATTCTTTAGATCTGACAATTCTTCCCTAGTTGGAACACTAGGATCTCTGAACTGAGGCTTCTCTTCTTCACCTGTAATGTATGCTATCAAATCTTTGCTCATCAGATGAGCTTCCATTCTCATAGACCAAGCTGGATAGTTCTCTCTATCCAACTTTTCATTTTGGAGACTATCTCCCATCCTTGCTTCACCTGTAGTCTCAAAACTTTAGACTTTACAAGGAATAAATGTACCTTAACTTCGAGTGTTGCTTCTTCTGATCCTTTTGACAATCTTTGCGTGTCTCCCTTCAATCTTTCTTCAACACTTTATCCTTCTGAACCTTCAAGATGTAGAACTTGTATGTCTGCAGCAGTCGGAGTCTCCCTTTCCTTAATTTTGACACAACATGCTCTGATACCACTGATGGAGAGTGTTAATCTCCAAAAGAATAAGCTATCCTTGGTATTAGACCACTTCTAGACCAAGAATAACTTTAGACTCCACATAATTTTGGAAATCTACTAACACATTACCAAGAATTTGACTAACTGTGAAGAAATCACTTCTCTGAAAAGTCTACTGCAGATTAATCAATCATTGACTAATCAATCCTGTAAAGTTTTTAATAAAACTTTGCACAATGCTTCGCCTTAAGGTTGCGCATCTTTTCCAACTTAAATCTCTGCAAATGATTCAGTATACTCTGAGAAATCATACAGACAAGTTACCATGTGTAAAACACCTTCTCTGCAGTAGCGACTTTGACACCTGTAACTTCTTAGCTATAGTTCTCCCAATGTCGAACCCGTTTGATCAAGATCTTTTAGCTATAGATGGCTTACCTTCCAACTTAGATTTTGAGCCCTCACTTGTGTAAAACTTTACACCATGCACTGAGCAATGTTCATTTCTCTGAACATGAAATCTGCGCCAGTTTTGTCGACTCTCAGAACATCATCACATATGAATGTTCCTATGCAAAATTCTCTTAACCTGATGACAATTAGACTCTCAAATTCTAGCCATAGATTGATTAACTATGGACTTAGATATGTTCAGAAGGATTTCTCAAAAGATTAACTACAAAAGTAGCAGACAGCAAAACATCGGGCGCAAAATTTTCTTGATTTCTCAGAAAGTTACAATTACCTTGAAGATATAACTTCAACTAACTTTTATGTGTCCAATGACACTTTCTACTACAAATTTCTCTCTTCCTATTCTCTATTCTTTTATGCCCCGACTTTTTCAAAACATTTATAGGCAAATATGTACAAGTTTATGACTAATCAAAAGTGTGAGTTAGCTATATCTGAACTAATGTACATATGTGTACACATCTTTGGATTTCTGAGTATGTCCTTCCTTCAAACTTCTGAATTTGTTCTCTTCTTGATTTCTTGACTTCATTTCTTCATAAACCTTCAATTGATGATTGACATGCACCAACACTTTAGGACCTTCAAGAATGTCAAGGAACCTCATCTGTCAGCTCTTGGATTTAATGAAGGTAATCAAGACCTTGTCTACGACATGAGCGCAACACCATCTATTAATGTTGTATATGCATGGCATGTGCGTATCAAGTATCTACCAGCCTGCTTCAAACAGACGTTTGAAGAAATGTTTGTCACGGGATTCTAGGAATATCATTCAGAGATATTCATTCCCAGACCATCACATTTATTGTAGTTGTTTGCGGTGAAACAAGCTCTCCATTCAGAAAAGTTACATATACCACATCCAGAGGTTCCCGAGCCGGTAGATTGGGATGCTCTACTCACGGACTTGGCCAAAGGGTTGAGAATTGCAGAACATCACTTAGCAAAAGACGTTGTAGAATACTACATCCAACGACCCACCCAACAAGGGTCTGTCAAGGACGACAGACGCGAGAGAGGGGGGGTGTTGGAACTGAAGGACTCACAAGGCAAGGAAGCTTACGAAGGGAGTCAAAGAGGAGGGAAGGCACAAGCAGACAAGGTAGTCAACGATGATCTGGCAAGTAGGCCAATATTTTTTCAGGACACTAAAGCATATCGAAGAGGTGGACACACAAGGAGAAGGAGCAAGTAGGGAGCTCGAAGATATGTATGTCAAATCGTTAGAAGAAATCCCTACAACAATAGTGATTTTCATCACTAAGAGCCATTGTAGATACCATTTCATATTTTTGTAGCTCCATTTTGTGCAAGCCAAGGATTCCTTGAGCTTGAGGAGCATTCGAAGTAGCTACCTACCAATTTTCATAATTTTTAGACTTCGTTTGAGTCTTCAAATAGGCCCTAGAACCTAATTTTTAACTAGGCCGGACACTAGGTCTGGACTCGGCCAAAACCTAGTCAAAAACTATAAATAGAGCTAGAGAGCTCATTTTTGAGGCTAGCTTGTAATTGATCTAAACTTGTATGAGCACTTTTGAAGTAATCTAAAAGAAATCCTTTGTCTCTCTCTTGGTCTTACCTTGAGTGCACGTGTGTGTGTGTATGTGTGTGCATGTTAGTGTGCTTCTCACTCACGCACTTGTGCCTTCACTTGCTCGAGGTCATCATACCATCCTCACGTCTTCCCGGATTGACATTAAAGGAGGTGCTACTCATCACTGAGCTACAGTAATTCATGTGTGGGGCATCTTTCCATGCATTGTTTAAATCTCCTTCTAGCTAGCCGAACTATTTCTTGGTGTGTCTGCTTGAAGCTATGAATCAAGGACGATGTGTTATGCTTGATGCCACTCTTGGAAAATTCTATGATGAATGCTTCTAGTAGTTGACCTATTTTTTATAATTGCGACTATTCAAGGGCTAAAACCAAGCTAAGATAGTGCCCTTGAGGTTCAAACCAAATGCCTCGAATTGGGTGAACAAGTCCTCAACCTGATAAGCTCTTAACACTTGTTTGAACTCGGCCACATGATCATAAGGATCCCATGAGCCATCAAAATAGTTTTCCATTGCATTGACCACTTGGGAGGGTCTAAGGGTTCTTGGGTACTCTCAAGGTCTAAGAAATGGAAAATTATGTTCATCTCTTTGATGCCTATGTGCTCTATGTATCTCTCTTTCAAGTCTTTCACCTTCAAGTCTCGATCTATCTTTACATGTAGTGTTTGCAAAGCTTACCTCAGGTCTCTCTCTAGCTTGTTCTCATTGGGTTTCATGAGCTTGGGATGATCCTACACGTTGGATGCCATGGGATACGTTAGATCTTGATGGAGGGAAAATCAATTCACCTTTCCAAGTGTATGCATGCATATCTTGCTTTGTTACCACGAACACTCTCTCTAATGTGTTTTCTAAGTAGACCACTTTGCTTGGGGTATGAGGATCTTTAAATTCATATATCGTCATGTTTCGTACTTTTCTAGGTTGATCAGTCTTAAACCTACAAAAAGCTTCATCCGTCTCCCTATTCCATAACTATTCTCTATTCCAGAACAATTCTACACTTTTATTATCTTGGGGAATCCATTCGGGTGATAGTATTCTAGTTAAGACTGATTTTCTTCGAGGAGTCTTGGGTTCTCTTCCTACATCTCCTTGCTCTAGGTCTCTTAGCTCATTCTTAGGAATGACATTTCCAAACTCATCTGTCCTATCTGGTAAGCTGGTGACCACATACATGGTTCCTTGCTTGTCAATATAAGAACCCTCTTCAGACTTGACCACTGGGTGTTCAAGTTTGAAAAGTTGATCGGGATTTTTTAGTTGGACAACAGATCTTCTCAAGCCGTCCTGATATATGCGAGCACCTATTCAGTTGGTCCTAATATACCCCAATCGTGTCTTATAAGGACCTTTTGGTGTCTATAAATAGGTAGTACATGAGCTACCTACAGACCTTTCCATGTTAAAGGACATTTCTGAATCACTTGTGTCTAAACTTAGCATGTAGGGATAACCACTGAGTTGTTGAGCCCACGACCTAGCTCTATGGTTGACACTAGCCTCAAATGAGATGCTTTTTCTATCTTGGCCCAAGTGTGTACCTGACCTAAGGCTCATAAGCCTTGTCTACTAGTTCCAATTTTCCCAAGTACAACCGTGTTGCAATATTCTTTTGAATCAATTACTAGTGCTTTTATAAATTTCTCTAGTATAATCTTTCCTAACAAATTTTTCCATTAGGAAAACTTAAGTTTTTTGTACTTTGAGATGTGATTGATCCATTTAAGTTCTTTTCCTTTAGATTTTGTTGCAACAATATCTTAGCTATGCTTTAACTTGAGAAATTAGAGCTTTCTTGGACTTGATTCTTACCTATCGCAACCCCTAATTAATCAATATCACTAGTCATATTTAGCCTAAGCTAAGAATTGATAGAGGGGGTTAAGAATAATTCCAACTTCAAGTTTGATGCTCCAAAAGAATTATTTGATGTCCAATAATTGTGCTCCCCAATCCTTGCTTTGTGCAGCACTTTGCCTTGCTCTGAACTCCTTTGAATGCTCTTAATACACATGGTGAATTCGAAAAAACTCTTTTCAATGGAGGAACTCTACAAGATAAGCTCTCCAACAAATATTTAAACTCTAAAAATGGATACATACATTGAGAGATATGACTCTTGCAATCAAGCTACCCAAAAATGGTGAGTGATTGGACATAGTCTATGAGATTGTAGAAAAGGAAATGAGTGAAACCAAATAAACTACCTACAAGGGGACTTCAGCACCTTCTTCCTCTATACTTGAGTGTAATCCCTTGCCTCTTTTGTAGGCAAGTGACCATGAGCTCTCATGATGACTCCATAACTCCTCCATTACTTTGAGCAGCCACTCTTCATGTTTGGTTTAGTTTTTGGATTGATTCTCTTTTGGCCTCCACAAATTGCTAAACTAAATGCTTCCATTTTTCATTTTCATATTTGCCTCCTATTTTAAGAAAATCTTTTTTTGCAAAATATATATGACCTTGCTTCTTATTTTTCAACACAGACTACAATACTCTGATGTGCTAGATTTTTTTTTTTGAGAATGCTCTGCTGTGCTGGAATTTTCATTCGATTACTCCCAACAATTGCTCAGACATCTTCATCCACACAACTCTACAAACTTCTCTACCTAATGACTATACTACTTTGCTTAGATGGTACCGTACTTCAATAAAAACACAACACCAATCATCCAAAGGAATGGATATGGGAACAGCGATTTATGAATACAATTGCAGTCATAAATATGTCTTTATTTTTCTTTATTAGTCTACACTGCATAGAATTTCATAACAATAGCATTGTGTATTACTCAAACTTTGTACACACAGATACACTTCAGAGTTAAAGGCATTTGGCAATAGAAAGTACTCTTTTAATTAATAAGATTGCATATACATCATTCTGGAATAATAGCACAATTGCATAGCAATAGTACAAAGCATCATCTAACAAACTTTATGGAATACACTGCTCCGTATCGTCTTCTTTTGAGCTCCGCTCTCTGTAACGTAATGTATCGGAATGAAATACTTTGTTCTTCTTCGTAACCTTCACACCATTCCATACTTTGGAATTTACAATAAAAACACCAGAAATTACAGGCCGAAAACTATTGAAATCTCCATAAAATTCCCTTTCCCATTACAAAATATGTTTACAAGAAATTGTGATTGTCCACACTGGCTGCTAACACTGGCACACATGGTGGATCTGAACCTACTGATTACAAAACAAGATATTTACAGATCATCATCATTATTCTGCATTTTAGGGAACATTATTCTTTCTATATCATACCTATGCTCTTTAAACATCTCTTCTAAATTCTCCTCCGTAAGTTTTATTTTTGCTTCAAAAAATTCTTTTGGATCTAATAGCTGCTGGCTTGCACTTCTACAATTGACCATTGCTACTTCTAACTCGGGTATCCGGTTCTGTAATTTCTCTAACATATTATCAAAATCTAAAAGTTACATTAGTTAATTTATCTATATATTCTTCAGTAATCTTCTGCACTTCATCTAACTTTATTTTCTATGTTAAATCCATACTGAGGTTCTTTTCTTTAACTCTGTGATTTTTCTCTCCTTACTTTCTGCTACTCCATTCGCTTCTGCACAGTGCTGCTTGTTGGGAAAGATGGATGGATGCTCCAAGAGACTGAGTAGGTACTGCTAAACCTGCTTTGTACCAGCCCTCTTTTGCTTCAGAGGTGATAACTAGACCTCCTTAGCTTTCCAATGACACCATAAAATTTCCTATGTACTTTGGAAGTGATGTGTGTAATGATTGAATCAAAAGAGATAACTTTGGAAGTCACAAACTCAAGAAAACCTTCTATTTATGTCTTGACACCTGTTGGGTATTTTGCTCAGTATGACCAGCACAGTAGGAACTGGAAAAATTCCTTTTAGGGGTATCTAATTAGCTTAGTAAGCTACCTATTCCAAGTGGAATGATGTAAAATAATAAACTATGCTAAGAGAAAGCAATTTAGCATGTTAAGCTATACCCCCGACTTTTTAGGACTGTAGCAGAAAATGACCAGAGATCACTTCGACACAGATTTCTCCAAAATGGCTGAATAGAATGTCTTGAAACTTTGATAGCATGTAGATTACTTCAAGTTGAATCCAACAAGCGTTGAATCACTGAATTGGGTGAAGAATTGACCGAGATATGTCCTTGACAAGTTGACAGACTTTTGAGTAGACTAACAGAGAATTCAGAGATGGACAATGTGAATGTATGTATTAATGAACATTTGTATACAACTCCATTGGCATGAATATCATTGCCAAATGGTGTAGAGAGGTGTGGGCTAGAGTGTAGACCTCACACACACTCAAAAATCAGTAATGCTAGGCTCGGGAGTGCTCTCTCTTTTTCGCAACTTTTTCCTGTCCATTTTTTATAAGAGATGAAAAAATTTGAATTCATGTTCAAACTTTTGGCTCCCTATGATCAAGCTCCTAAATGCTTGGAGATATTCTTTCAATCAAATAGCTAATTTTTCCACGAATCCTTTTGGTAGGTGATTACAAGAGATTCCAAGTCAATTTGACTTTTACAATGAGGTAAAGTGGTAATTAACCACTAGCATATGTTCCTATGCTTCTTCATCTATGTATAAACTTCAATGCATCCTTTGAGCCAAATGTGTAGGCTTGTAATCTACACCAACAGATCCCCCTCAAGCCAAACATTTTGGCTTAAGTCTTCATCTTCAATCTTCAAGTATATCCTGCAATCCAATCATGGATTTGAACCTGCAAAGTTTGGTTCCATCCAAAGCTTTAGTCAACAAATCTTCACATTGCATGTTGGTTGATACATAGGTTAGTTGAATGTCCTTGCTTATCAATTTCTCTCTCACATAATGGTAATGTACCTCTATATGTTTGGTCCTAGCATGATAAATAGGATTAGCTGCAAGGTGAAGAGAACTTGTATTATCTCCAAAGATAATTGGTGACCTAGTGTATAATCCCAATTCTATGTACAAAAGCTTAATCCATATTGCTTCTTGTGTGGCATTAGCCAGCCCTCTATACTCTGCCTCTGTAGAAGACAAAGCAACAGTAGGTTGCTTCTTTGAAGACCATGAAATTGTTTTGTCACCTGCAAAAGAAATATATTTAGAAGTGCTCCTCCTATCATCCTTGCATCCTGCCCAATCTGCATGTGAATAAATTTTGATATCAATATCTGAAGTGTAAGGGAAATACAAACCATGGTTCTGTGTACCCTTGAGATACTTCAAGATTCTCTTGGCAGCCTCTAAGTGAGGTATCCTTGGCTTGTGCATAAATTGAATTAGCATACTAACTCCATATGCAATATCTATCCTTGTTAAGGTAGCATAGTTCAAACTACCCACCATACTTTGATAACCTGTAATGTCTTTGACTTCATCACCTTCATGGGCACTTAGCTTTAGGTTTACCTCCATTGGAGTGCTTGCTACTTTGGCATCCTGCAAGTGAAACTTCTTCAACATGTCCTGTATATACTTTTTCTGAGTAATATATATCCCTGAATTAGTGTAGACTAATTCAAGTCCCAAAAAATATTTCAATAGACCAAGATCATTGATCTTGAACTCCTTCATCATTTGACTTTTGATATATCTAATTCCATTGACATCATTACCTGTAATGATGATGTCATCAACATAAACACAAAGGTATATTACCTCTGAATTACTTCTCTTAATGACAACGAAATATCTGCCTTGCTCATGACAAATCCTTGGTCTTGGAGGTATGTAGTTAACCTGTAATTCCATGCCCTAGGTGCCTGCTTCAATCCATATAAAGCCTTTTTCAATTTGCAAACATATGTTACCTTCTTAGGGTCCTCATAGCCAGGAGGTTGTGACATATATACCTCCTCTGAAATCCATCCATTCAAGAAAGCATTGTTGACATCCAATTGGTACATATTCCAATTTTTTTATGCAGCCACACTTACCAACACTCTGATGGTTGGCATCTCTGGCCACAGGTGAGAATGTCTCCTCATAGTCAATGCCTTGGGTTTGTGCAAAACCCTTGGCTACCAATCTGGCTTTGTACCTATTAATTGTGCGATCAGAATTTCTTTTAAGTTTGTAGATCCATCTGGATCCTATTACCTTCATTGAGTCCTTCTTAGGTACTAGCTCCCATGTGTCACTCTCTTTGAGTGCTTTAATCTCCTCATCCATAGCTTCTTTCCATTCTGATTTGGTTATTGCTTCTTCATATGATCCTGGTTCTTCATTTGACAAATCTTTGGGTAAACCTTCCTGCATTCATTCTCATACCAAGAATCATTTTCATCAAAGACAACATCTCTGCTTACCATGAATCCCTTATTGATAGGATTATAAAACCTGTAACCTTTTTTATTTAAATCATACCCAATAAAGATGCATTTTTCAACCTTTGGGTCTAGCTTACCTCTTATCTGAGAAGGAATGTGTACATATGCTACACATCTCTTACCATGCCATGCTTCATAGGGTGTCATGCCATCAAGAGATTTAGATGGTAACCTGTTTATGAGGTAAGTGGCAGTAGAAACACTTTCTACCCATAGATAGTTAGGTAATTTTTTCTCATTCAACATAGACCTAGCAGTCTCAACAATTAATCTATTTCTTCTCTCAGCTACCCCATTCTGTTCAAGAGAGTACCTTGTGGTTATCTCTATTTTGATGCCTCTGTCCTGCAAGAAGTTTTTAAATTCATTGGAGAAGTAGTCACCTCCTCCATCTGACTTTAACCTTTTCAAATTCCTTCCTGTCTGATTTTCAACTAATGCAAGATATTTTTTAAAGCAATTAAATACCTCATCCTTGTGCTTCATAAAGAACAATACAGTCCATCTAATATAATCATCAATGAAAGATACATAGTACCTTGAACCTGAGACTGAGGGGTCTTTGCTTGGTCCCCATACATCTGTGTGGACAAGCTCTAGGTAGTCTTCATGCATGTATCCTTTCCTTGAGAAGGGTAACCTGTGAGACTTCCCAAATTGACAAGCACCACACTTATAAATCATATGTTGCTTGGATACATTAGGTATCCCAAGCACACATTAGTCCCTGCACATTTGTTTCAAGGTTCTTTCTCCTATGTGCCCTAACCTTTTGTGCCAAATCTCAAGCTCTGAAAGTGTTTGATCTTTATAACTGTATAGTGCAATATTCTTTGTATCTTCCAACTCAAAAGTGAAAAGTCTACCTGATTTTTCTCCTTTAGCAATCCTCTTGAACCCATGCCTTGGATCCTCCACATATGCTCCATATTGATTGAATCTAACCTGCAAACCTTTCTCCACAATCTGACCAACACTCATCAAATTTTTGGTAATGGTTGGTATATAGAGTACCCTGCTCAACAAATTCTGATTTCCATCACAAGTCTTACCATTTCCAACTTTAGCTACAGAATGCTTTGTGTCATCACCTGTTTGGACTTGATGCTTACCTTTTGGTTCCTCAAGATCAGAGAGTAATGCTACATTGCCAGCCACATGATTTGAACATCCTGAGTCAATGTAGAATAGGTGGTCATCATTTGTACCTGATTTTGAAGTCATGTTCATGATCAGAATGGAGTCATCCTGCTCCTCTGTGTAATTGTTGTAATCCTTCCTGGATTTGAATCCTCCTTGGTAGTTGCCATTGTAGTTATTGTTGTAGTTGTTGTTGTAGTTATTGTTGTAGCCTTGGTGATGGTTGAATCTACCTCTTGACTGTGAGTAGCCACCTCTTTGATATCCTCTTCCTCTCTGATTCTTGTAATTCCTGAAACACTCATCTGTAGTATGATTTGATAAACCACAAATGTTGCATGGTGAGGAGTTATAAGATCTCCCCCTACCTTGCTTACCTCCACTGCCCCTTCCTCTTGATGATCTAGCTCTCCTTGCATAGTTGGCTTGAGAGGTTGAACCTTCATCTTCCACTTTCTTGCTTTTGCCTTTATCTTTAGACTTCTTATCAGTGTATATGGTAGAAGAGTTATTACCTTTGGATGTATCTCCATTCTTGTTGAGCTTTGCTTCATGAGTAAACAATTGTCCCATGAGAGTTGTAAGATCTGGAGTGTGCATGTCCATGTAAAGATCCATAGCTGTGGTGAAGCTTTCCCATTTGTCATCAGCCTTGATCCCATTTATCACTTGCCTTACAATCTGTTCTTCTTCAATCTCTTCTCCTATGCTTGCTAACTGATCTGCTACATCTTTAATCTTGGTCACAAATTCTGAAACAGTTTGCTTAGGTTGCTTCCTTAAAGTTGTGAATTCAATCCACAACTGATTTTTCCTAGCCCTTGTGTTGGAGGAAAAATAAGATGACAAGGTTTCCCAAGTCTCTTGGGATGTCTTACAATTTCTAATATGTGGCAAAAGAAAATCAGATATAGAGTTGAGTAAATAAGACCTTGCCAATGCATCCTTAGCACACCATGTGTTGAGCCTTTCATGTTCTTCCTTGGTTGGTAATCCTCTTGTTTTGAATGAGGGCAATTCCTCATCTCCTGAGATGTATCCATAGAGACTCCTTCCTTGTAGGTAGGTCTTCATCCTTAGAGACCATGCTTGATAGTTGTTCCTATCCAATTTATCAATGAATGAAGGAAAACCATCTCCCATTTTTACCTTAGTTTGCTCTGTTACCACTGTTGGGAAAGATGGATGGATGCTCCAAGATATATCTTGACACCTGCTAGGTATTTTGCTCAGTATGACCAACACAGTAGGAATTGGAAAAATTCCTTTTAGGGGTATCTAATTAGCTTAGTAAGCTACCTATTCCAAGTGGAATTATGTAAAATAATAAACTATGCTAAGAGAAATCAATTTAGCATGTTAAGTTATACCCCTGACTTTTTAGGACTGTAGCAGAAAATGACCAAAGATCACCTCGATGCAGATTTCTCCAAACTGGCTGAGTAGAATGTCTTCAAACTTTGACAGCATATAGATTACTTTATGCTGAATCCAACAAGCTTTGAATCACTGCATTTGGTGAAGAATTGACGGAGATATGTCCTTGACAAGTTGACTGACTTTTGAGTAGACTAACAGAGAACTCAGAGATGGACAATGTGAATGTATGTATTAATGAACATTTGTATACAACTCCATTGGCATGAATATCATTGCCAAATGGTGTAGAGAGGTGTGGGCTAGAGTGTAGACCTCACACACACTCAAAAATCAGTAATGCTAGGCTCGGGAGTGCTTTCTCTTTTTTGCAACTTTTTCATGTCCATTTTTTATAAGAGATGAAAAAATTTGAATTCAAATTCAAACTTTTCGCTCCCTATGATCAAGCTCCTAAATTCTTGGAGATATTCTTTCAATCAAACAACTTATTTTCCCACGAATCCTTTTGGTAGGTGATGTGGTAATTAACCACTAGCATATGTTCCTATGCTTCTTCATGTATGTATAAACTTCAATGCATCCTTTGAGCCAAATGTGTAGGCTTGTAATTTACACCAACACTGCTTCCATTGATCAATCTGCCTTTCCAACTCTGGAATTCCAGCCAACTCTGTAGACACTATATCAAAATTTTCTTAGACAGTGTGAAGTTTATCTTCATGAGCAGTAAATTTGGAGTTCTATACCACCAGTCTCTCTTCCACTTTTGCAAGAGAAACACTTTGTCTTTTCATTTCTCCACTCTGCTCTTTGACCTTTTTCTTCAGCTTTTGAACCTCTTGCTCTTCCTTCTACAACTTAGCTGCAAGATCCTTGTTGGTTTTTTTTAGCTTCTATTGTGCCTTTTGAGTTTGTCCTATTTCAGCCTCGAGATGGGCTATAATCTTTGATTTCTCTTCTATTGTCACCTTTAGCATATTATTTTCTATCAATGCTTCATTTAGCTCTTCCATTAATTCAACATGAACAACACTTTCTCTCCTCTCACTCTCCACTCTAGTTTGTTCTGTTTCAGCCCTTAATCGGCTTAGTTCTTCCATCATTCCCACTTTCTCTACTTCCGAATTATCCTTTTCCTTAGTGAGGATAGTAAACTTCTTCACCACATCATCTAACTTTGATGCTCCCCAGTGAATTCTGCTGGCCAAGTCTCCAAGAATTTTGGGATGTACTGTTTCATTAGGATACATCCAGGGATCAATAAAATCACTACACCCTAGGGGAGGCAACTTCACTTTGCCATCATTGTGTTTCCATCTATCATTCAAACCACAAGAAGTAAATGTATGTCACATCGTAACTTTGCAGGATGTCTCCATTGTGTGGTCCCCTTGTTCCTACTGTTGCTAGCAGCATTCATCCTTGGTTTCAAACTTCCTTCATCTTTATTCTTTAGCACGGCATTGTTTCTCTACTTCTTCTTCTTCTTATCTCTTCCGTGCTAACTCTTCCTCTCTTCATGTTGCCTCTTCCTCCCTTGCCTTCCTCTCAGCTTCTTCTTTCGCAACTTTCCTCTTAGCTTATTTCCTTCTATTCTCTTCTACTTGCTACCTTTGAGACTTCTCTTCTTCATCTTTGTCATTCATTGTCTGGTCTTGGGAAGTCCTGGCGTCGGCTCTACAGCTCTCTTCTTTAAAATTTGATGGAAAACCTTCACTATGCATATTGTGTATTCTTGAGGTAAAAATACTGAATTTTTTGAAAATAAAAACATAAATCTGACCTCGATCATTACATCCAACGTGGCATTTATTGCCCTTCCTATTCTTTAGAAGAGTCTTCTCACCTCCTTCTTTAATTTCCAAAAAATGATTTATGCCCAATTAACTTAGTTTTGGGTTGATTCTTTCATTAATGCATACAACTGCTGGGATACTCTGTAATGTTTTGCCTATAAATTTATTACCATAATCATCAAAAGTAACCCCAATTTAATTTGATTGTCATTTAGAATTTGCCCAAGTCTGTATTCACCGGAGCATGGCTTCCTCAACAAACTGCTGATTTCAGTCACGTCTACTAGCTATGATACATGTACAGGCAACATGAAATTTTTTTGCTATCAATGCAGGTGCTAACTGAACTGTGTCACTCCTGATTCGTAAGCTTATCTCCTGAATATTGAAATCATTGCCATCTGTCTACCTAGTTATCTCTTTGGCGATGTCTCTTTTCTGTGGATGGGGGTGAATGCTCCTCCAATCCAACAATGTGCATTGTAGGAGTCCTCTACACTCAAACCAATATTTTTGTTCCTACGAGAGCATCTCTGGTATGTTCAGAAGATGGAAATCGGAGAAGGTGGCTGCCATATTTTTGTTGATGCATCCTTTGTTTATTGCTATAGAATATTGTCTCTATGTTCACTTTGAACGCTATGCTTGCAACTTAGCCAAATAAGTCAGATTTGACATAGTCCTCAGCCTTTTATGGCTTGCATTTTTGTGTCAAGAGCATCGGGTCTACATCATTATTACCCTAAATGGTATCTTAACTCCATTGATTTTGCACTCATCACAGCTCGCAAAATAATATTGCACTATCAAATTCGAAACGTTATGATTGTCGCCATTGTTGATTGCATGTACGATTTGCATCTATAGTAGTTACTCCACTAATTAGTGTCGACTATTTCACGATCATGTATTTTTCGATTTTCAAAAGAAATCTATTTTATTTATGTAAATTTTTTCAGTGAATTTACCCTCCAAAAGTTTGATAGGGCCGCAGTTTAGACCCATTGATGACTACTGGTAATAGTTTGCCTACCAGTGTGGCCAATTGGAAGAAGCCTAATTTGCAAAGTTCATGAATCCAAAACAGAACGATCCACTACAATTTGAGTTTCCCCATTTTCCTCTTCATCTTGGAATGGAAGTATATCACTAGATCACCAGGCCAAAAAATCTTTGTTTGTAAATTTCGTTCATGCCATTTCTTCTAGCGACTCTGCACCTCTGGTAGTAATAAAAAACTATGATACTAATGTTCATCCAATCGGCACAGATGATCCATCCGATAAGGGAATGAGTCTTTTGGTACCAATCGCTTCTTGACCACAATCCAAAGACTTGGTACTACGAACCCGAATGGAAGAATTGCCTCCTGTCCATAAAGCAATTTGAAAGGTGTGCTACCAATAGAAATTTTATAGGATGTCTTGTAGGCCTAGAACACAGTGGGAAGAATAAATTCCCACTAATCCGTAGAGTCTAGCAGCATCTTCTATAGCATGTGGAGTAGGACCTTGCTGGTACTTTCTGTCAATCCATTTGCTTGTGGGTAATAGGGAGAACTAAATTTGTGCTTAATCTGATATTTTGAGGTTAGTTCTTGAAATTAATTGATTCAAGAAATGAGTTCCCTATCTGACACTAATTCTAGTAGAAGACCATATCATGGAAAGAGTTTATTCTAAAGTTTCCTAGCTATTGTCCATGATGTAGCATGTTTGGTCGTCCAAGCTTCTACCCACTTGCTACAATGATCTATGCACGTCAAAATATACAGGGATCCTATTTTCACGGCTTGTGGTTTGATTGGACCAATGAAGTACAGGCCCCATTTCTGAAAGGGCTCTAATGGAAGAATAGGTTGTAGTGGGAAGTGATGATTATCTCAAGGTTCACCAGTTTGTTGACACGAGTCACAATTCCACATTGCATTTAGAACATCCACGTACATGGTAGGCCATACACTTCAATGAAAGAGGTATCAAAGACATGATTAATAATGATTCAGTGCTTGGATTGCCTAACATTGCAGGTCAGCACATGACATACAGATGTGAGGCATGTCAATTAGGTAAGGCTCATAAGCAACCCTACTCCAAGCATGGGTTTATGTATTCAGAAAGACTTGAGTTGGTGCATACAGATGTGTGGGGTCCTTCAAAGGACTTTAGTATAAATGGTTCAAGATATTATGTCATATATGTTGATGATGCTACCAGATGGATCACAATTTATGTGATTAAAGAAAAAACAGAAGTTTTTAATACATTTAAACACTATCATGCATATGCAGAAAGGATTACAGGTCAAAAATTGAAGAGACTAAGGTCAGATGGAGGGGGAGAGTATTTTTCAAATGAATTCAATGATTACTTGTGGAATGCAGGTATAAAGAGAGAAGTTACTTGCAGGTACTCTCCTCAACAAAATGGGGTAGCAGAAAGAAGAAATAGGACTCTTGTTGAGTTTGCAAGGTCCATGATGAAAGAGAAGAATTGCCCAAATTATTTGTGGGCAGAGGCTGTAAATATAGCTACTTATTTGGTCAATAGATTGCCTTGTAAAGCTTTGCAACGTATGACACCATATGAAGCTTGGTGGGGTAAGAGACCTACCTTGGATCATTGCAGAATATTTGGATGCTGGGCATATGCATATGTGCCATCTCAATTGAGGCATAATTTGGAGCCTAAGGCAGAAAAGTATGTATTCATTGGTTATGATGATAAACAAATGGGATACAGGTTGTGGAGTCCATCCACAAAGCAATTCCTTGTATCCAAGGATGTTACATTTGATGAGCAAGGTACTTGGTATGCAGGTAAATATAATATACATGCAGATGTTGAAGAAGTAGTGGATCAAAGGAAAGGTAAAGCAAAGATTCAATTACTTGATGAAAGTGAGAATAATGAAGTACAGGTTGAAGTTGAAGAGAGGCCAAGGTTTGATCCAGAATGTGATGAACCAGAGACTTCAAAAAGTGCAGAAGTTAGGAGGTCATCTAGGCACAAATGGCAACCTACAAGGTATAGCTATGACACCTCATTCTTGACTACTAAAGATTATGCTTATTTGGTAAAAGCAGATGAAGATCCATCTACTTATGATGAAGCCAAAGGCAAGAGAAATTGGGAAGAAGCTATGCAAGAGGAGTATGATGCATTGATAGAGAATCAGACTTGGGATTTGGTTCCTAAACCTAATAGCCAGAAAATTATTGGATGTAAGTGGGTTTACAAAACAAAAAGATTTGCAGATGGAAGTGTGTCTAGGTACAAAGCTAGACTTGCTGTGAAAGGGTATGCACAGACATATGGAGTGGACTATGATGAGACTTATAGTCCTGTGGCAAAGATGACAACCATCAGAACTCTCATAGCAATTGCTGCTTGTAAAGGTTGGAAGCTATCTCAATTAGATGTTAAAAATGCTTTTTTGAATGGTTACATTTCAGATGAAGTTTACATGGAGCAACCAGATGGATTCAAAGATCAAGTGAATCCAAATTATGTGTGTAAGCTCAAGAGAGCTTTGTATGGATTAAAGCAGGCCCCAAGGGCATGGAATTATAGGCTTGTAAAGTTCTTGAATGATCTTGGATTTCAAGCATCAAAGGCAGATAGTAGCTTGCTAGTCAAAGCAAGTGAAGATGGATTCATTTATGTTTGTATTTATGTTGATGACATAATACTTACAGGTACAGATGATAAAGGAATACAAATGATCAAGAAGCAGATGGAGAAAGAGTTCAAAATCAGTGATTTGGGGAACTTGTCATTTTTCTTGGGAATGGAGATTTCTTATACTAAACATGGAGTATATGTGACCCAAGAAAGGTATCTTAAAAATTTGCTAACCAAATTTAAAATGGAAGATTGCAGGGTTGCACCTACACCATTGGAAGTGAACCATAAATTGTCTAGATTTGGAGGAGAAGAATTCAGAGACATGAAGCTCTATCAAAGTTTGGTTGGTAGCTTGATTTATGCTACATTGACAAGGGCTGATTTGTCATATGCAGTTGGTGTGCTTTCACAATTCATGCATTGTCCTAGAAAGAAACATTGGATTGCAGGACAAAGAGTACTTCGGTACATCAAGGGTACACTCAGAGAAGGGTTGTACTATGGATTTACTTCTGATACAAGAGTGAAGATATATAGTGATGCAGATTGGGCAGGTAATGTGGATGATAGAAGATCAACACATGGATATTTGTGTTATGTAGGAGACAAATTGATTTCATGGTGTTCTAAGAAGCAACATACAGTTGCTTTGTCATCTACAGAAGCAGAATATAAAGGTATGGTGGAAGCTGCAAAGGAGGTAATATGGCTAAAGACACTTATGAAGAATTTTGATGTGATTCAAGGTACTCCTATTATTTGTGGAGACAATATGAGTTCTTTATACTTGGCAGCTAATCCTGTGTTTCATGCTAGAACTAAGCATATTGAAATACAGTATCATTTTCTAAGAGAGAAGGTCATTGATAAGGAAATTGAAGTTATGCATACTTCTACAAAAGATCAACTTGCAGATATGATGACAAAAAGTCTAGATGGACCAAAGCTACAGAGATTCAAGGATATGGCAGGAATTAAGAAGATAGAGAAGAACCTCAATTAATGATTGAGGGGGAGCTGTTGGTGCATGTCAATCATCAATTGAAGGTTTATGAAGAAATGAAGTTAAGAAATCAAGAAGAGAACAAATTCAGAAGTTTGAAGGAAGGACATACTCAGAAATCCAAAGATGTGTACACATATGTACATTAGTTCAGATATAGCTAACTCACACTTTTGATTAGTCATAAGCTTGTACATATTTGCCTATAAATGTTTTGAAAAAGTCGGGGCATAAAAGAATAGAGACATAGAGAAGAGAGTTGAGATGAGTTAGTTGATGTACATTGTACAAATCAACCATCAGATGTATGAAGAAAATAGATAAGTGAAAAGTTCAGAAATGGCGCGTCGATCTTCTCTTCCATTCTCCTTCTGTGTTTAATCTTTTGAGAAATCCTTTTGCACATATCTAACTCCATAGTTAATCAATATATGGCTAGAATTTGAGAGTCTAATTGTCATCAGGTTAAGAGAATTTTGCATAGGAACATTCATATGTGATGATGTTCTGAGAGTCGACAAAACTGGCGCAGATTTCATGTTCAGAGAAATGAACATTGCTCAGTACATGGTGTAAAGTTTTACACAAGTGAGGGCTCAAAATCTAATTTGGAAGGTAAGCCATCTATAGCTAAAAGATCTTGATCAAACGGGTTCGACATTGGGAGAACTATAGCTAAGAAGTTACAGGTGTCAAAGTCGCTACTGCAGAGAAGGTGTTTTACACATAGGTAACTTGTCTGTATGATTTCTCAGATTATACTGAATTATTTGCAGAGATTTAAATTCGAAAAGATGTGCAACCTTAAGGCAAAGCATTGTGCAAAGTTTTATTAAAACCTTTACAGGATTGATTAGTCAATGAGTGATTAATCTGCAGCAGACTTTTCAGAGAAGTGATTTCTTCACAGTTAGTCAAATTCTTGGTAATGTGTTAGTAGATTTCCAAAATTATGTGGAGTCTAAAGTTATTCTTGGTCTAGAGGTGGTCTAATACCAAGGATAGCTTGTTCTTTTGGAGATTAACACTCTCCATCATGTATGCATATGCATGTGCATGTATATGAGCGTGTATGTATATGCATGTGTATGTGTATGTGTATGTGTATGTGTATGTGTATGTGCATCTGTATGTGTATGTGTATGTGTATGTGTATGTGTATGTGTATGTGTATGTGTATGTGTATGTGTATGTGTATGTGTATGTGTATGTGTATGTGTATGTGTATGTGTATGTGTATGTGTATGTGTATGTGTATGTGTATGTGTATGTGTATGTGTATGTGTATGTATATGCATGTGTGTATGCATATGCATGTGTGTATGCATATGCATGTGCGTATGTATATGCATGTATGTATATGCATATGCATGTGTGTATGCATATGCACTTGTCTATGTTTGTATGCATATGCATGCATGTATGCATATGCATGTGTGTATGCATATGCATGTGTATGTATATGCATGTGTATGTATATGCATGTGTGTATGCATATGCACTTGTCTATGTTTGTATGCATATGCATGTGTGTATGCATATGCATGTGTATGTATATGCATGTGTATGTATATGCATGTGTATGTATATGCATGTGTATGTATATGCATGTGTGTATGCATATGCATGTGTATGTATATGCATGTATCTATATGCATGTATGTATATGCATGTGCATGTGTATGTATATGCATATGCATGTGTATGTATTTGCATGTGTGTATACATATGGGTGTGTGTATGCATATGCATGTGTGTGTGTATGCATATGCATGTGTGTGTATGCATATGCATGTGTATGTATGTGCATGTGTATGTATATGCATGTGTGTATGCATATGCATGTGTATGTATAATGCATGTGTGCATGTGTCTGTATATGCATGTGTGTATGCATATACATGTACGTATATGCATATGCATGTATGTATATGCATATGCATGTATGTATATGCATATGCATGTATGTATATGCATATGCATGTATGTATATGCATATGCATGTGTGTATGCATATGCATGTGTGTATGCATATGCATTTGTGTATGTGTTTATTCATATGCATGTGTGTACGCATATGCATGTGTGTACGCATATGCATGTGTGTATGCATATGCATGTGTGTATGCATATGCATGTGTATATGCATATGCGTGTGTGTATGCATATGCGTGTGTGTATGCATATGCATGTGTATGCATATGCATGTGTATGCATATGCATGTGTGTATGCATATGCATGTGTGTATGTGTGTATCGATATGCATGTGTGTATGCATATGCATGTTTGTATGCATATGCATGTGTGTATGCATATGCATGTGTATGTATATGCATGTGTGTATGCATATGCATGTGTATATGCATATGCATGTGTATATGCATATGCATGTGTGTATGCATATGCATGTGTGTATGCATATCCATGTGTATGTATATATGCAGATGCATGTGTATGTACATATGAATATGCATGTGTATGTCTATGTGTATGTGTATGTGCATGTGTATGTGTATGTGTGTATGCATATGCATTTGTGTATGCATATGCATGTGTGTATGCATATGCATGTGTATGTATATGGATGTGTATGTATGTGCATGTGTGTATGCATATGCATGTGTGTATGTATATGCATATGCATGTGTGTATGCATATGCATGTGTATGTATATGCATGTGTGTATGCATATGCACGTGTTTATGCATATGAATGTGTCTATGCATATGCATGTGTATGTATGTATGCATATGTGTGTGTATGTGTATGTGAATATGCATATGCATTTGTGTATGCATATGCATGTGTGTATGCATATGCATGTGTGTATGCATATGCATGTGTATGTATATGCGTGCATGTATGCATATGCATGTGTATGTATATGCATATGTGTATGCATATGCATGGGTGTATGCATATGCATGTGTGTATGCATATTCCTGTGTGTATGAAAGCATTTGTATATGCATATGCTTTTGTGTATGCATATGCATTTGTGTATGTATATGCAGATGCATGTGTCTATGCATATGCATTTGTGTATGTGTGTATGCATATGCATGTGTGCATGTGTGTATGTATGTATGTATGCATATGCATGTGTGTATGTATATGATATTTGTGTGTGTATGTATGTATGCATATGCATTTGTGTATGTGTGTATGCATATGCATGTGTATGTATGTGCATGTGTGTATGCATATGCATGTGTCTGTGTGTGTATGCATATGCATATGTGTGTGTGTATGCATATGCATGTGTGTGTATGCATATGCATGTGTGTGTATGCATATGCATATGTGTTTGTATGCATATGCATGTGTGTGTATGCATATGCATGTGTGTGTATGCGTATGCATGTGTGTGTATGCATATGCATGTGTGTATGCATATGCATGTGTATGTATATGCATGTGTGTATGCATATGCATGTGTGTATGCATATGCATGTGTGTATGCATATGCATTTGTGTATGTGTATATGCATATGTATGCGTGTATGCATATGCATGGGTGTATGCATATGCATGTGTGTATGCATATGCATGTGTATGCATATGCATGTGTATGTATATGCATATGCATGTGTGTATGCATATGCATGTGTGTATGCATATGAATGTATGTATATGCATGTATGTATATGCATGTGTGTATGCATATGCATCTTTGTATGCATATGCATGTGTGTATGCATATGCATGTGTGTATGCATATGCATGTGTGTATGCATATGCATGTGTGTATGCATATGCATGTATGTGTATGCACATGCATGTGTGTGTGTATGCACATGCATGTCTGTGTGTATGCACATGCATGTGTGTCTATACGCACATGCATGTGTGTGTATGCATATGCATGTGTGTGTATGCATATGCATGTGTGTATGCATATGCATATGCAAGTGTGTATGCATATGCATGTGCATGTATATGCATGTGCATGTATATGCATGTGCATGTATATGCATGTGCATGTGCATGTATATGCATGTGCATGTATATGCATGTGCATGTATATGCATGTGTATGTATATGCATGTGTGTATGCATATGCATTTGTATGTGTATGTGTATGTGTATGTGTATGTGTATGTGTATGTGTATGTGTATGTGTATGTGTATGTGTATGTGCATGTGTATGTATGTGTATGTGTATGTGTATGTGTATGTGTATGTGTATGTGTATGTGTATGTGTATGTGTGTTAAAAGTCAAGCTTCAAGCTACAAATTCGTGGGGAATCTTTTATGGACATGTGGAGCAATCAAAGGAAGCCAAAAGCCACGAGATTCCATCAAGAAAAGTCACTCAACCACTCCCCAAGTCATCTCAACTAAGTCCTCCAAGTTAGGAGGCTGATTTGGAAAGGTAGTTCCTAGATTTTAGGGGCACACTTCTCACTATAAAAGGAGCATGTATCCCGACTTCTTTTGGGCCATCTTTTTGGAGTTTTAGCTCATATAAAGTGAGCACTAAGTGCTGGAGTTGTGATAAGCAAGCCCCTTGCTTAAGCTAGCCCCTTGTTTGCTTGTTTGTTTTCTTTTAGTAGGCATATCTATGTGTGTGCGCAGGCAGTGTTGCAACTCTCTACCCCTGAGTTGTTAGCATTGGTTCTCCCTCATATTGTATCCATTTGATGTAATTCTTGTCTCATTGGATAGCTATTAGAGTCTATTTTATGCTCACAAATTCTCTGGAGCATTCTCTGAGTAATCTGGGAGCAACATCCATTTTAGTGAAGTTGTGTGATTGATATCTCTCTCTGTGTGTAGGCTCTGTTGGAAATATTTTGCTCTCTGTTGTAAGGGCTGGTTCTCCTTCTCTATTTATCCATTTTCTATGATTTTGGTGTCATTGGGTAGCTATTAGAGTGCTCTAAAGTTGACCAAAGGTTTATATTCAGGCTTTGTACAATCGCTGAGAAAAGCTTGCTGGAGTGAAGTGAGGTCTCTGCTTGACTAGCAGTTGTGAGCATTCAACTAGCTCATGTTGTAGACATTGTTTCTCTTTGTGTAAGCATCCATTTGAAGTAACATTTGTCTTGTTGGAAAGCTCTTGGTGTCTACTACAGGTCTACAAAAGCTCACTGGAGTTCTCTGCATAAGCTCTGAGTAAGAGCACTTTAGGTGTGCAGAGGTCAAAGAAGGATACCTGTGGAGGTCATTCGCGCTTCGTCGTTGCTTAGGGGTTGAGATACTTCCCCCATCAGTGGTATCAGAGCATTTGGGCACCTTGGAGGCATCACATACAAGCAAGAAGACCTCTTGGAGTTGGTGGTTGAAGATTTGTATCAACAAAAGCTTCTTGGAGGTAGCTCACATCAAGGGGGAGCTATTCTACTCAAATTTGCAAGAGCACAAGGTGTCCATCTAAGGAAAGCTTTGGATTGAGGTAACCTCAGAGCCTCATTTTCATTTTACACACATTGGAGCATTAGCCAAGGGCTAGGTCAAGTATCAAATACAAGATATGGGAGACTTCAACACTCAAATTGAAAAGCTAGACAAAGGTAACTATCAACCATGGAGATTTAGTAAGTTGTGTGATTGATATCTCTCTCTGTGTGTAGGCTCTGTTGGAAATATTTTGCTCTCTGTTGTAAGGGCTGGTTCTCCTTCTCTATTTATCCATTTTCTATGATTTTGGTGTCACTGGGTAGCTATTAAAGTGCTCTAAAGTTGACCAAAGTTTTACATTCATTCTCTGTATAATCTCTGAGAAACTCTTGTTGGAGTGAAGTGAGGTCTCTGCTTGACTAGCAGTTGTGAGCATTCAACTAGCTCATGTTGTAGACATTGTTTCTCTTTGTGTAAGCATCCATTTGAAGTAAAATGTGTCTTGTTGGAAAGCTCTTGGTGTCTACTACAGGTCTACAAAAGCTCATTGGAGTTCTCTGCATAAGCTTTGAGTAAGAGCACTTTTGGTGTACAGAGGTCAAAGAAGGATACCTGTGGAGGTCATCCGTGCTTCGTCGTTGCTTAGGGGTTGAGATACTTCCCCCATCAATGTGTATGTGTATGTGTATGTGTATGTGTATGTGTATGTGTATGTGTATGTGTATGTGTATGTGTATGTGTATGTGTATGTGTATGTGTATGTGTATGTGTATGTGTATGTGTATGTGTATGCATGTGTGTATGCAGCAGAGGTTGGTTCCCGTGAGGTGTGGTGCTTGATTTCAGCATTATAGTCCGCCATTAAGACACAAAAAGGAACATACAAGTTGTCGGAGGTGCCGATCCACCTCTGATGAGAGAGGTTCCTAAAATAGTCCGATTTTATGACCACCTCTTCTAAGCGTGACATCGATGCTATCTGGACTGCCACCCTATCATCATGAGTTGTGGCCACTTTTTCCAATTTTTGCATCCATTCCGGAGCCTCTATTTCAAGGGTGTCCATGCCCTCATCTGTTTGCTTGCCTCCAGGTGCTGGCATCGGCACGTATGGGTCCTCAAAGGTTTCCTCTACTTCGATTGGTACTAGGTCTTCAGGTTCTGGTTCTACCAAGGGGGAGGGTTGGCGTTCATACACAAGCACTTTCTTTTGTAATTCTTCGAGTTGTGCTTTGAGCGCTGCTACTTCGTCAGTTGTGTCAGCTGTGGTTGGGACTTCTTTGGGTGGTGCTGATTGAGCTTCCAATTGCCTTCGTAGTTCGTCTCTTTCCTTTTCTAAGGCTGCATGGGCTTCGAGGAGATCAGCATGGGTCTCCAATATGATTTGCATATTGTTCGAGGGAATGGCCTTAAATCTCTCCGGGTCAATTTCTTGTGGGGAACCGTCCATGGCTAATTCCAAGTTCTCTTCGTTTTGTGTCTGAAGCCGTCTATTTTCTTCCAGGGCTGCAGACATATGCTTCTGTAATAGAGCCATGTTGCAGCGGAGCTTGAGGTTCTCTGTGATTTGGGAGTGTAGCAGATCATCCATTTGTTGTCTTTCTTCGGCATCTGGCTGCGGTGGATTTGCCACTAATTGCTCATGTTGTTCTTGCAATGCACTAAACTGCTATTGTAATTGTTTCTTCTCTTGCTCTAAGTCAATGAATCTTCCTTGTAATGCTTCATGACTCCTGAATAAACTTGTATGCTGAGCGTCGAGGTGCTGATAGTGTTGTTGTAACTGAGACATGCATTGATACATGTTATTAAATACATTATTAATGGGGGTGGATGCAGGGAGGGTGTTAAGTGCAGAGGGGAAGGGAAAGGGGAAGGGAAGTGTGAATGCGGTGCTGGAAAGTGGTGAAGTGGGTGGTGGGGGAATGGGAGATTGTGGCCGTATGGGGGGAGGGAGAGGTGCAGTGGAGGGTGATATGTCCATAAAATCCATGGTGGAAGCAGTAGTGGGAGTGATTGTGAATAGTGGAATGGTGGGTGCAGTGATTGTGGTGAATGTGTACAGTGGTGTGTGCAGTTGTGAATGTGAACTGCCCGAAAGTGTGAGCGGGGGAATGGGGATGTCAGTAGCTGCCGTTAGGATTACAGTGTTAGTGGGGGTGTATACACGGGAGGTGTTGAGAGGGTGTGTGGGTAGATTGGCAGTTTGTGCTTCAGTCATGGCGGTGGACTCGGAGGCGGTAACGGTGGTTGTTACAATGGTAAGGGGAGGTGAATGTGGCGGGTGTGGGGGCGAAGGTGGTAAGGGAGGTGATGGAGGTGCACTTGATGTATGGGCTTCCTCGGTGTCGTGAGCGGTGTGTGCAGTGCCCGTGGTTGTGGGGATGCCTTGTGGTCCTGATCCTAATACGTTCATTTGTTTCCCTGCTCGTGGGGCACGTCTTCCGTATCTCCTTTCCATTCTGCGTGATTGTGCCAGGGCCGTCCGCACTGCTTCAGATACTCCTAAGGCATCAGAGATCATATCCAGTGTGGCACGATACTGTTCGTCAACTCCTTCCTCCTCAAGGATTTGGTGCATGATAGCTTTTCCTACTGCAAGGGATAACTTATGTTGTTGTTGGACCCCGTCAATGGTATCGTAAAGCTTTTTCAACTCCTTTGTATATGCTGGGGCACCCTCTAGCTCCTGTATAACTTCTTGCTCATAGTCATGCGCCTCCTCATCAGAAAATCCTTCCTGTTCATCCTCTTGGCCTTCTTCTTCTTCAACCTCCAATTCCACCACTTCTGGTTGTCTTGGCTGGGGTTGTTCTGTAGCCGTTTGTTGTCCACTACCCTGCTCTGCTTCGACTTCCGCATTAACAGCTTCAATGATTCTGGAAACTTCTTCATCCGTTAGATCTTCCAAAGTGAACCCATGAGGAAATTCCAGATCACTAGGTACTGGTGGAAACACAAGGTTAGGGCCATCTGTGCTGTGCCTGGGTAACCTGATAGTAAATGGTTGTACTCGTCTGGGAAGCCTTGGGGTTGTTTCAGGTGTTAGGGTTGCACCGTGAGCTTGTGCACAAGGCATCTGGACAGCGCCTCTCATCTTCTTTGAGGGAGGCCCTACGGCTGACAATCTGCGTTGAAACTCCTGTGCTCTGGTCCAACTGAGAGCCCTTTGCACCGGTACATCATATGCGAGACATCTATACACAATTCTTGTAAGCGCACAACATCCATACAGTACAGATTTTTGTTTCTTATACCACCTTTGATGAGCCAAATGAATTTGGTCGATAATCCAGTGTGGCATATTGATTGTCAAATCAAAAGCATCTGCTAAGTAGAGGCTAAACCAGATCTTTTTGGGAGGCATTGTGAACCTTTCCTGTGCGGGGAATGCGAAATGTTGCATGACCATGCGTAAATGAATGGCGATCGTAGGTGTCATCGCGACCATGTCCTTTAACTTCGTCAAATTCCTGTTCTTCATATTATCGGGAACCATAGTCTCTTTCTCCGTAGGAATGTGCATACCTTTCATGTCGAGAGCTTCTCTTACCAAGTTGATAGTCAAGCGAAAACGCTTCAGCTCATTGCCCCTTGTGAGTGACGGGAGTACAAAGGAGCTGTATCCTTTTTTGTCTTTGCTTGGAGTGAGGGTGCTAATCAAGTATGAGCACCTTAGAAAATCGGGCTTTGGTAGTTGGAACTTGAAATAATCATAGAGCCCAGCCTTCTTCCATATCGGCTTCAGTCCTTCATTATTTTGTAGCTTTTCAAACTCCTTGGTAAAGAAATGGTATCTGCCCCAACGTCCATTGAATTCTACCTCGGACTCCCACATGTATGTGCCTTCACCCAGAGGTCCAGCAACGTCACTGAACCAGTGTGAGGTTTTGCCCACCGGCATTGTGTGACCCTGTGGAGGATTCTGAATCGGTATGGCATGTAATGCCCTTAATGCTGCTGGTCGTTCCTTTAATTCCTCCTCGACTGGAAGGCTTTCAATGTCCACAACTTGGGGGCTGGTACCTGCCTGGGAGCTAGTTCCTACCGTGTCTGCCATGTTACTTCTTGCTGCCTGTCTCTGTGAGAATATACAAACATGTGTTAACATTGTACAGGACAAGAGAGAACCGTTGTTGTTCCCATTACAACATTAACATGAGGGTCGGGAGCGAATAATGGGTTAGTAAGTGCTCGGTGCGAGTGTGTGTGTGGTTAGGAGTTCGGAAGACCTAAGAGCTAAGTGGAATGATGTAGTGTGATAGAGAGGTGGTTAGTAGGTTGTCATGGATTTACAAATGGGGTCCGGGGGTTTGTTACAAGTCTTAGGCTGCCAAATGCAGTGGATGGGTTTTGCTCTTGGTTTCGTAGAGACTCTTGAGAGCTTTATAGGTGTGTCGGCTTGAAAATGAGGCCTTTTAGGGACCCATTTACAAGTGATTATGTTCGTGCCCATGGGCCTTGGTGTGTTCCTGAGTGTTGAAAACGAGTGGATGCCAGCGGTGCGAGTGAATGGATCACGCTGTATAGGGTGTGGCCCTGGTGTAGCTATTTGAGCCCGCAAACAAGCCTTAGGCACCCAAATTTGTCTTGATTGTGGGCTAGCCTTCATCGACTTCCTGGGCACCCAAATAGACTTCACGTTAGCAGAAGAACTTCTGAAAGACTTCTTATTGGTGTCGTGTTGTTGGTCACCCATAAGAGGCTTTGCCCGTGTGGTTGGCTTGAGTGCAACCGGGTGTTCGCCTTTCCGCACCCACACTTGGTTTACTAGCTGAGACATTTTGCTGCGCAGGTACTTTTGATCTCCGACATAGGTAGTACTCTGCTTCTTCTGCCTTTGATCCACCTTTGGTTGCTGCCTCCCTCTGGCCTTTGGAAAAGAAGGGAGTTCCGTTGTGGTTCTAACTCCTTTTTTGAGATCTTCATTCTTCTGCATCACATAGCCTTGGACAAGAACAGCATGGTCAACTTCATGTGCACCCCTGGAGGGACCAGGAGTCTGTGCCTTTCCTAGTTCCTTGAGTGCTCCAATATTTAACTCCATTGTAATTCTAGTCTGATTCACCCATACCTGAAGAAGTCCACTTCTTAGGTTTAAGTTGACTGCTTGGTCATAAATCCAGTCTTGACCCAGGACAAGGGGTTCCGTGAGGTCCTCATCTTGACATACTAGTACTTTAACTGTCATTGCCTCATCATGAATATAGAGGGGAAGTTCCACCTCGCCCATTGATATGTGTGCTTGTACATACTTCCTACCATGATGTGGTACTTTTGGGCTTTCACAACCTCTCTATTCTGTGTGTTTACTACTGGATGGTTAGGCCCGTATGTCAATACTGGTACCAATGGCTTAGCCCACTGCGGCACCACTTCCAAATTAAACAAGTAAGCATCAAGAAGATCATCTGTTACTCCTTGTGGGGCTTCTCCAGATGTGAGCCTAGAGAGATGATCTGCTCTCAAATGAGTCCTCCCTTTTCTCACCACTACCTCAAAATCATATTCCATTAGTAAGAGAAACCATCTTACTAATCTTCCTGTATTGCATGGCTTATTTACGAGATATAACAATGCTTGATGGTCAGTAAAAAATTTAAACTTGTTTGCAAGCAAATAGTGTCTAAATTTCTTAACTGCATATATCATTCCTAAGCCTTCTCTCTCCGTAGTGGTGTAATTTCGTTCAGCTGCATTCAACTGTCTACTAGCATAGGCAATTGGAAGATCCATATTACCTTCACCGGTAGGTTGTGCAAGCACACATCCAATAGCATAATTGGATGCATCCACGTGAACATGGAATGGCTTGTTCCAATCTGGTGTGGTCAAGATTGGTGCTGAACATAATCTGCGTTTAAGCTCCTGGAAGGAATTCTCACATTCATCCGTCCACTCAAAGTTAGTCAAAAGTCCGTACATGGGTTTTGCAATGACAACATACATGTGAATGAACCTGCGGTAGTAACCACAATGTCCCATGAAAGCTTGTACTTCCTTGACATTCCTTGGCCTAGGTAGCTCTGCTATGGCTCTCACTTTCTCTTCGTCCGTAGATATGCCATTCTTTGACACTATGTGTCCTAGAATCTTGCCTTGCCTGACCATAAAAACACACTTTTCTGGGTTCAAGCAGACTTGATATTCTCTACATTTGTCAAAGATTTGTCTGAGTTCAGGAATATGGGTTTGCCTAATGTTGGAATGGGCACAAAGATCATCAACATAGACTTCTAAGTTCTTCCTCAGGAACTCCTTAAACACATGGCACATTAGTCTCTGGAAGGTAGCTGGTGCATTGGTAAGCCCAAATGGCATTACACGAAAGGCAAATATACCCCACTCTGTGGCAAAAGCTGTCTTATGTTGATCTTCTGGAGCTATGGCTACTTGATTGTAGCCCGAAAATCCATCGAGGAAGCTGTACACTTCCTTGCCTGCTACTCTTTCTAGAAGATGTTCTGTGATGGGAAGCGGATAGTTATCTCGAATTGTGGCTGCATTAACCTTCTTCAAGTTAATGCATACACGCAGCTTGCCATTCTTCTTGGGCACCACTACGATAGGGGATACCCACTCAGTGTGCTCAATTTCATAGATAAATCCAGCTTCGACCAGTCTATCTATCTCCTCTTTGATCTTAGCAGCGTAATTATCGTTATAAGTATAAGGCTTTTGCTTAGAGGGTTTGGCATCTGAAGTCATGGGGATGGTGTGTGAGCATATGTCCGGGTCAACACCTTTCAAATCCTTGTAACTCCAAGCGAATACATCTCTGTATTCTCTTAGCAAGGCTATTAACGCATGCTCCTCTTCCTCTGTTAGGTCATGGCCTATGTACGTGCATCTCTCCTCTCCTTCTTCTAGGGCCACTACTATTTTCTTGGTGGTTTCTTTGTTATCATAGGCCTCTCCTGATTGCGCCTCTCGTTTAGGCATTCTTATCATGACTCTCCTGTCGTCTATCTCGTACTTCTTAAAATTTTATGGGACCTCAAACAAGGATTCTTCCTCTTTTGGTGAGACTTCTTTCTTCTTTCGTTTCTTTCCTTCTTCCTTCGGTGTCACATGTGTGGCTAATCTTACATCGTTTGTAAGCTCTCCATGCCTCTGGGGTTGAAATTCTACTTCATGGAAGTATTCTTCATCTGATGCAAAAGGTGGGTCCATAATGATTGACTCTAGATCGGAGTCACTTGCATCCTCAAATGCATCAGGGCTAGGTTCGCATTCTTCTAGAACTGCCTCTCCCATGATTGGCTCTATGGAGAAGACTGAAATGTCATAGCCATCCTCATCACAGTGAGGTGTCCATTGTTCCTCATTGATGGCTACATCCATGGTTGCTAAAATTTCTACCCAGCCGTGAGGTTCAAACTCTTCGTCTGGAAAGACTACAGGTGCATAGGCTAGGTCTTGGATTGATCTATGTGTTTCTTTTGCACCTATCTCTCTGGCTTCTTCTCTCTTCTCTTCTTCTACTGCTACTTTGCACATCCATAAGTGGGTGTCTTCATGCATCCATGAGGATCCTGATCCTATGGAATGCACCGATTCTGTATCATCTTTGGCTCTATGGATGGGATTCCATTGGATAGGAGGGACATCTCTATGAGAGTAATCTTTGAGATTTACTTTGGTTGTAACACCTAAGTGTTGCAAATACAAGGAGTTGGTTCCCCAGTCCTGTACCACTTGCAATTGTCGCATAAATGGTCTTCCCAAAATCATCTCATAGGCCTGATTTTTGCTAAAGTCACATATGGCAAATGTGTGCTCAAACTCGACACCACAGGTGGTGAGAGTTATTCCTTCTAACAATCCTAGGGGTCTCTCTATGTGACCATCGGCCATCTGCAATTTCATCCTCGTGGGCCTGAGTGCTGGCTTGCCCCAACGCTTCCATAGGGAAGTGGTGGCAATTGCAACTCCTGCACCTGAGTCCAAAATTGCCTTGGTGGTGTACTCCTGGTAGGTAATGGGAAGATAGGTGTTCCCTTCTTCACCTTCACACATATCTCCTATCTTATCCAAGGGTATCTCTGGCACCGTCCTCTGGGATCCTACCTAGGAAGGAGGTTTCACTATCGCTGGTACTTGTTTGGCGACATGTTTCCATAATTCACGTCTAACCTTGAGTAGCTCTTCTAACTTGAGATTGCACTGCACTTTAGTGTTTTTCACTACCTCTGTGTTCCTAGGTAAGACTGAGTCCTCATTTCGTACCATGATCGTGGGTGCTCTCATACAAGTAGACTTAGTTTCCCATGGGCCTGTGAAGTGGGGTAATTCTTGTAGAGAGTTAGACTCAAAGTCTAATCTTTCCTGAGATTGGGTGCTCTCCTGCTCCTCATAAATGGATGGGATATCTTGTGGGAATTGGTCATGTGCATCATCCACAAGTTCAATAGGAGGAGGGACTTCACTCTCTTTGGCCCATTTGTCTTCTTGAATCTCGCGTAGGAATTCTGGTGTGAACCGATTCATAGAAGATGAGGTGTCTAGCTCCGTAGAGTTAAGCACATAGGCTTCAGGCGCATAGGCGTTCTGGGCAGGAAGACTTGCTCTTTCACTTGCCTTGTCCTTGTGTTGAGAGGCGGGTTCCTTTTCTGATTGTGCACCAGTCCATCAAAGTGCAACTGTGTCTTCACTGAACTAGAGATGTTAAATAGGCGACTGGCCTCAAACATGGTCTGAGCCAATTCCACCATCTTAGCACAAATTTTGGTTCATTCTAACTCTAGTTCTGCTCTTGGGTAACATTTTTCATGATCAGTTACATTTGGCCCTTCTTGGATTCTGGCCTGATATGCTTTAAGCATCATATTAAGGTCTTCGGGAGTGGGATCTGCTAGGACTGATCCTACTCTAGGGGGTGGTGGGTTTAGGTGAGGCGGGTTGGAAGGTGGCTGGTCGGATGGCGATGGGAATGGTGGTGGTGGGGTAGTGTGAGAGGGAGTTTGAGATGTCAGTTCAGTTATCCTGGCTTTGGTTTCTCTTATGCTTTCCTCAAGTTCACTCATCTTTTTAGCCCATTGTCTTTTCATTCTTTCCCTACTATCTTTCCACGCTCTAGTCCTCTTCTTTGTCGTACTCTCTGTTTCACTAACTTCTGGGCTTTTTTCCTGACCCACACCCTGGTTTTGCTGCAGTGCTTGGGCTCTAGTGATTACTTGTACTGGTGCAGTGGAAGTCACGCTCCCCGTGGAGTCTACCACTAACCCAACAACGTTGATAGGAGTGATTTTTGGCATATTATTGGGGTTCTTTGGGCAATCTCGTAAGAGATGCTCTTTTCCACAATCTTGGCAAAAGCCTTGGATTGTCACTGACTGGGGTTGTGTAGGTGGAGGTAAGGGACAATCACGAATGAGGTGATCTCCTTGGCATCTGTAGCACGGTCCTCTAGGAAATGGGGTTCTTACTTGCCTCAGTTGAGGTCGAGAGTTAGGGTTTGTGTACATTACATTTGCGTACTCTGGTTCCCAAATAGGTTCATTTGGCTCTTCACTATAGTAGGACTCACCATGTTCTGGAGACTGCATGTAGTAAGCGTGGGGACTATCAACATGTGTAGAATCAAAGCTATGGTCACTCGGGTCACTTTCAGAAAGCAAAGATGTTACAGGGACTATAGCTCTATTCAGGTTTTCTTCTGCTGCTGCATATTTTACTGGGATCGCATTAGCTGGGGCAGGGGGTTGCTGTGCTAGCACTGGTTGGGGTCTCAGTTGGTTTTGATAGGGCTGGTAGGTTTGTTGAGGTCTCACATACTGTAGAGGTGGGTACTGGCTCTGGTATCTGCCTTGTTGAGGGTATGGCTGTGGGTACGTCTGCCTAACGGTTTGCTTATTGTAGGGGCAATCTTGCGCGGTGTGATTGGTGTACCTTCGTTCTATGGTGCAGTACTGGCTACTAGGATTAACTTGGGGTTGAGCCATAATGGGACATACATTCGCCATGTGGTCACCGCCACAAGTATAACACCTTTTCACAGGGACAAATCTAGGAATTTGTTTACTAGAGACGCCTAATTTTTGAGCTACTTTTTCCGCAAGTTCCTCGATTGATGTGGATTGCGTGGAAGAGATGTTAGAGGCACTATCCAAATCTCTGTATATCTTGGAAAGCTCTAACTCCTCCCCTAGGTTATCCTCGATGTCAATGCACATGCGTACACACTCTTCTATGGTCCTAGGGTCCTTCAAGTACACATATGATCTTAATTTGGTACTTAGCAATCCATCCAGGAATAAAGCCACTTGCTTAGCTGGTGTGGGTAGCTCTGAAACAGGGCATCTTTCTAAGTATTGCCTAAATCTTCTTCCTGCAAGTCTCACGGTTTCTTGAGGGTTTTGCTTGAAGCTGTGAATCAGCGAGGAGGTATTATGCCTTATGCCACTCTTAGAGAATTCAATAATGAAAGCCTCTAGGAGTTGGTCTATGCTCCTGAACTGCCTCTCATTTAGTGGCTAAAACCATGTCAGGGCAGTGTTCCTAAGGGTTAGACCAAAGGCATTGTACTGCGTGAATAGATCCTCCACTTGTTGAGCTCTCAAGACTTGCCTAAACTCAGCCACGTGATCGTATGGATCTCCAGTGCCATTGAAGTAGTTCTTCATGGACTTAACTAGCTGAGTCGGTCTCAAAGTCCTTGTGTGCTCTCTCGGTCGTGGTAGAGGGAATTCATCCGCATTTCTTTGATTCCTGTGAGCTCTAAGTATCTCAGGTTCTACTCTATTTGTTTCCGTCCTCGTTCTTTCTCTGCCCACTAGGTTAGTGTTAGCTCAATAAATGGTCGGTTTTGGTGCACTAATATGTTTGTATTTGGCAGAGGAAGATGTTTGATTACAGGTACTTGAAGAGTGATCAAATGTTTGAAGGGAAGTATTTGCAACTACATGACGCCATCATGATCAGAATGGATCGGGAACTTGGTACTGCTGTTGGAAATGCATTGATAGACATGTATGTCAAGTGTGGCTTGATCAGAAAAGCACATGAAGTCTTCAATAGGCTGCTGAATCAGGATGTGGTGTCATGGGATGCCCGGTTTGCAGGATATGTAGAACATGATCATGCTGATAAAGCTCTTGCTTGCTATGAGCAGATGAAAAATTGCTCCTAATGAAGTCACATATGTTTGTGTTTTGAAAGCCTATGCTGTTCAAGGAGCTGTTCACATGGGTATAGAGTTGCATGCAGGTATTGAAAGACAAGGATTTGCAACAAGGACCTTATTTTTGGGAAGTGCCTTGATCAGTATGTATGCAAATTTATTTTTGGTATCAAAAGCTCAAGATGTTTTTGATAAGCTGTCAAGTCAAGACTTGGTCACATGGGACTCTCTCATTTTGGGTTAGGCTGAGAAAGGATATCCATGTTTATTAGACCCGCATCGGGAAGCTTTTTTGCACCGAAGTACAGATAAGAGGGGTGTGGCGCTCCTTGTAGTTCAGAAATCAGATTGATTATAAAAAAGAGACAACGTTGTGGAATTTTGGTATGGAGGAGTGTCGGCAAAGAAGGCAGAGAAGTGGTGTCACAAGAGGAGAAGATTGAAATTTGTACTTGTGTGGGGGGTCGTGGATTTTGGGGGGGGGGGCTCTCTCTATCCATCTCGGGTTTTGAGCATTCACGGCTGCTCTGAAGGGAGGACGACGCCGATTGTTGAGAGAGGCACACAGCGAGGATGGAATAGGAAGATAAAGGTATCGAGGTCGCCAACATCCCCCATATATATCCTGAAGCGATAACAAGGAGGCGACTGGTTGGGAACAAAATGGCGATGGCATCTGCAGCCAATGGAGCCTTATCTACTACCCCGTCATCGTCTGATCGTGCATCACATGGACTCAACTGTGCTACTGGACTGGTTCATACCGCAGATTGAAGTACACTTCATGCCGTGGCTGTCTCCCTTCCTGTCTTAACATTCGAGGGGATCATCGTCAGAGGCGTTTCTACAGAAGAAGACCCAAATGCGTGCATAGGGGGAGGTGTTCGTGACATTTTCGGTGAGGACTATGCAACAGAGAATCAGCTGGTCACTCCTTGAAGCCGTGCCTTCATGACATGATGTGCATGTTGTGGTTGTCTTACATGCTAGTTTTGCCTATCCTTTTTTTTCTCGTGTTTTGATAGTCTTACTGAAGCGTTGTTCAAGAAAATTGTGAATAGTGGATCTGAAAGATATGTAGGCACATAGAAAATTCTTATCACAATGGATGTGAAAGCTGGTAATCTGAAATCTGTGGAAGCAACCCTGGTGAGTTTGACGCAGTCTCAACTATCACCAAACATTGTGTTGTAGAGGACTCTTTTCCTTTTTCGTGTTTATTCTACTAATTTTATGGCGACTGTAATGGAAAGCCATGTTACCGAAAGGGAAGGAGCTAGATTTTTCCTATAGCATTTCATGTACAGTAGTGGGACATGGTCAGAATGTCAGAAAGCATCTTGAACAATTTTGTAGGCTCAAATTGTCTGGCAGGCTTGCCAACGAGAATTCAGCCCCTTTGAGTGATTTCTACGCATAAGCCCGCCAGCGACAATTCAATCCCTTTGATTGATTCCTACGTACAAGCTTCATTGTGGAAAAAGCTTTTCATTTTTCTGCTGATTACGATGTTATGAATAAAGAATATGGCCTAGAATAGAAATGTCGGAATGCATTTGATTTTTTTTTATGAGTGAAGCATGAAGGAATTGGAGCAGATGAAGTTATGTTCAACACAATAATTCATATAGCTTCAGCATTCTTCAGTGTAAGAAGAGCAGGTGCTCCGCTTTCTGAAATGCAGGGGATGGGCGTCAAGCCAAGTTGTTCTAGTTATGCTGCTGTCCTTTTCTTTGTGTTCTAAGTTGTGACAGATGAAAAAAGCTGAGAATAAGGTTCATGAAATGAGAAAACTCCATTCGCATGTAGATTAAGGTGCATATGCTGCTATGATAGATGCTTATGCTGAGGCAGGTATGTAGAAAGAACGGAGGCTACTTTGACTGAGATGGAAACAGCAAGTCATACTTCAAACATTTCCGATAATTCGCCTGTGATGAAGCTTTATGGGGCGCTTGAATGCTGGAGAAAGTTGAAGAATTATTCAAGAAGATTGAATGCATCGATGGGGATAAAGAATCTCAGAGCTAGATGATTTAAGAAAGGGGGGCTCGTATGGATGCAGAGCCTAAACGCTGGAGGTTATTTGGTTGTTGATGTTATATATGACCTGGGAACTGCATTGGAGATTGTTTCATCTCTTTGTCCACATTTATTCTTGGAGGTTGCAGGTGTGGCAAATCTTGCAAAAGGTATTACAAAATGTAGTTTGTGTTTGTTAATGCACGGACTAAATTTTCAGATTCTATTAGTATGCACCGTCATCATTGTGGCATAAAGATCAGGTGGGGCTCACGTATAGATGATCGCTGCTTGTTTTTATGTATGAGCTTTACTGGACTCAAAAGTTGTTTGAATTTGGCCTCTTAACTCGATTGTTTTATTTCACAAAAAATAGTTTTTTTGCTCCACAGGTTTCTATTTTTTAGTCAACACTTAGCCTATGAGAGGTCTATGTCACAGCTGTTGGGTTTGTTTGTTTGACATGCCAACTAGACTTTGAACTTAGCACTGTATGCTCAGGGACCTTATATGGCATTAGTGAGAATTATGTCAGTAACTCTTACTAATTTTGCATTTGGGCGCATTTCTTTGTATGGTAGGCCAACCAGTCTTCGTGGTATATGTACGTGGTTGTATTTTGTAGAGAGAAGAATCCAATCTTCCCTGTAGGTTGGGCCTAACTTATGCATTCTACGTACTCGAGTGAAGTGAATCCATTCTCTATTCTAAACAATCTCCAAGTGTTTCGGGTCCTCTGTTGTGAAAATAACCACCTGTGGAGCACAATTATAGCGCTACCATCTTGAATTGGAAGCGGACTAGAACAGAGACTCACATAACAGTGAGTTGCCTCAAGGACCTACATTTCATTTCACTAGAAATGAGAAGTCAATCGTTTCCATGATTCAATCAGCATATTAGCAGTATTGTAGTGTGCTTTGAGCAGGGCATGCGGGAAGATTTTTTATCGATCATCAATCTACCTTTTCCTTCCCTAGGAAATGAATTGTTCCATCCAAGATCAGGTGATTCATTATAATTGTCCACGGAAAGTTCTTATCGAGCACTTTATACATGAAAGTACATCGTTGTGCTAATGATTGGTTTAACAAATCATAAATCCCTAGGGCTCACTTGTCTTGCCACATTATTACTGGGGTGTTAGGAACCAATCATTTTGGTGCGTTTGCCGGGAACCATATGAGCTAGTGCATAGCCATAAGAATAATCCATTGCGAGATAATTATGGGCTCCAGGTGATCCAAGTAACCCGATTCCGAGGGATTTAAACCAAATAAAGTCTCGTATAATCACTTTTTCATGCGGCATTAGAAGCAATACATTTTGGTGTGTTTGCCGGGAACATATGAGATAGTGCATAGACAAAGGAAGGACTCCTCGAGAGATAATTGTGGGCTCTAGGTAATCCAAGTAGACCGATCGCGAGGGGTTTTGAACATCATAAAGTCTCGTATAATCACTTTTTCCCTTGGGCTCAAGACCTATTCATTTTGGTGCGTTTTCCGGGAATTGGCTTAGCACATCTTATAGAGAGTGCTACGAGTTCGCTTGGTGCCCCAATCGTGTGGCACAGCCAATTCGATCCCAAATTTGCTCTGATCTTCATTAAAGAAATGGCCCAACAAAGGCAAGCCTGTGGTTTTGAGGAGAATGCCAACATGAGGCAAATGAATTCTGGATGAAATAGGAGATGCATATATTCTCATCCGACCATGAGACATCATGTGAACCGAGGGTGGCGATTTGGCCCGATATCAAATTATGTGAGATGCTGGTGTTGCGAGCAGATTGGGCATATAGCCAAATATTGCCCTCGTGTATGCACCCCGTTGGATTTTGTCCCCACATGTGCAGACTGCGGGAAAAAGAGACTATGCGAGCACGTGTGTGGCTCAAAAGAGGTGATTGACCTAAAGGTCGCAACGAATGAACCAGATAGGTGCTTATCCTCCTTGTATGTGGAAGTTGACAAGGGTGGAGTTACTTCGTCAACGGAGACTGCGAGAGCAAGTGAAAGCGAGGACACTGGATCTCATGATCGAGACTTGGTAGAACTTGTAAAGAGCTTGGAATGTCAAGTCAATTGGTTGCATGTGGAGCGAGATAATGAGAAGATCAAAATAGAGAAATTAGAGGAAAATCAAGTGAAAATGGCCGAGGTCCTAGGAACTTGGGAAAAGCAAGTACGAATGTTGAAAAATGAAAACAAGGAGTGGAAAAGAGTAAACAAAAGCTGGAGGCAAGATCTGGTGAAGCCCGAGAGTGAAAACGTGGTCTGGGACTTGAGATCCGGGTTGATGGTAGCCGACTGCTTTGGAGTTGCGATCGAAGAAGACCTCTCAAGAGACGAGGATGACCTAATGAGGAGAGTCGAAAGAATGGAGCATGAAATTGAGAAGGTACAAAGCATAATCTGTCGATACAGTGATCAAGCGGGTAAGGCATGTGAGGAGTTCCACCTAGAGCTAGAAAGAATGAAAAATGCCCAAGCAGAGAGCGATGAGAGAGTTGGACGGGTAGAAAAAGAGAATGCAAAGCTGAGTAGCAAGGTCGGTAGGTGGATGAATCGCAAAGATGACGAGACGCGAGGACAGGTGGAGGATCCGAGAGCGAGGAAAACGGAGGAAGAGCTGAAAGCGGTGTTGGATAGGTTGGATGCGTTTGGAGCAGAGTTAGAAAGGACGAAGAATGAATTGTCGAAGGAGGTAGATGACCTGGATGAAGAAAATATGAGTAGGATTTGGGAGGAAAGATCGATTAGAGAGGAAGTTGAGAAGTTGACCGTTCGAGTTGAGAAGAGGGAGGATATTCCCCTCGGATCTGCAAAAAGGGAGAGAGAGGATAAAGAGATGGAGCAAATATGGAATCGGTTCCGAGGCATCGATTGTGACCTGTTCCAATATCAGAGTGATATTGAGCACAACAAACAAGGATTAAGGGACTTAGCAGCGAGGCTTGAGGCACTAAGAGGCCTAATGGCTAATGGTAATGTTCAAGGTCATCTATCAGGTCAGGTGGAATCTCTGCGAGGCAGAGGTTGGAGATGAAAAAATAGACGAGGCGATGGATGTGGGTGAGGACGGCTTGAGTTTGATTAGGGTTTGCTTTGCGGATTTCGAGTCAAAGATGTGAGGACGGGTGAACCAAGTGTGCTGTACACTTAGGACTGAAGTGACATTTTTTGAGGTTTCAGGTCGACAAGGTGGTTAGTATGTGCCGGTTTTGCGAGGACGGGTTGACCATGGCATTAGTGGCTGGATTTTGGCTTGAGTGGCAGCAGAGAGGAGATATGTCTCATTGGGATGTCCACGAGGGGATATATGTGTGTGTGTCGTGATTGGGATGGTTGGGAAAAAGTCCTTTCTTTTGTCTCCTAATTCTCGAGATGCGGGAATGAAAAGAAAATGAAAAAATATATGTTTGTGTATGTGTGAGTGTGGCTATGCGCTTATGTGTGCCGATAGGTGGGTGGACCCACTTTGGCCGGGCGGTCAAAGCCACGAACCGACGTCGGTTTCGCATAGGGCTAGCTGTCTGTGTGTCGCGCGCTGCGTTGGGTTGGTAGATGGGTGGAACAAACTTGATCGGGTGGTCGAGTCCACGAGTCGCATCCAGCTTCAGCGTAGGCCGGCAAGTGTGAGTAAATATGAAAAAATTGATGAAAAAAGAGAGAAAAAAAATGTGGAAAAAATGAATGAGAAGAATTCCTCGCTCGAGGGGGGACATAAGAGAGGTGAGAGAGCATGATGCTCGGATGGGAATATATGTCTTTGTGTTGTGGGGATTTGGGTTATGTGTGGGCTCCCGATGAAACATGTCAAATTGAAGCTTAAGCTCGGCTAGGGTTTTGGTTGCGATGTGTCTATGGAAAGCTTGGACTTGAGGAATCCAATCGTGCTAGTTGCATTGTTTGTCTGCAAACCTTCCGGAAGTGTTCAGTTTGGCTCTTAGGTGGTATGACAACTTGAGAAGTCCTGAATCGCGTTGATGATGAGTGGTCCTGTTGAGGTGAGCTCGTGTTAGGCTTGAGTGGTCTTTGCGGTGTGTCCATCAATTTAGGAGAGGTGGTGGCGACCAAGCATAGGATCTGATTGATGAACAAAAGAGCACAGAGTAGATGAAAAGGTAAGTGGGAATAGAAAACCCTAGGTGGGAGAAAATGGGAAATTGGCAAGAGAACTCGGTTAGAAATGAGACAAAGGAATCAGCAAAACGATCGTGAAACCGGGAAAAGTATCAAAAACAGAACTCGGAAATGGTTTTTGATGGTGTGTGTAGAAAGTGTGTTGATATGTGGAGTAGAGATTCATGACGTGTTGAACGAATAGTTGAGAAGAGTGACGAGAGGGAATGTGGACATGTCTTCTGCTTGTATGCATATGGGTTGTGATGAGCTTGCATGTATGACTACGATGTGTGATGTGATTTCCTGATGTGTGTTTGCTCTTTCCATTTTGGGTGTAAATGTTATTGTGATTTGATGAAGAAAAGTTCTAATGTTTTAATGAAGTTTGGAGACAGGTGGACATGTCAATGAAGATACATCAAGATGGACATAGATGGTAAGTGAAATGATTGGATTTGTTAGAGTATGATCAATGTCTACCCCTCATGATTGTATGCACATTTTGTAAGGCCCCCTTTATGAGGAGAAGCCAAGCGTGCATTACCCAATTGATGGGAATCCCAACTTGAATGTTGGATGAAGGTCATATTGGACCATGTAAGATATTATAAGGAAAGGGAGTTACCAGGGTCCCCAATTGTGGGGTCCGGGGCAGCGGTGAGCAGCCCCGGCTGGGGGGTCCATGGAATATTCCCTGTCGGAGTCAGAAATCATTTATATTTGTTAGGTCGGTTCAACCAGTCTAAGCCGTGTATGGCAATTACGCGGGCGGTGGCCGCCCACACTCTACCGCCCATGTATAGCCGTCCATGGCAGGCCACCCATGATCCTATATATACATGACTTCTGCACTACCTAAGACATTGAGTTGAGCCAGCATACCTCTACCTTGTATCTCCCTATCTAGAGTTGTCTAGATCACCATTTAAGCTCTACCTTGAGAGCGCACGGGTGGACAACGCCATCATCTTTGTACTTGCTGCTAGTAGAAAATTGTTGAGATTCTCCTATATCTGTTATCTTCTCTGCTATTGCTCCTGTGTTATATTGCGTAACTATTGTCTTACAGGATTGTGGTACTAACAAATGATTGTATGAGTATGATTTCAGGTGCTACATTGAGGAAGAAGAGTATGGTCATGCAAGGTAAAGATTTGTATTTGATTGAGTGATCAGCACATGTTGGATGATTTGAGCGCAGGAACAATTTGGCTCGTCGGGGACGACTTCGCAATTAAGAAGAGGGGAGTATGTTAGCTCAATAAATAGTCCGTTTTGGTGCACTAATATGTTTGTATTTGGCAGAAGAAGATGTTTGATTACAGGTACTTGAAGAGTGATCAAATGTTTGAAGGGAAGTATTTGCAACTACATGACGCCATCATGATCAGAATGGATCGGGAACTTGGTACTGCTCTTGGAAATGCATTGATAGACATGTATGTCAAGTGTGGCTTGATCAGAAAAGCACACGAAGTCTTCAATAGGCTGCTGAATCAGGATGTGGTGTCATGGGATGCCCGGTTTGCAGGATATGTAGAACATGATCATGCTGATAAAGCTCTTGCTTGCTATGAGCAGATGAAAAATTGCTCCTAATGAAGTCACATATGTTTGTGTTTTGAAAGCCTATGCTGTTCAAGGAGCTGTTCACATGGGTATAGAGTTGCATTCAGGTATTGAAAGACAAGGATTTGCAACAAGGACCTTATTTTTGGGAAGTGCCTTGATCAGTATGTATGCAAATTTACTTTTGGTATCAAAAGCTCAAGATGTTTTTGATAAGCTGTCAAGTCAAGACTTGGTCACATGGGACTCTCTCATTTTCGGTTAGGCTGAGAAAGGATATCCATGTTTATTAGACCCGCATCGGGAAGCTTTTTTGCACCAAAGTACAGATAAGAGGGGTGTGGCGCTCCTTGTAGTTCAGAAATCAGATTGATTATAAAAAAGAGACAACGTTGTGGAATTTTGGTATGGAGGAGCGTCGACAAAGAAGGCAGAGAAGTGGTGTCACAAGAGGAGAAGATTGAAATTTGTACTTGTGTGGGGGGTCGTGGATTTTGGGGGGGGGGCTCTCTCTATCCATCTCGGGTTTTGAGCATTCACGGCTGCCCTGAAGGGACGACGATGCCGATTGCTGAGAGAGGCACACAGCGAGGATGGAATAGGAAGATAAAGGTATCGAGGTCGCCAACATCCCCCATATATATCCTGAAGTGATAACAGGGAGGCGACTGGTTGGGAACAAAATGGCGATGGCATCTGCAGCCAATGGAGCCTTATCTACTACTCCGTCATCGTCTGATCGTGCATCACATGGACTCAACTATGCTACTGGACTGGTTCATACCGCAGATTGAAGTACACTTCATGCCGTGGCTGTCTCCCTTCCTGTCTTAACATTCGAGGGGATCATCGTCAGAGGCGTTTCTACAGAAGAAGACCCAAATGTGTGCATAGGGGGAGGTGTTCGTGACATTTTCGGTGAGGACTATGCAACAGAGAATCAGCTGGTCACTCCTTGAAGCCGTGCCTTCATGACATGATGTGCATGTTGTGGTTGTCTTACATGCTAGTTTTGCCTATCCTTTTTTTTCTCGTGTTTTGATAGTCTTACTGAAGCGTTGTTCAAGAAAATTGTGAATAGTGGATCTGAAAGATATGTAGGCACATAGAAAATTCTTATCACAATGGATGTGAAAGCTGGTAATCTGAAATCTGTGGAAGCAACCCTGGTGAGTTTGACGCAGTCTCAACTATCACCAAACATTGTGTTGTAGAGGACTCTTTTCCTTTTTCGTGTTTATTCTACTAATTTTATGGCGACTGTAATGGAAAGCCATGTTACCGAAAGGGAAGGAGCTAGATTTTTCCTGTAGCATTTCATGTACAGTAGTGGGACATGGTCAGAATGTCAGAAAGCATCTTGAACAATTTTGTAGGCTCAAATTGTCTGGCAGGCTTGCCAACGAGAATTCAGCCCCTTTGAGTGATTTCTACGCATAAGCCCGCCAGCGACAATTCAATCCCTTTGATTGATTCCTACGTACAAGCTTCATTGTGGAAAAAGCTTTTCATTTTTCTGCTGATTACGATGTTATGAATAAAGAATATGGCCTAGGATAGAAATGTCGGAATGCATTTGATTTTCTTTTATGAGTGAAGCATGAAGGAATTGGAGCAGATGAAGTTATGTTCAACACAATAATTCATATAGCTTCAGCATTCTTCAGTGTAAGAAGAGCAGGTGCTCCGCTTTCTAAAATGCAGGGGATGGGCGTCAAGCCAAGTTGTTCTAGTTATGCTGCTGTCCTTTTCTTTGTGTTCTAAGTTGTGACAGATGAAAAAAGCTGAGAATAAGGTTCATGAAATGAGAAAACTCCATTCGCATGTAGATTAAGGTGCATATGCTGCTATGGTAGATGCTTATGCTGAGGCAGGTATGTAGAAGGAACGGAAGCTACTTTGACTGAGATGGAAACAGCAAGTCATACTTCAAACATTTCCGATAATTCGCCTGTGATGAAGCTTTATGGGGCGCTTGAATGCTGGAGAAAGTTGAAGAATTATTCAAGAAGATTGAATGCATCGATGGGGATAAAGAATCTCAGAGCTAGATGATTTAAGAAAGGGGGGCTCGTATGGATGCAGAGCCTAAACGCTGGAGGTTATTTGGTTGCTGATGTTATATATGACCTGGGAACTGCATTGGAGATTGTTTCATCTCTTTGTCCACATTTATTCTTGGAGGTTGCAGGTGTGGCAAATCTTGCCAAAGGTATTACAAAATGTAGTTTGTGTTTGTTAATGCACGGACTAAATTTTCAGATTCTATTAGTATGCACCGTCATCATTGTGGCATAAAGATCAGGTGGGGCTCACGTATAGATGATCGCTGCTTGTTTTTATGTATGAGCTTTACTGGACTCAAAAGTTGTTTGAATTTGGCCTCTTAACTCGATTGTTTTATTTCACAAAAAATAGCTTTTTTGCTCCACAGGTTTCTATTTTTTAGTCAACACTTAGCCTATGAGAGGTCTATGTCACAGCTGTTGGGTTTGTTTGTTTGACATGCCAACTAGACTTTGAACTTAGCACTGTATGCTCAGGGACCTTATATGGCATTAGTGAGAATTATGTCAGTAACTCTTACTAATTTTGCATTTGGGCGCATTTCTTTGTATGGTAGGCCAACCAGTCTTCGTGGTATATGTACGTGGTTGTATTTTGTAGAGAGAAGAATCCAATCTTCCCTGTAGGTTGGGCCTAACTTATGCATTCTACGTACTCGAGTGAAGTGAATCCATTCTCTATTCTAAACAATCTCCAAGTGTTTCGGGTCCTCTGTTGTGAAAATAACAACCTGTGGAGCACAATTATAGCGCTACCATCTTGAATTGGAAGCGGACTAGAACAGAGACTCACATAACAGTGAGTTGCCTCAAGGACCTACATTTCATTTCACTAGAAATGAGAAGTCAATCGTTTCCATGATTCAATCAGCATATTAGCAGTATTGTAGTGTGCTTTGAGTAGGGCATGCGGGAAGATTTTTTATCGATCATCAATCTACCTTTTCCTTCCCTAGGAAATGAATTGTTCCATCCAAGATCAGGTGATTCATTATAATTGTCCACGGAAAGTTCTTATCGAGCACTTTATACATGAAAGTACATCGTTGTGCTAATGATTGGTTTAACAAATCATAAATCCCTAGGGCTCACTTGTCTTGCCACATTATTACTGGGGTGTTAGGAACCAATCATTTTGGTGCGTTTGCCGGGAACCATATGAGCTAGTGCATAGCCATAAGAATAATCCATTGCGAGATAATTATGGGCTCCAGGTGATCCAAGTAACCCGATTCCGAGGGATTTAAACCAAATAAAGTCTCGTATAATCACTTTTTCATGCGGCATTAGAAGCAATACATTTTGGTGCGTTTGCCGGGAACATATGAGATAGTGCATAGACAAAGGAAGGACTCCTCGAGAGATAATTGTGGGCTCTAGGTAATCCAAGTAGACCGATCGCGAGGGGTTTTGAACATCATAAAGTCTCGTATAATCACTTTTTCCCTTGGGCTCAAGACCTATTCAGTTAGCAAAGCTGACTTCTGGTCTATCTCTACTTCTGTCTCTTTGCATTCCATGAGCTTGGGATGTTCCAGCACCAGGGTGACCATATGATACATTCGATCTTGGTTGGGGGAAAACGAATTCACCCTTCCAAGTGTAGGCATGCCTATCATTTTCCGTAACCATAAAGATCCTTTCTGAAGCGTGATCTAAGTAGGTCACTCTGCCTAGGCTATCAGGATCCTTAAACTCGTAGATCATGATTGTTCCTATATCAGTTGGCTGATTAGATTTATACCTCCAAAAGGCTTCGTCAGTTTCTCGATTGAGGAGCAAATCTATGCTCTTATTATCCTGGGGAACCCACTCAGGTGTGATAATCCTAGTGAGAACAGATTTGCCTCGGGGGGTTCTAGGTTCTACACCCATGTTTCCTTGTTCCAAGTCACCTAAGTCCGCTTCTGAGATTACATTCCCAAATTCATCTGTCCTATCTGGGTGACTGGTGACTACGTATATGGTTCCTTCTTTGTCCAGGTATGCTCCGTTTTCAAACTTGACAGCTGGGTGCTCTAGTCCTATGGATTGGTCAGGGTTTTTAATCTGGACCACGGATCTTCCTAGGTCGTCCTCATAGATGCTAGCACCTAATCGGTTGGTCCTAAGGTATTCCAACTGCGTTTTGTAAGGGCCTTCTACCCTGTGCAAGTAAGGCACTCCTGAACTTCCTGTAGGTCTCTCCATACCTTGAGACATCTCGGATTCACTAGTCTCAGAACTTGGGTAGTATGAGTGGTGGCTCAACTGCTGGGCCCACGACCTAGCAATATGATTGACACTAGCCTCTGAAGATCTAAGGCTTTGTCTCTCCCGTACTAGATGTCGTCCTGATCTAAGGTTCATATGCCTATTTAAGTAGCCCAATTCTTTGCCCAAAGTACAACCTCGTTGCCGATTACTTTTATCTTAGTCACTTGGTTCTTTTTAGTTATTTTATCGTGTTTAAGGTCTTGTCTGATATCACGTCGTCAGGAATATTTGAATGTTCTTCGTACTTGGAGTTGATCGTTCCACGTTAGGTTCTTTTCCTTTATGTTATCGACAGTACAGAAATTAAGTTTTTTTAACTTGAACTTGAGTTTTTTAGGTAGCCTTCAACTTGAAAACTGCCTATCGTCGCCCTGACTTACTCCTCTCACAAGTCGTTCTTAGCCTAAGTTAGGAATTGACACAGGGAGTTGAGAATTTCCAACCTTTTGTTTCCTGCTTGGTTGCCCTTGAATGCCCAGGAAGTGTGTTCCCAAGCTTGCACTTACACTTGCTTAGAACGCCTTTCGATGCTCTCAATAGATCTGTAAGAGTTCCAAAGCTAGCTTTAAGATTTAGATTCTAAAGATAGAACCAATGATTTTCATTCCCGTAGCACAAACACAACTTGCATAGTGATTTCTAGGAAAACAATTCTAAAGACCCCTGACTTTGATCCCCCTGGGTATGGTCAACTTCAAAATACCCTATCTGAAAATCAACGCATTATCTTTATAAAAAGCAGTTGAGGGCGTGTAGTATATGCCACGAGCTTTCCAACAAGCCCTAGAGCTCAAAAAATGGATTTCGTATGAAAAAGTTATGACTGTTCAGGGTTTAGGGGGTTAAAACAGGATTCAATCTGGCTGACAGAACCTAGAGTTTTCTCCCAAATCTCAAGTGTAGGAACCTCCAGAAAGGCTAATGGATTGACTATTTTGCCCAAAAATTATCCCAAATTTTGAACAAAAGCAAACCCTAATTTTTGGCCAAAAAGTCTGTCAATCGCGATCGACAGGTCTGTCAATCGCGATTGACAGAGGTGTCCGTCGGGCCTGTCAGTCGCGATCGACAGTGTCAATCGCGATCGACAGAGTCGATCGTGGCTGTCAATCGCGATCGACGGTATCAATCGCGATCGACACGTTTTCCGGGTTTTTCGCCAAAATTTCAGTCAATCGGGGGCCTATCAGTTGCGATGGACACGTGGCTACGCGTAAAAGTCAATCAATCGTTGAATTTCAGTCGGTCGCGATCGACGGTGTCAATCGCGACTGACAGAGGTGTCGGTCGTGGCTGTCGATCGCGATCGACGGTGTCAATCACGATTGACAGGGTCCTACGTGGCAGTCTGTCGGTCGTGAAGTCTGTCGCTCGCGATGGACAGGGTCTGTCGGTCGCGATTGACAGGGTCTGTCAGTCGCGATTGACAAAAAAACACGGAATTTTTCTACTGTTTTAGGTGATTTGGGATGGGCTCATCATGCTTGTGCTAGTGGTGAACTTTGTTTTACGTCGATCGCGATCGACAGAGGCTGGCGACTGCGAGACAGATTTGACGAGTTTCGTACCTGCGCAGCATGCTGGAGGGGATGATGATGATGATACCTGCAAGAAACACAAAAAACATGCAAAAACAGTGCAAGCAATATCGCTCTCTCGCTCTCTCTCACAAGTAGAATGAAGGAAATGAGGTGGAGATGGTGATATGATCAAAACTGAAGATTTTCGCGATGATGGAGATGGAGGTGGGAGATGGTGATGATGATGGTGAAGGAAAAACAAGAAAATAGATGGAAGTGAAGAAAATACCTACAACTCCAACGCGTCAACTCTACGTCTTACCATCACACGCTCGTCCTCAAAGTTCGATCCCCGGCAACGGCGCCAAAATTTGGTGTAGCTCAGTGATGAGTAGCACCTCCTTTAATGTCAATCCAGGAAGACATGAGGATGGTATGAAGACCTCGAGCAAGTGGAGGCACAAGTGCGTGAGTGAGAAGCACACAAGCATGCACACACATACACACACACGCGCACACACGTCAAGACAAAGAGTGAGAAGCAATGGAGTTCTTAGATTACTTTCAAAAAGCTCTTACAAGTTCATTTCAATTAAAATCTAACCTCAAAAATGAGCTCTCTAGCTCCTTTTATAGTTTTTGACTAGCTTTGGCCCTGTCCAGACCTAGTGTCCGGCCTAGTTAAAAATTAGGTTCCAGGGCGAATTTGAGGGCTTAAACGGAGTCTAAAAAATACGAAAATTGATATGTAGGTACTTCTAAGGCTCCTCAAGCTCAAGGACTCCTTGGCTTGCACAAAATGGAGCTACAAAAATATGAAATGGTATTTACAGGGGTTGTTAGTGATGAGAATCACTTTTAATTGGTGTAAGGGTGTTGAAAAATTAAAGGTTGCCTTAGTGCTAGATCTGCGTGAATGCTCGTACTTGCTTCTTCATGAAGAAAATTATTGGCCTACTTGCCAGATCGTCGTTGACTCCCTTGTCTGCTTGTGCCTTCTCTCCCTTCTGACTCTCTTCTCTGACTGCCATGCCTCGTCAGTCCTTCAGTTCCTTGTCTGCTGCTAACAGCATGTGTGTATGTATATGCAATTTGTGTGTGTATGTATGTATGCATATGCATTTGATTATGTGTGTATGCATATGCATGTGTATGTATATGCATGTGTGTATGCATATGCATGTGTCTGTGTGTGTATGCATATGCATGTGTCTGTTTGTATGCATATGCATGTGTGTGTATGCATATGCATATGTGTGTGTATGCATATGCATGTTTGTGTATGCATATGCATGTGTGTATGCATATGCATGTGTATGTATATGCATGTGTGTATGCATATGCATGTGTGTATATTCATATGCATGTGTGTATGCATATGCATTTGTGTATGTGTATATGCATATGCATGGGTGTATGCATATGCATGTGTGCATGCATATGCATGTGTGTATGCATATGCCTGTGTGTATGCATACGCATGTGTGTATGCATATGCATGTGTATGCATATGCATGTGTATGTATATGCGTGTGTATATGCATATGCATGTGTGTATGCATATGCATGTGGGTATGCATATGCATGTGTGTATGCATATGCATGTGTGTATGCATATGCATGTGTGTGTTTGTATGCATATTCATGTGTGTGTTTGCATATGCATATGTGTGTATGCATATGCATTTGTGTGTGAATGCATATGCATGTGTGTGTATGCATATGCATGCGTGTATGTATATGCATGTGTGTATGCATATGGATGTGTGTATGCATATGCATGTATGTATATGCATATGCATGTGTGTAGGCATATGCATTTGTGTATGTGTGTATGCATATGCATGGGTGTATGCATATGCATGAGTGTATGCATATGCATGTGTGTATGCCTATGCATGTGTGGCATATGCATGTGTGTATGCGTATGCATGTGTGTATGTGTATGCATGTGTGTATGCGTATGCATGTGTGTATGCATATGCATGTGTATGCATATGCATGTGTATGGATATGCATGTGTATGGATATGCATGTGTATATGCATATGCATGTGTGTATGCATATGCATGTGTGTATGCATATGCATGTGTTTATGCATATGCATGTGTGTATGCATATGCATGTGTGTATGCATATGCATGTGTGTAGGCATATGCATGTGTGTATGCATATGCATGTGTGTATGCGTATGCATGTATGTTTATGCATGTATGTATATGCATGTGTGTATGCATATGCATGTCTGTATGCATATGCCCTGTACCCAAACTTGAAGAGGTTGACTTCTTAGGTTCAAGTTGACTGCATGGTTGTAAATCCAATCTTGACCCAAGAGAAGTGGCACTCTAAGGTCCTCATCGTGATAAACTAGCATTTTGACTTTTTTTGGAACATCTTGAAGGTAGATGGGAAGTTCCACCTCGCCCAAACAAGGGGTTTCCACACCTCCCAAGCCTATGAGATATGCTTCTATTGGTTTCATGTTCAATTGTACGTCTTCGCAGTATGAAAGTCTAATTGCACTAGTTGTTGCACCTAAGTCAGCCAAGGCTCTCACAGTGGTGGCATTCTTCCTTTGTTCTACCACTATGGTCACAAATGGACATCAATCAATTATTTGAGAAGCAATTGCACTTGATGTGTGACGCATGGCCATGTGGTATCTTGTGAAAGAACTTGGAGAAGCTTGTCGAAGGTAGAAAAGTGCGTTTCGAAGCGATGAAGTTTGGTCAAGCCAACCGGCACAAGACCAGCCCTTGAGCTTGTGGAGACTCAAATAGACCTTATAGGCATGCTATAAGTGCAAAGAAACACACTATGTACCTTGGAGCATCAAGGAGAATGAGTCGATACAAAATAGATAGGTTCGCGGGTCGACTAGCTCAAAAAACTTACTATCTATGGAAGAGACAATGAACTTCAAATGCCCATAGCGACCAGCGTGATAACAATTAGAAAAAATCATTTTATGGGAGTGATACACATAGGGTTGAGTGTATGGAATGCACAAAAATATAAGGAATAAGCAAAATATGCTATAGGAATGAATGCGATATTCACCGGTGGTACTTCCTATTTTTCAGGAATACACAAAGATTGACCCCGATGCTGAAAAACTGAGATTTCGCCAAATATGCTGAACCAAATGCTTTGAAACTTTACAGGCATAAACTAGACACTGATACCTTTCCAATGAGTCCTCTTGCACTCAATTTGGAGCTCTCAAGAGAGAGCTGCAGCCTCTGCAAAATTACTGTTGGCGAAGAAGATGATGCAGAAAATTGAAGGAGCAAGACAATGATGGTTACAAGTGTATGTATATTGCTTCCATGTATAATACAAGTGATTTCAACTCCTTATATAGCCTCTAGGAGTGTTCCACGACTTTTAAAACTTGAATTTGAATTCAAATGAAGGTGGGAATGGTTGTTGGAGGGAATCAATTCACTTCCCTATAATCTAGGAAAAGTGAAGATCTTGATTGATCTACTTTTAGGTGATTGATTGCTTGATTGAATGCAACTTCAACCACCACAAATTCATGGGATTTGGGATCTATCTTTCTACCTTTACATGTGTACAACTCAAGGCTTTTACAACGGTAAATGAGCCATCAAAATATTCTCAAAAAATACAATAAATGAGCATATGAAAAAGAACTCTCCAACGGATATTCTTTCGACGCGATAGCCTTTGATGTAGATCAAATCCACCTCAAGCATAGTGTAACCTTGATGTTCCAACAGCTCCCCCTCAAGTATGCTTGAGTCTTCATTCTCTGATAGGTTGAATACCTGCGATACCTTTGAATCTACAAAGCTTTATTCCATCAAGTGCCTTCGTCATCATATCTGCTACTTGCTTTTCAGTCGGAACAAAAGAAATGTCAATCTCCTTTGCCATGAGCTTCTCCCTGATGAAGTGGTAATGGACTTCTATGTGCTTGGTTCTCGCATGGAAAATAGGATTTGCCGCTAGATGCATGGAACTTACATTATCTCCAAATATGTGAGGTTTGGAACTTACAAGTCCCAAATCTGTATACAATGCTTTTAACCAGATTGCCTCTTGAGTTGCTATGGTCAAGCCTCTGCACTCTGCTTCAGTTGAGGATAAAGCAACTGTTGGTTGCTTCTTGGAACTCCATGACACTAGCTTTGAACCTGCAAATGCTAAGTAACTAGATGTACTTTTTCTATCATCCTTAGCTCCTGCCCAATCTGCATCTGAGTAGATTTTGATATCCAAATCTGAAGAGTAAGGATAGAATATACCTTCGTTGATTGTACCTTGGAGATACTTAAGTACTCTCTTAGCCGCATCCATGTGTGGTCTTCTTGGTGAGTGCATGAACTGACTAAGCACTCCCACACTATATGAGATGTCTGCCCTTGTGTGAGTAGCATATATCAAGCTACCTACCAAGCTTTGATACTCTTTAATGTCTTCAATTTTCTCACCTTCATAAACACTAAGTTTATGATTCATCTCCAAAGGTGTACCTGCAGGTTTAGTGTTCTCCATTTTGAACTTGAGAAGAAGATCCTTAATGTATCTTCTTTGAGTCAAATACATTCCTTCATCTGTGTATATCACCTGCATACCTAGGAAATATGTGAGCTCACCTAGGTCATTGATTTTGAACTCCTCTTGCATGTGTCTCTTGATCCTTTGAATGCCATTTAGATCATCACCTGTCACAATAATATCATCTACATATACACATAGATAGATAACCTCATTGTGATCCCCTTTGATGAATAGAGAAGGATCTGAGCTGCTAGCTTTGAACCCTTGATCTTGAAGATATGTAACCAACATGTAATTCCAAGCTCTTGGAGCTTGTTTCAATCCATACAATGCTTTCTTAAGTCTGCAAACATAAGATGGATGATTAGGGTTTTCAAAACCTGGTGGTTGTGACATGTATACCTCTTCACTTATCCAACCATTTAAGAATGCATTTTTCACATCAAGTTGGAGGAGTCTCCAATTCCTTGCAGCAGCTACACTTATCAATGTCCTGATTATAGTCATCTTTGCAACTGGTGAGAATGTTTCCTCATAGTCTATACCATGAATTTGTGAGCATCCTTTGGCAACTAATCTTGCCTTGTACCTGCAAACTGATCCATCTGAATTTTTTTTTAACTTTATATACCCATCGGCAACCAATTACCTTTTGATTCGGTGACATTGGAACCAAATCCCAAGTGTCCATCTCCTTCAATGCATCTATCTCTTCATTCATGGCCTTTTCCCAATTAGGGTTTCCCTTTGCCTCTTCATAGGTTGAGGGTTCCTCTGAAATAGAGTCTTTTGCCAATTAGATTGAATGCTTTGTAACAAATGTGGAATCATATCCATACCTTTCTAGTTGATTCTTCTCTCTTGCTGATCTTCTAGGTGCTTGTTTGGAGCATTCTCCAACCTCTTGCATCTTTGCTTTGCCTCTTGACTTCCATAGCTTGTAATCCCTTTCTCTTTCATCTTGGTCATCGTCTGTATCACTTCTTGGATCCTGGACTTGTGTATCATGCTTGCTTCCTAATTGATGAGAGTTAGAATCAAGATCATATGGTAGTGTTACCTTTTGTTTGTCTTCATCATACCAAGACCTATGTTCTTCAAACACAACATCTCTACTTGTAGTGAATTGCTTGGTTGAAGGATTGAAGAACCTATAACCCATCTGAGTTGAATCATATCCAATAAACACTGCCTTTGTTGCCCTTTCATCTAGCTTACCTCTTATTTGTGATGGTACATGAACATAAGCTAAACAACCAAAAACCTTGCAATGTCCAAGACTAGGTTTTCTTCCATGCCATGCTTCATAAGGAGTCATACCTTGAAGTGATTTGGATGGTAGTCGATTGACAAGGTACACTGCAGTTGAAATAGCTTCTGCCCATAGATAATGTGGCAACTTCTTCTCTTCAAGCATTGTTCGGGATGATCCAACCAATGTCTTGTTCTCCTCTCTGCAATTCCATTTAGTTGAGGAGAGTACCTAGTAGTCACTTCCCTTTTGATACCTTTATCCTGCAAGAACTCATCAAACTCTTTGGAGAAGTATTCTCCCCCTCCATCAGATCTGAGCTTCTTTAGTGATCTACATGTATGATTCTCCACATGTGCAAGATACTTCTTGAAGCAATCAAATACTTCATTCTTACTCTTGATAAAGTATAGAACAGTCCAATGAAATCTACTATGGTCGTCAATAAATGAGACATAATACCTTGATCCTGCCAATGAAGGTTCTTGACTTGGTCCCCATACATCTGTATGTACTAAGTCCAATAAGTTGTTGTGGATGTAGCCTTTGTGGTTGAATGGTTGTCTTTGTGCCTTCCCAATCTGACATGCATCACACCTGTTGATCATGTGTTGCTTTGATATGTTCGGCAGTCCTAGAACACTTTGATCCCTGCATATATCCCTCAAGGTTCTTTCATTCACATGAGCAAGTCTCTTATGCCACACTTCAAGCTCACTTAGGGTTTGAGACCCAAATTTGAATAGAGCTATGTTCCTGGTATCTCCTACTTCAAAAGTAAAGAGCCTACCATGCTTCTCACCTCGGGCTATCTTCTTGAAGCCTTGACATGGATCTTCCACAAAAGCTCCATGTTGGGTGAACCTAACTTGCAAGCCTTTTTCAACTATTTGGCCTACACTTATTAGGTTTTTAGTGATAGTGGGTACATAGAGAACCTTACTCAGAATGTTTGTCCTGCCATTGGAAGCTTTGACATTACCAATCTTCTCCACATTGTGCTTCGTGTCATCCCCTGTTTGCACTTCATGTCTATGCTTTGGACTTTCCAAGTCAGATAGAAGAGCAATGTTGCCTGCAACATGATTCAAACATCCTGAATCTATGTAGAACAAATGATCATCTTCTTTACCTTCTTTGTGGCTTAGATTCATAAGAAGTAATGAGTCTTCATGTGGTTGATCTTCTGAATAATTGTTGTAGTCCCTTCTATTATAGCTTCTATTGTTATTGTTGAAGTTGTGTCCACCTCTGCCTCTATTGCCGCCATATCCACCTCTTCCACTTCCTTTCTGGGTCTTCCCATTGAACCAGCAATTCTGAGTGGTGTGGTTGGTCTTATTGCATATGGAACAAGGTTGAACATTCTGAACTTTGGCTTTGTCTTGCTTTGGTCCTTTCTTCTTCCCTTTCCACTTGCTCTTGCTTGCGAAGTTGGCTTGGGAAGTCTCTTCTTCATCTTCTTCCTTCTTCTTGCCTTTCTGCTTCTTATCCTTCTTATCTGCATATAGAGCACTAGTTGAACTACCATGATAAGGATTACCTTCCTTTATGCTATTGTTGGCTTCTTGACTGAAGAGTTGTCCAAGAAAGATGTTGAAGTCTAGAGTCTGCACATCCATGATGAGATCGTAAGCCGTCGTGAAGGATTGCCATTGCTTATCACTTCGAATGCCGTTGAGAATTTGCCTCATGATGACCTCTTCTTCAATCAGCTCTCCAATGGATGCTAACTGATCCGCAACCTCCTTGACCTTGGTAACAAACTCTGTGATGGTTTGTTTAGGTGTCTTCTTCATTTGGTTGAACTCGTTCCAAAGATGATTCTTTCTTGCTTTGGTACTAGCAGAAAAGAAAGTCTCCAGGGCATCCCAAGTCTCTTAAGATGTCTTGCATCCTCTAATATGTGGTAATAGAAAGTCAGAGATAGAGTTTAGTATGTACGACCTTGCTTGAGCATCCCTTGCGCACCAAAGTGTGAGCTTATCTGTCTCCTCTTGTGTAGGTCCTCCTTTGGATCTTGGAATAGGCATAGCTTCATCACCTGCAACAATTCCATAAAGATTTCTACCTTGCAAGTAGGCCTCCATTCTGATTTGCCAAGCTGCGTAGTTGTGTCGATCAAGCTTCTCAATCATTGAGGGAAAGCCGTCACCCATCTTGAACTAGCTCTGATACCACTGAAAGAACTTGGAGAAGCTTGTCGAAGGTAGAAAAGTGCGTTTCGAAGCGATGAAGTTTGGTCAAGCCAACCGGCACAAGACCAGCCCTTGAGCTTATGGAGACTCAAATAGACCTTATAGGCATGCTATAAGTGCAAAGAAACACACTATGTACCTTGGAGCATCAAGGAGAATGAGTCGATACAAAACAGATAGGTTCGCAGGTCGACTAGCTCAAAAAACTTACTATCTATGGAAGAGACAATGAACTTCAAATGCCCATAGCGACCAGCGTGATTACAATTAGAAAAAATCCTTTTATGGGAGTGATACACATAGGGTTGAGTGTATGGAATGCACAAAAATATAAGGAATAAGCAAAAAATGCTATAGGAATGAATGCGACATTCACCGGTGGTACTTCCTATTTTTCAGGAATACGTAGAGATTGACCCCGAGGCAGAAAGACTAAGATGTCTCAAAATCTGCTGAACCAAATGCTTTGAAAATTTACAGGCATAAACTAGACACTGATACCTTTCCAATGAGTCCTCTTGCACTCAATTGGGAGCTTTGAGGAGAGAGAAGCACCCTCCGCAAAATTACTGTTGGTGAAGAAGATGATGCAGAAAATTGAAGGAGCAAGACAATGATGGTCACAAGTGTATGTATATTGCTTCCATGTATAATACAAGTGATTTCAACTCCTTATATAGCCTCTAGGAGTGTTCCAAGACTTTTACAACTTGAATTTGAATTCAAATGAAGGTGGGAATGGCTGTTGGAGGGAATCAATTCACTTCCCTACAATCTAGGAAAAGTGAAGATCTTGATTGATCTACTTTTAGGTGATTGATTGCTTGATTGAATGCAACTTCAACCACCACAAATTCGTTGGATTTGGGCTCTATCTTTCTACCTTTACATGTGTATAATTCAAGGCTTTTACAACGGTAAATGGGCCATCAAAATATTCTCAAAAAATACAATAAAGGAGCATATGAAAAAGAACTCTCCAATGGATATTCTTTCGACACGATAGCCTTTGATGTAGATCAAATCCACCTCAAGCATAGTGTAAGCTTGATGTTCCAACATCTTGGGGCCTCAAGATTGGCATCTAGGCCTAGGCGTCTTAACTTATTTCTCCTTATGCATTCTCTAGCCTCTGCTTGTGCTTCTTCTCTAACCCTTAACTCTTCTTCTTTTCGCTTCTTGGCAGTGTTGAGTCTCATTAGCATGTTTTCCGTGAGAGGTTCTTGATATAGCTTGACTCGACAACCACTGATATAGTTTGGCAAGATATCACCTTCTAGTGTGGCCAATTGAACTGAACCGCTAGTGGAAATTCTATTAATGATCATGGGTCTGTATCCTCTTTTTTCCAATTTACGGGTATATAGCTTTAGTGTATAAACTAACACTAGGTCTCCCTCTTTCAATCCTTTATCTTTGATATGTGCATCGAAGTATGCCTTTTGCCTTTTCTTTACAGCATAGATGCCTGTAGCCGCTCGTAGCCTTGTCTCACCTAAGCGTTCTAGATCAAAGATCCTAGAGGATAACTCGTGTCCATTCCACTCATGCTCTTGTGCTACTTTTAAAGTTGGGATTAGGAAGTCCAATGGTAGCACAACATTTTGTCTGAAGACCATCTGAAATGGGGTGGCATTGAGTACCATTTTATAGGCAACTCGGTAGGCCCAAACAGCATGATGAAGTTGTTTGTCCCAATCAGAGCATTTGTTATTTACTAGTTTTGTCAATACATTACATAGGATCTTGTTTGTGCTCTCAGCTTGTCCGTTAGCTTGTGGATCATAGGGGGCAGACTTCTTATGTATCACCAAGAATTCTTGGAGAAGATTTTCGATTACTTCATTCAAGAAGTGTGTGCCTCTATCAGTTACTAACTCTATTGGTAATCCGTATCTCATGAACACATTCTCAAATAAGAACTTTGTCATTGTTTAAGCATCATTCTTCGTTGTGGCTTTGACTTCTACCCACTTTGTAAGGTAGTCTATGGCTACAATAATGTACTCTGCATAGGAGTTTCTAGCTGGGGGGTTAATAGGACCTACAAAGTCTATGCCCCACTTCGAGAATGCATGTCCTCCCATCATTGGCCTCAAAGGCATCTCATCTTTTCTAATTGGGTACTGGGCTCGTTGGCATGTGTCACATTTCTTCACATAGGTATGTGCATCCATATGAAGAGTGGGCCACCAAAGTCCTGAGAATAGAATACTCTTAATTACTTGGCCAAGACCAAAATGTCTGCCTGCAACACTGCTATGGGCAGTTTCTAAGACTTTCAAGTAGTCTGATTTGTGAATGCACAATCTTAAGTAACCATCTTTTCCTCTCCTATATAGGCTATCTCCTACAAAGGCGTAGTCTTTAGCCTCTTGCTCCATGCTTCGTTTCCTTGCTAGACTAGCCTCCTTGGGTAATGTTCCCGATCTCATGAATTCTACCAATGGAGCACTCCAGTCTGGAATTAATGACACGTGATAAAGGGTGGCATGCTCCACGGGGGGGCGGGGGGGTCTCTCTTTGCACATTGGACAATTCTTAATCCACTCATGAATTTCTTTGTCCACACTAGGCCAATACACTCCTAAGCATTTCAGATTCTGCAATGTTCGTTGTTTAGAATAGTGACTTCCTAGCAACCCTTCATGGGCTTGTTGCAACCAACTACTATGTTCATCATCCTTGACACAACAAGCTAATACACCCTCTGTATCTTGTTTCTACATACTTCCTACCAATATTTGATATTTTTATGATTTTATAATTTCATCTTTGTTTGTTTTTACATTTTTATTTGTGGGTCCGAAGGTTAGGATTGGTACCAACTTATTTGCCCATTTAGGAATAACTTCTAGATTGAACAGGTAAGCATCGGGCAATTCATCGGACACTGCTTGCAGTGACTCAACTGAAGTGATGCATGATAGGTGATCCACCCTAAGCTGGGTTCTACCTTTCCTAACAACCACTTCAAAGTCATATTCCATTAGTAAGAGGAACCATCTTACTAAGCATCCTGTGTTACAAGGTTTATTGACCAAGTATAATAAAGCTTGATGATCAGTGAAAATTTTGAACTTGTTGGCCAATAGATAGTGTCTAAACTTCTTCACAGCAAATACCATGCCTAAACCTTCTCTTTCGGTTGTGGTGTAGTTTCGTTCAGCAGCATTCAATTGCATGCTAGCATATGCTATAGGAAAATCTAAATTCCCTTCACCAGTTGGTTGTGACAACACACATCCTATTGTATAATTGGATGCATCCACGTGTACATGGAATGGCTTATTCCAATTAGGAGTGGTCAGTATTGGTGTTGTGCACAAGCGTCTCTTCAGCTCATTGAAGGACTTTTCACATTCATCGTTCCACTCAAAATTTGTCAACAAGGCAAAAAGAGGTTTAGCTATGATTGCATACATGTGAATGAACCTATGGTAATATCCACAATGGCCCATGAAGGCTTGTACCTCTTTAACATTCCTTGGCCTCGGCAACTCCACTATGTCTTTTACCTTGTCCTCATCTGTTGATATTCCGTTGTTAGAGACAATGTGACCTAAGATTTTACCTTGATGTACCATGAACACACACTTCTCTGGGTTCAGAAACACTCGATCTTCTCTACACTTGTTGAAGATCTGTTTGAGCTCAAGGATGTGGTATCTTCACTCTTGGGAATGAGCACATAAATCATCCACATATACTTCTAAGCTCTTTCGCAAGAACTCTTTGAAGACATGACACATGAGTCGTTGAAAGGTTGCAGGTGCATTGGTGAGCCCAAATGGCATCACCCGAAATGCAAAGATCCCCCACTTTGTGGCAAAAGCTTTTTTATGTTGATCTTCTCAGGCAATGGCTACTTGATTGTAACCTGAAAATCCATCAAGGAAGCTATAAACTTCCTTGCTTGCAACACGCTCCAATAAATGTTCAGTGATTGGAAGCGGATAACTATCTCTTATCGTGGCGGCATTAACTTTTTTAAGGTTAATACACACACGTAACTTTCCATTCTTCTTGGGCACCACTACAATGGGGGACACCCATTCAGTATGCTCAATCTTGATGAATCCAGCTTCAATCAATCCATCAATTTCTTCTTTTATTTTGGTTGCATAAGTGTCATTATATGTGTAGGGCTTATGTTTGGTGGGCTTGGCATCTGCTATCATGGGGATCGTATGAGAACAAATTTTCGGATCTACTCCCTTCGAGTCTCTATAGTGCCATGCAAACACGTCCTTGTATTCCCTTAATAACGCTACCAACTCTACTTCCTCTTCTTTACTTAGGTCATCTCCTATGTATGCACATCTCTCTTTGTTCTCTTCGATGGTGACTACGATTTTTTTGGTCTTTTCTTTGTTATCATATGCTTCTCCTATTGTGGCCTCTCTCTTAGGCATTCGTACCAAAATTTTTTGGTCCTCAACTTTGTATTTTTTGAAATTTTCTGGTACTTCAAATGATGGTTCCTCCTCATCCTATTTCACTACTTTTCTTTTCTTTTTCTTTTTACTACCTTCACTCCCATCCTTTGAATTTACCGTTTTGATGCTTGTGAGCGGTTCTTCTTCTTTTTGTCTAAATACTCCTATGTCTTCTAGATAGTGCTCCTCTGAAATAAAGCAACTATCCATCACAATGGACTCTAGATCATCATCGTTCTCTTCTTCTTCTATGAAGTCATTAGAGTCACCTTCTTCTAGCAAGGGCTGACACATGAACACTAAAATATCATAACCCTCCTAATCACAATGAGGTGTCCATTGTTCTTCATTGACAACAATGTCCATGGTAGCTAAGATTTCTGCCCAACCATGAGGCTCAAATTCCTCATCTTGAAATATCATCGGCATATAGGCTGGGTCTCGAACTGTTCTATCTCCTTGAGAAGTTCCTTTTTCTCTTGCCTTTAAGCATTTCTCCTCCTCCTTTGCGACCTTGCACATCCACAAATGAGTATCTTCATGCATCCAGGATGTATCAGATGAACTTTTAGAATGTAGAGAGACTGAATCTTCTTGCTCCTTGTGGATAGGATTCCATTGTAGGGGTGGTACATCTCTGAAGGAGTAATCCTTCAAATTGAGCTTGGTTGTGACCCCTAAGTGCTGCAAGTACAAGGAGTTGGTTCCCCAATCATGTACAACTTGCAGTTGTCGTAGGAAGGGTCTTCCTAGGATCATCTCGTAGACATTATTTTTTCAAAGTCACATATAGCAAATGTGTGTTCAAACTCTACACCACAGGTGGTTAGAGTTATCCTTTCGAGCAATCCTAGAGGTCTTTCCACATGGCCGTCCGCCATCTGAAGCTTCACTCTAGTTGGTCTTAATGTGGGCTTGCCCCATCGCTTCCACAAGGAGGTGGTCACAATAACAACACCAACACTTGAATCTATGATTTCTTTGGTTGTGTAACCTTGGTAGGTGATCGGAAGATACGTATTACCTTCATCACCTTCGCTCATGTCCCCTATTTTGTCTAGAGGTATCTCCGGTACTTGGTCTTTAGAGCCTGCTTTTGGCATTTTGGAATCAAGTTCTAGAATCTAATCCTTCACACGAATCCATAACTCAAGTTTTACTTTGAGCAGCTCTTCTAAAGTAAGATGACATTGAACCTTAGCATTCTTCATGACTTCAGTGTTTCTTGGAACCATCGAGTCTTCGTTTTTTATCAATATTGTGGGAGCTCTGATATGGAGAGATTCAGATTCCCATGGGCCTGTGAACTGTGTCAACTCTTGTAAAGAATTAGATTCAAAATCTAATTGTTCATCTTCTTGTTGCTCTGTTTGATCTCCATAAATAGATGGAATGTCTTGTGGAAATTGATTATGAAGGTCATCAATCTCAAGAATAGGAGGGGGAACATCCTTCTCCTTGGCCCATTTTTCTTCTTGTATTTCTTGCAAGAACTTTTGAGTGTGTTGTTGAATTGAAAGAGGTTCTCCATCATCTATGAAGTCAGGAACATAGAATTTCTTTGGTGATGAGCTTTCTCTTTCAATAGTTAGTTGAGTCTGTGGAGGTAAAGAAACTTGCGGTTTATTTACCAACTGCTCTAATCTTTCTACTAAGCCCTCGAAGTGCAGACCCGGTGTAATAGCATCTGTCTGATTGAATTATTGATTGGCCTCGAACATAGCTTGAGCTAGTTCCACCATTTTTAATGCACATTTTTGTCCGTTCAATCTCTAAATCTGCTCTAGGGTAGCTCTTATCTAGGTTTGCAGGTGTTGGCCCTTCTTGAGGTCAAGCCTAGTATGCCTTGAACATCATGTCTAAGCCTTCTGGGGTTTGATCTGCAAGAACAGACCCTGATTGTGGTGGTCTAGTTACAATGTTTGGTGGGTGGGGATGAGGCTGTGTGGATGGAGTTTTGACCTACGAGGGGCTTTGAGAGGCAATATCTTCTTTTTTTTTTTGCATCTTTCACGCTTTCTTCTAGTTCAGATAACATTTTGGTCCACTTACAATTGGCCTTCTCTCTAGTATCCTTCGAAGTTCTTGTTTTCCTCTTACTAGGCTCTCCTAATTCACTTGGCTCTTATTGCTCAGCTAGTTTAGTTTTTTGTAAGGCTTGTGCCTTGGTAACTGCATGCATAAGAGCCACATTATCACTACTGGAACTTGAATCCCTTGCTAGGCCTACTACATTAATGGGTGTAACCTTTGGTGCACTAGAGGGATGTCTGGGACAATCTCTCAGGAGTTGTTCTTTGCCACACTCAAGACAAATGACTTGTATTGTGAGGTTCTACCCTTGTATCGGAGCTAGTGTGTGGGGTGGTTGTTGTCCTGGTATAGGTTGAGGTTGGCCATATCCTCCATGTTCATACAGTCTAGATGCTCCTTGTGATCTTGGACATGGGTTATACCTAGGAACTTCTCTGCCTTGTTCTATAGGAGGGTACTCGTATGGTCTACAGTGGAGTGGTACAAACAGTCATGGTTGTCTATTCATTGGATAGTTTTCGGTGTTGTAGTTGATGTACTTTTGCTCACTATAAGAGTACATGTTAGGTGCTTGAGTTGGTTGTCTATCGTAAGGGTAAGGTTGTGATAACCCTAATGCTTCTCTGGTGCAGACATGAGATGGATGATCCCCACTTCAACGTGTGCAACTTCCTAACATTGGCACTCTCAAGGAGGAGTTTCAGTAGTTCCTTTGTCCTTGTACTCCTAATTTCTTGGCCACTAACTCGGTCACTTCCACCACATAACTCAAACTAGAAGTTTCCTTGCTCCTTGATCCTTTGATTTGGTAGGATCCTGTGTGGTTTTGAGATCCTCAGCTAAGTTGCCTTCCAAATCTATGCACTCCTGAAGACATTCACTTAGGGTTTGTAGTCGTTTTACATATACTAAGATTCTCAGTGCTCCATTGGTTAGACCTTCTAAAAAATAACGATATCATTTTTTGCTGAGAAGGTCTCTCTGTCACAGGGCATTGGGCTACGTATTGCTTAAATCTTCGTGCTGCATTTTTTACTGTCTCATTAGGAGCTTGTTTGAAACTATGTATTAAGGATGACGAATTGTGCTTGATCCCTCGCTTAGAGAATTCCCAAATAAGTTCTTGGAAGAATTGTTCAATATGTTCAAAGCAACTTGGATCCAAGGATTGAAACCAGGTCAAGGCTATTCTTGTGAGGGTTAGCCCAAAGGATTCATATTGCATGAAAAAGTCATCCACTTGCTCCGCTCGCAATACTTGCTTGAATTCTGCAATGTGGTCATATGGCTCTCCTGTGCCATCGTAACAATTTCGCATACATTTGGCCAATTCGATTGGTCTTAGTATTTTATCAGGCTCTGGGGTTTGACTTATGATGGGATAAGCGGATTTTACTAGGTGTATTCTAGCTCCTACACCTTGGGGTAGTGTGGCTATGGGGTTTGATTCTTGGCATGGTGAATTGCTTATGTGGTCCATTGGGTATACTACCTTGGCTCATTTGTCCTAACATCACATTTTCTATTCTTTGTTGGGTCTTAAATGGGTTTTGTGAGGTACTTGCTTGATCTCGAGCTAACTCTCCTTTTTCATTAATCTGATCAGGGTTTTCGGTTACTACATATATCTGGCCCATCTTATCCCTATAAACTCCACCTTCATACTTGGCATCTGGTCTTAGAACTATTTCAATTTCTGTCATGTTTATCATTCTTGCTACTATCCTCTGTAGACCATCAAGGTAGATGGGTATTCCTTGTGAGTTAGTGGATATGTATTGAAGAGACGTCATATATTCCCCTCCCATTGTAGACATAAGGCCTTCCCTAGGTACGAAACTATGCATGTCTTCAGAAGCCAAGAGTCTCTCCCAATTAAGTGACATTTTTTACTATCTATGAACTTAGTACGTAGTGTTAACCCCTGAGTTGTGAGTCCCTAACTTGGTTGTGTAGTTGACCTTAGTTTCAAGTGATTTGGTACTTTATCTATCTCTTCCTAAGTGTCTACTTGATCTTAGGTTCATAAGCCTTGTCTACAAGTCCACAATTGTCCTTCGAACTGCTGAAAATCTTGTGGAACCCCTTGCTTCCTAGTCCAACCTAAGGGTCAACTTCAAAATACCCTAATAATAATCCCATGAGCTTTCCAACAAACTCAAAATCATAGCAAACAGATTTTGTATGAGAAAGTTATGCGAGTTCAGGGTTCTGGGGGTTAAAACGGGGAAACACATTAGGGGAAAAAATGAACCCTTGAAGGGCCTTTTAGATTAAGAGGTGTGTTGGCAGTAGCAGTAGCTAGAGGCATAGAAGACGCGGAAGCATGTAAAGATAGAGCAGGGAGTTAGTCGAATCTTTTTTTTTTAAGAATTATGTTTTAAAATACTTTTCAAAAACCTGCAACAGTGATTTTTATCACTATTGTAACATAGAAAAACCCTTTTTTTAATTTCTAGCTCCATTTTTTGCAAGCCGAGGAGTCCTCGTGCTTGAGGAGCTTAGGTAGAATGAGCGTATCAATTTTGGTTATTTTTAGACACCGTTTACCCTTTCAAATAGCATCTAGGACCTATTTTTTAACTATGCCGGTCACTAGATGTGAAAGCGGTCAAAACTAGTCTAGAAACTATAAAAAGAGCTAGAGATCTCATTTTTGAGGTTAGCTTGTTGAGTAGAGAAGAGCTTAGAGCTACTTTGAGTTGTAAGAGTATTCTTGAGCAATAGAGTTGATTTCTCACCTTCCATTGTGCCTTGCTTGTCTCTTCGTAGTGTGTGTGTATGTGTGTGTGCATCTCTATGCTTCTCACCTTCACTCTCACTTCATCCCACATTCACGATCTTCATATCACTCCTATCTCTTCTGCAGATTGACATTAAGGAGGTGGAGCTTCTTAATGTGGTTCTCACCATTGTGCTAGAGCAACACCAAATTTGGCGCCGTTTCCGGGGATCGAGTCTAGGACGAATGTGTGATGGTAAGAGTATAGCAAGAAATGGCGTTGGAAGGTAAAAATTTCAGTTTTTGTTGTTGTTTTTACTTAGTTTTTAGTGTTTTTCACCTCCCCCACACTCCATCTTCATCACCGCATCATCATCTTCAACTCCAAAAAAATCAGAAAATTCACCATATCCACCCATTCTCCTCATTTCCCCTCATTTGTGCATGTGCGAGAGAGAGAGAGAGAGAGCTTTTGTGCTTGTATGTACTTGTGTGTTTTTGAGTTTTCTTGCAGGTACAGAGCTCCAGTGCATCAGGAAGGCTGCAAAAAGGTAAGAAAATCACTTTTTGTCAGAAATTGCCGACTGTGTCAGACCATCACGATGGTCTGCCAAGTTTGGAATTTGAGGTAAGCGAGTTCATGGGCATGTGCGATCCTTGCACCTCTAGGAATCCATTGCTGCATTTCAAAAATTCACACTTTGGTGGACCATCGCGATTGGCTCAGACCATCGCGATTGTGTCACACCATCGCGATTGGCTCACGCCATCGCGACGGCTCGGCCGGACCATCGCGACGGTCTCACGCCATCGCGACGGCTCGGCCGGACCATCGCGACGGTCTCACGCCATCGCGACGGTTCACTTGAACCATCGCGACGGTCCTTGACCATCGCGATGATTCCATCGACCCCACGCCATCGCGATTGGCCCATGCCATCGCCTCGATGGTGCCCCGTGGCAAGCTAGACCATCGCGATTGCTCACTAGCCACGCCATCGTGACGAGACCCTTACACCATCGCGATAATTCAAAATTTGGACCATCGCGATTGGCTCACGCCATCGCATCTGTGACCATCGCGACGGTTCACTTCGGACCATTGTGACGGTTCACGTTGACCGTTGACTGACGCCATCGCGATTGTTCTCTTAGTTGGACCATCGCGACGCCTCACCCCGACCATCGTGATTGCTCACATTTAGACCATCGCAACCATGCACTTCAGACCATCGCGACGGTTCGCGCACACGCCATCGCGATGGTTCGCCTGGACCATCGTGACGGTCCCAGACCATCGCGATCATCTCAGACCATCGCGATTGCTCACCCCAAACGCAAATTTTAAGGTTTCAATTTTTGGCCAATTTTGGGGCTATTTTTGGGAAATTTTTGGGTGATTAAAATCATAGGAGACCCCTTAGCTCATATTTGAAGAAAAACCTGTTGGTCAGTTTTTACCCCTGAGAGCCTGAACGCTCATATCTTTTTCATCCGAGGTCCGTTTTTTGAGCTTAATAGCTCGTTAGACAGCTCTTTACGAGTACTACGTGACCTCCATTATTTTTTTCAAAAAGAATACATTGATTTTTTGAGAGGATATTTTTGAGGTTGACATAGTTGGGACTAGGAAAGAAAGGGGGCTTTGGGAAAAAAAGTTGCCAAAGGTTAAGGGACTTTAAAAGTGTATAAACTCAAGTGCTTGATCATCCATTTGTGATATTGGTCTAATATTGGATTTTTCCAGGTCTAGCAAACGCAATCAAGGGCATTCAAGGCAAGGCAGTGAAGGGCATAAAGCTTGGGAAGCGTGGCTTCTTTGGCATCAGAGCAACCAGAAAAGCTGACTCGAGGTTGGAAGATTACTCAACCCCCTCAGTCAATTCTTAGCTTAGGCTAAAACGGTAGCTTTGTGGATTAACGACGATAGGAACACCTCAAGTATAAGAGACTTAAATTTATCAAGTCTAAGACTAAAGATAAAGGTGTGCGATATGAAAAACCTAAGTGAAAGAACCTAAGTCTGACGGAACGAGAACTCAAAGTACCACAGAAAGTCGAATTCCTAACGCATACATCTAGACAAGAATCTAAAGGGATTTAAAAAGAATCAAGAAAGTAAAAACAAGGAACATTGACAATCAAAGAAGTGCTGCGAAGTAAATTCATGAACCTTAGATCGGGCAAACATATAGGTAAGTCTGACGGACAAAGCCTTAGATCATCAGAGGCAAGTGTAGGAACTACTGCACGATCGTGGGCTCAACAATTGGACACTAATTACCCCTACGAGAGCTCAGATACGAGTGAATCAGAAATGGCATTTAGCACAGAAAGACCAGAAGGAGGGTCAAATGTAGCATACTTAGAAAGACCAGAAGGACCCTATAGGACTCAGTTAGAATTTCTCCGAACCAACCGCTTAGGTGCCCGCATCTATGAGGATGGTTTGCGAAGACAAGTGGTGCAAATGCATAACCCGGACCAACCCATTGGATTGGAACGTCCAGTGGTGAAATTCGAGAGAGACGTGTACATAGATAAGGAAGGAACGATGTACATCTTAAGTACGCAGCCAAAAAATACGAATGAGTTTGGCATAATTCAGTTGGAAACGGAAGCGAGATCCCAAGGAAAGGAACCAATAGAAGAACCAAGAACACCTAGAGGGAAATTTGTAGTGACACGAGTACTAGTTCCAGATTGGACCCCTCAGGACAATAGAAGCATAGAGCTATTTGTAAATAAAGAAACTGACGAAGCATTTTGGAGATACAGAACGGAACAACCTAGTGAGGTAGGCTCCATTATAATTTATGAGTTCAAGGACCCGGATACACCTGGAAAGGTTGTATACCTGGATGAGACTTCAGAAAGAGTCTTTGTGGTACCTAACCACGCAAGAAACACATACACATGGAGAGGTGAATTGGTATTCCCTCCATCTCGAACAAACGTAAACGTGAACCAACAAGGGGCTGGAACATCCTCAGCCCATGGCATGCAAAGAGAGAAGAACAAAGAGAGACCGGAAGTAAGCTTCAATCATCCCATAGGAAGAGATAGAACCACCGTAGACACGGAAAGAATGGAAAGACAAAGAATGCCATGAGGTAGAGATGATTTTCCTCTACCTAGACCACGTGAACATGCAAGAATACTGAGACCCACTCAGTTAGTGAAGTCCATGAAAAATTACTTTGATGTGAGAGGAGATCCCTATGACCATGTCGCAGAATTCAAGCAAGTGCTACGGGCAGAGAAAGTCGAAGACATGTTCACGCAATACAACACATTTGGACTAACGTTAAAGAATACCGCTTTAACTTGGTTCCAACCATTGCAACAAAGGCAATTTAGAGACATCCATCACTTTTTAGAGTCATTCATCACTGAATTCTCTAAAATTGGGATCAGACATGACACGTCTTCGTTGATTCATAGCTTCAAACAGACCCCTCAAGAAACAGTTAGACTCGTAGGACGTAGGTTTAGACAATATGTTGAAAGATGTCTAGTACAAGAGCTACCCTCACAGGCCAAAAAAGAGTCATTGTTTCTAGATGTCTTGTTGTGCTCTAAACTACGCTCCTACGTGTACTTAAAAGAACCCAGAACGCTAGAGCAGTGTGTAAGAATATGTATAGACATTGAGGACAACTTAGGAGATGAGTTGGAACTCTCAAAGGTCTATAAGGACTCAGACTGTTCTTCTCTAGCATCCACAAAATTGTCTAGCTCAATAGAGGACCTAGCAGAAAGAGTGGCCCAGAAACTAGGAGTTTCTAGTAAACAGATGCCTAGGGTAACAACAAACAAGCATTGTTACACCTATGGTGGAGATCATATGGCAAACATGTGCCCCAATGCAACACAACCGCAAGCCAATCCTAGTGGCCAATACTATACGATTGAGAGACGATATACGAACCACACGGCTCAGGACTGCCCATACAACAAACAGGTAGTGAGACAGAACTACCCGCAAGCATACCTGCAGCCAGGTAGGTATCAAGGCCAATACAATGCTCAGCCTTATTACTATAGGCCTCCTCAGAACTACCCTTATCAGAACAAAGACCCCAAACTGTCTTAGCTCAGCAGCCACCCCCACCGGCGAATGTCATCTGAGTTAAATATGCTGCTGAAAAAAGAGAACCTAAGTAGGGCCTTAGTGCCTTCTTCACCTTTGATCACAGAGAGTGATCCAAACTCAAACAGTTTTGACTCTACACATGTAGATAGTCCACCCGCATATTACTCAGAGTCACCAGAACATGTGGAGATATATCATTATGACAGTCCACCAGTGGAACCTAATTGGGAACCCGACTATGCACATGTGATGTACACGAACCCAAATCCACGACCCCAATTGAGACAGCAAAGACCACAGGGCCCTAGAGGACCATGCTTTAGGTGCCAAGGAGATCATTTCATAAAGAACTGTCCACATCCTCCGATATCAGGGCAATCACAATACTACAACATACAAGGCTTTTGTGCCGATTGTGGTAAAGAGCACATCATAAAGGACTGTCCTAAGAACCCAGTTAACGCTTCAAATGTGACACCGATCAACGTGATAGGTATTGTAAATAATGCAGATGGATCCAACCCTACATACGTGCCTATCCAAGCTATAACAAGAGCCCATGTGCTCTTACAGAACCAACAGCTTAATCAGGAGAAAATAGCTGGAACTAGTGAAGTTGGAGAGTCTAGCAGTAAAAAGACAAAATCTTGGAAAGATTCCAGAGAAAGGATTAAGAGAAAGTGGAGTAAAAAGATAACTGAGTTGGAAGGAAGTCTCAAGGAATCTAGAGCCAAAATACTAGAATTGACTTCACGAGAATTGAATCCAGAGAACCTAGCACAAAAATCAGGATCAGTTCTAGCTGAACCCATACCAGAAAACCTAGACATGATGTTTCATGCATATCAGGCTAGAATAAAAGAAGGACCTCAAGTAGCGGAAATGAGTAAGAACTACCCTAGAGCAGACTTAGAAATTGAGACGACTAAACTTTGCATGAAGATGGTAGAATTAGCACAAGCTTTGTTTGAAGCCTCGAGATATCTTAATTGGAATAACATGGCAAAACCTGAACTACACTTTCAAGGACTAATGGAGAGGCTTGAATACTTGATAGAAAGCAAAGAGGAAAAGGATCAGTATAGGAATCCTATCATCCCAGAGACACAGGAAAGAAATGCACCTTCCCTGTCTCAAGTACCCAATACGGAAAGTGAAGACAACCTGTCTTCCATACATAAATATTCACATGAATTTTTGAGAGAAATCCAAGAAGAGAAGTGGAGAAGAGAACAAGGAACCCATCCTCCTATTCAAGAAATAGACGACTTGCAGGAACAATTTCCCCAAGATATTCCCTCTATTTACGATGATGTAGAGGAGGAGCAACTGAGTGAACACACAGGATTTGAATCCAATTCTTTACAAGAATTACCTCAGTTCACAAGACCTTGGGAAGCAAAGTCTATTATTCTGGGAACACCCACGATCATAGTGAGGAATGAAGAATTAGTGATACCTAGGAACACGGAAGTGATAAAGAACACCAAAGTTCAATGTAATCTCACTCTAGAGGAGTTGAAGGTAAAACCGGAAATGTGGAAGCATGTAGCAAATCAATTCCCTGAGCTTGCTACTACTCCCTCTCAGATAGGATCACAAAAGAAGGTACCAGAGATACCCGTAGAAAAGATAGGAGATGTAAGTGAAGGAGAGGAAGGTAACACTTATCTTCCACTAACCCATCAGGGCTACACCACAAAAGCCATCTTAGATTCAGGAGTCGGAGTAGCCATAGCTACCATCGCTTTATGGAAATGTTGGGGTAAGCCAGCACTCAGACCTACCAGGATGAAGCTACAAATGGCTGATGGACACATAGAAAAACCATTAGGCTTACTAGAAGGCATATCTCTCACCACTTGTGGTGTGGAGTTTGAGCATACCTTTGCCATTTGTGATTTTAGTAAAAATCATGCTTACGAGATGATATTGGGACGACCATTCATGCGTCAGTTGCAAATTGTACAAGATTGGGGAACTAATTCTTTGTACTTGCAGCATTTAGGAGTGACTACTAAAGTCAATCTTAAAGACTATTCACATAGAGATGTACTTCCAATACAATGGAATACCATCCATAAAACACAAGTAGAAACGGAATCGGTACACTCTTTAGAGTCAGATCCTTCATGGTTGCATGAGGACACTCATTTATGGATGTGTAAGGTAGCAAAACAAGAGGAAGAAAGGTTCGAAGCCAGGACTTTAGGTGCAGAACAACATCCACGAACCCTTCAAGACCCAGCATATGCACCTGTAGTATTCCCAGATGAAGAGTTTGAACCCCATGGTTGGGCAGAAATCCTAGCAACCATGGATGTAGCCATCAATGAAGAACAATGGACACCCCACTGTGACGAAGATGGCTATGACATCTCAGTCTTTACAATAGAGCTGATCATGTGTGATTCAATTTTAGAAGAATGTGAACCTAGCACTGATGCATTTGAGGATGCAAGCGATTTCGATTTAGAGTCAATTGTTATGGACTCACCTTTTGCATCAGAAGAGGAATATTTCTATGAGGTAGAGACTTATCCTCAGACACACGTAGAAATTATGAATGATGTGAGAATAGCCACACAAGTGACTAGCAAGAGTGAAGGCAAGAAAAGAAAGAAGAAAGAAACCATGTCAGAAACAAAAGGATCTTTGTTTGAGGTTCCCGAGAATTTCAAGAAGTATGAAATAGAAGATAGACGAATAATGGTACGAATGCCTAACAGAAAAGCTGACATTGGAGAAGTATATGACAATCGAGAAAAAACCAAGAAAATCATAGTAGCCATAGAAGGAGAAGAAGAAAAGTGTACATACATTGGGCATGATTTGACGAAGGAAGAAGAAGAAGAATTAGTTGCCCTATTGTGCGAATATAGAGATGTGTTCGCTTGGAGTTACAAAGACTTGAAAGGAGTAGATCCAGACATACGTTCTCATAGAATCCCTATGACTCCAGATGCAAAACCTACGAAACAGAAACCATACACGTACAATGATCATTATGCTGCAAAGATTAAAGAGGAAATAGATCGCTTGATAGAAGCAGGATTTATTTACGAAATTGAGCATACTGAATGGGTATCCCCCATTGTGGTTGTGCCCAAGAAGAATGGAAAATTTTGTGTGTGTATTAACCTTAAAAAAGTTAATGCCGCCACGATTAGAGACAGTTATCCTCTTCCTATCATGGAACATTTATTGGAAAGAGTTGTGGGCAAGGAAGTTTACAGCTTTCTTGATGGTTTCTCAGGCTATAATCAAGTAGCCATTGCTCCAGAAGATCAACACAAGACGGCTTTTGCCACAGAATGGGGCATATTTGCATTTTGTGTGATGCCTTTTGGCTTAACAAATGCACCCGCTACTTTCCAGCGACTCATGTGTCATGTATTTAAGAAATTCTTACGCAAGAATTTGGAAGTTTATGTCGATGACTTATGTGCACATTCAAATGTAATACAGACGCATATCCCAGAGTTAAGGCAAGTATTTGACAAATGTCGAGAATATCAGGTTTGTTTGAACCCAGAAAAATGCGTTTTCATGGTCAGAGAAGGAAAAATTCTAGGACACATTGTGTCAAAGAATGGAATTTCGACAGACGAAGAAAAGGTGAAAGTAATTGCAGAATTAGCTAGACCAACTAACTTGAAAGAGGTAGAGGCATTTATGGGCCATTGCGGTTATTATAGACGATTCATACACATGTATGCAATCATATCCAAACCTTTGTACTCTCTTTTGACCCATTTTGAATGGACAAATGAATGTGAGAATTCATTCAACGAACTTAAACGACGTTTGTGCTCAGCACCTATATTGACAACCCCGGATTGGAGTAAGCCATTCCATGTACATGTGGATGCATCCAACTACACCATAGGATGTGTGTTAGCACAACCCACAAATGAAGGCAATATAGATCTCCCCATAGCTTACGCGAGCAGACAGTTGAATGCAGCAGAAAGAAATTACACCACTACGGAATGAGAAGGATTAGGGATGATCTACGCGGTAAAGAAATTCAGACATTATTTGTTGGCAAACAAGTTCAAGTTCTTTACAGATCATCAAGCCCTATTGTACTTAGTCAAGAAACCATGTAACACAGGATGATTAATACGTTGGTTTCTATTACTCATGGAGTATGATTTTGAAGTAGTAGTCAGGAAAGGAAAGACACATCTGTAGCTCAGTGATGAGTAGCACCTCCTTTAATGTCAATCCGGGAAGACGTGAGGATGGTATGAAGACCTCGAGCAAGTGGAGGCATAAGTGCGTGAGTGAGAAGCACACAAACATGCACACACATACACACACACGCGCACACACGGCAAGACAAAGAGTGAGAAGCAATGGAGTTCTTGGATTACTTTCAAAAAGCTCTTACAAGTTCATTTCAATTACAATCTACCCCCAAAAATGAGCTCTCTAGCTCTATTTATAGTTTTTGACTAGGTTTTGGCCTTGTCCAGACCTAGTGTCCGGCCTAGTTAAAAATTAGGTTCTCTACCCTATTTGGAGGTTCAAACGAAGTCTAAAAAATGTGAAAACTGACAGGTAGATACTTCTAAATCTCCTCAAGCTCAAGGACTCCTTGGCTTGCACAAAATGGAGCTACAAAAATGTGAAATGGTATTTACAAGGGTTTTTAGTGATGAAAATCACTATTGTTGTAGGGATTTCTTCTAAGATTTTGATATACGTTTCCTGGAGCTCCCTACTTGCTCCTTCTCCTTGTGTCCACCTCTCTTATGTGCATAAATGTCTTGAAAAAATATTGGCCTACTTGCCAGATCGTCGTTGACTGCTCTGTCTGCTTGTACTTTCTCTTCTCTCTGACTCCCTTCTTAAGCTTCCTTGCCTAGTGAGTCCTTCAGCTCCAACACCCCCCCCCCTCTCGCGTCTGTCGTCCCTGACAGACCCTTGTTGCTGGGAGTGTTGGATGTAATATTCCACAACCTGAGTGGCAAGCTGATGTTCTTGTATGCGTAGTCCTGTGGCCAAGTCTGTCATCATACGATCCCAATCAATTGGTCCTGGAATGTCCGGATGTGGCAGACGTAACTGATCTGCATGGATCGCTTGTTCTACTGCGAATAGATGTAGCAAATGTGTGGGTCTGGGAATGAAAATTTCTGAATGATATTCCCAGAATCCCGTAGAGAACATTTCCTCAAATGTCTGCTTGAAGCATGCGGGTAAGTACTTTATTCGTGCATGCCAGGCAAAGATTATAGTAACCGAGGGAGTCTGGCTCATGTCGTAGACTAAATCCTTGTTACCTTGAGAGAATCCAGGGGCAGAGATGTATGGAGCTTGTACATTCCGAAAGGTTTTGAAGACAATGTTCATGAGCTCGAATATCTTCATACACATTTTCGCTACTATGTCGGGTACATTATTTAGACGTTTAGACCAGTGCCGAATTGTTGATATCATGTAGGCTACGGTTGGGGTCCCTCGAGGTGGAGCAAAATATGGATAGTTAACCCAAGCCGAGCATTCTTTATTGTTGCGTACCTTGATTGCAAATGCTTGCCATGATCTGCGACGTACCATTGGGTAATAACATGGATTATACTTGATATATAGTGGCATGGTTGCCCAGGTGCTCATCATCTCAAGGTAATCGGTTAGTAGACGTGCACGCCAATTAGGCTGGAAAATCGAGCCCGCACGCGCATCTGTCGGTAAGTCCTCTGGCTCAAACTGAGTGGCAAATGTGGGCTCCTTCCCTGTATGTCTTTTAACTTCTGCATTATAATCATGTAGCAAGACAAAATAAGGCATGTATTGCGACTCTGATGTTGTGATTAACCGTTGGTGGGATAGGTTCTGAAAGTAAGAAGACCGAAGGACAGTTTCTTCCAGATTTTTGAGAGATTGCATTTGCACGGCAACGCGATCATCATGTGTCTTACCCACTTTCTCGACCCTTTTTACCCAATCTAGAACTTGAATTTCTAAAGTGTCCTATCCTTCCTCTGTAGTCCGACCACCGGGTGTTGGCATTGGCTCGTACGGCTCTTCATAGCTGTCATCGACGGGGATTTCCACTACTGTTTCAGGTTCTGGTTCTTCAGTGGGCGAGGGTGGCCTTTCATATGGTAAGAGGCGTGCTTGGAGTTCTGCCACCTGTTTCCGGAGGGTCTCTACTTCTTCTGTAGAGTGTTGCAAGATTACCGGCTCCTGTTGAGTTGTGGGGGCACTGGCTATCTGTTTCTTTAGGTCTGCACATTCAGTCTCTAACTTTTCATATGACTCCAAGAAATTTGCATGCTCCTCAAGTAAGATGTGAATGTCTTCCGATGGGACTGCTCTATACTTGGTAGGGCTAATGGTTGCTCCTGCAGTTCCTTCCATAGCCGCTTCAAAGTTGTCTTGGTTTTTTTGTTGAAGTCTCTTGTTCTCTTCTAGTGCTGCTGCCATATGCTTCCTTAATAGCCCAAGGTTGCGTCTGAGTGTAGCATTAGATATCATTTGCGCTTGGAGCACTGTTTCTAGTTCCTTGACTGCTTGATCATCTACTGTTGATGTCTTTGATTCCAATTCAGAGTGAGCCTGCTGTAAGGTGGTATGCTCGGTTAGGAGCGTTTGGTAATCAACTTCAAGAGTGGTGACTCTAGCTTGCAGACGTTGAGATTCTGCCTGGAGGGCAGCAGTGCTTTCTTCCAATTGATGGTATTCTTGTTGTAGTTGATGTGCACACTGAAGTAATGTATTGAACGTGCTATTTACATTATGAGATGCAAGGGGAAAATTTTGAAATGCAGGGGAGGTGGGATTGGGTAGGGGGGTAGTGAATGCTGTGTGTGCCAATGATGTGAGTGGTGAGGTGGGGGGTAAGGGAGGGGAAGATGGTGGAATCGTGGGGAGAGGTGCTGTGGTTGGTGAAATGTCCATTGGGTTAGACAAGGTGGTGTGTACAGGGGCTACCATGTAGGTGGGTATGGTAGGTGAAGTGAGTGTGGTGTTCGTGTAAATTGATGTCGTTGCGAACAGCGGGGAAATGTGCCTCTGAAACATTGGAGAGCGGATGAACTGCTCCACAAAGGACGGGTATTAGGGTGGTGAGGTCAGGTTGAAAGAGGTGTAGGGGCCAGATGGGAAGTGAGGGTCATGGAATGGAGGTACCCGTATTGGGGAATAGGCTGGGAAACACAGGGTGCCTTCGGTGGGTGCCGGGTTTCCAACCACACTTGGAATTATGGGATGGCCAATTATGGGTTCGGAGGGTAGAAGGGTTGAAGTGTACAAGGGATTGGTGATGAAAGAGAAGAGGGTGTCTTGTGAGGTGGGTTCTCGAAATGAGAATGATGTGAATGAGGATGGTTTATAAGTGAAGGTAGAGGTGATGACTGTCGTTTCTTCCATGGTGGGAGGTGGTGGTGGGGGTGGAGAAGGTGGTGATTGGGGATGTTGGGGTGAGATGGGTGATGTGTGAATGAAGGTTTCAGCAGAGAGGTCAATGGTGGTGGTGGGGGTAGCTGTGGTTTCAATGGGTACTTCTTGTTCTGTGACGGGTATCCTAATAGTCTTACCTGCGCGTGGTAATGTGTCAACTCTGCGTTTGTCATACCTCACGGACTGGCGAACTGCAGTGTGGACTGTCAATGAAATGTTGTGTTGGTGCATTTCAAGCCTTCACACTTGGCTTGGAACTTTGGAAGATTAGCTTGGACAACTTTCATCAAGGCTTCACTTAAAGGAAAGGGCATAGGAACTCATACCTATGATTTATTATCTTTTCACCTCCATTGTAAAAGTCTTAGTGACTTGACATTTATGAACACACACCTACTTGATTAGTCATGGATATTGGATGGTGTAAATGGAGAGAATATCTCCTTACTTTTAGATGAGTGATTTTAGGGAGCCTTAGTTTGAATTTGAAATTCAAATACATCTCCATCACATATAAAATTCATGAAAAAAACACGCGGGTTAGCTAGTCTCATTTGAGCTCACTCCCCGAGGCATTCCACTATTGTAACTCTGTGTGTGTTAGTGCTACTTCATAGTCTACACCACAATACCTCATTTAGCTATGCTTGTCATGCTAATGAGATTGTACAACTACATCAATCAATAGAAGTATACACATTCATCAACTCTATTTATTTGAGTCATCCACTCCAAGTCTGTCAACTTCAACAGGTCATATCTCAGGATCTACTTATCCAAATCAAGTGATTCAAAGCACATTGGATTCAGTTCAAAGTCTTCTGCATGCCTACAAAATTTGAAGATCATTGGATCAGCCATGTTGGAGAAATCTCGCTCGAAGTGATCTCTAGTATTCTTTTGCAGAGTTCCTAAAAAGTCGGGAGTACATATAATTTTGCTAAACTCATTTCTCAGAGTATAGTTTGTCATTTCTTCTCATTCCACTTGCAAATGGTAGCTTGTTAAGCTAATTTAATATGTCCAGAAGGAATTTGATCAATTGTAAGTGTGCTGGTCACACTGAGTGAAAGACTGAGCAGGTGTCAATACAAAAATAGCAAGTTTTCAAGTTTTGTGAAGTACAAACTTATCTGTTTTGAATCAATCATTACTCAAATCATTTCCAAAGCACACATATCATATTTTGGTATCATTTGGAAGCTAAGCATGTGTACTAAGCATATCTAAAGCAAGGAGGGCTGGAGCAAAGCAGGTCTAGCAGCTTCAACTCAATCTCTTGAGTGCATCCAACCATCTCTCCAAACAGTGGTATCAGAGCAAATAAGGTAACATGGGAGATGGTTTTCCTTCATTCATTGACAAATTGGACAGGAACATTTACCAAGCTTGGTCTCTAAGGATGAAGACCTATCTAAAAGGAAGAAGCTTGTTTGGATTCATATCAGGAGATGAGGAATTGCCCTCATTCAAAGCTAGAGGACTACCCACCAAGGATGAACAAGAGAGGCTCAACCAATGGTGTGCAAAGGATGCTTTGGCAAGGTCTTATCTTCTTAACTCTATATCTGATTTCCTTTTACCTCATATAAGGAACTGTAAGACTTCCCAAGAGACTTGGGAAACCCTGTCAACATATTTCTCTTCTAACACAAGGGCCAGAAAGAATCAACTGTGGATTGAATTCACAACCCTTAGGAAGCATCCCAAGCAATCAGTCTCAGAGTATGTGACCAAGATTAAAGATGTGGCAGACCAATTAGCAAGCATTGGAGAGGAGATTGAAGAGGAGCAAATAGTCAGGCAAGTAACAAATGGACTCAAGGCAGATGATAAGTGGGAAAGCTTCACCACTGCAATGGACCTCTACATGGACATGCATACCCCAGATCTCACAACACTCATGGGCCAACTATTCACACATGAAGCAAAGTTTACAAAGGCAGGGGATCAATCAGAAGGTAACAACCCCTCTGCTCTATATACTGATAAGAAGGTTAAAGATAAAGGTAAAAGTAAGAAGGTTGGTTCTACCTCCCAAGCAAACTATGCAGGGAGAGGTAGATCCTCAAGAGGAAGAGGCAGAGGAGGTAAGTTAGGTAGGGGGAGACCCTACAACTCATCACCATGCAACATTTGTGGATTGTCCAATCATACCACAGATGAATGCTACAAGAACTACAAGAATCAGAGAGGAAGAGGCTATCAAAGAGGTGGATACTCTCAAGGGAGAGGCAGGTTCAACCAACACCAAGGCTACAATGGATACAACAATCAATACAACAACAATTACAACAACAACCAAAATGGTAATTACCAAGGTGGATTCAGAAATAGAAGGGATTACAACAACTACACAGAGGAGCAAGATGACTCCCTATTGATCATGGATATGACCTCCAAGGCAGGTACAAATGATGATCATTTATTTTATATTGATTCAGGGTGTTCTAACCATGTAGCTGGTAATGTGGCACTACTCTCTGATTTGGAAGAACCCAAGGGCAAACATCAGGTACAAACAGGTGATGATACTAAACACTCTGTTGTAAAGATTGGAAATGTAAAGACATGTGATGGTAACCAGAACCTATTGAGCAGGGTACTCTATGTACCAACCATCACCAAGAATCTAATGAGTGTTGGTCAGATTGTGGAGAAAGGTTTGCAGGTCAGGTTCACTCAACATGGAGCATATGTGGAGGACCCAAGACATGGATTCAGAAGGATAGCCAAGGGAGAAAAATCAGGTAGATTGTTTACTTTTGAGCTAGAAGACACCAAGAACATTGCTTTATACAATTACAAGGATCAAACACTTTCAGAGTTAGAAATATGGCACAAGAGGTTAGGTCACATAGGTGAAAGAACCCTAAAGCAAATGTGCAGGGATCAATGTGTGCTTGGGATACCTAATGTATCCAAGCAACACATGATTTACAAGTGTGGTGCTTGTCAGTTTGGTAAGTCTCACAGGTTGCCCTATTCAAAGAAAGGTTTCATGCATGAAGACTATCTAGACTTGGTACACACAGATGTTTGGGGACCTAGCAAGGATCCCTCCATTTCAGGATCAAGGTACTATGTGTCCTTCATTGATGATTATAGCAGATGGACTGTCTTATACTTTATGAAGCATAAAGATGAAGTGTTTAATTGTTTCAAGAGGTATCTTGCACTTGTTGAAAACCAAACAGGAAGAAGCTTGAAAAGGCTAAGGTCAGATGGTGGAGGAGAATACTTTTCAAATGAGTTTGAAGATTTCTTGTAGGAAAGAGGCATCAAGAGGGAGATAACCACAAGGTACTCACCTGAACAAAATGGAGTAGGTGAAAGAAGGAATAGACTCATAGTAGAAACAGCTAGGTCTATGCTTAATGAAAAGAAGTTGCCAAATTATCTTTGGGCAGAAGGTGTATCCACTGCCACCTATCTCATAAATAGGTTGCCATCCAAATCACTTGATGGCATGACACCATATGAAGCTTGGCATGGTAAGAGACCTTCTCTGGATCATTGCAAAATCTTTGGTTGTGTAGCATATGTGCATATTCCCTCACAAGTAAGGGGAAAGCTAGACCCTAAAGCTGAAAAATGCATCTTCATTGGTTATGATTTGAACCAAAAGGGATACAGATTCTACAACCCAACAAACAAAGGCTTCAAGGTAAGCAGAGATGTCATCTTTGATGAGAATGACTCATGGTATGAGAATGAATGCAGGAAGGTTAGTCTACCCTATGACTTGCAAGAAGAGTTCCCAAAGCTAATCAAAGAGGAACCAAGCAATGGAGAAGATCCAAGCTCAGAGGATGATGACACTATCAATCTTGAGGAGTTCAAAGCATGGAAGTCCAAAGGGAAGATGAAGATGAAGCAATTAGAGGATATTCCAGAATCCTCAAATCAATCTATTAGAAGATCTCAGAGAGAAAGCAAAAGACCAATCAGATTTGGGTATGACACATCACTTGTAACTAAACATTCTGTATATCTTGCAAAGGATTTGTTGAATGAAGAACCAGGTACCTATGAAGAAGCAATCACCAAACCAGAATGGAAAGGAGCTATGGATGAAGAAATGGAAGCTCTCAAGGAGAGTGATACTTGGGACTTGGTACCCAAGAAGGACTCTATGAAGGTGATAGGATCCAGATGGATCTACAAGCTAAAGAGGAATTCTGATGGAACAATAAACAGGTACAAAGCTAGGTTGGTTGCCAAGGGTTTTGCACAAACCCAAGGCATTGATTATGAGGAGACATTTTCTCCTATGGCTAAGATGCCAACTATCAGAATATTGGTGAGTGTACCTGCATCCAAGAATTGGAACATGTACCAATTAGATGTCAAGAATGCCTTCTTGAATGGATGGATATCTGAAGAAGTCTACATGTCACAACCACCTGGCTATGAAGATCCCAAGAAAGTAAACTATGTTTGTAAATTGAAGAAGGCTCTATATGGATTAAAACAGGCACCTAGAGCATGGAATTATAGGTTGACAACCTACCTCCAAGACCAAGGATTTGTGATGAGCAAAGCTGACACTTCTCTGTTCATAAAGAGAAGTAGTACAGAGGTAATCTACTTGTGTGTTTATATTGATGATATCATCATTACAGGTAATGATATCAATGGGATTAGACACATCAAGGGACAGATGATGAAAGAGTTCAAGATTAATGATCTTGGATTATTAAAGTACTTCTTAGGTCTTGAGTTAGTCTACACCAACTCAGGTATATATATCACTCAAAAGAAGTATGTACAGGATATGGTCAAAAAGTTTGGCTTACAGGATGCTAAAGTCTCAACTACTCCAATGGAGGTCAACCTAAAGCTAAGTGCTCATGAAGGGGATGAAATACAAGACATTACAGGATATCAAAGCATGGTAGGTAGTTTGAATTATGCTACCTTGACAAGAATTGACATAGCATATAGAGTTAGTGTGCTAAGCCAATTCATGCACAAACCAAGGGTACCTCACCTAGAGGCAGCAAAGAAAATCTTGAAGTACCTCAAAGGAACTCAAAGCCATGGTTTGTACTTTCCCTATACATTAGATATTGACATTAAAGTATACTCAGATGCAGATTGGGCAGGATGCAAGGATGATAGGAGAAGCACATCAGGTTACATTTGTTTTGCAGGAGATAAACCTATTTCTTGGTCAGCCAAGAAGCAACCTACAGTGGCATTGTCATCCACTGAAGCAGAGTATAGAGGGCTAGCCAATGCCACTCAAGAAGCTATCTGGTTAAAGCTTTTGTATACAGAGCTAGGCCTATACACTAGGCCTCCAATCGTCTTTGGAGATAACACAAGCTCTCTTCACCTTGCAGCTAATCCAATATATCATGCTAGAACCAAACACATAGAGGTTCATTACCACTATGTGAGAGAAAAATTGCTAAGCAAAGACATTCAATTGACTTATGTGTCTACTAATATGCAATGTGCAGATTTACTCACTAAAGCATTGGATGGAAACAAGCTATGCAGCCATGATTGGATTGCAGGATGTGATTGAAGACTAGAGATGAAGACTTAAGCCAAAGTGCTTGGCTTGAGGGGGAGCTGTTGGTGCATTTCAAGCCTTCACACTTGGCTTGGAACTTTGGAAGATTAGCTTGGACAACTTTCATCAAGGCTTCACTTAAAGGAAAGGGCATAGGAACTCATACCTATGATTTATTATCTTTTCACCTCCATTGTAAAAGTCTTAGTGACTTGACATTTATGAACACACACCTACTTGATTAGTCGTGGATATTGGATGGTGTAAATGGAGAGAATATCTCCTTACTTTTAGATGAGTGATTTTAGGGAGCCTTAGTTTGAATTTGAATTCAAATACATCTCCATCACATATAAAAGTCATGAAAAAAACACGCGGGTTAGCTAGTCTCATTTGAGCTCACTCCCCGAGGCATTCCACTATTGTAACTCTGTGTGTGTTAGTGCTACTTCATAGTCTACACCACAATACCTCATTTAGCTATGCTTGTCATGCTAATGAGATTGTACAACTACATCAATCAATAGAAGTATACACATTCATCAACTCTGTTTATTTGAGTCATCCACTCCAAGTCTGTCAACTTCAACAGGTCATATCTCAGGATCTACTTATCCAAATCAAGCGATTCAAAGCACATTGGATTCAGTTCAAAGTCTTCTGCATGCTTACAAAATTTGAAGATCATTGGATCAGCCATCTTGGAGAAATCTTGCTCGAAGTGATCTCTGGTATTCTTCTGCAGAGTTCCTAAAAAGTCGGGAGTACATATAATTTTGCTAAACTCATTTCTCAGAGTATAGTTTGTCATTTCTTCTCATTCCACTTGCAAATGGTAGCTTGTTAAGCTAATTTAATATGTCCAGAAGGAATTTGATCAATTGTAAGTGTGCTGGTCACACTGAGTGAAAGACTGAGCAGATGCCAATACAAAAATAGCAAGTTTTCAAGTTTTGTGAAGTACAAACTTATCTGTTTTGAATCAATCATTACTCGAATCATTTCCAAAGCACCTTGTAATAGTGTTCTTGAGTAATAGAGTTGATTTCTCACCTTCCATTGTGTCTTGCTTGTCTCTTCGTAGTGTGTGTGTATGTGTGTGTGCATCTTTGTGCTTCTCACCTTCACCCTCACTTCATCTCACATTCACGATCTTCATATCACTCCTATCTCTTCCGCGGATTGACATTAAGGAGGTGAAGCTTATTAATGTGGTTCTCACCATTGTGCTAGAGTAACACCAAATTTGGCGCCGTTGTCGGGGATCGAGTCTAGGACGAATGTGTGATGGTAAGAGTATAGCAAGAAGTAGCGTTGGAAGGTAAAAATTTCAGTTTTTGTTGTTGTTTTACATAGTTTTTAGTGTTTTTCACCTCCCCCACACTCCATCTTCATCACCGCATCATCATGTTCATCTCCAAAAAAATCAGAAAATTCACCATATCCACCCATTCTCCTCATTTCCCCTCATTTGTGCATGCAAGAGAGTGAGAGAGAGAGCTTTTGTGCTTGTGTGTACTTTTGTTTTCTTGAGTTTTCTTGTAGGTACAGAGCTCCAGTGCATCAGGAAAGCTTGGAAAAGGTAAAATTCTCAGTTTCTGTCAGAAATTTCCGACTGTGTCAGACCATCGCGATGGTCTGCAAAGTTCGGAATTCGAAGAAGGCGACCACACCAGCGTGTAGAGCACACTTGCGCCTCTAGGAATCCATACTTGCATTGCAAAAAATCATACTTTGGCGGACCATCGCGATGGTCTCAGACCATCGCGATTGTGTCACACCATCACGATAGGCTCACGCCATCGCGACGGCTCCGCCGGACCATCGCGACGGTCTCACGCCATCGCGACGGTTCATTTGGACCATCCGACGGTTCGCGGACCATCGCGACTGTTCGGTTGACCCCACACCATCGCGATTGGCTCACGCCATCGTGCCAACGGTGCCACGTGGCAAGCTAGACCATTGCGACGGCTCGCACCTCACGCCATCGCGACGACACCCTTACACCATCGCGACAACTCAAATTTTGGACCATCGCGATTGGCTCACGCCATTGCGCCCAGACCATCGCGATTGGCTCAAGCCATCGCATCTGTGACCATCGCGACGATTCACTTTGGACCATCGCGATTGTTCACGTTGACCGTTGACTGACGCCATCGCGATTGTCCGCCTGATCGAGCCATCGTGACGGTTCACACTCACGCCATCGCGATTGTCCACTTTCACGCCATCGCGACGGTTCGCCTAGACCATCACGATTGTCTCACACCATCGCGATTGTGCACCCCCATCACAAATTTTAGGGTTTCATTTTTTGGCCAATTTTGGGGCTATTTTTGGGAAATTTTTGGGTGATTATATTCATAGGAGACCCCTTAGCTCATATTTGGAGAAAAACCTGTTTGTCAGTTTTTACCCCCCAGGGCCTGAACGGTCATAACTTTTTCATCCGAAGTCTATTTTTAGATAAGCTATTTTGAGGTTGACCTAGTTTGGGACTAGAAAGCCAGGGGGCAAGCATTAAAAAGTTGGGCAAAAGGGAAGGGACTTAAAAGGTGTATATACTCAAGTGCTTGATCATCCAACTGTGAATTGTTCTAATATTGGATTTTTCTAGGTCTAGCAAGGGCAATCAAGGGCAACCAAGGCAAGGCAGTGAAGGGCATAAAGCTTGGGAAGCGCGGCTTCTTGGGCATCAGAGCAACCAGAAAAACTGACTCGAGGTTGGAAGATTACTCAACCCCCTCAGTCAATTCTTAGCCTAGGATAAATGGTAGCTTTTGTGGATTAAGACGATAGGAACGCCTCAAGTTCAAGAGAATTAAATTTATCAAGTTCAAAACTAAAGTAAAGGTGTGTGACACGAAAACCTAAAGGAAGGAACATAAGTCTGACGGAACGAGAACTCAAAGTACCACGGAAAGTCGAATTCCTGACGCATACATTAAGACAAGAATCTAAAGAAATCTAAAAAGAATCAAGAAAGTAATAACAAAGAATCATTGACGATCTGAGCGTGTACTGAGTGTGCAAGGAACAAAATTAATGAACCTTAGATCGGGCAAACATATAGGTAAGTCAGACCGACGAAGCCTTAGATCATCAGAGGCAAGTGTAAGAACTACTGCACGATCGTGGACTCAACAATTTAACACTAGTTATCCCTACGAGAGCTCAGATACTAGTGATTCAGAAATGGCATTTAGCACAGAAAGACCAGAAGTAGGGTCAAATGTAGCATACTTAGAAAAACCAGAAGGACCCTATAGAACGCAACTAGAGTTTCTCCGAACCAACCGATTAGGTGCTCGCATCTATGAGGATGGTTTGCGAAGGCAAGTGGTGCAAATGCACAACCCCGATCAACCCATTGGATTGGAACATCTAGTGGTGAAATTTGAGAGAGACACATACATAGACAAAGAAGGAACAATGTACATCTTAAGTACGCAGCCAAACAATACCAATGAGTTTGGTGTGATTCAGCTAGAGACGGAAACTAAATCTCAAGGAAAAGAACCATTAGAAGAGCCTAGAACACCTAGAGGGAAATCTGTACTGACACGAGTACTAATCCCGGAATGGATCCCTCAGGACAACAGAAGCATAGAGTTGTTTGTAAATAAAGAAACTGATGAAGCCTTTTGGAGATACAAGAGAGAACTACTTAGTGAGGTAGGTATCATCACGATATACGAGTTCAAGGACCTGGATACACCTGGAAAGGTTGCATACCTTGATGAGACTTCAGAAAGAGTCTTTGTGGTGCCTGACCACGCTAAAAACACATACACATGGAGAGGTGAATTGGTATTCCCTCCATCTAGAACGAACATGAATACAAGTCAACAAGGGGTAGGAACATCATCAGCCCATGGAAATCAAAGAGAGAGAAATAAAGAGAGACCGGAAGTAAGCTTTAATCACCCCATAGGGAGAGATAGAACAACCACGGACACTAATAGAACGGATAGACAAAGAGATCATGGAATACCAGGTGGTAGAGATGATTTTCCTCTACCTAGACCACGTGAACACGCAATAATATTGAGACCCACTTAGTTAGTGAAATCCATGAAAAATTACTTTGATGGGACAGGAGATCCCTATGACCATGTCGCAGAATTCAAGCAAGTACTAAGAGCAGAACAAGTCGAAGACATGTTCACGCAATACAACGCATTTGGACTAACGTTAAAAAATACCGCTTTAACTTGGTTCCAATCGTTGCAACAGAGGCAATTTAGAGACATCCATCACTTTTTAGAGTCATTCATCACTGAATTCTCTAAAAGTGGGATTAGACATGACACGTCTTCGTTGATTCATAGCTTTAAACAAACCCCTCAAGAAACAGTAAGACTGGCAGGACGTAGGTTTAGACAATATGTTGAACGATGTCCAATGCAAGAGCTACCCTCACAGGCCAAGCAAGTGTCATTGTTTCTAGATGGCTTGTTGAGCTCTAAACTACGCTCCTACGTGTACCTAAAAGAACCCAGAACGCTAGAGCAATGTGTAAGAATTTGTATAGACATTGAGGACAACTTAGGAGACGAGTTGGAACTCTCAAAGGTCTATAAGGACTCAGACTGTTCATCTCTAGCATCCACAAAATTGTCTAGCTCAATAGAAGACCTAGCAGAAAAAGTGGCTCAGAAACTAGGAGTTTCTAGTAAACCTAGGGTGCTAATGAACAAGCGTTGTTACACCTGTGGTGGTGACCATATGGCAAATGTGTGCCCCAATGCACCACAACCTCAAGCCAACCCTAGTGGCCAATACTGCACAATTGAGAGAAGATATACGAATCATACGGCTCAGGACTGCCCATACAACAAACAGACCGTGAGACAGAACTACCCGCAAGCATACCCGCAGCCAAGTAGGTATCAAGGCCAATACAATGCTCATCCTTATTACTATAGGCCTCCTCAAAACTACCCATACCAGGCTCAACAGAGACCTCAACCCGTCTTAGCTCAGCAGCCACCCCCACCAGCGAATGTCATCTCAGTCAAATACGCTGCTGCAGAAGAGAACCTAAGTAGGGCCTTAGTGCCTTCTTCACCTTTGATCATAGAGAGTGACCCGAACTCAAACAGTTTTGACTCTACGCATGTAGATAGTCCACCCGCATATTACACGGAGTCACGAGAACACGTGGAGACATATCATTACGATAGTCCACCAGTGGAACCTAGTTGGGAGCAAGACTATGCTAATGTGATGTACACAAACCCAAATCCACGGCCCCAATTGAGACAACAGAGACCACAGGGACCTAGAGGACCATGCTTTAGGTGCCAAGGAGACCATTTCATAAAGGATTGTCCACATCCCCCGATATCAGGACAATCACAGTACTATAACATCCAAGGCTTTTGTGCCGATTGTGGCAAAGAGCACATAATCAAAGATTGCCCTAAGAACCCTTTTAATGCTTTGAATGTGACACCGATCAACGTGATAGGTATTGTAAATAACGCAGATGGATCCAACCCTACTTACGTGCCTATCCAAGCTATAACAAGAGCCCAGGCGCTCTTACAGAACCAACAGCTTAATCAAGAGAAAGTAGCCGAAACTAGTGAAGTTGCAGAATCTAGCAGTAAAAAGATAAAATCTTGGAAAGATTCTAGAGAAAGAATAAAGAGAAAGTGGAGTAAAAAGATAACTGAGTTGGAAGGAAGTTTAAAGGAATCTAGAGCCAAAATCCTAGAATTGACTTCACAGGACTTGAATCAAGAGAATCCAGCTCAGAAATCAGGATCAGTTTTAGCGGAACCCATACCAGAAAATCTAGACATGATGTTTCGTGCATATCAAGCTAGATCAAAAGAAGGACCTCAGGTAGCTGAAATGAGTAAAAACTACCCTCGAGCAGATCTAGAAATTGAGAGAACTAAACTTTGCATGAAGATGGTAGAACTAGCACAAGCTTTGTTCGAAGCCTCTAGATATCTTAATTGGAATAACATGGGAAAACCGGAATTACATTTTCAAGGACTAATGGAGAGGCTAGAATATTTGATTGAAAGCAAAGAGAAAAAGGATCAGCATAGGAACCCTATTGTCCCAGAGACACAGGAAAGGAATGCACCATCCCTGTCTCAAGTACCCAATACAGAAAGTCAAGACAATTTGTCTTCCATCCATAGGTACTCACATGAATTTTTGAGGGAAATCCAAGAAGAGAAATGGAGAAAAGAATAAGGAACTCATCCTCCTATTCAAGAAATAGATGACTTGCAGGAGCAATTTCCCCAAGACATTCCCTCTATTTATGATGATGTAGAGGAAGAGCAATTGAGCGAACACACAGGATTTGAATCTAATTCTTTACAAGAATTACCTCAGTTCACAGGACCTTGGGAAGCAAAGTCTATCAGTATGAGAGCACCCACGATAATAGTGAGGAATGAAGAATCAGTAATCCCTAGAAACACGGAAGTGATCAAGAATACCAAAGTACAATGTAACCTCACTCTAGAGGAGTTGCTGAAGATAAAACCAGAATTGTGGAAACATGTAGCAAATCAATTCCCCGAGCTTGCTACTACTCCCTCACAAATAGGATCACAAAATAAGGTACTAGAGATACCCGTAGAAAAGATTGGAGATGTAAGCGAAGGAGAGGAAGGTAACACTTATCTTCCGATAACCCATCAGGGCTACACCACGAAAGCCATCTTAGATTCAGGAGCCGGCGTAGCCATCGCTACCACCGCTTTATGGAAACATTGGGGTAAGCCAGCATTAAGACCCACCAGGATGAAGCTACAAATGGCTGACGGACACATAGAAAAACCATTAGGCTTACTAGAAGGCATATCTCTCACCACTTGTGGTGTAGAATTTGAGCATACTTTCGCCATTTGTGACTTTGCAAAAAACCATGCATATGAGATGATATTGGGACGACCATTCATGCGTCAGTTGCAAATTGTACAAGATTGGGGAACCAATTCTTTGTACTTGCAACATTTAGGAGTGACTACCAAAGTCAATCTTAAAGACTATTCACATCGAGATGTACCCCCAATACAATGGAATACCATCCATAAGACACCAGTAGAAACAGAATCTATGCACTCATTAGAATCAGATCCTTCTTGGTTGCATGAGGATACTCATTTATGGATGTGTAAAGTAGCAAAACAAGAGGAAGAAAGGTTAGAAGCCAGGACCTTAGGTGCAGAAAAACATCCACGAACCCTTCAGGATCCAGCTTATGCACCTGTAATATTTCCAGACGAAGAGTTTGAACCCCATGGTTGGGCAGAAATCCTAGCAACCATGGATGTAGCCATCAATGAAGAACAATGGACACCCCACTATGACGAGGATGGCTATGCCATTTCAGTTTTCACGATAGAGCCAATCACGAGCGATGCAATTTTAGAAGAATGTGAACCTAGCACTGATGCATTTGAGGATGCGAGTGATTTTGATTTAGAATCAATTATCATGGACCCACCTTTTGCATCAGAAGAAGAATATTTTTTCGAAGTAGAGACTCACCCTCAGAGACACGAGGAAATTACGAATGAGGTGAGATTAGCCACATAAGTGACTACTAAGAGTGAAGGCAAGAAAAGAAAGAAGAAAGAAACCACGACAGAAAAAGAAGAATCTTTATTTGAAGTACCCGAGAATTTCAAGAAATATGAAATCGAAGATAGAAGAATCATGGTACAAATGCCTAATAGAAAGGCGAATGACGGACAAGTATATGATAACTGAGAGAAAACCAAGAAAGTAATAGTTGCCATAGAAGGAGAAGAAGAAAAATGTACATACATAGGGCATGATTTGACGAAGGAAGAAGAAGAAGAGCTAGTTGCCCTATTGTGCGAATATAGAGATGTGTTCGCTTGGAGTTACAAAGACTTGAAAGGAGTAGATCTAGATATATGTTCTCATAGAATCCCTATGACTCCAGATGCAAAACCTACGAAACAAAAACCTTACACGTACAATGATAACTACGCTGCGAAGATTAAAGAGGAGATAGATCAGCTGATAGAAGTAGGATTCATTTACAAAATTGAGCATACCGAATGGGTATCCCCTATTGTGGTAGTGCCCAAGAAGAATGGAAAATTGCGTGTGTGTATTAACCTTAAAAAGTTAATGCCGCCACGATTAGAGACAGTTATCCTCTTCCTATCACAGAACATCTATTGGAAAGAGTTGCGGGCAAGGAAGTTTACATCTTTCTTGATGGATTCTCAGGTTATAATCAAGTAGCCATTGCTCCAGAGGACCAACACAAGATGGCTTTTGCCACTGAATGGGACATATTTGCATTTCGTGTGATGCCATTCGGCTTAACAAATGCACTCGCCACTTTCCAGCGACTCATGTGTCATGTTTTTAAGGAATTCTTACGCAATAGTTTGGAAGTTTATGTCGATGACTTATGTGCACATTCAAATGTAAGACAGACACATATCCCAGAGTTAAGACAAATATTTGACAAATGTCGAGAATATCATGTTTGTTTGAACCCAGAAAAATGTGTTTTCATGGTCAGACAAGGCAAAATTCTAGGACACATTGTATCAAAAAATGGAATCTCCACGGATGAAGAAAAGGTGAAGGTAATTGTAGAATTACCTAGACCAACTAATGTGAAAGAGGTACAAGCATTTATGGGCCATTGCGGTTATTATAGGAGATTCATACACATGTATGCAATCATAGCCAAGCCTTTGTACTCTCTTTTAACCAATTTTGAATGGACAGATGAATGTGAAAATTCATTCAATGAACTTAAACGACGCTTGTGCTCAGCACCTATATTGACTACACCAGATTGGAGTAAGCCATTCCATGTACATGTGGATGCATCCAATTACGCCATAGGATGCGTGTTAGCACAACCCACGAATGAAGGTAACATCGATCTCCCCATAGCTTACGCGAGCAGACAATTGAACGCAGCAGAAAGAAATTACACCACGACGGAACGAGAAGGATTAGGGATGATCTACGCAGTAAAGAAGTTTAGGCACTACTTGTTGGCCAATAAGTTCAAGTTCTTTACATCAAGCCCTATTGTACCTACTCAACAAACCATGTAACACAAGACGATTGATACGTTGGTTTCTATTACTCATGGAGTATGATTTTGAAGTCCTAGTCAGGAAACGAAAGACACATCTTAGAGCTGACCACCTTTCAAGATTAACCTCAGGAGAAGCTCCTCAAGGAGTAGTGGATGAGTTACCAGACGCATATTTGTTTAACCTTGAGATAGCACCAGAATGGGCTAAGCCTATAGTCCCTATTCTCACATATGGACCCAAGAATCCTAGGATAAAGATCAAAGAGGGAGAGATTACCAAGTCTCAGAGATACCAAATAATGGCAGGAAGCATAGATAAACAGGATAATCAAAAGATTCTGGCTTGTTGTGTAGATGAATCAGAACATGCGAATTGGTTGCAATTAGCACACATAGGTGCATTAAAGCAACATCATTCAAAACATCGAACATTACAGACTCTGCATAGATTAGGAGTATATTGGCCTACGATGGAAGCAGATGTCTACAGGTTGTGTAAGGAATGCAATGTTTGTTGTGAAAGACCACCAGTAGAGCATGCTACATTATATCACGTGTCTCTCACACCAGACTGGAGTGAACAATTAGTGACATACTTGAGGACGAAGACATTCCCTCAAGGAATGACTTTAGCACGACAACGCAGTCTAGAGCAGGAAGCTCAAGATTATTCACTTATTGGCAATAACCTATACAAAAGAGGACGAGATGGATATCTAAGACAATGTGTTCATGAGAGCGATTATCTGAGCATACTAGAGACTGCACACCAAGGTGTTGCAGGAGGTCATTTTGGACCCGATAGGATAATCAAAGCCATCCTCTTTGCAGGATTATGGTGGCCCACTCTTCACATGGATGCTCATACCTATGTAAAGAGATGTGATGTGTGCCAAAGAACTCAGTTTCCTACTCGCAGAGATGAAATGCCATTGAAACCCATGATGGGCGGACGTGCATTTTCTAAGTGGGGTATAGACTTTGTAGGACCCATTAACCCCCCTGCAAAAGGTACACATGCTGAATACATTATTGTTGCCACAGATTATCTTACGAAATGGGTAGAGGCAAAAGCCACGAAAAAGAATGATGCACACACAACTGCAAAATTCTTATTTGAGAATGTCTTTACAAGATATGGACTGCCTATAGAGTTAGTGAGCGATCGAGGCACTCACTTTCTAAACCAAGTCATTGAATATTTGTTACAGGATTTTATGGTGATTCATAAGAAATCCGCACCATATCATCCTCAGGCCAATGGTTAGGCTGAAAGCACTAATAAGATCCTTTGTAACGTACTGACGAAACTCGTGAACAACAAACGTTCAGATTGGGACAAACAGTTACACCACGCTGTTTGGGCATATCGAGTGGCCTACAAGACCGTACTCAATGCAACTCCCTTTCAGATGGTTTTTGGTCAGAATGTTGTGCTTCCTTTGGACTTCTTGATACCGACCCTTAAGGTTGCACAAGAACATCAGTGGACCGGCCATGAATTATCAGCTAGAATAATGGACTTGGAATGATTAGGTGAAACCAGGCTAAAGGCGGCAGCAGGAATATATGCAGCGAAGAAGCGAGAGAAAGCATATTTTGATGCACATGTGAAAGATAAAGGCCTAAAAGAAGGAGATTTAGTTCTAGTATATACGCTAAAGCAACACACACGTAAGTTAGAAAAGCGAGGTTATGGACCTATGATCATTAACAGACTCTCAACAAGTGGAGCAGTACAGTTAGCCACCTTAGAAGGAGACGTAATGCCTAATTATATTAGTGGCTGTAGAGTCAAGCTATATCAGGAACCTCTTACTGAGGATATGCTTAGACGACTCACGTTGGCAAAGAAGCGTAAGGAGGAAGAAAATAGAATACGAGCGGAAGCTCAGGCAGAAGCAATAGAACGCATTAAGCGCATGAAGCTAAGAAGACAAGGACTAGGGAGAGAACATTATAACCATCTGGAAACTACACCCAGATACCCCATGGCCATGTGTCAAGTAAAGTCAACAACTCATCCTAGCATAGTGGACAGGAGACCATTCATTACAGTTAGGCTAGGGCACGACAACCGTTGCCAAGAGCTCAGGGCTTTAATTGACTCAGGCGCTGCGACTAGTGCGATTAGATGGTCCCACTATAGGGATTCAGGAAAAGAAATGCAGCCAATTGAGGCATACCTCATAGGGCTAGGAGGCATGGAAACCCCTTGCATGGGTGAGGTAGACCTTCCTATCCTCATTAAGGATGTGACCATGACAGCGAAGCTACTAGTGTGCCATGATGACGACCTGATAGAACCCCTAATCCTTGGCCAAGATTGGCTATACGATCACTCAGTGGACCTAAATCTTAGACAAGGCTCCTTACAGATTGGAACCTTAGAACAGAAGCGAGTGATACCGCTTGACTTCCCTACCAGCATTCCAACGGAGGTTTGTAACCCTAGACCCTATGAAATACATGCGACGTTAGACCGGGAGATCTTGGGTCAGATCAGTCACGTTACGTCTACACCAACCCACTCGGGCTTGGCTATGGACAGTTGTCAATCAGAAGGACGACAGGAGATCTTCCCTGGGGCTTCCTGCAAACTAGAAGGGGCAGCTACCCAACCGCTAGGGCAGATGGACACAATCAACGGTCAGGTGGGTTGCATCAGCGGCCAAAGGATCACAATACCCTGCGGTGCTCATCCTTCCAAACTTGCTGCGGACTGGCCTAGATTAAAGATAAATAACGAATCACTTCCTAATGCGCAGGTCACGCAAGTGTTGGATCTCCCTTCTTTTCCAAAGCAGATCGTCCACTGGACCTCTCAAACCCAACCACGAAGGAGTCAACCACAACGGAGGAACCCAGACCGACAAAACCACCAGACAAGGCAAAGAAAGCAGCAGTATCAACATCACAGAACAAGTGGCACGAGACAAGTATGGATGCCAAAAGGACAGCAACCACAGCCTATTGGCAACACTACAGACAAGAACAGGACAAAGTTTCGACAGAAGCAGAGTCAGCATCCAAAGTACCCTCGATCTTCTTCTACAAGTACAAATACTCGACAGATTTGGATCGCCAAGAAATACCTTATCCATAGACCCACACCCACGCAGATTTGGGTACCCAAACCATGTACCATAGCTCAACCCTCAAGCCATGTAATATATACCCCTCAGAAATCTTCCCATCCTTCAGTACTATCAAACCAGATACCACTTTTTGTCCCTCAGCAGAAACACACCACCCAGTCAAAGACTCTTAGGAAATGGATACCGAAACGTATCCAAAAGTCTTCTTGTACCCCCTTATCTAACAATTCTCCCACCCCGTTTAAACTCCACCCTTGTAATAATTCACCCTCAACCAAACCTTGTATAAATTCATACACCAAAACCCCACATCATGCATAATAAAAGCTCATCAAGAAATGTATGCATAATCTGACAATGTAGGCGTCTAGAGACCTGCATTAGTTTTGCAAATAATCATTGCATCAATCACTTCATGACACTTGGCTACACGGGTTACACATCGGTTATGGAAAGGGATTGCGGTCTCACCTTAATGGGATCATAATTAATTTCCATACTAACGTGCTAATCTTTTGTAGTAGATCTTTTCCATTAGCTCGTCAGTCATCATGCAAACCGAAGAAGGACCATCAAAAGCTGGCCCAAGCACACCAATGGCCAATATTGGAGAATTACTCGCGGAATCTTATCCTACGATGCAACCACCAGAGTTTCAAGGTTTTCCAGGACCCATGCCAATAGACGATCCTCCTAGAGGATACACTGAGAAGATTCATCATAACTCTCACTCGTTTCAAGGCCTAGCAGGACCCTTAGCAGACGCTGATTTCATATTTGAGGCCAATTTGGCATTTGATCTTTGCACATGGACCAAGTACCAGTTCTTTTCAAGAGAATTTGAAGGACTGCAGAATACACAAGATTTAACGCACGTTTGGGCACGAGCGGGATTTACAGAATATTTTAGTGACCCTCTGCCTAAACCCGATTTTTACAGATGCTTTTACCTAGAACCACCTTGACAGCTTCAGAGAACAAGGATCTACCCGGAACATTCATGTTACCATCCTTGGTAAATGACCCTCCATTCAGAAGGTTTTATTCCTCCAAAGATTTAATTCGTGCAGCTCTCAAAATACATGGAACGCATAGTCCGACGGAGAGAGAACGGCTAGTCCCAGAGCAGATGAAACGTGGTGATGTTACTAAGTGGGAGGATATTTCAGCTATAACCCATGAGCTCTCCAAGCCATTGCGAATATGCATGCAGCATTTTGCTTTCCCAGCTCAGGATCGTTTTACCATGCCCCACAAGAGAATCTGGTTTGGTTTATACTTAGCATGTACTGGACCTCAAACGGTTGATCTAGCTAGCTGGATAATTGATCAGCTCTATTTGGCACAACATAGATGGGAACGAAAGAAAGTCATCAATGGGTGTTGTGCACTTACAAGGATTATATATATGTGTTTGGCATATGATTTACCCATAGAGCGCGCCATGACCAGTGAGGAGCTGAAGGCATTTAAAGGAACCACAAGGAAAGCTAGAAAGTCTAGCAAAGGCAGAGCCGGAAAGCGGATGAGAGGCACTATCCCATGCCTACAAGTCCCAGAATCACCCTCGCCACAACCATCTCGAGAGCAGTCATCGACAGTAGCCACTCCCACGGTACCACCAATTCGTATACGGTTATCAAGACCAGTTACGCCGGAGGGCACCACCAGTACTGTTGCACCCCAAGCAGCCACAACCATAGAACCTATCACCACAGCAGCTGAAATTCCCACCACCATTGGTGCGGAAGCGTTCTCTTTTCCAATACCCCATTTAGAAGCAGAACAAACAGCACCACTGGATCCAACTTTTGATTTTGAGATGCCCGATGCATTCTCCAATGAGTTCCAGTTTTCAGAAGGACAATTGTTTTCTCAAGAATTTGAAAGGCCTAACTACCCTACCACACCCAGGGATCAGCCACAAGGACAGATTGTGTCTAGCTCTGATGATGAAAGAACAACAACCGATGACGACGAAGGTGATGATGAAGCTAGCCAGGGAACTCAGGAATCCCAAGAGCATGAACAGACAGTGGCCAAGGACAACAAACAGACACACATGGTGATACAAGTACCCATGAAGATGAAACTTACGAAGCAGCCGCTTACACACTGGCTGTTAAGAAGCTGTATAGAACTATGCAAAAGGTTTGGGCACGCAAAAATCTGATTGAGGAAGAGAGTCAAGTGATAATAGAACAAGAACTTGTCACAGGCGGATTCGAAGACGCATACATCAAAGGATTCAGAGAGTTAGTCAAATCAGTAGGCTCCAACAAAGCCCTCAGGTACTTGCAAAGAAAGCCACTACCACAGTTTGACCCCCGCAGAGTACGACTACTTTCAAAGCCCGGCGAATACATTCGTGTACCAACAGGAGCACAGTCTTCAGAACAAGCCAGGGAGGCACGCCTCGTCCCCGAAAGCTCGTTGGCGGCAGAAACCATCCTTGTAGATTCCCCACCCCGCGCTACAAATGTACATACCTCAGTAGTCACTGAAGTACAGACCACCCCAACTGCTCCTCCATCACCGCCAGTCCATCCACCCTCCCCTCTTCACCCTCCTTCCCCCAGACCAACATCTTCATTCGCCGGTGACGTAGCAGAAATCGTCTTTACGACCACTAACCCCACAATTCCCGCACCCACTAGACCTAGTCTACCCCCTCATACACCCACCTTTCTATCCAACCCATTCCTCCATCCATCTTTCCCGTCCTTCCCCACACCTCCACGACCCCTTTTCCCATTCCCACCGCCCCTAACCTTCTCCCCAGTCACACCTCCCCGACCCACTGTAACCCCTTTTTCCCCTTTTCACCAAGCTGCACCAGCAAGCCCCCCTGTAAATTACTCCTCAACCTTTGTAAATCCCGTATTTACACCAGCACAAGCACCCACAGTCACACCCATATTCACAGTCACTGCACTAGACACGTCCAATGAGATGGACATCTCACCACCCACTGCACCATCACTCACTTCACTCACGGCACAAACATTTTTAGGCACATCACAATTTTCAACAATCACTACAGCATCCACCTTCCCACCCCCATTCCGCGTTCCCGTTGCATCTACACCCACTGCATCTTCATTTAGCACCCCATTAATACTATCACCCACTGTAGATAATGCATTGCGATAGATGTTCATGTGTATGACGCAAGTCAGAGATGAGTTCACATCTCTTGGCGATAATTACCAGCAGCTGCAGAGGACAACCAATGACTTACAATCGCAGCTTAATTTATTGTCTATTGAGAATGCCTCACTGAACAGCCGATACCAAGAATTACGAGAGGCCTATCATAAATTAGAACTAGAAAGCAAAGAAAAGACCAAGGAAGCCACTGCTGACTTGGATAACTTATTAAGAGCCCAGACAGTCCGCAACGCAACACTAACGAGAAATATGGGCTTACTCAGAAGACATCTAGCAGCAGCAAAGGAGGAAAACCAGCGCCTACAGGATCAGAACCGAGAAAACTTAGAAGCAGCCCTAGACCATCCAGACCAACCACTCAGTCCTAGTCGGTTCAAAGCCATTCCCTCAGACTCGATGAGAATGTTGCTAGAAGATCATGTAAGACTGCTAGATGAATATGATCGCATGAACGAGGAGTTACAGAAACTCAAAGATGATCATAAATTACTCCAGTTACGAGAATCGGCACACCAAGACATACCAGCACCTGTGGACCCCTCTCCTGACATCTTAGAGGAACTCAACGCATTACGGGCCCAGGTATCAAACCTTGAATCACAAATTGCAGTATATGAAGCACCATCAAGGCCATATTCCCCACCTGAGCTACCAACTGAGGAAGAAACTGTCACCATCCCGGTGGAGGAAACGTTTGAAGAGGCATACGAGCCACAACCCATCCCAGGCGGACGCGTCACGGCCAAAGGCCAGATGACTTACGAACTCCCGACCCCCGCGTGGATGAAGACAATTGAGGAACTTGGAACAACGCACTCAGCTAGAGTAGAGGCACAATTACATGCCATGGCGATGATAGAAGAAAGAATTTTACAGTCTCCATTCTTTGCTCATTTGGCCTCGCGACGATACATATCTGGGCATGAGCTACAGTATAAACCGTATTTTATGTTAATGGCTGAATACCAGTTAGCCATTGAGAAAGAGACAGGTAAGAAACCATCGCATGCAACTCAATTCGAGGAGGCCGATCTACCACTAGATGCGCAGCAAGGAGAGATCTATCAACCAGAGTGGCGGAAAGATTTACTACAGAAGTATCCAGAAATGATGAGTACATGGGTAAAGGCACCTTTGCATTTGAAGTACAACCCATGTTGGGGACCAGTACCACGACGCCGCTCTTGGACTGCCTTTGCTATTAAGGTACAAAACAATAAACAATGCCAGGAATGGTTGAATTACCCCTATTTTAAGCCACCCATCGAGTTACCAACTGTAGGCTACATGATGGCTACAATTCGCCACTGGCTCCCTAGATTAAAGCATATGGACGATATAGCGGCGCATATGACTGTCAAAATCTTTGACATGATGCAAATGATTTTTAAAGTCTTCCGACGCGTCAAGGCACCTCATGTAAACACCCCGGGCTTTGAGCATGGAAATTTCGATCTCGTATATGATATGAGTACAACGCCGTCGCTACGGGTGTGTTATGCCTGGCATTGCAGAATAAAGTACCTACCGGCGTGCTACAAGCAGACGTTCGAAGAGATGTTCACAACCGGCTTCTGGGAATACCATTCCGAGGTATTCATAAGCAGGCCTACACATTTATTACACTTATTTGCCTGTCAACGAATGGTCTATTCCACACACTATCAGCTCCCGCCACCAGAAGAACCGCAACCAATAGACTGGGAGAAACTCGAGGCCGATCTGGCCCGAGGCATTCGTATCTCCGAGCACACCCTCGCTCAAGACCTCCTACAGAACTATATCCAGCAGACCTCACAACAAGGTTCTGTCAGGGACGACAGAAGCGAGAGGGAGGGGGGTGTTGGAAGCAGCCAGAGCCACAGACGATGCGGAAGCATGTAACGACGGAGCAGTGAGCCAGTCGAATCTTTTTTCAAAGAATCATGTTTTAAAAATACTTTTCAAAAACCTCCAACAGTGATTTTTATCACTAATGTAACATATGTAACATATGTAACATAGAAAAACCCTTTTCTTAATTTCTCACTCCATTTTGTGCAAGCGGAGGAGTCCTCGAGCTTAAGGAGCTTAGGTAGAACAAGCGTATCAATTTTCGTTATTTTTAGACATCGTTTACCCTTCCAAATAGCATCTAGGACCTAATTTTTAACTAGGCGGTCACTAGATGTGAAACCGGTCAAAACTAGTCTAGAAACTATAAAAAGAGCTAGAGAGCTCATTTTTGAGGTTAGCTTGTTTGAGGTTAGAGTTCTTTTGAGCTTGTAATAGTGTTCTTGAGTAATAGAGTTGATTTCTCACCTTCCATTGTGTCTTGCTTGTCTCTTCGTAGTGTGTGTGTATGTGTGTGTGCATCTTTGTGCTTCTCACCTTCACCCTCACTTCATCTCACATTCACGATCTTCATATCACTCCTATCTCTTCCGTGGATTGACATTAAGGAGGTGAAGCTTCTTAACGTGGTTCTCACCATTGTGCTAGAGCAACAGTGATCTCAGCCTGGCCATTTGCTTGAGGGTGATAGGGGGCAGACTTCTTATGTACTACCAAGAATTCTTGGAGCAGATTTTCAATAACTTCATTCAAGAAGTGAGTGCCTCTATCACTAACTAGCTCTATAGGTAGCCCATATCTAGTGAACACATTCTCAAATAAAAACTTAGCTGTTGTTTGAGCATCGTTCTTTGTTGTGGCTTTTACCTCTACCCACTTGGTTAGATAGTCTGTGGCAACAATGATATATTCAACATGGGACCCCTTAGCTAGGGGATTAATAGGACCTACGAAGTCTATTCCCCACTTAGAGAATGCACGTCCACCCATCATAGGTTTCAGTGGCATCTCGTCTTTGCGTATAGGATACTGAGTTCGCTGACATACATCACACCGTTTCACATAGGTATGTGCATCCATGTGAAGGGTCGGCCACCAGAAGCCCGCAAATAGTATTGCCTTGATCACCCGATCTGGTCCAAAGTGTCCTCCTGCTACACCTTGGTGAGCAGTGTCCAAGATCTTGAGATATTCACTCTCATGGACACATAGTCTCAGGTAACCGTCTTTACCATGTTTGTATAGATTATCACCAATGAGTGAGTAATCATGGGCTTCTAGTTCTAGACTCCTTTTCCTAGCCAGAGTCATGTCTGGAGGGAATGTTTTCGTCCTCAGAAAGGATACTAGTGGTTCACTCCAATCCGGCACTATGGACACTTGATAAAGAGTGGCATGTTCCACAGGTGGTTTAGTGCAGCAGATTGGGCATTCCTTGCATAACTTTTGGACATCAGCTTCCATAGTCGGCCAATGCACTCCGAGTCTCCTTAGTGTTTGTAGGGTTCGTTGCTTTGAGTGGTGTTGCTCTAATGCACCTACATGTGCTAATTGCAACCATTTAGCGTACTTATCCTCTTCCACACAACAAGCCAAGATCCCTTGATCTGTGTGCTTGTACATACTTCCTGCCATGATGTGATACTTTTGGGCTTTTACCACCTCTCTATCTTGCGTGTTTATTACTGGATGGTTAGGCCCGTATGTCAATACTGGTACCAATGGCTTAGCCCACTACGGTACAACTTCCAAATTAAACAAGTAAGCATCAGGAAGGTCATCTGACACTCCTTGTGGGGCTTCTCCAGATGTGAGCCTAGAGAGATGGTCTGCTCTCAAGTGAGTCTTCCCTTTCCTTACCACAACCTCAAAATCATATTCCATTAGCAAGAGAAACCATCTTACTAATCTTCCTGTATTGCATGGCTTGTTTACGAGATATAGCAATGCCTGATGATTAGTAAAAAATTTAAACTTATTTGCAAGCAAATAATGTCTAAACTTTTTAACTGCATATACCATGCCTAGTCCTTCTCTCTCAGTAGTGGTGTAATTTCGTTCAGCTGCATTCAATTGTCTACTGGCATAAGAAAATTGGAAGATCCATATTACCTTCACCAGTAGGTTGAGCAAGCACACACCCAATAGCATAATTGGATGCATCCACGTGAACATGGAATGGCTTATTCCAATCTGGTGTGGTTAAGATTGGTGCTGAACATAATCTTCGTTTAAGCTCCTGCAAGGAATTCTCACACTCATCAGTCCACTCAAAGTTAGTCAGAAGTCCATACATGAGCTTTGCAATGACAGCATACATGTGAATGAACCGGCGGTAGTAACCACAATGCCCCATGAAAGCTTGTACTTCCTTGACGTTCTTTGGCCTAGGTAACTCGGCTATGGCTCTTACTTTCTCTTCATCGGTGGATATGCCATTCTTTGACACTATGTGTCCTAAAATCTTACCTTGCCTGACCATGAAAACGCACTTTTCTGGGTTTAGGCAGACTTGATATTCTCTACATTTGTCAAAGATTTGTCTCAGTTCAGGAATATGGGTTTGTCTGATGTTGGAATGAGCACAAAGATCATCAACGTAGACTTCTAAATTCTTCCTCAGGAACTCTTTAAACACATGGCACATCAGTCTCTGGAAGGTTGCTGGTGCATTGGTAAGCCCAAATGGCATTACCCGAAAGGCGAATATGCCCCATTCTGTGGCAAAAGCTGTCTTATGCTGATCCTCTCGAGCTATGGCTACTTGATTGTAGCCCGAAAATCCATTGAGGAAGCTGTACACTTCCTTGCCTGCTACTCTTTCTAAGAGATGCTCTGTGATAGGAAGCGGATAGTTATCTCGAATTGTGGCTGCATTGACCTTCTTTAAGTTAATGCATACACGTAATTTGCCATTCTTTTTGGGCACCACAACAATGGGGGATACCCATTCAGTGTGTTCAATTTCATAGATAAATCCAGCTTCAACTAGTCGATCTATCTCCTCTTTGATCTTGGCAGCATAATTATCATTATATGTATATGGCCTTTGCTTAGAGGGTTTGGCATCTGAGGTCATGGGGATGGTGTGTGAGCATATGTCTGGATCAACCCCCTTCAAATCCTTGTAACTCCAAGCGAATACATCTCTGTATTCTCTTAGCAAGGCTATTAGCTCTTGTTCTTCCTCTTCTGTCAGGTCATGGCCTATGTATGTGCATCTCTCTTCTCCTTCTTCTATGGCTACCACAATTTTCTTTGTGGTTTCTTTGTTATCATAGGCCTCTCCTGATTGTGCCTCTCGTTTAGGCATTTTGATCATGACTCTCCTGTCATCTATCTCATACTTCTTAAAATTTTCTGGGACCTCAAACAAAGATTCCTCCTCTTCTTGTGTGACTTCTTTCTTCTTCCTTTTCTTTCCTTCTTCCTTAGGGGTTACATGTGTGGCTAGCCTTATGTCTTTTGTAAGCTCTCCGTGCCTCTGGGGTTGAAATTCTACTTCATAGAAGTATTCTTCATCCGATGCAAAATGTGGGTCCATAATGATTGACTCTAGATCGGAGTCACTCGCATCCTCAAATGCATCAGGGTTAGGTTCGCATTCTTCTAACACTGCCTCTCCCATGATTGGCTCTATGGAGAAAACTGAAATGTCATAGCCATCCTCATCACAGTGAGGTGTCCATTGTTCTTCATTGATGGCTACATCCATTGTTGCTAGGATTTCTGCCCAGCCGTGGGGTTCAAATTCTTCGCCCGGAAAGACTACAGGTGCATAGGCTGGGTCTTGAATTGATCTATGTGTTTCTTTTGCACCTACCTCTCTGGCTTTTTCTCTCTTCTCTTCTTCTACTGCTACTTTGCACATCCATAAGTGGGTGTCTTCATGCATCCATGAGGATCCTGACCCTATGGAATGCACCGATTCTGTATCATCTTTGGCTCTATGGATGGGATTCCATTGGATGGGAGGGACATCTCTATGAGAGTAATCTTTGAGATTCACTTTGGTCGTAACACCTAAGTGTTGCAGGTACAAGGAGTTGGTTCCCCAGTCCTGTACCACTTGCAACTGTCGCATAAAGGGTCGTCCCAAGATCATTTCATAGGCATGATTTTTGCTAAAATCACATATAGCAAATGTATGCTCAAACTCGACACCACAGGTGGTGAGAGTTATTCCTTCTAGCAATCCTAAGGGCCTCTCAATATGACCATCAGCCATCTGCAATTTCATTCTCGTTGGCCTGAGTGCTGGCTTGCCCCAACGCTTCCATAGGGAGGTGGTAGCAATTGCAACACCTGCACCTGAGTCTAGAATGGCCTTGGTGGTGTATCCTTGATGGGTGATAGGAAGATATGTGTTTCCCTCTTCGCCCTCACTCATGTCTCCTATCTTGTCCAATGGTATTTCTAGCACTGTTCTCTGGGATCCTACCTGGGAACGAGGTTTGGCTATTTCTAGTACTTGTTTGGCTACATGTTTCCATAGCTCTAGCCTTACTTTGAGTAGCTCTTCTAAGGTGAGGTTGCATTGTACTTTAGTGTTTTTCACTACCTCTGTGTTCCTAGGTATGACTGAGTCCTCATTTCGTACCATGACTGTGGGTGCTCTCATGCAAGTAGACTTAGCTTCCCATGGGCCTGTGAAGTGGGGTAATTCTTGTAAAGAATTAGACTCAAAGTCTAGTCTTTCCTGAGAGTGGGTGCTCTCCTATTCCTCATAAATGGATGGGATGTCTTGTGGGAATTGGTCATGTGCATCATCCACAAGTTCAATGGGAGGAGGGGCTTCACTTTCTTTAGCCCATTTGTCTTCTTGAATCTCTCGTAGGAATTCTGGTGTGAATCGATTCATAGAAGATGATGTGTCTGGCTCCGTAGAGTTTGACACATAGGCCTCCTGGGCAGGAAGACCTGCACTTTCACTTGCCTTGTCCTTGTGTTGAGAGGCGGGTTCCTTTTCTGATTGTGCAATTAGCTTCTCTATTCTTTCTAACAGTCCATCAAAGTGCAATTGTGTCTTCGCTGAACTAGAGATGTTAAATAGGCGACTGGCTTCAAACATGGTCTGAGCCAATTCCACCATCTTAGCACAAATTTTGGTTCGTTCTAGCTCTAGTTCCGCTCTTGGGTAACACTTTTCATGATCAGTTATGTTTGGCCCTTCTTGGATTCTGGCCTGATATGCTTTAAGCATCATATTAAGGTCTTCGGGAGTGGGATCTGCTAGGACTGATCCTACTCTAGGGGGTGGTGGGTTTAGGTGAGGCGGGTTGGAAGGTGGCGGTTCGGATGGAGTTGGGAATGGTGGAGGTGTGGTAGTGTGAGAGGGAGTTTGAGATGTGAGTTCAATTATCCTGGCCTTTGTTTCTCTAAGGCTTTCCTCGAGTTCACTCATCTTTTTTGCCCATTGCCTTTTCATTCTTTCACGACTATCTCTCCAAGCTCTAGTCCTCTTCTTTGTCATGCTCTCTGTTTCACTAGCATCTGGGCTCTTTTTCCTGGCCTACCCCTTGGTTTTGCTGCAATGCTTGAGCTCTAGTGACTACCTGTACGGGTGCAGTGGAAGTGACACTTCCTGTGGAATCTACCACTAACCCAATAACGTTAATAGGAGTGATTTTTGGCATATTATTAGGATTCTTAGGGCAGTCTCGTAAGAGATGCTCCTTTCCACACTCTTGGCAAAAGCCCTGGAATGTCACTGATTGGGTTTGGGTAGGTGCCGGCATGGGACAATCACGAATGAGATGATCTCCTTGACATCTGTAGCATGGTCCTCTAGGGAATGGAGGTCTTACTTGCCTAGGTTGAGGTCTAGGGTTGGGGTTTGCATGCATGACGTTTGTGTAATCTGACTCCCAACTAGGTTCGTTTGGCTCTTCACTATAATAGGACTCACCATGTTCAGGAGATTGCATGTAGTAAGCCTAGGGACTATCAACATGTGTAGAATCAAAGCTATGGTCACTAGGATCACTTTCTGAAAGCAATGGTGTTACGGGGACTATAGCTCTATTCAGGTTTTCTTCTGCAGCAGCATACTTTACAGGGATTACATTAGTAGGAGCAGATGGTTGTTGTGCTAGCACTGACTGGGGTCTCAGTTGGGCCTGATATTGCGGTTGGTAATTTTGCTGAGGCCTAGTATACTATTGTGGTGGATACTGATTCTGATATCTTCCTTGTTGAGGGTATGGATGAGGGTAGGTTTGCCTAACAGCTTGCTTATTGTATGGGCAGTCTTGTGCTGTGTGATTTGTGTATCTCCGTTCTATGGTACAGTATTGGCTACTCGGATTTACTTGGGGTTGAGCCGTAATGGGACAGAGATTCGCCATATGGTTGCCTCCACATGTATAGCACCTTTTTACAGGGGCAAACCTTGGGATCTGTTTGCTAGAGACACCTAGTTTTTGTGCCACTTTCTCAGCGAGTTCCTCAATTGATGTGGATACACATGCGTACACACTCTTCTATGGTCCTAGGGTCCCTCAAGTACACATATGATCTTAATTTGGTACTTAGCAGTCCGTCCAAGAATAGAGCCACTTGCTTAGCTGGTGTGGGTAGCTCAGGGACAGGGCATCTCTCCAAGTATTGCCTAAATCTTCTTCCTGCAAGTCTCATGGTTTCTTGAGGGGTTTGCTTAAAGTTGTGAATCAATGAGGAGGTATTATGTCTTATGCCACTCTTAGAGAATTCAATAATGAAAGCCTCTAGGTGTTGGTCTATGCTCCTGAACTGTCTCTCATTCAATGGTTGGAACCACGTGAGGGATGTGTTCCTAAGGGTTAGACCAAAGGCATTATATTATGTGAATAGGTCCTCCACTTGTTCTGCTCTCAAGACTTGCCTAAACTCTGCCACATGATCGTATGGGTCTCCTGTGCCATCGAAGTAATTTTTCATGGACTTGACTAACTGAGTTGGTCTCAAAATCCTGGTGTGTTCTCTAGGTCGTGGTAGAGGGAAGTCTTCCATATTCCTTTGATTTCTTGGGGCTCTATGTACCTCAGGCTCTACTCTATTTGTTTCCATCCTCGTTCTTTCTCTGCCCCCTGGGTTAGCAAAGCTTACTTCTGGCCTATCTCTACTTCTGTCTCTTTGAGTTCCATGAGCTTGGGATGTTCCCGTTCCAGGGTGACCATAGGACACATTTGATCTTGGTTGGGGGAAAATAATTTCACCTTTCCAAGTGTATGCATGCCTATCATTTTCTGTCACCACAAAGATCCTCTCTGAAGCATGATCTAAGTAGGTCACTCTGCCTGGGCTATCAAGATGCTTAAACTCATAGATCATGATTGTTCCTATATCAATTGGTCGATCAGATTTATACCTCCAAAAGGCTTTGTCAGTTCCTCGGTTCAGAAGCAGATCTATGCTCTTATTATCTTGGGGAATCCACTCTGGTGTGATAATCCTAGTGAGAACAGATTTGCCTCGGGGGGTCCTTGGTTCTTCACCCATGCTTCCCTGCTCTAGGTCACCTAAGTCCGTTCCTGGGATCTCATTCCCAAATTCATTCGTCCTATCTGGATGACTGGTGACCACGTATATTGTCCCTTCCTTGTCTAAGTATGCTCCGTTTTCGAACTTGACAGCTGGGCGCTCTAATCCAATGGATTGATCAGGATTCTTAATCTGTACCACAAATCTTCCTAGGCCGTCCTCATAGATGCTAGCACCCAATCGGTTGGTCCTAAGGTATTCCAACTGCATTTTGTAAGGGCCTTCTACCCTGTGCAAGTATGGCACTCCTGAACTTCCTGTAGGTCTCTCCATACCTTGAGACATCTTTGATTCACTAGTCTCAGAGCTAGGGTAATACGAATGATGGCTCAACTGCTGGGCCCAAGACCTCGCAGTATGATTGACACTAGCCTCTGAAGACCTAAGACTTTGTCTATCTCTCCCTAGATGTCGCCCTGATCTAAGGTTCATAAGCCTGATTGAATAACCCAATTTTTCCCAAGTACAACCTCGTTGCAGAGTCCTTTTGTATCAGTTACTTGATTCTTTTTTTTGGTGGATTACCGCGTTTATAATCTTGTCTGATATCACGTCGTCAGGAATATTTGAGTTAATTTTTCGCACTGTAAGTTGATCGTTCCACATTAGATTCTTTCCTTTAAGGTTATCGCATCACGAAGAGATTATGTTTAATCTTGAACTTGAGTGCATAGGTAGTCTTCAACTTGATTGATGCCTATCGTTGCCCTGACTTACTCCTATCACTAGTCGTTCTTAGCCTAAGCTAGGAATTGACAGAGGGGGTTGAAAGTTTCCAACCTTTTGTTTCCTGCTTGGTTGCCCTTGAATGCCCAGGAAGTGTGTTCCAAGCTTGCACTTACACTTGCTTAGAACGCCTTTCGATGCTCTCAATAGATCTGTAAGAATCCAAAGTTAGCTTTAAGATTTAAATTCCAAAGACAGAACCAATGATTCTCATTCTTGTAGCACAAATACGAATTTGCATAGTGATTTTTAGGAAAACAATTCTTAAGACCCCTGACTTTGATCCCCCTGGGTATGGTCAACTTCAAAATACCCTAGCTGAAAATCAACGCATTATCTTTATAAAAAAGCTTTCCAACAAGCCTTAGAGCTCAAAAAATGGATTTCGTATGAAAAAGTTATGACCGTTCAGGGTTCTAGGGTTAAGACAGGGTTCAAACAGGATCACTGTGCAACAGGTTTTCCCCAAGTTGTTTTCCTATGGCCTCCTTATGTGCTCTAGAGTAAAATGTTCATGCCCAAAATTAGCCAAACTCTTCAAATTAAAAACCCTAAAAAATTGGCTAAAATTGGCTGTCAATCGCGATGTACAGGGCAGTCAATCGCGATGGACAGGAATCAATTGCGATGGACAGGCAGTCGATCGCGACGGATAGGAGTCGATCGCGACGGACAGGAGTCAATCGCGACGGACAGGAGTCAATCGCGACGGACAGGAGTCAATCGCGACGGACAGGAGTCAATCGCGACGGACAGGCAGTCAATCGCGACGGACAGGGCAGTCAATCGCGACGGACAGGAATCAATCGCGACGGACAGCCAAACTCTTCAAATTAAAAACCCTAAAAAATTGGCTAAAATTGGCTGTCAATCGCGATGGACAGGGCAGTCAATCGCGATGGATAGGAATCAATCGCGATGGACAGGCAGTCAATCGCGACGGATAGGAGTCGATCGCGACGGATAGGCAGTCAATCGTGACGGACAGGCAGTCAATCGCGACGGATAGGCAGTCAATCGCGACGGATAGAGCTGTCAATCGCGACGGATAGAGCTGTCAATCACGATGGATTGAAATTTTGCAAATTTTTCAAAAATTTTTGTGGAAATGTGGTGTGCAGGGTCTCTAGTCCACTGTGGTGCACTCAGATTTACCAAAAGGTGAAAATTTCTATCAATCGCGATCGACAGAAGTCGGCGACTGCGAGACAGCTCTGCACATTTCCGTACCTGCGCGACGTGCTGGAGGGGATGATGATGCTGAAACCTGCAAGAAACTCCAAAAGCATTTAGAAAATAGCACACAACAGTTCGCTCTCTCGCTCTCTCTCACAAGTGAAATGAGGGAAATGAAAGGAGGAAGTGGATATAGTAAAAAACTGAAATTTTTGCGATGATGGAGATGGAGATCGGATATGGTGATGATGATGATGGTGATGATGGTGGTGAGGTAAGAAAAAGAGAAATAAGAAGAGTGAAGAAATTACCTACAACGCCAACGTCTCAAATCTACGTCTTACCATCACACGCTCGTCCTCAAAGCTCGATCCCCATCAACGGCGCCAAAATTTGGTGTAGCTCAATGATGAGTAGCACCTCCTTTAATGTCAATCCGGGAAGACGTGAGGATGGTATGAAGACCTCAAGCAAGTGGAGGCACAAGTGCGTGAGTGAGAAGCACACAAACATGCACACACATACACACACACGCGCACACACGGCAAGACAAAGAGTGAGAAGCAATGAAGTTCTTGGATTACTTTCAAAAAGCTCTTACAAGTTCATTTCAATTACAATCTACCCCCAAAATTGATCTCTCTAGCTCTATTTATAGTTTTTGACTAGGTTTTGGCCTTGTCCAGACCTAGTGTCCGGCCTAGTTAAAAATTAGGTTCTCTACCCTATTTGGAGGTTCCAACGAAGTCTAAAAAATGTGAAAACTGACAGGTAGATATTTCTAAAGCTCCTCAAGCTCAAGGACTCCTTGGCTTGCACAAAATGGAGCTACAAAAATGTGAAATGGTATTTACAAGGGTTTTTAGTGATGAAAATCACTATTGTTGTAGGGATTTCTTCTAACATTTTGATATACATTTCGTGGAGCTCCCTACTTGCTCCTTCTCCTTGTGTCCACCTCTCTTATGTGCATAAATGTCTTGAAAAAATATTGGCCTACTTGCCAGATCGTCGTTGACTACTCTGTCTGCTTGTACTTTCTCTTCTCTCTGACTCCCTTCTTAAGCTTCCTTGCCTAGTGAGTCCTTCAGTTCCAACAACATCTTAGAGCTGACCATCTTTCAAGATTAACCACAGGAGAAGCTCCTCAAGGAATAGCGGACGAATTACCTGATGCATATTTGTTTAACCTTGAGATAGCACCAGAATGGGCTAAATCGATAGTCCCTATTCTCACATATGGACCCAAGAATCCTAGCATAAGGATCAAAGAAGGAGAGATTACCAAGTCTCAAAGATATCAACTCAAATCAGGAAGCATATATAAACAGGATAATCAAAAGATTCTTGCTTGTTGTGTAGATGAATCAGAACATGTAAATTGCAATTAGCACATTTACGTGCATTAAAGCAACATCATTCGAAACATCGTACATTGCAGACTTTGCATAGACTAGGAGTATATTGGCCTTCGATGGAAGCAGACGTCTACAAGTGGTGTAAAGAATGCCATAATTGTTATGAAAGACCACCTGTAGAACATGCTACATTATATCACGTGTCTCTCACACCAGACTGGAGTGAACCTTTAGTGACATACTTGAGGAGGAACACATTCCCTCAGGGAATGACTTTAGCACGACAACGCAGTCTAGAGCAGGAAGCTCGGGACTATTCACTTATTGGCGATAATCTATACAAAAGAGGAAGAGACGGATACCTAAGACAATGTGTTCATGAGAGTGATTACTTGAGCATACTAGAGACTGCACACCAAGGTGTTGCAGGAGGTCATTTTGGATCAGATAGGATAATCAAAGCCATCCTCTTTGCAGGATTATGGTGGCCCACTCTTCACATGGATGCACATACCTATGTAAAGAGATGTGATGTGTGCCAAAGAACTCAGTTTCCTACTCGCAGAGATGAAATGCCATTGAAACCCATGATGGGCGGACGTGCATTTTCTAAGTGGGGCATAGACTTTGTAGGACCCATTAACCCCCCTACAAAAGGAACACATGCTGAATACATTATTGTTGCGACTGATTATCTCACCAAATGGGTAGAGGCAAAAGCCACGAAAAAGAATGATGCTCACACGACTGCAAAATTCTTATTTGAAAATGTCTTTACAAGATATGGATTGCCTATAGAGTTAGTGAGCGATGGAGGAACTCACTTTATAAACCAAGTCATTGAATATTTGTTACAGGATTTTATGGTGATTCACAAGAAATCTGCACCATATCATCCTCAAGCCAATGGTCAAGCTGAAAGCACTAACAAGATCCTTTGTAATGTACTGACGAAACTCGTGAACAACAAACGTTCAGATTGGGACAAACAGTTACTTCATGCTGTTTGGGCATATCGAGTGGCCTACAAGACCGTACTCAATGCAACTCCCTTTCAGATGGTTTTTGGTCATAATGTTGCGCTTCCTTTGGACTTCTTGATACGGACCCTTAAGGTTGCACAAGAACATCAGTGGACCGGCCATGAATTATCAACGAGAATAATGGACTTGGAACGATTAGGAGAAACCAGGCTGAAAGCAGCAGCAGGCATATACGTAGCAAAGAAGCGACAGAAAGCATATTGTGATGCACATGTGAAAGTTAAAGGCTTGAAAGAAGGAGATTTAGTTCTAGTATATACATTGAAACAGCATGCACGGAAGTTATAAAAGCGAGGTTATGGACCTATGATCATTAACAGACTCTCGACAAGTGGAGTAGTACAATTAGCCACCTTAGAAGGAGATATAATGCCTAATTACATTAGTGGCTGTAGAGTCAGGCTATACCAAGAACCTCTTACTGAGGATATGCTTAGACGACTCACGTTAGCAAAGAAGCATAAGGAGGAAGAAAATAGAATATGAGTTGAAGCTCAGGCAGAAGCCATAGAACGCATTAAGCGCATGAAGCTAAGAAGACAAGGACTAGGGAGAGAACATTATAACCATCTGGAAACATCACCCAGATATCCCATGGCCATGTGTCAAGTAAAGTCAACTACTCATCCTAGCATAGTGGACAGCAGAACATTCATTACAGTCAGGCTAGAGCACGGCAACCCTTGCCAAGAGCTCAGGGCTTTAATTGACTCAGGTGTTGCGACTAGTGCGATTAGATGGTCCCACTATAAGGATTCAGGAATAGAAATGCGGCCAGTTGAGGCATACCTCATAGGGCTAGGAGGCATGGAAACCCCTTGCATGGGTGAGGTGGACCTTCCTATCCTAATAAACGAAGTGACCTTGACAGTGAAACTACTAGTGTGCCATGACGACGACTTGATAGAACCCCTAATCCTTGGCCAAGATTGTCTATATGATCACTCAGTGGACCTAAATCTTAGACAAGGCTCCTTGCAGATTGGAACCTTAGATCAGAAGCGAGTGATACCGCTTGACTTCCCTAATGGCATTCTGACTGAGGTTTGTAGCCATAGACCCTATGAAATGCATGCGACAGAAGACCGGAAGATCTTTGGTCAGATCAGTCACGTTACGTCTACACCAACCCACGCAGGCTTGGCAATGGACAATGGTCAATTAGAAGGACGTCAGGAGATTTTCCCTTGGGCTTCTTGCAAATTAGAAGGGGCAACCACCCTACCGCTTGGTCAGGTGGACTTCATCAGCATCCACATGGGCAAAACACCCTGCGGTGCCCATCCTTCCACACTTAATGCGGACTGGCCTAGATTAAAAGTACAAAACGGAGCACTTCCTAATGGGCAAGTTTCGCAAGTGTTGGACCTCCCTTCTTTTCCAAAGCAGAGTGTCCATCCGACCTCTCAACCTCAACCACAAAGGAGTCAACCACTACGAAGGAACCCAGACCGACGGCAACATCAGACGAGACAAAGAGGAAAGCAGTATCAGTATCACAAAGCAAGAGGAACAAGACAAATATGGGTGCCAAAAGGACGGAAAGCACCGACAGATTTCAACAATGGAGATAATGACAAGAAGAAGTCAAGGCAGAAGCAGAATCAGTGTCCAACATTCCCTCGAGCTGCTTCTACAAGTTCGAACATTCGACAAATTTGGATCGCCAAGAAGTACCTTACGAACCGACCAACACCCATGCAAATTTGGGTACCCAAATCATGTACTATAGCTCAACCCTCAAGCCATGTAAAATATACCCCTCGAAAATCTTTTCAGCCCTCCATACCGCCAAATCCGATCTCAACTTTTGTCCCTCCGCAGAGACCTATCACCCGATCACAAACTCTTAGGAAGTGGATACCGAAACGTATCCAGAAGTCTTATCCTAACCCTTTGTCTAACATAACTACCACCCCGACTAATCTACAACCTTGTAATAACTCATTCATGACTGAACCTTGTATAAATCCACACACTATAACCCAACATCACCTGTAATAACATCTCATCAAAGAACTGCATGCAATATTTGAAAACATATAGGTGTCTAGAGACCTGCACTAGTTCTGCAAGAAGCATTGCATCAATCACATCACAACACTTAGCTACACGGGTTACGCATCGGTTATGGAAAGGGATTGCGGTCTCACCTTAATGGGATCATAATTAATTTCCATACTAATGTGCTAATCTTTTGTAGCAGATTTTTTCCATTAGCACGTCAATCATCATGCAAACCGAAGAAGGACCATCTGAAGCTGGAACCAGTATACCCAAGGCTACTATTAGTGATTTATTGCTGAGCCCCATCAGACGGCTCCACCGCCAAAATTTCAAGGTTTCCCAAGACCGATGCCTATTGACGATCCTCCTAGAGGGTATACTGAGAAGATTCATCGTAATTCTCACTGGTTTCAAGGGCTGCCAGGACCATTGGCGGATGCTGAGTTTATATTTGAGGCTAATTTGACTTTTGATGATCGTACCTGGGGCAAATATCAGTTTCTCTCAAGAGAGTTCGAAGGGCTACAGAACACACAAGACTTAACACATGTTTGGGCAAGAGCCGGCTTCACAGAGTATTTCAGTGACCCTTTGCCTAAACCTGACTTCTACAGATGCTATTACTTAATCACCACTTTGATAGCTTCGGAGAACAAGGATCTGCCAGGCACCTTCATCCTGCCATCCTTAGTCAACGATCCACCCTATAAAAGATTTTATCTTTCTAAAGATCTGATTCGAGCTGCCATCAAGATTCATGGAACCCAAACGCCCACAGAGCGAGAACGGTTAGTTCCAGACCCTATGAAACGTGGGGATGTTACAAAGTGGGAAGAGATTTCGGCGATCACACCTGAGCTTTCAAAGCCACTACGGATATGTATGCAACATTTTGCTTTCCCCGCTCAGGACAGATTCACAATGCCTCACAAATGAATATGGTTTGGTTTGTATTTATCTTGTATTGGACCCCAGACAGTTGATCTAGCTAGCTAGATCATTGATCAGATGTATTTAGCACAACATAGATGGGAAAGAAAGAAAGTCATCAATGGATGTTGCGCACTGACTAGAATTGTATATATGCGCTTAGCCTACGATTTACCTATCGAGCGAGCAATGACAAGCAAAGAGTTGAAAGCCTTCAAGGGAACAACAAAGAAAGCTAGGAAGCCCAGCAAAGGAAGAGCAGAAAAGCAAATGAGAGGAACTATCCCCTGCCTTCAGGTGCCAGAATCACCCTCACCACAACCATCTCCAGAGCAGTCTCCGACAGAAGCCACTCCATCTGTACAACCTATTCGCATAAGGTTATCGAGACCAGTTACAACAGAGGGCACTACCAGCACAGTCACTACTCAAGCAGCCACAGTTCGAGGACCTACCAGCACTACAGCAGAAGTTCCCACCACTATTGGTGCGGAAGCTTTCTCTTTTTCGATACCCCATTTAGAAGCAGAACAAGCAGACACCACCTTTGATTTTGAGATGCAGGATGTATTTTCAAATGAATTTCAGTTTTCAGAAGGCCACATCTTCTCTCAAGAATATGAAAGGCCCAGCTACCCTACCACACCGCGAGATCAACCACAAGGACAAGTAGTATCTAGCTCTGAAGAGGAAAGAACAGAGACAGATGAAGACAACGGCGATAACGAAGCCAGTCAGGGAACTCATGAATCCCAAGAACATGTGCAAACAAACAAACAAGGACAACAAACAAGGACAACAAACGGACACCCAAGGTGATACAAGCACACATGAAGAGGAAACCTTCGAAGCAGCAGCTTATACACTGGCCATCAAAAAGTTATACCGTACTATGGAAAAGGTTTGGGCGCGCAAGAAGTTGACTAATGAAGAGAGCCAAACCCTCATAGAACAGGAGCTTGTCTCGGGCGGGTTCGAAGAAGTATATATCAGAGGTTTCAGAGAGCTTGTCAAATCAGTTGGACCCACTGAAGCCTTAAGGTATTTGCAGAGAAAACCGCTACCACAGTATGACCCCCGCAGAATCCGCCTACTAACCAAACCGGGTGATTACATTCGGGTACCCATCAATGGTCAGTCTTCAGAACAGGCCAGGGAAGCACGTCTCGTCCCTGAAAGCTCATTGGCAGAGGACACCATTATTGTCGACTCCCCACCCCGTACTACCGCTGTACATACCACCACAATCGTCGAAGTATCGACCACCCCAACCGCTCCCCCATCACCTCCCATCCATCCAGCCTCCCCTATTCACCCTCCTTCACCCAGAACAACATCCTCCTTCTCCGGTGGAGTAGCAGAAGTCGTCCTTACGCTCATTCATCCCACAATTCCCGCACCCACTCAACCTAGTCTACCCCCTAACACATCCACCTTTCTATCCAACCCATTTCTCCATTCATCTTTTCCATCCTTCCCCACACCTCCAAGACCCCTTTTCCCATTCCCACCTCCATTAACCTTCTCCCCAGTCTCACCTCCCTGACCCACTATAACCCCTCTTTCCCCTTTCCACCAAGATGTCCAAGACAACCCCTCTATAAATTACTCGTCCACCTTTGTAAACCCTGTATTTACACCCACACACTTACCCACGATCACACCACTATTCACAGTCATGGCACTCGACACCACATCCAGCGATATGGATATATCACCACCCACCGCACCTCCACTCACTTCATTTGTGGCACCACAACATTTAAGCACACCACAATTTTCCACAATCACCTCAGCATCCACTTTCCCACCCCCATTCCCCGTTCCCTTTGCATCTACACCCACTGCATCTTCACTTAGCACACCATTAATATTATCAACCACCATAGACACAGCATTTCGACAGTTGTTCACGTGTATGACGCAAGTAAGAGATGAGTTCACATCTCTTGGACATAATTATCAGCAGCTGCAGAGGACAACCAACGATTTGCAGTCGCAGCTTAATTCATTATCGATTGAGAATGCATCATTGAATACTCGGTACCAAGAATTACGAGAGGCATACCACAAATTGGAAGTAGAAAGTGAAGAGAAAGCCAAGGAGGCCACTGCTGATCTTGACAATTTGTTAAGGGCCCAGACAGTTTGCAATGCGACGCTTACACGGAACATGGGCTTACTCAGAAGACACCTCGCAGCAACAAAGGAAGAGAACCAGCGGCTACAAGAACAGAACAGAGAAAATTTAGAAGCTGCTCTCGATCATCCAGACCAACCATTAAGTCCTAGCTGGTTCAAAGCAGTGCCCTCCGAATCAATGAAAATGTTGCTCGATGATCACATCAGATTGCTCGATGAATACGATCGAATGAACGAAGAATATCAGAAGCTAAAAGATGATCATAAGCTACTCCAGCTCAGAGCACCTGCAACACAAGGACTGCCAGCTCCTGCGGACCCATCTCCTGACATCCTAGAGGAACTCAACGCACTACGGTCCAAGGTATCAACTCTTGAATCGCGGATAGCTATATATGAAGCACCACCAAGGCCAGATTCCCCACCAGAGCTCCCAGCTGATGAAGAAAATGTAACCATTCCGGTGGAGGAAACCTTTGAAGAAGCCTACAAGCCCCAACCCATCCCAGGTGGACGAGTCACGGCTGAAGGCCAGATGACTTATGAACTTCCAACCCCCACATGGATGAAGACAATTGAAGAGCTTGGAACCACCCACTGTGCACGAGTAGAGGTGCAGCTGCACGCAATGGCAATGATTGAGGAAAGAATTTTACAGTCGCCCTACTTTGCTCACTTGGCCCCTCGCAGATACATATCAGGGCATGAGCTACAGTACAAACCGTATTTTATGCTATTGGCCGAGTATCACTTGGCCATAGAGAAAGAAACAGGCAAGAAACCATCTTACGCTACTCAGTTTGAGCCTGATGATTTGCCTGTGGATACGCAGCAAGGCGAGATTTATCAACCAGATTGGCGTAAAGATCTTTTACAAGAATATCTTGAGATGATGAGTACTTGGGTAAAGGCACCACTACATTTAAAATACAACCCATGTTGGGGACCAGTGCCACGTCGCCGCTCCTGGACAGCATTTGCTATTAAAGTACAGAACAACAAGCAGTGCCAGGATTGGTTAAATTACCCATATTTCAAGCCACCCATAGAACTACCAACAATGGGATACATGATGGCCACAATTCATCACTGGCTCCCTCGCTTGAAACATATGGACGATATAGCAGCACACATGACTGTCAAGATATTTGACATGATGCAAATGGTTTTTAAAGTCTTCAGACATGTCAAGGCACCCCATGTAAACACCCCGGGCTTCGAGCATGGCAATCTAGATCTTGCATACGATATGAGTACAACGCCATCGCTACGGGTGTCTTACGCCTGGCATTGCAGAATCAAATACTTACCGGTTTGCTACAAGCAAACCTTCGAAGAAATGTTCACAACCGGATTCTGGGAATACCATTCAGAAGTGTTCATCAGCAGGCCCACCCACTTGCTTCAATTATTCGCCTGTGAACAGATGGTTTATTCCACACATTATCGACTCCCACCACCTGATGAACCGCAACCAATTGATTGGGAGAAAATCGAGGCAGATTTGGCCCGAGGCATTCGGATATCAGATTACACCCTCGATCAAGACCTCCTACAAAACTACATCTGACAGACCGCACAACAAGGTTCTGTCGAGGACGACAGAAGCGAGAGGGAGGGGGGTGTTGGCAATAGCAGTAGCCAGAGGCATAGAAGACGCGAAAGCATGTAAAGATAGAGCAGAGAGTCAGTCGAATCTTTTTTTTCAAAGAATTATGTTTTAAAATACTTTTCAAAAACCTTCAACAGTGATTTTTATCACTATTGTAACATATGTAACATAGAAAAACCCTTTTCTTAATTTCTAGCTCCATTTTGTGCAAGCCGAGGAGTCCTCGTGCTTGAGAGCTTAGGTAGAATGAGCGTATCAATTTTGGTTATTTTTAGACACCGTTTACCCTTTCAAATAGCATATAGGACCTATTTTTTAACTATGCCGGTCACTAGATGTGAAAGCGGTCAAAACTAGTCTAGAAACTATAAAAAGAGCTAGAGAGCTCATTTTTGAGGTTAGCTTGTTGAGTAGAGAAGAGCTTAGAGCTACTTTGAGTTGTAAGAGTATTCTTGAGCAATAGAGTTGATTTCTCACCTTCCATTGTGTCTTGCTTGTCTCTTCGTAGTGTGTGTGTATGTGTGTGTGCATCTCTATGCTTCTCACCTTCACTCTCACTTCATCTCACATTCACGATCTTCATATCACTCCTATCTCTTCCGCGGATTGACATTAAGGACGTGGAGCTTCTTAACGTGGTTCTCACCATTGTGCTCGAGCAACAGGGTGATTAAGGATGGAACAATGAGAAGAGGGTGGTGGACACAGTCTAGAGGCTTAATCTCATAGACTAGGTGTAGGCTTCCATTGTTTTTGTGTGGTCAAATATGCAAAAACAAGATAAAATTCGTGATTTTCCTTCTGAGAGTAGTTTTGAAAGGCTTACAAATCATTTAGAGCCCTTAGATTGCTTGAGAGATCCAAAGGTTAAGATTAAATTGAAAAAGTCAAGGTGACTTTTATTCTCTACCCTTGGATCACCTTTAGAGCAAGCGGTTAAGATGAAAGTAATCATTACGAACTGCACCTATCGATCTATGCCATCGGATGGGGATCGAGATCGAACGGTGGAGTTTGAATTTTGTGAAGAAAAGGCACTTTCATCTACAGCCTTTGGATGGAGCCAACATCGAATGGTTCCTATGGATTCTCTACAATAGACTGGTGCCTTTCAACGAGGACCGTCGGATGAACATGGAGATCTAACGTTCGTAGTCCATCCCTGATTTTCGATCAGCGCCATTTGTGCTTTTCCGTTGGATCTAAGCCAATCTAATGGCTATAAAATCTGGAGAGAGTGGCAAACTTAGTGGGGACAATCGCATGAAAATTAACGCCCTCTCTCTCTTACTTTTTAGACGGTTTAACAGAGACCATTGATTGAATAGATCCAACGGTGAAGGATGCTCACGACCTGCAAGTTTCTGTACAATTTTTTATCAAATATTATTTTATTATCTAAACCACTAGTGGTTTCATGTGCACTTCTAATCTCATGTTTTAAGCTCTATAATCCCTAAAAATTAGGAATCCTTACAAGGCCCATGCAAGGTCCACTTTTTCCCCTAATGAGGACCTCTCTAGGATTGCTTCAAAATAGGCGATACACGACACTTAGTAAGTATCACGATACTTGGAGTAGGTGATACTCGACACTTGACACAGAAGTAAGTCCACGAGATACTTAGTAGATATCACGGGGAACAAACTCTCGATACACGATATCTGACAAGTGTCATGAGAGAATTCTCACGATACACGATATCAGCCAGGTATCATGAAAAATTCAACGATACACGATATGGCACAAGTATCGCGAGAGCAACCTCAACGAAACTCGATATTTGTTAGGTATCGTGAAAAATTCAACGATACACAATATTCAACAAATGTCGCAAGAAAACTTTGCCGATACTCGATATTCCACAGATATCATGGGGAACAACTCACGATACATGATGTCAGACAAGTGTCGCGAGAGAATTCTCATGATATATGATATTCCACAGGTGTCGCAACTACGTCTCCACGATACCCGATATTGGTCAAGTATCGTAAGTAGAACTCAACGATACTCGATACTACTCAAGTATCGCGAGCAAACCTCAACGATGCTCGATATCCAACAAGGCTAAGTATCTAGATACTCGACCACAGGAGATCACGACATCCAGATATCGTGATACTCAACCGCAGGAGAACACGTGGAGTCCAAATTCAAATTTCTTTTGCAAATATGAGTACCTTGTGTCCTCCTTGTCACTCTTATGTGTCTGTAGATGCAAAATCTCCCTTCAAACCCGCGATATTGCACTCACGATTGGCACAGGTCACGTCACGTTTGGGGCTGTTCACTCAATTTTTGGGTATATTGAGGTGTATTTCTTTAGTGTTTCAGCTCCGCACCCCCTCTAAGCTTCTTGCTCATAGTCACAAATGAAAAACGAGGTGGATGTACTCTAGAAAATGGAAAAAACTGAGAAGATGAAGGTGGGTGGAGATGGTGATGATGATGATGAAGATGAAGGAGAAGAAAAACTCAAAAACTGAACTGAAAATGGTGATTTTTCTTTTACCTTCCAATGTTGCTACTCTACGTCTTACCGTCACACACTCGTCCTCCAAGCTCTCTCCCCGACAACGGCGCCAAATTTGGTGTCACTCTAGCACAATGGTGAGTACCAACGTGAGGAGATTCACCTCATAAATGTCAATCCATTGAGACGTGAGGATCGGTATGAAGACCATGAGCAAGTGATGGCACAAGTGCGTGGGTGAAAGCACACAAGCATGCACACACATACACGCACACGCTCACAAGGTAAGAGGAAAGAGTGGAACAATGGAAAGCTTCAATTGCAAAAGAAATCTCTTACCAAGATCACATCTACAACAAGCTAACCCCCAAAAATGAGCTCTCCAGCCCTTTATATAGTTTTTTGAGTAGTTTTGGCCCTATCTAGACCTAGTGTCTGGCCTAGTTAAAAATTAAGTTCTAGGGCTTATTTTGGGACTCAAACGGAATCTAAAAATTATGAAAATTGGTAGGATGATACTTCTAATACTCCTCAAGCTCAAGGACTCCTTCGCTTGAACAAAATGGAGTTGTAAAAATAGAAAATGGTATTTACAATGACCTTTAGTAATAAAAATCACTATTTTTATAGGGATTTCCTCTGAAAATTTGACATGTGCTTCTTCAAGCTCCCTACATGCTCCTTCTTCTTGTGTGTCCACTTCCTTGATGTGCTTCCATGCTTTTTCCTTGACCTTGAGCTTCAACAATATGCATGTGTGTGTGCATATGCATGTATGTATGCATATGAATGTGTATGTATATGCATGTGTATGTATATGCATGTGTGTATGCATATGCACGTGTGTATGCATCTGCAGGTATGTATATGCATATGCATTTGTGCATGTGTGTATGCATATGCATTTGTGCATGTGTGTATGCATATGCATTTGTGCATGTGTGTATGCATATGCATGTGTGTATGCATATGCATGTGTGTATGAATATGCATGTATGTATATGCATATGCATGTGTGTATGCATATACATTTGTGTATGTGTGTATGCATATGCATGTGTGTATTCATATGCATGTGTGTATGCATATGCATGTGTGTATGCATATGCATGTGTGTATGCATATGCATGTGTATGTATATGCATGTATGTACGCATATGCATGTGTGTATGCATATGCGTGTGTGTATTCATATGCATGTGTGTATGCATATGCATGTGTGTGTATGCATATGCATGTGTATGTGTATGCATAAGCATGTGTGTATGCATATGCATTTTTGTATGTGTGTATGCATATGCATGCGTGTATGCATATGCATGTTTGTATGCATATGCATGTTTGTATGCATATGCATGTTTGTATGCATATGCATGTTTGTATGCATATGCATGTGTGAATCCATATGCATGTTTGTATGAATATGCATGTGTATGTATGTATGCATATGCATGTGTATGTGTATGTGCATGTGTATGTGTATGTGTGTACGCATATGCATGTGTGTATGCATATGCATGTGTATGTATATGCATGTGTGCATGCATATGCATGTGTGTATGCATATGCATGTGTGTGTGTGTATGCATATGCATGTGTGTATGCATATGCATGTGTATGTATATGCATGTGTTTATGCATATGCATGTGTTTATGCATATGCATGTGTTTATGCATATGCATGTGTTTATGCATATGCATGTGTGTATGCATATGCATGTGTGTATCCATATGTATGTGTGTATGTATATGGTGTGTATGCATATGCATGTGTATGTATGTATGCATATGCATGTGTATGTATGTATGCATATGCATGTGTATGTGTATGTGCATGTGTATGTGCATGTGTATGTGTATCTGTGTATGCATATGCATGTGTTCATATATGCATGTGTATGTATATGCATGTGTGTAACCATATGCATGTGTATCATGTGTGTATGCATATGCATGTGTGTATGCATATGTGTGTGCGTATCTATGCATTTGTATATGCATAATCTTTTGTGTATGCATATGCATTTGTGTATGTATATGCATATGCATGTGTGTATGCATATGCATTTGTGTATGTGTGTATGTGTATACATATGCATGTGTGCATGCATATGCATGTGTGCATACATATGCATGTGTGCATGTGTGTATGTATATGCATCTATGTATGTATATGCAATGTATGTGTGTATGTATGTATGCATATGCATTTGTGTATGTGTGTATGCATATGCATGCATATGTGTGTATGCACATATGTGTGTATATATATGCATGTGTGTATGCATATGTATATCTGTGTGTATATATGCATACACACATGCATATATACACACAGATATACATATGCATGTGTGTATGCATATATGTGTGTGTATACATATGTGAGTGTGTATGTATATGTATCTCTCTCTTTCTCTCTCTCTATGTTTCTCTAGATCTCTCTATTTCTTTCATCTGCCTCTGTGTATATACATATATATATATATATATTTCTCTAGATCTGTTTCTTTCTTTCATCTCTCTCTTTCTCTTGCTCTCTCTCTCTATGTCAGGCGAAAACAAAACAATCACTTACATCGATGTAATTGTTTGAATCATTATCGTCAAAATCTCTAAAGTTGTCCTTTGTCGAATTCCAAAGACTTGATGCCAAAATCTCTTGCAAAACTAAAGAGAAAAGAAATTAGAAAAGGGTAAACATAAAGAAAAAAAAGAGTGCTACAGTGTGCGATATACTTACCAAAACTTCAGATCTAGAAAAATAGAGAGGTGTGTGTAGAGAGAGAGAAGTGAGAAACAGGGAGATGTTGCTCACGCTCGAAAATTCGACGATAGCAGGTTTTGTTTCAAAACGCGATGAATGTCGAATTTTTGCTCTCGAGCCAGATTAAAACATTGCGTCGGTGTTGACAGTATACGGGAAGAAGCAAGTACGGACACACATGCAGATCTAGCACTAAGGCAACCCTTCATTTTTTTCAAAACCCTTACATCATTTTAAAGTGATTCTCATCACTAAAAAACCCTGTAAATACCATTTTCACCTTTTTGTAGCTCCATTTTGTACAAGCCAAGGAGTCCTCGAGCTTGAGGAGCCTTAGAAGTAGTTGCCTGCCAATTTTCATATTTTTTAGATCTCGTTTGAGCCCTCAAATAAACCTTGGAACCTAATTTTTAACTAGGCCGGACACTAGGTCTGGACAGGGCCAAAGCTAGGCAAAAACTATAAATAGAGCTAGAGAGCTCATTTTTGAGCTAGCTTCTTGTAGTTTTGAGCTTGTATGAGAACTTTGTTGCAATAGAAGTGATTCCATTGTCTTACTCTCTTTGTTCTTGCCGTGTGTGCACGTGTGTGTGTGTATGTGTGTGCATGTTAGTGTGCTTCTCAGTCACACATTTGTGCCTTCACTTGCTCGAGGTCTTCATAGCACCCTCATGTCTTCCCGGATTGACATTAAAGGAGGTGCTACTCATCACTGACACCAAATTTTGGCGCCGTTGCCGGGGATTCGAGCTTTGAGGACGAGCGTGTGATGGTAAGACGTAGAGAGGACGCGTTGGAATGGTAAGTAGTCGGTAAATTTCTGATTTTTCTCCATCTCCATCTCCATCTCCATCTTCACCTCCTTCTCCATCTCCACCTCCACCGCCTTCTCCACTACATATTCCCTCTTCCTTGTCATTCCCCTCATTTGTTGTGTGCGAGTTTGAGAGAGAGCAAGTGTGTGTGCTTGTTTTTGTGTATTTTTTGCATGTTCTTGTAGGTACCAGCTCCATCACCATCTCCAGTAAGCTCAGCAGGTACAGAATCCTTCTGCACAAGCCCCGAGGCGTTGAGCTCGAGCTATCGCGACACTTCGCAAACTTCGACTAATCGCGTTTCTGAGTGCACCACGACACTGCGCAGGCTGAGAGCTCCTAGCATCACTAGACAGAACTGAAAAATTCACCATATCCCGAGCTATCGCGACACCTCGAGGTATCGCGACACTCACGAGCTATCGCGACACCTCACGAGCTATCGCGACACTTCACGACCTATCGTGACACTTGGGAGTATCGCGACACCTCACGACCTATCGCGACACCTCTCGAGCTATCGCGACACTTCACGACCTATCGCGACACTTCACGACCTATCGCGACACTTGGGAGTATCGCGACACCTCACGAGCTATCGCGACACTTCACGACCTATCGCGACACTTGGGAGTATCGCGACACCTCACGACCTATCGCGACACCTCTCGAGCTATCGCGACACTTCACGACCTATCGCGACACCTCACGACCTATCGCGACACTTGGGAGTTATCGCGACACCTCACGAGCTATCGCGACACCTCACAACCTATCACGACACTTGGGAGCTATCGCGACACTTCGAAGCTATCGCGACACTTCGACCCGACCTATCGCGATACATGGGCTTAACGCATGAAAATTTAGAGTAATTTAATTGACTGAATTAAGGTATCTTTGGGCTTAATCTTGGACACATTGGGAGGATATAAGAGCCTTAGGAGTGGGCAAAAGACCTAGAAACCAGGGAGGAATTTCCTGAACCCTGAGAGCCTGTTTGGACCCCTAAGAGCCTGAAGGGTCATAACTTCACCATACGAACTCCGATTGATGAGATTTTGGTCTCGTTGGAAAGCTTGTTGAAAATCCTACGTGGACCTCGACTGGTTTTTTGTAGAATCATACGTGGAGTTTTAGAACATGTATTTTCAAGTTGGCCTTTAGGTGAGACTAGGTGGTCCTAAGATTGAGGGGGTACAGTGAGTTACTCGAGGGGGGACTGAAAATATTGATGTGTGTCTTTCAATTACTTGTGGTAATAGAGCTATACTGACTGGTGAGCTTTTGCAGGAACATTGTGTGCACTCAAGGCAATCCAAAGCAAGCTAGCAAGGGTGAGTACCAAGCTTGGGAGAAGGCTTCCTGGGCTTGTGTAGCAGTCTGGTCAACCAGCTAATTGAGGTTGGAAGATCTCTCAACCCTCCTTTGTCAATTCCTAGCCTAGGCTAAGTACAACTTAGGTGTGGTAATTAATTAGGGCAACGTTAGGCACGAATCAAGTCCAGGAGAATTAATCAACCAAGTGCAAGAATTAAGTAGGTCTTAAGTGCGAAAACCCTAAGGGACAAAGGGTAAACTGGAGTCGATCACTTATCAAGTGCGAAATTCACTTAAGTACTCCTGACGACGCGATTTCAGACAAGATCATAAACATAATATTCAACTCAAAAGAACAAAGTGATTGGTGCAAATTAACCTGCAACGAGAGTGTGCTTGGGTCCAAGGGGGTAGATAAATCAGGCATATGAACCTTAGATCAGGAAGACACTTAGGCCGAGACAGACAAAGCCTCAGATCTTTTGAAGCTAGTGTCAATCACATTGCCAGGTCTTGGGCCCAGCAGTTGAGTGATTACCCATACACTGCCAGATCAGAAACAAGTGATTCTGAGATGTCCTATCACATGGAGAGACCAGTAGGTAGTTCAGGGGTGGCTTATCTAGAAAAGCCAGAGGGACCTTACAAGACTCAATTGGAATACATCAGGACGAATCGTCTAGGTGCTCGCATCTACGAAGACGGACTGAGAAGATCTATGATCCAGATTAAGAACCCCGATCAACCCCATGGATTAGACCATCCAGTAGTGAAGTTTGAGAATGGAGCATACCTAGATAAAGAGGGGACTATATATGTAGTCACCACTCTTCCTGATAGAATTGATGAGTTTGGAAATGTGATTGCGGAGACCGACATGGGTGATATAGAGCAAGGGAACTTAGAGAGAGAGCCAAGAACTCCCCGTGGTAAATCTGTCTTGACCAGAATCATGACTCCAGAGTGGATCCCATAGGATAATAAAAGCATAGACTTGCTCTTAAACCGAGAAACGGATGAGGCCTTTTGGAGATATAAACCTGCTCACCCTCAGGAAGTAAGTGCTCTCACAATCTATGAGTTGAAAGACCTTGATAGCCCAGGCAAAGTCACCTACCTAGACAATACATCAGAGAGGATCTTCGTGGTCACCGAGCATGGCAGACATGCCTACACGTGGAAGGGTGAATTTGTTTTTCCCCAACCTCGGACTAATGTGTCATACAGTCACCAAGGAGCTGGGACTTCCCAAGCTCATGGAGCTCAAAGAGATAGAAGTAGAGACAAATGTGAGGTAAGTTTTGCCAACTCCCTGGGAAGAGAAAGAATGGGAACGGAAAGGAATAGAGTGGAACCTGAGGGACATAGAACCCCATGGAATCAAAGGAATCATGACGATTTCCCTTTGCCAAGACCAAGAGAACACACTAGGACCCTGCGACCAACTCAACTGGTGAAGTCCATGAAGAATTACTTCGATGGCACTGGAGACCCTTATGACCATGTGGCAGAATTTCGGCAAGTCTTGAAAGCGGAACAGGTAGAGAACCTATTCACACAATATAATGCTTTTGGTCTAACCCTTAGGAACACTGCCCTGACGTGGTTTCAACCACTAAACGAGAGGCATTTCAGAAACATAGACCAGCTCTTAGAGGCATTTATCATTGAGTCTTCTAAGAGTGGAATCAGGCACAGCACTTCCTCACTAATTCATAGCTTCAAACAAACACCTCAAGGTACGGTCAGACTAGCTGGAAGAAGATTTAGGCAGTACCTGGAGAGATGCCCTATGCCGGAGTTACCCACACCAGCCAAACAAGTGGCCTTGTTCTTAGATGGATTGTTGAGCACCAAGCTCAGGTCATATGTGTATCTGAAGGACCCTAGAAGGATAGAAGAGTGCGTGAGCATGTGCATAGACATTGAGGACAATCTAGGTGAGGAGTTAGAACTATCAAAAATCTATAAGGATTCTGATAGCTCTAGTAGCCTCACATCTGGTCAATCCACATCCATTGAGGAACTTGCAGAGAAGGTAGCTCAACAACTAGGTGTCTCTAGCAAACAAATTCCGAGACTTGCCCTAGTTAAGCGGTGTTACACCTGTGGCGGTGACCATATGGCAAATGTATGTCCCATTATGGCCCAACCCCAGGCGAATCCTAGTAGCCAGTACTGCACCATAGAGCGCAGGTACACCAACCACACTGCACAAGATTGCCCATATAACAAACAAACTGTTAGGCAAAATTACCCTCAGCCATATCCACAATAGGGTAGATACCAGAATCAGTACCCACCACAACAATACAACAGACCACAGCAAACTTATCAGCCACCTTATCAAGGGCAGCAGAGACCTCAACCAGTCCTAGCACAGCAACCCCCTGCTCCAACCAATGTGATCCCAGTGAAATATGCATCTGCTGAAAAAAATCCGAACAGAGCCATAGTTCCAGTCACCCCATTGCTATCAGACAGTGATCCAAGTGACCATAGTTTTGACTCCACACATATTGATAGCCCACAGGCTTACTACATGCAGTCACCCAAGCATAATGAGTCATACTATTATGAGGACCCAAGTGAAAATAGTGGGGAGCCTGAGTATGCCAATGTCATGTACACCAACCCCAACTCTAGACCTCAACCTAGGCAGGTACGACCCCCATTTCCTAGAGGACCATGCTTCAGATGTCAGGGAGATCACCTTATACGTGATTGTCCACTACCTGCCCCTACACAACCTCAACCACTAACAATTCAGGGTTTCTGTCAAGACTGCGGGAAAGAGCATCTCCTACGAGATTGCCCAAAGAACCCTAATAACATGCCTAAAATCACTCCTATCAATGTTGTTGGGTTAGTTGTAGACTCCACAGGGAGTGTGACTTCCACTGCACCTGTGCAAGTGATCACAAGAGCCCAAGCACTACAACAAAACCAAGGTGTTGGTCAGGAAAAGAGCCCCGAGGTGAGTGAAACAGAGAGCATAACCAAAAAGAGGACTAGAGCCTGGAAGGATAGTCGTGAAAGAATGAAAAGGCAATGGGCAAAAAAGATGAGCGAACTTGAAGAAAGCTTGAGAGAAACCAAAGCAAAGATAAGTGAACTCGCATCTCAAAACCACTCTCACACCACCCCTCCACCACCTCTCCCTTTACCCGCCAATCCACCTTCTTCCATTCCCCAACCTTTCAATACACCACCCTTAACCCACCCACCACCCAGAGTAGGATCATTCCTAGCCGATCCCACTCTCGAAGACCTAAACATGATGCTTAGAGCATATCAGGCCAGAATCCAAGAAGGGCCAAACGTAACTGATCATGAAAAGTGTTACCCTAGAGTAGAACTAGAGCTAGAACGAACCAAAATTTGTGCTAAGATGGTGGAATTGGCTCAGACTATGTTTGAAGTCAGTCGCCTCTTTAACATCTCTAGTTCAGCTAAGACGCAGTTACACTTTTATGGACTACTAGAACGAATAGAGAGGCTAATTGCACAATCAGAAAAGGAACCCGCCTCTCAAAATAAGGGCAAGGCAAGTGAGAACGTGAGCCTACCTACCCAGGAAGCCTACGTGCCTAACTCTACGGAGCCAAACACATCATCTTCTATGAATCGGTTCACACCAGAATTTCTACGAGAGATTCAAGAAGACAAATGGGCTAAAGAAAGTGAAGTCCCTCCTCCCATTGAACTTGTGGATGATGCACACGAGCAATTCCCACAGGACATCCCATCCATTTATGAGGAGCATGAGAGCATCCACTCTCAAGAGAGATTAGACTTTGAGTCTAATCCTCTACAAGAATTACCACATTTCACAGGCCCATGGGAAACCAAGTCTACTTGTCTGAGAGCGCCCACAGTCATGATAAGAAATGAAGATTCTATCATACCTAGGAATACAGAGGTAGTAAAGAACACTTAAGTGCAGTGCAATCTCACTTTAGAAGAGCTACTCAAAGTTAATCCAGAAGTGTGGAAACATGTAGCCAAACAAGTGCCAGACATAGCAAAATCGCGCTCCCAAGTAGGATCTCATAGAACAGTGCCTAAAATACCATTGGATAAGATAGGAGACATGAGTGAAGGAGAAGAAGGAAATACCTATCTCCCAATTACTCATCAGGGTTACACAACCAAGGCGATTTTGGACTCAAGTGCAGGAGTGGCAATTGCTACAACTTCCCTTTGGAAGCGATGGGGCAAGTCGGCACTCCGACCAACGAGAATGAAATTGCAGATGGCTGACGGGCACATAGAAAGACCCTTAGGACTACTCGAGGGGATAACTCTCACTACTTGTGGTGTAGAGTTTGAGCACACATTTGCTATCTGTGACTTTAGCAAAAATCAAGCCTATGAGATGATTTTGGGAAGACCATTTATGCGGCAGTTGCAAGTGGTACAGGATTGGGAAACCAATTCCTTGTATTTGGAGCACTTAGGTGTTACAACCAAAGTCAATCTCAAGGATTACTCTCATAGAGATGTCCCTCCTATCCAATGGAACCCCATCCATAGAGCCAAAGATGATACGGAATCGGTGCATTCCCTAGGATCAGGATCCTCATGGATGCATGAAGACACTCACTTATGGATGTGTAAGGTAGCAGTAGAAGAAGAGAAGAGAGAAAAAGCCAGGGAGATAGGTGCAAAAGAAACCCATAGATCAATCCAAGACCCAGCCTATGCACCTGTAGTTTTTCCAGACAAAGAATTCGAACCTCACGGCTGGGCAGAAATTCTAGCAACCATGGATGTAGCCATCAATGAAGAACAATGGACACCTCACTGTGATGAGGATGGCTATGACATTTCAGTCTTCTCCATAGAGCCGATCATGGGAGAGGCAGTTTTAGAAGAGTGTGAACCTAGCCCTGATGCATTTGAAGATGCGAGCGACTCCGATCTAGAGTCAATCATTATGGACCAGCCTTTTGCATCAGATGAAGAATACTTCTATGAAGTAGAATTTCAACCCCAGAGGCACGGAGAGCTTACAAATGAGGTGAGGTTAGCCACACAAGTAGCTACTAAAAGCGGAGGAAAGAAAAGAAAGAAGAAGGAAGTCACTCTGGAGGCAGAAGAATCCTTGTTTGAGGTCCCTGAAAACTTTAAAAAATATGAGATAGACGATAGGAGGGTCATGATAACAATGCCTAAACGTGAGGCACAAGCAGGAGAAGCCTATGATAGCAAGGAAACTACCAAGAAAATAGTTGTCGCCATCGAGGAAAGAGAAGAAAGATGCACATACATAGGTCATGACCTGACAGAAGAGGAAGAACAAGAGCTGATAGCCTTGCTAAGAGAATACCGAGATGTATTTGCTTGGAGTTATAAGGACTTGAAAGGGGTAGACCCTGATATATGTTCACATACAATCCCCATGACCTCAGACGCCAGACCCTCGAAACAGAAGCCCTACACATACAACGATAACTATGCTACTAAGATCAAAGAGGAGATAGATCGACTGGTTGAAGCCGGATTCATCTATGAAATTGAGCACACTGAGTGGGTATCCCCCATTGTAGTGGTGCCCAAGAAAAATGGAAAGTTGCGTGTGTGTATTAACCTTAAAAAGTTAATGCCGCCACGATTAGAGACAGTTATCCGCTTCCTATCACTGAGCATCTATTAGAAAGGGTAGTAGGCAAGGAAGTGTACAGCTTCCTAGATGGGTTTTCGGGCTACAATCAAGTAGCCATTGCTCCAGAGGATCAACATAAGACGGCTTTTGCCACGGAGTGGGGCATATTTGCCTTTCGGGTAATGCCATTCGGGCTTACCAATGCACCGGCTACCTTTCAAAGATTAATGTGTCACGTGTTTAAAGAATTCTTGAGGAAGAATTTGGAAGTCTATGTTGATGATCTTTGCGCTCATTCCAACATTAGACAGACCCATATACTCGAACTCAGACAGATCTTTGATAAATGCAGAGAATATCAAGTCTGCCTGAACCCAGAAAAGTGTGTTTTCATGGTCAGGCAAGGCAAAATTCTAGGGCACATAGTGTCTAAGAACGGCATATCCACTGACGAAGAGAAAGTGAGAGCCATCGCAGAACTACCTAGGCCAAAGAACGTCAAGGAAGTACAGGCTTTCATGGGACATTGTGGTTACTACCGCCGGTTCATTCACATGTATGCTGTCATTGCAAAGCCTATGTACGGACTTCTGACTAACTTTGAGTGGACTGACGAATGTGAGAATTCCTTCCAGGAGCTTAAACGAAGATTATGTTCAGCACCAATCTTGACCACACCAGATTGGAACAAGCCATTCCATGTTCATGTGGATGCATCCAATTACGTTATTGGATGTGTACTTGCACAACCTACTGGTGAAGGTAATATGGATCTCCCAATTGCCTATGCCAGTAGACAATTGAATACAGCTGAACGAAATTACACCACTACTGAGAGAGAAGGATTAGGCATGGTATATGCAGTTAAAAAGTTTAGACATTATTTGCTTGCAAATAAGTTCAAATTTTCTACTGATCACCAAGCTCTACTGTACCTGGTAAACAAGCCATGTAATACAGGCAGATTAGTAAGATGGTTTCTCTTACTAATGGAGTATGACTTTGAGGTAGTAGTGAGAAAAGGCAGAGCTCACCTAAGAGCAGATCATCTCTCAAGGCTCACATCAGGAGAAGCCCCACAAGGAGTGTCAGATGACTTACCTGATGCTTACTTGTTTAACTTGGAAGTGGTACCGTAGTGGGCTAAGCCATTAGTGCCAGTGTTAACCTATGGGCCTAACCACTCAGTAATGGCCACACAGGATAGAGAGGTAGTAAAAGCCCAAAAGTATCACATCATGGCAGGAAGTATGTATAAGCACACGGATCAAGGGATCTTGGCTTGTTGTGTGGAAGAGGACGAGCACGCGAAGTGGTTGCAATTAGCACATGTAGGTGCATTAGAGCAACACTACTCAAAACAACGAACCCTGCAAACATTGAGGAGACTTGGAGTGTACTGGCCAACTATGGAAGCAGACATCCATAGAATGTGCAAGGAATGCCCAATTTGTCGCACTAAGCCACCAGTGGAACATGCCACCCTTTATCGCGTGTCTCTAGTGCCAGATTGGAGCGAGCCACTAGTGGCGTTTCTGAGGACGAAAACATTCCCTCAAGATATGACCCTGACGAGACAAAGAAGTCTAGAACAAGAGGCCCTAGATTACTCACTCATTGGTGATAATCTATACAAGCGCGGAAAAGATGGTTACCTGAGACTATGTGTTCATGAGAATGAATATCTAAAGATCTTGGAAACTGCTCACCAAGGTGTAGCAAGAGGACACTTTGGTCCGGATAGGGTGATCAAAGCAATCCTATTTGCAGGATTTTGGTGGCCCACCCTTCACATGGACGCACATACCTATGTGAAGAGGTGTGAGATTTGTCAGCGAACCCAGTATCCTATACGCAAAGATGAGATGCCACTAAAGCCCATGATGGGCGGACGTGCATTCTCTAAGTGGGGAATAGACTTTGTAGGTCCTATCAATCCCCCAGCTAAGGGTTCCCATGCTGAGTATATCATCGTTGCCACGGACTATCTAACCAAGTGGGTAGAGGTAAAAGCCACAACGAAGAACGACGCTCAGACAACTGCTAAATTCTTGTTTGAGAATGTATTCACAAGATACGGGCTACCTATAGAGCTAGTTAGTGATAGAGGCACTCACTTCTTGAATGAAGTTATTGAAAATCTGCTCCAAGAATTCTTGGTAGTGCATAAGAAGTCTGCCCCCTACCACCCTCAAGCCAATGGGCAAGCCGAAAGCACCAATAAGATCCTATGCAATGTATTGACAAAATTAGTGAACAATAAACGCTCTGATTGGGACAAACAGCTACACCATGCTGTTTGGGCATACCGAGTTGCCTACAAAACGGTACTCCAAGCCACCCCCTTTCAGATGGTATTTGGCCAAAACGCAGTGCTACCGTTGGACTTCTTAATACCTACATTGAAAGTAGCACAAGAGCACGAATGGATGGGTCATGAACTCTCCTCTAGACTTTTTGACCTTGAACGATTAGGAGAAACAAGACTAAGAGCAGCTGCAGGGATATATGCAGCTAAGAAGAGACAGAAGGCATACTTTGATGCCCATGTGAAGGATAAGGGCTTGAAAGCAGGAGATCTAGTTTTAGTCTACACATTGAAACAACACGCAAGGAAGCTAGAAAAGAGAGGCTACGGACCTATGATCATCAATAGGATCTCCACGAGTGGAGCAGTACAACTAGTCACTTTAGAGGGTGATGTTCTCCCAAACTATATTAGCGGATGCAGAGTCAAGTTGTATCAGGAACCCCTCACGGAGGACATGCTAAGTCGACTCAATACTGCTAAGCAACGTAAAGAGGAGGAAAAACGAATTCGAGAAGAAGCACAGGCAGAGGCCTTAGAGCGCATCAGACGAATGAAGTTGAGGAGACAAGGGAGGGATCAGCCTATGATTGACACTCAGGAGTCTCCAGGCTATCACATGGCCCTGTGTGAGGCTTCAGGTGAACGTACCCATAAGATAGTGGATCGACGACCTTTTGTGACCCTAGAAATAGGACAAAGAGATAGCACAACAAGCATGAGAGCTTTAATTGATTCAGGAGCAGCCACAAGTGCAGTTCGGCTTTCTTATTGCCAGCAGCTGCAAATGGAGGTAAAACCCCTAGAAGCATATCTGATAGGATAAGGAGGTGTTGAAACCCCTTGCATGGGAGAGGTGGATCTTCCCCTCTACATACAAGAGGTCCTCATGCCAGCAAAAGTGCTAGTGTGTGAAGACGAGGATCTGACCGAACCTCTGGTCCTGGGCCAAGACTGGATCTACGATCACGCAGTCAACCTCAACCTAAGAAGTGGACTTCTTCAGGCCTGGGTAGGTCAAAGCCGTCTCACGATTGAATTAGAAAATCAAGCACTCAAACCAATAGAACAGGCACCAACTCCTGGTCCCTCCAGGAATCCACATGAAGATAACAATGTTTTTCTTGTCCAAACTTCTATGGTGCAGAGGATTGTCAATCTTACTGAAGGTACAGGAGCCAATAAGGAGTTCCCAACTGATCCAAAGAAGATTCTAAACGGGCAGACCAAACATCACTCGATACGAAGGAGGCCGCTGATCAAGAGGCAGGAGCGCCAACCCGTGCAACACGGAGCACGTCGTGGCACAAAGCAGATCTGGATACACAAGGATGGAAAACCCACAACTCTAATAGCAGACTCTCGAGGAGACAACAAACAAGCCACACCATCACGGACACAAGTGAAGGAGTACCCTAGGAAACCTCCTAGGCACACCACATCTATTTGGGTCCCTAAGCGGTCAAGGAAGGCCAGCCCCAATGCTAGACACATATGGGTGCCCAAGGCCTGTTTACGAGCCCAAATAGCTCCAACTCTAGTTAATGGCATAATTCAACACTCTCAAGTCCTCTCGACTAACAACGCAGGAACTCTACCTAAATACCACTCTGACCCACACTCAGTCACATCGAGGAATGTCTGGAAATGGGTACCCAAAAGGTCCCAAATACATCACACTCTCATCCAGAAATCTTCACCTGTCTTTAGTTCTAAGAGCTACGAATCCTCTATCAAAGTTTGGAGAATTAAACTGTGTATCAAACCCCCTAACCCAATTTTGTAAATCCGACCACTCTAACACAGGAGCATTCTGAGCCCATTACATAACCAAAGTGTGCATCTAGGATGACACTGACCTCTAATCATCACTCACACCTATCACAAACACTTCACCACTAACCACTGACCTCCGGGATTGTCATGTTAGTATTGTGAAGGGAACACCATTACATCTTGTTTCCTATGCAACACTAATGTGCCTTTCTTCTTCCAGCAGATAAGCAACCTACTCTCATGGCAACAGCAGCAGGCACAAGCTCTCAGGCAGGCTCTGGTGCTCAAATCAATTGGGATGCCATGCCGGTGGAGGCCCCACCAACAGCTCGGCCTGAAGAGTTCGTGAATGTGCGGAGAATTCCTATTCCAGATCCACCAAATGGCCTAACCGAAAGAGTAAAAGGGCACTCTCATTGGTTCAATGAAATGCCAGGAGACTTGGGAGACGCAGATCATATATGGGAGTCCAAGATGGAGTGTGGAGGAGTGTGGTGGACCTTCCAGTTCTTTTCAAGATAATTCGAAACCTTACAGAATGCAGCTCCACTTCAAGATATCTGGCAAAAAGCAGGATTACAAACTTATTTTAGTGCAGCTCTGCCTAAACCCGATTTCCTCAGGTGCTACTACCTAATTGCCACACTGAAGCCGACAGGTGATAAAGATCATTCAGGCACATTTTGGGTGCCCTCCTTATCAAACCGGGAAGAAATGAGGAAGTTTGAATTGAATATTACCTTAATCAGGGAAGCCCTTCAAATGTATGGCACTCACGTACCATCGGATCGCGATCCCTTGATACCAGACTCGATGAAGAGCAATAGAATCAAAAAGCTAAAGGAAATGTGTGCCCTCACCCCTAACATTGCCATACCTCTGCGAATGTGCCTACAACACTTCGCATTTCCAGCTCAAGACCGCTTCACCCAACCACACAAGAAAATATGGTATGGGTTATATCTAGCAGAGACTGGAAGCTTGCCCATTAAGATGCCTGTATGGATCTTGGACCAAGTGTATGAAGCAGGCAAGCGGGGTGTGAGGAAGCCTACTCTACACGGCTGTTGTGCGCTTACAAGGATTATCTATCGATGTCTTGCATATGACGTGCCGGTTGCCAGAGCCCTAAAATATTCACAGCTGGAGTTTTTCAAAGGACGGAAGTCGGGGAGCCAGTCTGCGAAACAAATGCGTGGATCACTCTCCCAGGTAATGATCCCTCACGAGGCCACGACCGAAGCTTCCCCCAGAGAAGAAGCCCAGGTCGCACCTTTCACAATCCATCTTCAAGGAGTTCAAGCAGGGGACGTGGTACAGCCCACCCCATCCGCCCCTCCACTACCTACTGAGGCCGAGTTTGCATCTATGGCCGCTTTAACTGAGGATCCCAATTTTGATTTTGAAAGATTCCTGCAGACGGCCCACTTATCTGATAGTGAAGATTTTCCTGACAATGCCGATCCGGGATCATCATTCCAAGGAGAACATCCACAGGGCGAGACAAGCAGGGTACATTTGGGAGAAGAGGCACCACATACTCATGGTCCTAGCACACAAAATCAGGAAGAAGAACGGGGGAATGAACCAGAAGAGAGTGAAGAGGAGGCCCCTGCTTACACAGCACAACTCAAGCGGCTATACAAGACAATCAAGCAGGTACAGAGAAGACATAAGATGACAGAAGAGGCGAACAGAGCCCTAGTGAACCAAATGCTGCAGGCCGAGAATGTAGACCCACATTTTGTTGAATCATTGAATCTCTTGGCGGACACATGTGGGATCGGGGAAGCAATGAGGACAATGGTCTATCGGGAGAACCCTACCTATGATCAACGAAGGATTGATACACGACCCCGGTGAGGAAAAATGATTCAAATGGAAGTCTCTACTGCCTTACCTACCACAATTTCAGAGGATGTTCACATGACTAGCCCAAGTCCCACTGATGAACAAGATGTAAATACACAGGTACCATCTGCACCGTCACCTTCCATTCAACCCTTAGCACCCTTCTCCACTAGTCTTTCTGAACAACCGATATCCACCCATCATGAAACCTTTGTACACACCTCCGTTTTTACATCCTCCCCCTTACCCACATCCATCACTTCCGCCCAAATTTGTGAATCTCACACAGGACATCCTGCCACCGATCAAACCATACTAGGTTACCCTTCCTATCTCCCCGCCCTTGGACAACCACTTGCCACTAGCCAGACCTTATCCCATCCTTTTCCATTCACCCACACATTCCCCCTCCCCCAAACCCTATCCACCACTTCCCTTGTAACTGCCTCAGGCTCAACCCAAGTCACACAACCGTCATTCTGGACAAACCTTGTAAATATACTCCAACAGGTGGAGAATTATAATAAAAAGTCCCTTCCCCAACCCCACTCCCCCACATTCACTGCCACCACTAACACACCACCTACCGTTCCCGTATTCACAATTCACACTTCACACACTATCACATCTGACCCCATGGATATTTCACCATCCACAGGAGCACCCACTGCCACGTCTGTTCCACCATCATCACATCTCACTTCACTCATAGGCACATCATCCACTTTTCCCTTCCCCATTTCCCGACCCTTTGCATGTTCCACCTCTACCCATGCATCCACATCATTTAGAAATGCACTAGACACCATGGTTGAAGCGGCCACTCAACTTAAGCAAGAGTATAAGCTATTAGAAGAAAATAACACAGAGCTGTGCAATCTCTCGGCTCAACTCCAGGCACGAGTCGATGCCTTGGAACTAGATAATACAACACTACAACACCAGGTGACTGACCTCCAACAATCGAAGACAGAACTCGAAGCTAATGTTAAAGGTTATATTCGTCGTTTACTATTAACGTAACTGTTAACTGCCTGCCGCAGACGTTAATTACTAATTCAAAACAATAACCCGTCGGAGACTCTCGAATCTGGTTTCACACCTGCGTACCAGATATTTCCGAGTCTCCCTCTTTCTCTGTACTCAATCTTACCGCAAAAACATAAACTAACTCGAGCCAAGTGGGTCCTTGGGAGTGGTAGGGGTCTGTTAGACAGAGGCCCTGTACTATTTTCCCAGTTTCTCACTCAACAGTAGTTGTGGCTTTACCGTCTTAGCTCAGTTTTCGCTCCTGAACAACTTCAATTAGACCAACGTACTGGACTCAGAGTTCTCAGGCTGTTTCTGCCATAGTAGTTGAGCAGTAGTCTGAGATTGCAGTCCAACACTTTTAGTAACTTAACACACAATTCTTCTTATCAGTTCACAGACTTACCGTGTGTCTACCTTTCAATCCGTAATATCTACGGATCGTAAGACGCATCGCAACCGTGTTACCATTCTACGCGTACTTAGATATTACCGGCGTTACCTTGAACACAGACTACGATACCAACTCAGTCACTTACAGAGAATCATACCAACTCATGTCCATCCTTCATACTTACTTATTCCACCGCAGGAATAGCAAATAGACAACACTCTAACACCTTACGCATAATCAAGACACCTCAACTCGTTACCGAACAGAATCTCACAATCGCAGTACCGACTCGTAACACCACAGTGTATCACACATACGCAGCCGAATGATTACACAGAGAAGGCGCACCGAACAGGACAGAACCAAGACACTCTACTCGTTTACACACAGTAGAAGAAGTGAAGTAACCCCAAAAAAAACGGGAACTCTCACAATATACTTGCAACTTCCCAAAAAAACGGGGACTCTCTCTCTCATGCCCTCTCGTCCCTTTTCATTGCTTTAAATAGAGTTTTGTTACAAGGCTTTACGCGAATCTTTCTTTTACCGCGTACTTTCAGAAGGGTTCTTTCTACATTAAAAACCTCTGTCTAAGTACAATTGTCCTTTGTTCGGCGGCCGTCTAACACTGGCACGCACGGTGGACTCGAACCCGCAAGTGCAATACTGTAGGTGATATCCTTTTGCCTGGGGCTATGCATCAGAAAGACTCAGGCTAATCGTTCATAATGTCCATATCCTGCTGGTGATTCTGCAACTATCTTCCAATCCCGAATATGTCACTGTACGTGGTAGGTCGTCTCTTTCTCCAGAATTTCCTCAAACTCGTATAGCTGGTCTAGTTGCCTCAAAGACTCATACTTTGCATACTCGTATTCTTCAGCTGCAGCTCTTCCTTTAACTAGCTTTTTGAACATCTAAGCCCTTCTGAAAAACATGTCGATTTATACCTATAATAAGAATCTACTCTTGATTTCGTTGTTACTTGGGCCCACCTTCGTGATCTTGTGCTTTAAGCGCTTCGTTTATGAAATCAAAGTACCCTCTGTGCTGTTGAATCCATGTCTTCTGCAGAAGTCATGTAACCATACAGTATCCTATCACCACCTGGCTGAGATATCCGTTTATAGTGTCTGTCGGTCCATGCCAGAAATTAACTCCCCAATCTTTTCTGATCGCACTTGTTCTAGTGGCGGAACAAGTCCACTGTCTCCAGGGTAACTTAGCAAACTGTAGGAGTCTGGTCCTCTGGTGATGTTTGTTGAAGTTCTTGTGTTATCTTCGTCATCGACATCCTCACTCACATTCTCTGCTTTGACATTCTCCACCAAATCTTCGTCACTATCCTGTTCGTTTCGCCTTTTGTCTTCCGAATCGCTAGAAATGATCACTTCTTCCCCGAAGTCGTATTTGCACTTCGTCGCTCCCCGTCTTGCTTTCGTCTGCATCGGCACCATCCTTGACGCTACCTTGCTTCATCACCCTTTCCGGCCACCATGAAGAGCGTTGTCTTTCAGTCCTGTTCCACACTAAGTCACACAGCGCAAGCCTAGTGGCTTGCCAGCTCGATCGAAGCCACTGTAATGTAGTATCGGTTGTAGTCACAACACGGTTCGGTGTAAGTGTGCGCTCCCGGGTATTCATATTTATAAGTGCTAGACCTTGAGCTGCCAGTCGCTAGAATGATGGTATTCCATTCTGATATGACATTTCAGGCTGCCTACCGAGATTCTAGAATCAAGAATCATCATTCTGGAGATTGGTGCTGGACTTGGAACGTCTTTTACATGTGTGAAAGTATTATGCACAAAAAATCATGATTTTTAATACTAACTTTCGGACTTAGTATTATCGGGTCCTCGGGACTCGTACCCGCAAGTACCTACGGTTCGGATACTATACCTTCTAAGTACATACTTCTGGCAAGCCTAAATGTTCGGGTAATTTTCTTTTTTAGGGTTTCTAATATTTGTACTATGGTGGTAGGTTCTAATAATTGGGCGTCGGTTCTGACTGCACTGAGGGCTATGGCTTGATTTAACAAAATTTCGGCTTGGGTTTGAAGAAAAGCCTCCTGGAGATAGAAGTCGTTGGCTAGTGCCGCATCTCGGGCTGTCGTTATTTCCACCAGTTTGGTCTGCATTTCTCTGATGCACTCCTTCTGGTTGCGTATCTGGTTGTCGTTGCGTTCAAACTGTTGGTTTTGGAATGCCAGACTTTTCTGCAGTGAATCTCGTTCTCTGCGCGTCCTTTCAATATCCTTTTGGTATTGGCCTTCCTTTATTAATTGTTTTTTGAGAATGTTGTTGACCGCGTCGGCACATTCTTCGGCTCGCCGTAATCGTTCTTGAACTTCGGCAGCTTCTTTCTGTTGCTCCTACATCGTCTGGGTGGTTTCTTGTAATTGACGCTTCGTGTCTGCGATCAGTTCTTCGAGAGAGACGTTGATATTTTCTTGTTCTTGAAGGGCGGCCTTCAGTGTCTGAATTTCCTCATGTGCATCGTGTATGAGTTTGTCTTTAGCAGCTATCTGGTCCAGGGCTGCATCTCGTTGTTGTACTAGCGTCTGTTCTGTCGAAACTCGTGCTTCGAGTTCTGCTAGCTGTGCCCGGAGTTGATGATTTTCGGTCTTTACGGCATCAATTTCTTCCTGGAGGGGGGCGATGTCGGCTTCCAGGGTGTCTACCTTGTGCTGGTATTCGAGTTTCAGGTGGTCCGTGGCTGCCGAAAATTGGGCGGGTAGCTGGTGTGATAACTGGATGAGGTACTGCCCCATGGCGGCAAGTTCCGAGAATGCGTTCTGTGGCGGTGGTGGTGGAGGACGACGAGGTTGGGAGGATGTGTCGGTGAGGAGTTGCTGGGAGTTTGGTGGAGAGTAGTTAGGGGAGGAAGAGGAAGATGTTGTGGGTTCATCGGTGGGTGGGAGGGGTGGTTCCGGTGGGGGTAGGGGTTTGGCAGGAGGTGGTGTAGGGAGGACGGTGTCTGAGGGGTTTACCTTGGCGAGTGTTTCTGTCTGGTTGATGGCGTCGATGAGTTGTTCCAGGGCTTTGGTGGCCGATTCCTGTTCATCCTGGTGCTGCTCCGATTCTTTTTCTGTGGATACTAGTTCCGTCTCTGCTTGATCCTGCTGGTCTGGTTGCTCCGTCGATGTTTCGATGTGTGTGGTGGTGTCGTGGTATGTTTCCTCTTGGTCGTCTGGCTTGGTGTCGTCCTCGACAGGCTTTGATAAGCGCCGGGCATATGTTCTGTATACTTGTTGCTCTGTATCATTGAGCAGATTGGCTTCACGTATCATGATCTGTTTCCATTGTTCAGCTTTTACTCCATCGTTGGGCGGTTGTCTGTGATCTGCGAAGAAGCTTAATTCGTATGCCACAAGTCTGGCATTCAGATTAGATGACATCTTCAAAAATATCTCTGAATCTATTTCAAAAAATCCTGTAAAAAATGCTTCTTCAAATATTTGCATATACGGGCTTGGCAAAAACATGAGTCTAGAATAATATGCCATTATTGTGGGGCGGCTCGGCATTACTGATAGATCGAAAATAAGTATATCGGTGCCTTGATTAATGCCGATGAAGTTCAGAAATGTATATGCCGCGTGTTTGAAGACCTTCAAAACTGTAAGTAGCATATTAAGTATTTTATTTGTCATCTTAACTGCTAAGTCTGGTACTGTCGCATAGTTTTGTAGCCAAAATTCTATTGTTTTGATCATATAATCCTCGGTTGGCAAATAGTTATGTGGCGGGCTAGGTAACATCGGATAGTTTAGCCACTGTTTATTAATAGTGCCGCTGCGTTGTAAATCCAAAAAGTCCTTTGTATCCCTTCTTCGTGGTATTGGACAAAACGAAGGGTTTACCTGTAATAAGTAAGGTGCGGCTTGCAAGTGCACCCGTAGTGGGGGATGTTTCTCCAAAAATTTTCTCCTCCACACCGGCTGTGCAGCTTCGAACTCTGCTTGAGTGTACATGAATGTGTCATTCTTGAAATTGAGCTGCTCATCTGGACTTTTGTGTGTAACCTTCTTTATATATTGCCTTGTTTTCTCTTTCAACAGTCCATATGGAATGTTGAAAGGCTTGATGATCTTTTCCAAGTCTTTACCTTTGATTTTTGCTTCCTTCATGACCTTGATGACTTCATTCTCAAAATTTTCCGTTAATCGGGACACCACTAGTGCCCGTTCCTTCTGACTTATTTCTGCAGTGTATGGCATTGGATGATCATCATGCATATCCGCCATCTGCTCATGTATTGGAGAATGATAGATCGGTTGAGATAGAGGGCTTACCTCTACCTCGTCAGTAGGATGTTCTTTTTCTGGCACTACTGATGTCCCGATCGGTTCTTTGCCTTTCTGCTGATTTTTTAGCTCTTCAATGCAGTCATCTTTTTCCTTTATCTGTTGTATGGCTTCCCCGAGTTTTTCTTTGGTGGCTAGGAGCTCCTTACCTATGTCAGCTACGTGATCCATGTTTTCACTGTAGCTCTGTACCAGTTTTGCCTGTGCTGAATTCAGCTGCCTTTTGAGCTCACATATTTCCTGATTGTGCTTATGTTCTGCTTCTTCTCTTACTGCGCGCTCTTGTTTTAGCAAAGCTTCATATTGTGCGAGTTGATCTCTTAATTCATCTTCTTTACTTTCAGTTGATTCCTGTTGCTTTATTGGTTGGTCATATAACAATGATTTCATCAACTCTTTATTTCTGTTGCGTAAAGTATCATTCTCATCTAGATATAACTTCAGCTGTGTCTCTAGTAGAGTACTTCTGGTCTTCATTCTTTCTTTTTCTGCTGTAGTAGCATCATATAATTTCTGTAGGCCCTCGAGCTGGTTTCACAGTTGGTGATGCTGAGTGCTTAATGATTCATATTGCGTTTGTGTTTCTAACAGCTCAGTGCTTTTGGTGGCTATCTCTTTTTGTACCTGAATTAATTGTGCAGACAACTGTTCACTCATAACTTGAAACTGATTCTTTTCCTTCATGGCTTTGTCGTAGTCTGCATCTATGTCCATCATTTGTTGTTGCGTATCCATGGCTGTCTGGATCATTTGCTTTACCACAGGCTTCAGTTGAGTCACATCCACATTGAGCCATGTTTTAGGTATTGTGGGTTCTTCTCCGGTAGTCACATCTTTGCCTTGAGCAATGTGTAATGTTGTATCATGGGGCTGCCTGATCTGAAGCTGGATCCTTGGCTCAGCCCCCATGTTTTCATCATGTCCTTGAGGTGTGTCATCAGGCACCTCGATTATGGTTTGTTTTTCTTGTTGGAGCTCTCCCGTTTCCTTATTCACTGGGGTTTATTCTTCCTCTTTAATAGGTGCTTTGACATGTGTAACCCCAGTAGTCGTATCTTCCTTGATGCTCATTTTTGTAGTGTCATTCAACTGAATGACGTGCTCCTGTTCCTTAGCATCATCCACCTTCTTTTCTTTTTCCTTTTGGGTGTCCGGTGTCACTTCCATTTGATTGATTTCTGGTCCTTCTTCTTCATAAGTTTCTGTCCTGATATCAGTATCTAGCGTGTCTTTCTCAGGACTGGATTCCGTATTCGTACTAGAGTCGTCAATGCCCAATTCTTTGTATCTTCCAGGTTGTCTTGGAGTCTTTTCTGTACTCTGTTTTTGCTGAACTTGACTTGCTTGTCTATAATGATGTCCTTGGACATTTAGATTCACCTGCCCTTGCATATATTGGTGTGTTTGCTCGAGGGCAGCAGACAAATCTCTTTTTGAAAGCGGCATTTGAGCCGTCGTGATCTTAGGCAAGAGATGCGTTCTCTTAGACTGAGGTGTTGCTTGGGCTTCCTCTTCTCGCACGCGTTTCGTACCCCTCATGGGTTTCTGTGTGCTGGTTCCAGCCTCTTCAACCACAACTACTGCTTTCTTCTTCTTAGGGACCGAAGCGGATTTTGCATACTTTGCTAGCCCTTCTGATGTCGGCATCTCCCGTAAGCAGTGTTTCATGTCTAGAGCTTCATATATCAATAAAGTTAAAGCTGAACCACCGTTCAGGAACTTCTTTTGCCCCCATTTCTTCTGAGCTTCAAACAATCGTTCTTGTACGTAACCTGTGAGATTCACTTTGTTTCCTATCTGTCTCATGGCATGCGATAGGAGTTGTACTACAATCTTTTGTGGTGCAGTGTATCTGTTCATGCCAGGAAAACAAAAGTGTTGATGTACCAAACGTACCGCGTCTTCAATATCTATTCTGTTAATCTCCAGGAATGATCTTTTCTTGGGGTCATGGCATTCCTCTTTGACATTAGTAATTCCTTCTTGATTCCATCCAAAGGCTTTATTGATCAATTCATGAGTGAATTGAATTGTCTTCCATGTGCCCACCTTGTCCAATACCTTTGCTTCTGGAACCGAGATCTTTGTAGCAGCCGGCTGCATGGTATTCATTACCTGCGTACATCTTTGGAAGTCTGGTACGCATATAGGTATCTTTAAAAATGCTTCAATTCCAGCTTGGGTCCATACTTCCTCGATATGTGGTAACCCTTGTATTATGGTCTTGAAATCCTGTGACATGATAGGGAAGTAGTGGTCCCTATCCATAATTTTGATGGTTGCCATAAAGAGAAGTTCCGAGATAGGTTGGTCATCTCGAAACCAATGTCCTCTGACCTTGGTTATTGACCCCAATGGAAGAAGTAGTTCCTCTTCCTGCTGTGTAGCTTCTGAGTCAGAAGATGTCATCTGCACTCAATATAGAGAATGAATTAGTGTCCATATGTTTTTCAGAAATCCTCCTCCATATGTTGATTAATAATTCGATGTTGCTCCGAGTGCATGGTGCCGTCCCTTTCCCGTGGGTGTGAGAAAGGTAATACCTGAATTTTTTTCTGTATTTTTATATTTTTGCTGAAAAGAAAACATAAAAGTTAGTACATAGCCGAAGCGGTTAGTGAATTTTTTTGGAGTAATATTTTATGTATGTACAAGTGCTCTCCTATTTCCAAAGGGAAAATGTGCGTGACTATCCGAAAGTAGAAGAAAGACGTGCCGAATGCTTGGCCTTGTAATGTGGCCCTATCATGCATACTCTGGATCTTGACAACTCCTCATGTGTGCAATTGGAAGTAGTTGCTTGATGTATGCAGCTTGTCTTGTCTTTCGGCATCCAAACTTGCTTCACTTGGATGGAATGTACTGTATTTTCCACCTTTTTGATGAATGCGGTTCGTCTTCGGTAGTATGTCTGCTGATTCTGTTTTGTGAATCTCAAGTCGGTTTGTATTGCATTTGGAGATTCCTTTTTCCTCCAATATACCCTCTTTCTCGGTTGACGTGCCTGTTGACCATGTTGAGTATGATAGCCCTTCTGAGGATGTTCCTTGTTTGGGATGGTCGTCTTTTGGGTACATGACTTTGGGATCCATATTTTTGTTCGATCAGGTTGTGCAGCTATCAGTTTTTTTGGGATCCATATGCTATTGAGTCGTGGTTGACTGAAGTGTGCGAAACTCTTTGTCTTCTTCTTTGATTGGACATGCTGATGTCGAAGACGTTTCTGTTGCTGGAGATATGCCTTCTTTTGGTCCTTTCTTATCCAAGCTAGTGTAGAATGTGGAATAGGGTATGCCTTCATAGGCATAGACTTCAATTCTTGCAGAGGAGTATTTTTTCTTTTGCCTTGCGGTTCACTGGGCTTTAGTTCATGTTCTCGTGCACTCTTGTGAATTTCTATACTTAAAGATGGAGTGCACACGGGACTCACAATATTTTCACATGAAGTACTTGGCGATGGGGATTCTATATTGCTAGTGAACATACACTCATGACTTTGTTCATCGGAATGAACTTCTGGCTCTATATTAGCGGCTTTGGGTGGTCGTTCGTCTAGCAAACTAAATACCTCACGAGGTCCAATTCTGGCAGAGATATATCCTAAAGCCAATTGAATGGTTACCTCATATTCGTAGATCCAATCTTGACCTAACACCACATCTTCAAGCAGATCCTGGTCCTGACATACTAAGAGTCTCTGCTCCATTGTGTTGTTCCCCATATGTAAAGGTAAAGTGATCTCACCTATGCATTGAGTAACTTTTCCTCCTATTCCAATTAGCTGTGCCTTCGATGGGCGTATCTCCTCTTTAAGTCTCTGAGACAAAGAAAATCTAATGCAGCTTATTGCTGCTCCTGTGTCTATGAGAGCATCCACTAAGTGGTACTCTTTTCGTCCTGCTCCCAGATTCAAATAAGGCTGTCTTCTTTGTTGTCCGGAGTTCTCAGTGGCTCTAAAATTAGCCATTGGGATGAGTTCTTCTCCTACTCGATATCTCTCGTCTCTTTCTCTCATCCACTCTTTCCGTTTTCTGATACGTTCTAGGGCTTCCTGTCTAGCTTCTTCTCGTATGCGTTCTTCTTCCTTTTTCCTACTCTGAGCTCCTAAGAGTCGTGCTAGCATTTGATCCGTTAGAGGCTCCATGAATCTTTTCACTCTGCATCCACTGATGTAGTTGGGAAGAATATCTCCGTCTAGTGTGGCGAGATTGACTGCACCACTAGTAGAGATTCGATTTATAATCATGGGTCCATATCCGCGTTTTTGGAGCTTCTTTGCATGTTGTTTGAGTGTGTATACTAGGACTAAATCGCCTTCTTTCAGTCCCTTGTCTTTTATATGTGCATCATAATAAGCCTTTTGTCTCCGTTTGGCGGCATAGATGCCTGCTACCGCTTGCAATCTAGTCTCGTGCAGCTTTTCAATTTGATCTAATTGTTGAGATAATTCATGACCGTTCCACTCATACTGCTGGGCCACTTTCAAGGTAGGTACTAAGAAGTCAATTGGCAAAATTGCATTCTGCCCATACACTAGGTTGAAAGGTGTAGTTCCAATGGCCGTTTTATATGCCACTCGGAAGGCCCAAATTGCGTGATGCAATTGTTTGTCCCAATCTGACCTTCCATTATTGACAATCTTTGTCAAAACAGTACATAGTACTTTGTTGGAACTTTCAGCCTGTCCATTGGCTTGAGGATGGTATGGGGCTGATTTTTTGTGGATCACTAGAAATTCATTCATTAGCGATTCAATGACTTCGTTTAGGAAATGAGTTCCTCGATCACTCACTATCTCAATTGGTAGTCCAAAGCGTGTGAAAATGTGCTCAAAAAGAAATTTTGCTGTGGTTTGAGCATCATTTTTTCGAGTGGCTTTTGCTTCTACCCACTTTGTTAAGTAGTCGGTGGCTACTATGATGTACTCAGCATGAGATCCTTTCGCAGGTGGGTTGATAGGTCCTATGAAGTCAATACCCCACTTGGTAAATGCTCTCGCACAAACCATGGGTCGTAAAGGCATGTCATCTCTTCTAATGGGATATTTTGCTCTCTGGCATGTTTCGCAGCTTCTCACATATGTCTCCGCATCCATGTGTAGAGTTGGCCACCACAAGCCTGCAAAGAGGATCATCTTGACCGTTCTGTCTGCTGAAAAATGTCCTCCCGCAGCTCCTGCGTGTGCCATTTCTAAGATAGGAAGATACTCTCCTTCATGCACGCACAATCTTAGCTGATTATCCTTTCCGCGTTTAAAGAGTTGTTTTCCTAAGATGACATAATCCCTGCTCTGTTCTTCAAGAGCCCGTCTTCTTGCTAGAGTAGCTCCATCAGGGTACTCTCGAGTTTTCAAGAACTTTACTAAAGGCATGCTCCACCTTGGTGCTATGGTAGAATAGCATAACGTAGAGTTCTCATCTGGGATTTGTTCTTGACAGGTTGGACAGGTTGACACATAATGATGTGCATCTCGTTGCATGGTTGGCCAATATATGCCGAATCTCTTGAGTGTTTGCCATGTTCCAATTGCGTTCAAGTGAGTGTTCCATTGATTTATGTGCGCTTTCTGAAGCCACATTTTTTGTTCATCTTCTTCCACGCATCTCATCAGTAGTCCGCTTGAATCCTGGTGGTATAAACTTCCAGCAATAATGTGAAGGTTTTTAGTCCTCCAAAGATCTTGCTTTCGGTTTGGCGTGATCCCATCTTTAGGTCCATGTGTAAGTATAGGGATCAACTTTTCGGCCCATTGAGGACATACTTCCAGGTTAAAAAGATAGGTGTCTGGCAGATCATCAGGAACTCCGCTAGGTGGCTCTCCGTGCTTTAACCTAGAAAGGTGGTCTGCTCTCACATGTGTGTTCCCTTTTTTGACTATCACCTCAAAGTCAAACTCCATTAGTAACAAGAACCATCGTACCAACCTTCCCGTGCTACAAGGTTTATTGACTAAATACAACAAAGCTTGATGGTCTATGAAGAATTTGAATTTGTTGGCTAAGAGGTAATGTCTAAACTTCTTTACTGCATAAACCATTCCTAAGCCCTCTCTTTCTGTAGTCGTGTAATTTCTTTCGGCTTGGTTTAATTGTCTACTCACATAAGCGATTGGATGATCAAGCTTTCCTTCATCAGCCGGTTGAGCTAGGATACATCCAATTGCATAGTTCGAAGCATCAACATGTATATGAAAAGGCTTGTTCCAGTTGGGTGATTTTAGAATTGGGGCTGTACTCAGCCTCTTTTTAAGCTCGTTGAAGGCCTTCTCACACTCGTCTGTCCAAGTGAACTGAGTCAATAGACCGTATAAGGGCTTAGCTATTATGGCATACATGTGAATAAACCTACGGTAATATCCACAATGTCCCATAAAGGCTTGTACTTCCTTTACATTTTTGGGTCTTGGTAGGTCCAATATGACTTTAATCTTGTCCTCATCCGTAGATATCCCATTTCTTGAGACTATGTGTCCTAGTATTTTTCCTTGTCTTACCATGAAGACACATTTTTCTGGGTTTAAGCAGACTCTATACTGCCTACATTTGTCGAATATCTTCCTTAATTCCGGTATGTGATCGGGTCTTTGATTGGAATACGTGCAAAGGTCATCTACATACACTTCCATGCTTTTTTTCAAAAATTCCTTGAAAACATGACACATTAATCGTTGGAAGGTAGCCGGTGCATTAGTGAGTCCAAAGGGCATCACTCTGAATGCATACACTCCCCATTCAGTGGCAAATGCTGTCTTGTGTTGATCCTCAGTCGCAATAGCCACCTGATTGTATCCGGAGAATCCATCTAGGAAGCTATAGACCTCCTTACCTGCTACCCTCTCCAATAGATGATCCGTAATCGGTAATGGGTAGCTATCACGTATAGTGGCTGCATTCACCTTCTTCAGATTTATGCACACTCTCAATTTTCCGTTTTTCTTGGGCACTACTACCAATGGCGATACCCATTCTGTGTGTTCTATCTCGTATATGAATCCAGCATCCAACAACTTATCTATTTCTTCTTTTATCTTGGCTGAATACACATCATTATAAGTATAAGGTCTCTGTTTAGAAGGTTTGGCTTCGGATGTCATGGGGATTCTATGCGCACATATAGAGGGGTCTACTCCTTTTAAATCCTTATAAGTCCAAGCAAAGACATCCCGATATTCTCTTATGAGTCGAATTAACTCTTGCTCTTCTTCTGCTGAGACATCCTGTCCTATGAAAGTACATCGTTCCTCTCCTCCTTCCATGGTCACAACTATTTTCTTGGTTTGCTCTTTATTATCATATGCTATTCCCGGTTGTGCTTCTCTTTTAGGCATTTGAATAGCAATCTTCCTCTCTTCCACTTCGTATTTTTTGAAATGAGCTGGTACCTCAAATTGTTCTTCAAGCTTGTTATCTTCATCTTCTAACTCCCTTTCAACTTCTAATTCTTCCTTTTGTGTGAGATCCTTATGTTGTTCATTGGCAGTGCTATCCATGTTGGTGGTACTAATCCCTAGATCCATGGGTTCTGGTTCCATTTCAATGCTCTCGTAGTCCTCCTTCCAGTCTTTCTCAATTACTTCTCCTTCTTCTGCCTCCTGAAGGACTACCATATACAGACTAACGTCATAACCCTCCTCGTCAATACATTCGTTCATAGTTACCACTTCTTCGTTTACACAAACATCGAGGGTGGCTAAGATTTCCATCCAACCGTGAGGTTCGAATTCTTCGTCTGGAAATACTTGTGGCATATAAGCTGGATCTTGTACCGATCTCACTACACCTTGTTTCTGCTGCCAACTTTTTCTTCTCTCTTCTTCCCTTTTTGCAGCTTGGCATATCCATAGATGAGTGTCCTCGTTCATCCAGGATTGGTCACTAGAACCTGCACTATGAATCGATTGATCGTCTTCCTCTTTATGGATTTGATTCCATTGCAGAGGTGGTACATCTTGATATGTGTACGTATGTAGGTTGATCCTAGTGGTGACTCCTGCGTGTTGTAGGTACACTGCATCCTTTCCCCAATCTTGTACGACCTTTAGCTGTCTCATGAATGGCCTTCCCAAGATCATTTCATAATTGCTTGGCCTTTCAAAGTGACATATTGCTAAAGTATGTTCGAATTCCACTCCGCACGTAGTGAAGATTACTCGTTCCAACAATCCTAGGGGTCTTTCCGTATGTCCATCTGCCATTTGAATTTTCATACGTGTTGGTCTCAATGCTGGTTTTCCCCATTTCTCCCAAATTTCTTTGGTGGCAATGCCAACACCAGCTCCTGAATCTAGTATGGCTTTGGTTGTGTAACCCCTATAAGTGATTGGAAGACAGGTATTTCCTTCATCTCCTTCACTAAAGTCTCCTACTTTATCCACTGGAATTCTCACCGTTTTCACTTCGTCATCTACCTCCTTCTTTTCTTCCTTGACTTCCCACTGATTGATCAATTTCTCTTTTAAATGTGGTTTTACCTTTAACAGTTCTTCGAATGTTAAGGTACATGGGATTTTCACCTCTCTAAGGCGTTGTATGATCTCCGATGTTTGAACTGATGGATTCGGTTCTCGTCTCTGTATTGATGGAATGCGATACAATTCTGAGTTGTGCTCGTATTCCCCGGTGTAATTGGGTAGTTCCTTTACATCGTCTTCCACTTCTTTGTCACTTGCATCCATTGGAAAAATTTCTTCGGAATTAAGTTCAGGTATTGAACCTTCCATTTCGTTTTCTGCTTTCAATTCTTCAAAGGGCGGTTCCATTCCTTCTACCTTTTTCCACTTGTCCTCTTGAACTCGCCCCCATAAATCCTTAGTCCAATCTCGTTCTGTTTCAGGGACTATGGATCCTTCCTTTCTCTCAATACCAAGTTCATCATCCAGAGGTCTATTTACGTTAGGCTTTTCTTGATTATTTAGACACTCTTGGAATTTTTCTTCGCAAATTTGGTTGTTTGGTAAAGGTGATGCGGGTTTTTCTAATGTTTGTTGGGCAACTTCTATCAATTTTTTGCAGATTTCCAATCTTTCTTTCTCTAAGTCGCCTCTCGGATACTCTTTCTCATGTTGTTCTAGGGTAGGTCCTGCTTTTATTCTCGCCTTGTATGCCTGAATCCACATGGCTAATTCTTCAGGCATTGGGTCTGCTAATACCGATCCTACCTCCTCCCTTTTATTCTCCTTTTTGTTTTCTTCTTCCACTTGTGCTTCTTCTGTTGATTTCTGTTTACTCTTTTCATTTTCCTTCTTTTGCAATAACTTTTTTTCTTTTATTCTGTCTCTCCTTTGTTTCCATCTTTGGGATCGTTTACTGGTGATACTTTTTTCTGGTTCTTCGGAGTCTTCTACTCTGTGAGGGATGGGTGTATTTCCCTCTTTGTCACTTTGATTATTTTTTTCGGTTTTATCAGGGTTTTCTCTAGCCTTTGCTCTTGTTATGGCTTTTAAAGGTATAGTGTACTCTTTGTCACTCCCTGACGATTCAATTACTTCTATCACGTTAATCTGTACGTTAGATGTGACTTTGTTTGGGTTCTTAGGACAATCTCTGAAAAGATGTTCCTTTCCACAATCGCTACAGTAACCTTCCCAATTTCGTTGTGGTGGTGGTGGGTTTGGTAATGTACATTCTTTGATATAGTGGTCACCTCCACATCTGTAGCATGGTCCTCTAGGTACGGGCGGTCTATTCATTGGTCGGGGTGGCATGGTTGCTCTAGGAGCTGTGTACATTAATGGTACATAATCCTGCTCGTAGTTATATGAACTCTCTGGTGTCTCCATGCCATAAGCATATGGGTCATATTGTTGCCCATATTCCATTATTGAGCTCTCATAACCAGGGTATGTTCCTTGACTAGATTCGTAAAATGAGTCATATGGTTCACTGCTAGTCAGAGGTGTGGCTGGCACTATAGCCCTTTCTAGGTTTTCCTCTGGTTGCGCTATCTTAACTGGGACAACGTTCTGAGGGTGGGGCGGTTGTTGTCCTAGCACTGGTTGAGGCTGTGTATATCCCTGGTATGCGTATGGTTGTGGTAGTGGTGCCTGCGGCTGATGTGAGGGATATCTAAAGGCATCTCCTCCTTGCTGGTTCTGAGGATATCCATATGGTCTCACATAAGGCTGTGTGGGTCTGGTTTGCCTATTGTAAGGGCAGTTCTCGGTGCTATGGTTTGTGTATCTCTGCTCTATGCTGCAATACTGTAGTGGTCCGGGGACAGAGGGTCTATAAGGAGCATAGGCAGGTGGTGGGACTACTCCTCTAGTACACAAGTGAGAAGGATGATCCCCTCCGCACTGCATACATCTTCTAAGCATAGGCATTCTCATAGGATTGGTGGGATAATTCCTCTGTCCTTGCATATTCAGTTTTTTTGCTAGCAAGTCGGCAATTTCCTCTACGTTGTTTTTAGGGTTTGATGTGCTACTTGATGACTCTTCACTTTTCACACTACCTTGGGGTATTTTCAAGTCTTCTGCAAGGTTATCCTCTAGGTCTATACATTCCTTCATACACTCTTGCAGAGTTTGAACTCTCTTCACGTACACTAATGACCTCAAGGTTCCGTTCAACAGTCCTTCTAAGAACAATGATACCATTTTATTTTGAGTTGGTCTCTCCTCTACGGGGCATCTATCCACATACTGCTTGAATCTCCTGGCAGCCAATCTGACTGACTCAGTTGGAACCTGTTTGAAGCTGTGGATTAATGACGAAGAATTGTTTTTAATTCCAGATTTGGTAAATTCTTCAATCATTTCTTGATACACCTGATCCATGTTCTGGAAGGCATTTGGATCCAATGGCTGAAACCAGGCCAGGGCTGTGTCAGACAAGGTAAGGCCAAAAGACTCATATTGAATCATGAAGTCATCTACCTGCTCGGCTCTGACTACTTGTTTAAATTCTGCTATGTGGTTATAGGGTTCACTCGAGCCATCATAATGATTTCTCATGCACTTGGCCACTTGAATCGGCCTTAGTCTCCTTCCTGCTTCAGGTTGTCTCGGCATTACAGGGTAATTGGGTCTTCCTATTGGTATGCCTGGTCCTCGTACTACCTGTGGTCTGACTGGAGCATGAACTCCATGTCTTGGGTCAATGGCTGGTTGTGGCCGATAATTAGGATTAGTGGCAGGCATTGCGAATTGAACATGTGGTCTGACAGGGATCTGGGTTTGTTGAGTTTGTTGTGTTTGTCCCGAATGTTGACTTGAATCATTTTGAGAAGTTCCATGTGGGTTCCGTGAAGTAGTGGCTTGGTCCCTTGGGGGGAACACTGAGATGTTCTGATATTTCAGCTCAGCTCTCTCTAATTCAATGACTGGCCAATACCTTCTGTGATTTTTGTCCAAATATGTGATGATGGTGGGGAATTCAGGATCTTGTAACTCATAGATGGTAACTGGATTAGGAGCAGCTTCCCATATTGAGGAATGGGCTCTGAGCAGGTGCTCCATTCCATTGATCAAATATACATCTATTAGAGTATCATCCTGGGGAACTAAGTCTCCTCTCCAAAGTTTAGTAATTGTTGATCTCCCTCTAGGAGTAGTCACTTGTACTTCAGTTTCATATCCATTTAAACTTGAAGTATTATTTTCCTCACCACGCTCGTTAATGATTTCAGGGTGTTCTGTGACCACGTATTGAATGTCTTGTTTATCCATGTACAGTCCTCCTATGTACTTAACTGCCGGTCTTGGCACTATGTAGGCTTCTGAAGCCTTCCTCAGTCTGGCCACTGATCTGTTTAGACCATCCAAATAGATAGGGATCTCATTGTGGTTAGTGCTCACATCCTCTAAGGAAGTTCTGTATTCGCCCTCAATGATGGACATCTGACCAATCATGGGCACAGTGTTTTGCATATCCTCGGAAGCCATGGGGATTTCTCCTTCTGACTCACTGGAGGTCTCAGAATAGTGTGAACGGTTACTTGGTTCGGCTGCACTCCCTACAGAAGAAATTACACTTCTTCGGCTTCCTAGGGTTCTTCCTGACCTCAGGTTCATTCACTTAAGAGCTCTGATCAATTCTTGTCCACTTTTAGTCTCTAGGGTTCTAAGTTATGGCTCAGAAGTCTAGGGAAAACTTAGGCTGGAATGTGACTGAAAGAAAATTTCAAGTCACGATACTTGACTCTCACGATCTCTAAGAAAACGATCGCTGACAAACGACACTTGGGTAAAACGATCGCTGACAGACGATACTTGGGTGAAACGATCGCTGAAAAACGATCTTTCCCTAAACGATCTCTGACTGGGAACGATACACGACCTCTCAATGAAACGATCTACGACCTCTGACCAAAACGTGAAATCGACACTTGGGTCTAAACGATACTTGATCAAAACGATCGCTGGAAAACGATCTTTGACCAAACGATACACGATCGACGATCTCTAGCAGAAACGATCGGCGATACTTGGGCTGAAACGACACACGATCTCTCACTAGACGATACACGATACTCGAATAGAAACGATCTACGATCTTCCTCAGAAACGATCGACGATATTTATCTGAAACGATATCGATCTGTAACAAGTGTCGCGATCTCCGTCAAACGATCGACGACCGACGATACTCGTGACAACGATACACGACCTTTGACAAGTGTCGCGATCTCTGGATAACGATACTTGGCAAACGACACGCGATCGACGACCTCCGATCCAAACGATCTCTAACGAAACGATCTACGACCTCTATCTCAAACGATCTCCAACGAAACGATCGACGACCGCTGGGAAATATCGCGATACTCAACCGCAGGAGTAAAACGATACTCGACCGCAGGAGCAAAGCGATACTTGACCCTTTTTCAAATTTTTGTAATGTTTTTTTTGAGATTTGATGTTTCCCCCTTTCTCACCTAGCTCTTCTCTCTTACCCTCACCCACTGTATCAATCAACCAAAGACTTTTAACCCCCTGAAGGCCCAAACGACACTCAGCGCAGGTCGTTTTCTTCCTTTCCTAGGTTGAAATACTGGAAATTTTTGAGCAAACAGGTGGTTTAGTTTACCTTGGAAGCTCCCATGATCTCTTGGTCCAACTCTTTTGCACTGAACTCTCCCCTATTGCTTGCTTTCCTCGAAACGACCGCTGCAACTCTCACGACACTCGACACTGCTCTCCACGATACTTGTTCAACAAGTAACTTGAAAAATGAAAAATTTTTGGCTTTTATACTTGGGAATTCCTAGCTTACAGAAAAAGGAAAATTTTTGAACAACCCTAAAGCCTACTCTACTCTCCACTCACTCCTATTCTACTTCTTCTACTCACTTCCCTAATCTAACAACTCACTACACACACTCCAAGAATGAGAAGTAGCAAGTGCGGCTGAAATTGACTTACCAAAGAAGAGAAGATTTCCGCTCCTCCAAGTTCTTCAAAGCAAAAAGCTACTTACCATCACACGAATGCCTCGGTTTGATTCGTCACTCCCCGGCAACGGCGCCAAAAAGTGTGTTGACCTAAGCTTCAACTTAGGGACTTGCGGAGAAAGAGACTGTACCTCAATCCCCTCACAAGTGCATATAGTGGGGATACACGCTTTTAATTTATCAATCCGAAGAGTATACTAACCTAGCCGAGTGTATGAAGACATGCAAACGCGTAATAGTCAATGCAAATGAATTACTCAAGAGTGAAAATGAGGAAAACACTTATCCTAACAAGCTTCAACTGTTGGTCAAGGCGAAACGATACTTGGTGCAGCAGCCGTCAGTATTTTGGACTTTTCTCCTAGCTCCGAGCTCCAAACATAGCGAATAGCATATGCGTTTCGAAGCTCTCGAGAAGACGCATCCAATGGCAGTGGTTTCGCTCAATTCCGACGCTCCTACTTCAAGTTATGACAGAAATACTGAATCGCGAAAATACTTTCCTACGCTTCAGCACTTCCTACACCTCGCACACACCTTTCCTACAGCCAAGAAACACTCTCAAGGATAGATAACACTCACAAGCACTCTTTCCAAGCACTACACATGCATACAAGCTCACGAAGAAGAAGATGAAGAGGGAAGAAGACACAAATTCGAATTTCTGTGCTCTCTATTCTCACAATGGCAAAAAAGTCCTCTACAAAGAGTCACATTTGACTTATATACTAGTGCCCTAAAAATGGTCCTTTCACACAAGTGACCGGCACTTTATTCACTAAGAGCTAATTTTCTACTATTTTACATGGGTAAGCTTCTATTCTTCTGTGGGAATGCATCTAGAGGACTCCTCTAGTGCCTTTACAAAGGGAAATATATTACAAAAATGAATATGTTACAAAAATATGTGGTCCAAATCGGAAAAATTTTGGGGCCCATCTTTTTCTCTGCTTTGTGCGCTCTTTGGCTCTGCAACACTCTCCCCCTCTTCGCCTCTGTCGTCCCTTGACAGACTTTGCTTCACGCACGCGCCTTTGACAGACTTTGCTTCGCGCACGCGCCCAGTGGTCAGTGTTGTCTGAATCTTGATCTTGCATTACGTTTTAGAGGCGCTCTGATTTGTCCTGGTTGCACACATTGGACCTGGTTGCATTACTCCAAGCCGATTGATTTGGTTTGCCACGCACGCCATTAGTGCACATATGCGGATGTAGCTCGTAAGCCTTGATCTGAAACCTCTGCAACTCAAGAGGTTGAAGCATCCACATAGGTGATACATGTTGGCCCTGATTCCTTTTTCCAGCTGCGTGCTTTTCCTTGGTGTGTGCGCCCCTGCGGGGCTTCCTGCAGAGATGCATCTTCAAATCTGTCTTTTAGTGAAGCTGTTTCTTTCGTTGCTTTCTTTTTTTCCTCTTCTTACTCGTCTCGCCCTCAACACTTGGTCTCCTGGTCTTTTCCGGTGGATCCTTGGACTTCACTCTCCGAGGAGCTGATCCGAATTCGCTTGGTACGGAAGAGCTGATTAATTTCTTCGTCTTCTTCTTCGCTGTCCTCGATTGGTTGGGCGGACTCTTCGTGTCGAAGTGCGGGGCCTGCGGGTGGGGGTTGTGCGGCGAGGATGGTTGGGAAGAGGAAGGAGATGATGTGTGGAAGGCGAGAGCGGGGGGTAGAACCCTTTTGGAGCTATTTTACGATAGCTACACATTCTTTATGGATTCTATGGAAGAAATAGGAGGCAAAATTTACCGGTTCGCGGGCAGCTAAATCTAAGGCGGAGTAGAAGGGGCGAGAGATGCCATAAGTTCGTTTCTGCAGGTTAAGGATGGCTACAAGGAACTGGAGGGCGGATCGCTCAGGTTCGGGGCGGCATAGAATGGCGTATTCGTTTGATGAGGAACGGGGAAAGAGTTCGGTCATACGGGCTACAGTGATGGTAGGGCCATTTTTGCGACCTTGCGGGGTGAGGCGGTAGGCGTCGGCGAAGGCTTGGAAGGTGATGAGGGTTCTGTGTGGGAGGGAAAGGAAGGCCCACTGTCGTTCGGTGGCGGAGCTTTGGGCAATGGTTTGAATGATCTGTGCGGAGAAGGGATGGGTTTCCACTGAGTGCCAAGGCAACTCAGCGAAGTTGGCCAACCCTCTGCATCTCAGGTATTCGCCTACGTCTGTAGGGATGCCTTCGCGGAAAGAAGCGTAGTTGGCTAGAGCTTCCATGGCGTTCACAGTGCACACTTACAGAAAACACAGAATACACAATCACGAAAACACAATAGCGGTTTTTGGCGCAACTCAGGGGTTTAAATATGGAGAACACGGTGTGGAGGTGAGGACCATTGTGTGGTGCGGGAATGATACGGTTTGCATGCTGGCGTGCGTACTGAGTGACCGGTAGGGAGAGGCAGCTGGTATCATAAAGATCTGTACAAAAGACGGCTAAAAGCAAAACATAAAAATTTATACAAAAACGTGGCTCGTCCCCGAATAATTAAGGCGTACTGGTAGTGGGATAATACGGCCGCAACTTTGATCCATTAATTACTTTTGGAAGTGGAATTTCGGTCAACGTAGTCAACCGAAAAGTTGTCGGACCTACTTGTGCTGAGATCTTGAAAGGGCCGAACCATCGTAGTTTGAATTTTCCTGCTGCTCTGTCCGATTTTGCGTTATAGAAGAGTACAAGCTATCCTACCGAAAAGATTGGCGTTTTCAAATATCGATCGTGTGTCTTAGCTTGCCTTAGTTGAACTTCGCGCATAGTTAAGAAACTGAGCCATCGGTGCTCATCAAGTTCTCTGAGTGCGTCCATTCGTTCTGTCAGTGAAGATTCCGGTAGCATCTTCTGAGTGATTGCCACCCGCAAACTTGGGATGACTATTTCCATGGGAGCGATTGCTTCTAAGCCATAAGCTAACTTGAAAGGTGTCAAGCCTGTGGTTACTTTATATGTAGTTCGGTATGCCCATAATACTGCAGGTAGTAGTTGATCCCATCTTTCCGGTGTTTCCATGATCAATTTCCGGAGGATATTTAACAGCGCTTTGTTTGTACTTTCAGCCAATCCATTGGCACGTGGATAATAAGGAGAGCTAAATTTACGTGTGACTTGGAAGGACTGTGCGAGAGCCTTCATTAAGTTGTTTACAAAATGAGTGCCTTGATCTGAAACGATTTCCAGTGGTAAACCAAATCGTGGAAAGACATCCGTGAGTAGACATTTTGCTACCGTAACTGCTATAGCAGACCGCAAAGCCCAAGCTTCTGCCCATCGAGTGGCGTAATCTGTGCAAGTCAGTATGTACCGATTGTTACTGGATACTGCTGGAGGTGTAATTGGTCCGATAAAATCTAAACCCCATTTCTGAAAAGGTTCTAATGGTAAGATGGGTTGCAGGGGAAAAAGATGCCGTTGTAAAGGCTGACCAGTTCTTTGGCAAGCATCGCATTGTCTAACAAACTGTGAGATATCTCTGTACATAGTTGGCCACCAGAGTCCTCCTTGCAGAATTTTTCGGTGAGTTAAGTCTGCTGCAAAATGGCCACCGGAAGGAATTGAGTGAGCCAAAGTGATAACTGAGTTAACTTCATGTGGTGGAATACAGCGAAGTAGGATTCCGGTATGATCTGTATAATACAGTTCTCCAGCAACTAACCGAAATCGGCGACTAAAAACTGCGATTTTTCTTCGAACTGCCTTGGCAGTCTCGGCTGGAAAGCGTCCTTCGGTGAGAAAGGTTAGAATCTGATCATAGTATGTAGGTGGTGTTTGTAAGTTGGGTGACTCATCAGGTAGTGGTTCAGCATTATAAATCGCAGGAGTCGTGTCATCTATCCCTATCGGAGCTTCACTAGAATCTAGGCGTGATAAGAAATCTGCTAAGGCATGTGCATTTCCGGGTCGGTGAATGACATCATAATCGAATTCTTGTAAAAGTAGCACCCATCGTGCCAATCGTCCTCCTAAGTGCTGCTGTCTTACTAGATAAACAAGGGCAGCATGATCCACATGAAAGGTAAATTTTCGACCTAGTAGATAATGTCTGAACTTTTTGATTGAGTAGATCAGTCCTAGACATTCTCTTTCCGTGGTGGAGTAGTTCTTTTCTGCAGGCGCAAGTCTTCTACTGGCGTAATAAACAGGGCGAAACCACTTGTCTGTTTGCTGCATCAGAATACTGCCGATTGCAATATCTGAAGCGTCGACAAAAACATGGAACGGATTGTCCCAGTCCGGTGGTTGTAAAATTGGAGCATGCGTCAGGAGATACTTGAGTCGATCAAATGTAGTTCGACATTCTTCAGTCCATTCAAACTGTCGGGGAGTTTTTGTGATTAGCTTGTTCAGTGGCACTGCTAGGTGAGCAAGCCACCGTAAGTGTCTGCCATGCCACCGTATTTGACCCATAAAACGCATTACTTCCTTCGGAGTTGTGGGTATCGGGGCTTCTAAAATTGCTGAAATCTTATCCGGGTCTACTCGAATACCTTGAGCAGATACAATATGCCCAAGTAGTTTACCACACGAAACGGCAAACACGGATTTGCTGGGATTAAGGCAGAGTCTATATTCTCTACACTTCTGAAAACAGCATCGTAAGTGAAACAAATGGGCTATCATCTTCCCAAAGATTGAGAAGTCGTCGAGGTAGACTTGCATGAATGAAGTGAGATAAGGAGAAAATATCTCCTGCATACATCTTTGAAATATGCTTGGCGCATTTCTCAGTCCGAACCACATTATTGTGCAGGCAAAAACACCCCAATTGGTAATGAAGGCAGTTTTTGGTATATCTTCTTCAGCCATTCTAACCTGGTTGTACCCGCTGTATCCATCTAAAAATGAATACATTTCATGACCTGCGACTCTATCGAGCATGGTATCCAAAAAGGGGATCGGGAAAGGATCTGGTACTGTTGCTGCGTTTAATTTCCGGTAATCCACACAGATTCGTAACTGCTTGTTTTTCTTTGGCACGATCACGATGGGTGAGATCCATTCAGCGTGTTCTACTGGTACAATGAAGCCGACTTTTAATAGTCTATCAAGTTCGGCTTTTACTTGCGATGCATAATGGGGGTTCATTCTGTAGCTGGGTTGTCTTTTCGGTTTCACTTCCGGTTTCAACATGACCCTGTGTTGATAGATGCGCGGATCTAATCCTTTCATGTCTTTGTAATCCCATGCAAAGACGTCTGCAAATTCGCGAAGAAGTTTAATCAAATCCTCCTTAAATGTTTCCGGTAAGTTCTGCCTCATCTTCACAGGTCGTGGGTGGTCTCTATCTCCTAGATTGTACGTGATCAGCTGGTCTTCTGGAACATAAAATTGTTGAGGTTTCTCTGTATCATCTGTTGGCTTGAAGAGTGGTTGTAATTTGTCGTCATGGGTTGAGGAAGTATCTTCCTGGACCGAATTTCCGGTGATAGCTACTACTGTACATATTCACGTGTTCCAGTTATCTATGACGGATTGTAGGTCAACAGTTCCTAGAGTCATTAAATCGGCATTACTCTTCAGAAATTGCTCTTCTTCATCATCTGACAGTCCATCTAACATATGAACTGGTTCAGCAAAGTACGGTCGGGCGTGAGGTTCGCAAGATTGCATAGCATCTAGTTTCACCACATATTTACGATGGGCATCCTTGAATGTAAGCTCTTGTGCAGACCAGTCCTGTATTACCTTCGCATGCTTCAGCCAAGGTCGGCCGAAAAGAAGATTGTAATCCAAAGTGGATTCGGGTAGATCTAGTATGACAAAAGTCATCTTGAAAGTTGTACCTTGTAGAGTGATTGGTACATTCCGCACAAGTCCTACAGGATGGACTCTCGATTGATCCGCCATTCGAACAAAGAATTGCACTGGTTCAATTTCGGTCCAGCCTAGCTTTTTGCATAATGCTGCGGTCGCAATGTTTACGCCTGAGCCTCCATCAATCAATACTTGCGTGATCTTTTGGTTCTTATACCATACTGTGATCAAGGGCACTGCGTGGTCAATCGCAGCATCAGGTTCCGGTTGAACTGCGGCTGTTGTAGGAATGCAAGAAGGTACTGGACTGAATTGTTGCTGAAACTGTTGTCGGATCCCAGGCACTAAGGCCAGAAGTTGGCCTAGAGGTAGCGTGATGGATGCCTTGGACAAAATTTCCCAGGCCTGTTGAGCTTGATTGTTTTGTTCTTTTGGACTTGCAGTCTCTACTGACGCAGAAGTGTCTGCTGTTGTTTCTGCTGATGATGATGGCCCTACTGATGCATCCTTTTGTGTTGTTTCGTCCTTTGATGAAGAAGCCTGAGTCACCGGAATAGGTTCGGGGAACACTGGTGGTTCTGTTGTGGTCCAGTGACTAGCTTTGTTATACATCCTTCGTTGTTCTTGTATCCCTGGTTCAAAGATTTCTGCTGCCGACTGAAGTTGTTTACCGGAACGGGTCTGGACTGTAGCAGTCTGTGTCTCAATCGGTGTAATTGTTACCATGTTGGCCATTGGATTCTGGCGTTCCTTCCTTCTTTGATCATACTCTATTGCGTCTTTACAAAACCTTCTAATGTGGCCGAATTCGCCACAAAAATGGCATCGTGGAGGTGGTAACTCAGGTTTGTCCGGTGGTGGTCCATTCTGCCATCGGTTGGCATTATAAGTGTTGTTTCTCTGTCCTCGATAGTTCCGATATCCTTGTTGTTGATTGTTTCTCTGTTGCGGAGGCACATAGCGATTTACTGGTTGGCCATGTTCTTGGATGACTGCATTGACGGTTGCTGTCCCTTGTATTCTAGCGTTGTAGATACAGTTTCCGGTGGTGTGTCCGATAGTGTTGCAGATAGCGCAAAACACTTGGTTCAGTGCACAGTTGGCACTTGTATGCCCCGAATTTTTGCATGTGGTGCAATATACTTGCCTGGTGATATCTTCAGCCATAATTTTGTTTGTTTTTAACCATTCCAGGTCTTCCGAAAATCCACCAACCTTGGATTCTAGCTGTAGAGCCATTGCAATGACGGCATCCAAGGTCATAGCTCCGACACATCTTATGATCATGATCTGCTTCAGTTGTGGGGTTAATCCATTGATAAACCATTGAGAGATGACATCATCAAGTAGATTAGCGTGAGCCTGTGGTATCTGCCGTAAATGTGTTCTAAAGAGGGTAGCGTACTCCTGGACGGTCTGATTTATCTTCTGTCTGTTGTTCTGTAGATACTCAAAGATTTCAGTGGGATTCTTCTTCAGTCTGAATCGCTGTAAAAAGGCGTCTCGTACTGCATCGTAAGTACCGAAATGATTGATATCATATTCCGTGAGCCATCTCGCCGCTTCATTGATCAGTGTCGATTGAAAAACAATGGCCTTATACGCCTGATCTGGTGGGTGGTTAAGAACTGCATAACTTATCTCGAACGTTCGTACGTGGGCGTCTGGGTCGTCTCCTGGGAATCCACCGAATTTCGCGTAGGTTACTCCTGTTGGAGGTGGCCTTGGCGGTCCTAGCTGTTGTTGTTGATGGTGTTGTTGTTGGTGTTTCCCGCTCATTGTGAAGGGTTCAGGGTTTCCTTCTATATCTCGGGATTGATCGGGTGAACTATCGGGACTTGTATCGCCGGATGGTGCGTTTTCCGGTGTACTGTGTCGACTTAAGATGCTTCGGATCTCTGTTTCGAACAGCTTTCCTTCCTTCTGGATGTCTAATATTCGAAATCTTTCTTCCAAACACGAAGGTCGAGTTGATGATTCCGCAAAAAAGGCTAACCCTTTGCCAGCGATCGGTGATTCTATTACCGGAATCTCACCGGAATGAACCGAAATTGGGCCAGAATGCCCTGTTTTACTACTTTTACCGAATTTTTCTAACGTTTTTCTGACCGTGGATAACTCTAAATCTTTATCTGATATTGTTAAACTAGGTTCCAACGGCGTTTTGATAGAGTCTGGACTTGCTATATCTTCGATATGCTGGGTCGAAGTAGCATCAGAATGTATCGAAGGCGTTGACCGTTCTTCCGAAAAATGACCGGAATTAGTTATAACATTTCTACTTTCCTTGACCACTCGGTCAGATCTAGTTATGCCTACTTCTTCCGAGGCTATCTTTTGTGATTTTCGTGCTTCAGTCTGACGATTCTTAGGATATGTTTCGCCCGATCGAGTGACCGGCATGTATCATTGCCCAGTGATACTATCCGAGCAGTTCGCAACAATCTGGATCTGTTGCTACTGTCAGTGAAGAAAATGTTGCTGGATGTTTGCTTCTTACAAACCGTTAGCACTCTAATGCCACTGTCTCACAAGTGACTCGTAATCAAATGCTACTTTACCGTAGAGACTGGTAATCAATTGCCATTTTCTCGCAGGCACCTGGGCCAGAGAGCTGGCAAGCGGATGCCACTTTCCCACAGACGGCGCCCAATGTTAAAGGTTATATTCGTTGTTTACTATTAACGTAACTGTTAACTGCCTGCCGCAGACGTTAATTACTAATTCAAAACAATAACCCGTCGGAGACTCCCGAATCTGGTTTCACACCTGCGTACCAGATATTTCCGAGTCTCCCTCTTTCTCTGTACTCAATCTTACCGCAAAAACATAAACTAACTCGAGCCAAGTGGGTCCTTGGGAGTGGTAGGGGTCTGTTAGACAGAGGCCCTGTACTATTTTCCCAGTTTCTCACTCAACAGTAGTTGTGGCTTTACCGTCTTAGCTCAGTTTTCGCTCCTGAACAACTTCAATTAGACCAACGTACTGGACTCAGAGTTCTCAGGCTGTTTCTGCCATAGTAGTTGAGCAGTAGTCTGAGATTGCAGTCCAACACTTTTAGTAACTTAACACACAATTCTTCTTATCAGTTCACAGACTTACCGTGTGTCTACCTTTCAATCCGTAATATCTACGGATCGTAAGACGCATCGCAACCGTGTTACCATTCTACGCGTACTTAGATATTACCGGCGTTACCTTGAACACAGACTACGATACCAACTCAGTCACTTACAGAGAATCATACCAACTCATGTCCATCCTTCATACTTACTTATTCCACCGCAGGAATAGCAAATAGACAACACTCTAACACCTTACGCATAATCAAGACACCTCAACTCGTTACCGAACAGAATCTCACAATCGCAGTACCGACTCGTAACACCACAGTGTATCACACATACGCAGCCGAATGATTACACAGAGAAGGCGCACCGAACAGGACAGAACCAAGACACTCTACTCGTTTACACACAGTAGAAGAAGTGAAGTAACCCCAAAAAAAACGGGAACTCTCACAATATACTCGCAACTTCCCAAAAAAACGGGGACTCTCTCTCTGATGCCCTCTCGTCCCTTTTCATTGCTTTAAATAGAGTTTTGTTACAAGGCTTTACGCGAATCTTTCTTTTACCGCGTACTTTCAGAAGGGTTCTTTCTACATTAAAAACCTCTGTCTAAGTACAATTGTCCTTTGTTCGGCGGCCGTCTAACACTAAGTATGCAGAGACAGGCAAAGCTATGGAGGAACAACTCAGAGAACAAATGGGCCGCAATGCGAGACTTCAACGCAACATGGCTCTACTACGTCGCCTTCTAGCAGCGGCTCAAGAAGAGAACAGAAGACTACAACAACAAAACCAGGAGAACCTAGAAGCGGCCATGGAAAACACCCCGGGAGCACCCATCGACCCTGCTAAATTCCAAGCCATCCCCTCAGAAAACATACAACAAATATTGGAAACCTATGCCAATCTCTTAGAAGCACATGATCAGCTTGCTGACCAAGTCAAAGACCTACAAAAATCCCAAGTGCCTGCACCACACCAACGAGAACCTAAAGAGATGGCCAACGCTGCAACCTCACCAGAGCCGGAATTATCAGTAACCAATGAAGTACTAGAGCTACGTCAGGAGGTGGCCGAGTTAAAAATTAGATTATTACAATATGAACGACCACCCTCCCCACCTGATCAGCCAAGTGAAGAGGAGACCATTGCCATTCTGATGGAAGAAACATTCGAAGATAATTATGAGCCACAACCTCTTCCAGGTGGCAGGATCACTGAAGAGGGACAGGATACATATGAGGAACCCCCGTCAGCATGGATGAAGCAGGTAGAGGAGATGGGCCACACTCACGAAGAGCGGGTTGCAACCCAGATGCTAGCCATGAAAACCATAGAGGAGACCATACTCAAGTCTGAATATTTCTCGAACTTGGCTCCTAGGCGGTTGATAATTAGCTCAGAGTTACAATATAAACCTTATTTTGTATTGTTGGCGGACTATAATGCTGAGATCAAACGCATAACCAACAAGTATCCCTCTTTCGCAACACAGTTCGAACCCGAGGACATCCCAGAGGCAGCCAAAAAAGGGGCCATATTCCAGCCCATATGGAGGCAAAAGTTATTGGAGACCTATCCGGAAATGTTACGAACATGGGATCATGCTCCCATGCATCTGAAATATAACCCATGCTTTGGACCGGTACAAAGAAGACGCTCCTGGAAAGCATTCGCCATCAAGGTTCAGAACAATGTGAATTGCAAACAGTGGCTGAACTACCCCAAAATCGCACCACCGATAGGCCCACCTACAACAGCGTACATGATGGCTACCATCCGATATTGGCTTCCATGCCTCCACTCCATGCCAGATGTAGCTGCACAGATGCTACTCAAGATATTTGATATGATGCAGGTTGTGCTCAAAACCTTCCGCAACGTATGTAACATTCAGCCTCCGATTCCCGGCTTCATCAATGGCAATTATGACCTCCTGTATGATATGAGCACAACCCCAAGCATATGAGTTGCTTATGCATGGCATGCATGCATCAGATATCTCCCTGCCTGCTATAAGCAAACCTTCGACGACATGTTCACCACGGGATTTTGGGAAGCACATTCAGAGGTATTTGCACCACGACCAACCCACCTGCTGCAACTATTTGCGTGCGAGCAAACAATGCATTCAGAGCTCTACACTACGCCACAACCTAACATGCCTGGAGACATGAATTGGGATGCCCTCCAGAGCGATTTGGTCCGGGGACTACGTATAAAAGAACAAGAATTGGCAACCGACCTCCTACAGAAGTACATCGATCAAACAGTGGAGCAGAGGTCTGTCAGAGGCGACAGACCCTAGGGGGGGAGAGTGTTGACAGTATACGGGAAGAAGCAAGTACGGACACACATGCAGATCTAGCACTAAGGCAACCCTTCATTTTTTTCAAAACCCTTACATCATTTTAAAGTGATTCTCATCACTAAAAACCCCTGTAAATACCATTTTCACCTTTTTGTAGCTCCATTTTGTACAAGCCGAGGAGTCCTCGAGCTTGAGGAGCCTTAGAAGTAGTTTCCTGCCAATTTTCATATTTTTTAGATCTCGTTTGAGCCCTCAAATAAACCCTGGAACCTAATTTTTAACTAGGTCGGACACTAGGTCTGGACAGGGCCAAAGCTAGGCAAAAACTATAAATAGAGCTAGAGAGCTCATTTTTGAGCTAGCTTCTTGTAGTTTTGAGCTTGTATGAGAACTTTGTTGCAATAGAAGTGATTCCATTGTCTTACTCTCTTTGTTCTTGCCGTGTGTGCGCGTGTGTGTATGTGTGTGCATGTTAGTGTGCTTCTCACTCACACATTTGTGCCTTCACTTGCTCGAGGTCTTCATACCACCCTCATGTCTTCCCGGATTGACATTAAAGGAGGTGCTACTCATCACTGAGCTACACCAAATTTTGGCGTCGTTGCCGGGGAAGAAGCAAGTATGGACACACATGCAGATCTAGCACTAAGGCAACACTTCATTTTTTTCAAAACCCTTACATCATTTTAAAGTGATTCTCATCACTAAAAACCCCTGTAAATACCATTTTCACCTTTTTGTAGCTCCATTTTGTACAAGCCGAGGAGTCCTCTAGCTTGAGGAGCCTTAGAAGTAGTTTCCTGCCAATTTTCATATTTTTTAGATCTCGTTTGAGCCCTCAAATAAACCCTGGAACCTAATTTTTAACTAGGCCGGACACTAGGTCTGGACAGGGCCAAAGCTAGGCAAAAACTATAAATAGAGCTAGAGAGCTCATTTTTGAGCTAGCTTCTTGTAGTTTTGAGCTTGTATGAGAACTTTGTTGCAATAGAAGTGATTCCATTGTCTTACTCTCTTTGTTCTTGCCGTGTGTGCGCGTGTGTGTGTATGTGTGTGCATGTTAGTGTGCTTCTCACTCACACATTTGTGCCTTCACTTGCTGGAGGTCTTCATACCACCCTCATGTCTTCCCGGATTGACATTAAAGGAGGTGCTACTCATCACTGAGCTACAGTCGGTATGAGGGTAGATATGCACATCGGTAATTTCAAGTAATTTACCGATGCTCATACTAACGCTCATACCAATGCTCATACCGATGCATGTGTACCGATGCATATATTGCCTCCATGGTTTTCCAAAGGTTTTCAACGGTCATACCGATGCCGATGCATGACCATCGGTACGCAGAACGTCGATATGCCCTTGATATGTTGTAGTGTAAGATTGAGTATACATCATTCTGGAATAACAGCACAATTGTACAACAATAGTACAGAGCATCATCTGATAGACTTTTCAAAATACACTACTACGTATCGTCTTCTTCCAAACTCCACTCTCTGCAACGTAACATATCAGAATGAACTACTCCATTCTTCTTCATAACCTTCACAATGTTCCATACTTCAGAATTTACTAAAAACACCAAAAATTACAAACTCCAAAAACTATTGAAATCTCTGTAAAAATCCATTTTCCATTACAAAATATGTTTACAAGAAATTGTGATCGTCCACATCGACTGCTTATAGCTTATAAATTTCTTACACCATATGCATATCTTCTCTGATCGAAACATGTGCTCAACCCCGCTCACCATCTAATCGATCCGTTTTTTTTTTTTGCAACCATCAAGCAACGCTCTGTACCATGCAATCCAATATTAATATTAAGGAACATATCCATGAATCTCACATCTTTTTGAATTTATGCTATGCTTTTTATGCTAAACCATAGATCTAGCGAATAATCATGGTACACCTGAGTGAATGATTGAAATGCTTTAGCATTTTAATTTATAATATGATATGACCATATGAAGTTGATGTAAATAAAGACTTGCTAATGCTCTTCTTCTGAGTGATAAAGTATGCCCATCCAAGCATAAAAATGATTCAACTAACTCTACTTGAAGCACCCTATGTGCATCATCATTTGGACCATGCAGTTGGAGTTGATCCGCCCGAGCCCCTTCACGACACATTGAACCCAACATGAAGATCCACGGCATGAAGACTCAAGTGATCTCTTTTCTCATATTGCATATTCATTCATACGATTTGAGGATATAAGGTGGTAGCTCTTTGTTCTTGAGTGCGGATGTTGGACCGGACTCTTGCATAATCTCTTTCGTGTTGACGGATGGTCAATTTAACCTGAATGCCTCCAAGAAGATTTGGAGTTGGTGAAACCTCCTCGCTTCACCCTTTCCATCAATGAAAAGAAGTGGCTACATTTGCACACACAACATACTCTTAGATTTTCTTGTATTTAGGCTTTTGAGAAACCTAAAAATGTAGTAATGATTACACATGCACATACTTGAAGCTTTGTGAGTCATCAAATCAAGTATAAGTACTTTAAGTTGATGTTTGAAATTTTTTCACTCGATTTTACACATCTATATACGTAAATTTCAACATCACAAAAATAGATATCTCAAAAGAAAAAAAAAATAGAAGGGATTTTGCTAGAACTCGACACTTATATTTATTTTTCTATATTGCTTCTAAGTTAAACGATATGGGATCAAACTTGTTGATATATTTAGGTAGTGATGTGTGTGAACACTCTAGGACCCCTGGGGAACTTTTTTCCCTCTTTAGGAGGTTTTTTCCCCCAGCTTGTATATACGCCTATTTCCCTAATGGGCTACTTATCTTTGTACATTCTCTAGTAATACATTTAGTATTGTGTGTTGTGCTCCAAGCTTCTTCTTCTTCCTTGTGTTGTTTGCATGCTTCCACAGACATCTAACTCCAACAATTGGTATCAAAGCAGGTCTCCGCTTCATCTAGGGCGTCATCTAGACCTCTTCGGTTGCAGTTTGAGCATCTCACATATTTTGGCAAGCATACTCAACGTGTTTTCGAGATCAAAAAAACTTTTTTGTGTGGTGTCAAAATCGTGATTTGAGCTCATTTCGGCCTCCCAACGCACTATCATAGTGCTTGTGCATGTTATTTTGTCTTTTTGTGCCAAAGGTATATACCAATTTTGGTTTGCAAGTATAAGCATCTCAAAGTCTGCTACAGGTCTACCAAAATTCATTTGGGTAGTTTTGTTCAACTTTTTGAGATACAGTCAATTTTTTGCATCAAGGTATTTTAGTCACCGGCCATGGCTGAAAGTAGTGATGTATTTCATATGCTGGTTGTTGAGGATAACTTGGATGGTACCAACTACCCATTGTGGGCTTATATGATGCAACATGTATTGGTTGCAAAAGGACTGTGGAACATTGTGCAGGGTGTTGAAAAACATCATATCACACCTGCAATTGTTACAAATATAGGTATTGAAGCTCATGCAGAAGGTGTCGAAGATGATGATATTTTGTATATTCCTATTCGTGCTGCAGTTTCTATTGCACCTACTATAGAGCAAATTCATTGGGATGGCAGAGATGCCCGGGCACATGCATTGATAGCTTTGTCTATCAAACGTGCCATTATTCCTCACATATGCTCTTGCAGAATAGCTAAAGATGCTTGGGATACACTTACCACATTGTACCAAGCTAGGAATGAGGCTCGTGTTGCTTATCTCCGAAAATAGTTGGAGAGTGAGCACATGAATGAAGGTGATTCTATGGATAGTTTTCTGACAAAGATCAAGGATTTGAAAGAACAATTGATTTCTCCTGATGAGGTTATACCAGATAGCTCACTTGTGAAGACAGTTCTGAATGGTCTTCCTGATTCGTATCAGAGTTTTGGTTCTACTCTTTAGTTGATGATGAAAGGCAATCCAAATGTCTTGTCATTTGAGGAGTTAGTTTATGTTCTTTTGCAGGAGGATTAGTCTAGGCAAAACAGGTCTATTATGCATGTTGCAGATCAAGCTTTCCTAGCTAGTCAGAAGGGCAAAGGAAAATGGAGCTCTTCTACTAGTAAGCAGAAATTTGCAAATGCTGCACATTCAAAGAAGGAAGATAAAGATGAGAAGAAATCAGAAACGTAGAAATTGTTTTGCAAGTACTGTAAAGGGAATGATCATATCATAAAGAACTATCCAAAATTGGCTGCAAAAAAGGCAAAGAAAAAGGAGGCTGGAATGGTTGTTGCAAAGGCCTCTACCTTGAAAACAGAGTCTACAAATCTTGTGAAGGAAGAAGAATGGGTGTTTACTACTGTTTGTAGTTTTGACCCATCTTCTCATGAGCAATGCATGATTCTAAGGCTATGTCAGATGCAAAGCTTTGGCATGCATGCTTTGGTCATATGAATTTTGCAAGTTTGCTATGCCTATTGAAATATTAAATGGTGTCCTCTTTGCCCAAACTTGAGGCACCTAGAAAACATGTTTGTGAAGGGTGTATTTTGGGCAAAATGCACCATTCCTCCTTTCCAACAGATGGTTCAATTTGGGCTACTCTGAAATTGCAGCTTCTACAGAGTGATGTCTGTGGTCCTATGTAGACACCTTCTTTTGGAAATTATCTTTACTTTGTGACTTTCATCGATGCTTTTTCCAGGCATGCATGGATATATCCATTGAAGGCAAAGTCCAAAGTGTTGATGTGCTTCAAACAGTTTTTGGTTTTAACTGAAAATCTGCCAGCATGTAAAATGGGGACCCTCTGTTCTGATCGAGGGGGGGAATATATGTCTTCTAATTCTAATGCATTTTTGGTAGAACGTGGGATAAAACACTAGTGTATAGTGCCGTATACACCTCAACAGAATGGAGTTGTTGAATGAAAGAACGGGTCTCTCATGAAGATGGGGAGGTGTATGGTCAAGAGTCAGGCTTTACCACATAGTTTCTGGCTTGAGGCTATCATGTGTGCAGCATATGTACTTAACAGGTGTCCCACTAAAGTGTTGCACTCTATCACTCCATATGAGGCTTGGCATGATCGCAAGCCATCTATTGCTCATCTGCATGTTTTTAGTTGTTTGACATATGCATTTGTGCCTGAACAACATCGTAGAAAATTGGATGATAAAGCGGTAAAATGTATTTTTGTTGGGTACAGTTCTGAAAGTAAAGGCTATCGTCTGTATCATCCATAGACTAAACGCATTCTGGTTAGCCGTGATGTTGTTTTTGTGGAAGATGCTATTTAGCCAGAATGTATGTGCATATTTTGTCTTATGTTGCATCATGTAAAAATGTCAAATGCACTCACTTGTGAAACATCATGATGGATTAGATAGAGCTCTATGCACCAATCTATAGGAAATATATGTTAATTCTTGCTAGAACATGTGTTCTGTAGATTTTTTTATGTAGAGAAAGTTGTAGTTAATCATTGAGAACTTGAGGCACAAGAAGCTAGAGACTTTTTCCAAAAGCATGGAATTCGATTAGCATTGACTATAGCATATAATCCTGAAGCAAATGGAAAAATAGAGAGAGGTCATTCACCAATAATCAAAGGTTTAGCTAAGGCTTGTGAAGGGAAAATTAATCAATGGCCAAATTAATCATTGTTTGCTTTATGGGTTGATCATATGACTTGTACACACACAACTCGATATATGCATGTGGAACTAATGTATGCACAAAAATATTTCCAATTGAAACAAATGTTTTGTCATGGTTTTCTTTATCTTGGACTATTAAGATGAGGAGAGAGGAATTGTTATGTGTGTGATTTCAACAGTTGGAGAAAGGACAAGAGCAATAGGAGGAAGCGAAAGAAAAGCTTAAAGGATCAAGAATAAAGAACAAGATCTACTTTGATAAATGACAGCGATTATGGCCAAAGAAAATTCAAGAAGGTGATTGGGTTTTGGTTTATGATAGTTCATCTGAATCACAATATGAAGCAAGAAAGAAATTGATGAAACACTGGTTTGGTCCTTATGTCATGATGAAAGTTAATGAAAATAATGTTGGGAGTGATGATTGGATGCACTTAGGAGATTGAGTTGATGCTGCAAAACCTGCTTCACACCTGCCCTCCTTTGACTCCAGATATACTTAGTAGACTCCTTGAGCTTCCAAATGATACCAAGATATGCTATATGTACTTTGGAAATGAGTTGAGTAATGATTAGATCAAAACAGACTACTTGTGACTTCAAGAATCCTTAAAAACTTGCTATTTTGGTATTGACACCTGCTCGGAGTTATGCTCAGTGTGACCAGCACACTTAAAATTGATCTAATTGCTTTTGGGCATAATCAATTAGCTTAACAAGCTTTCATTTGCAAGTGGAATGAAAGGAAATGATAAACTATACTCATAGAAATCACTTTAGCAAAATAAGGTACACCCCCGACTTTTTAGGAGACTTACAGTCACAGACCAGTGAGCACCCCGACTGAGATTTGTCTGTGATGGTTGATCCAATGGCCTTGAAAGTTTGGAGGTGTATAGTAGACTTTGAGCTGAATCCAATGCAGTTTGAATCATCCAATTTGGTTCAGTAGATCTTGAGATATGCCTCTTTGAAGTTGACAGAGTTGAAGATGGTCACTCAGAGAAAACAAAGATTATGAATGTAATGATATGTATTAATTCTATTGATTTTACATTCCCATTGGCATAGAATGTGATGCTCAATGGTACTCAGAGGTGTAGGCTATGGTGTAGCTCACACACACTCAATGAATTACTCAGAAATGCCTCGGGAAGAGTGAAGGATTAGTGAGACTGACCCGCGAGTTTTTTCCACATCTTTTATAAGAGTTGATTGGTCATTTGAATTTGAATTCAAACTAATCTCCTAGAATCTTTCACCTAAAAGTTGATTGAGATATTCTCTCAATCATTCACCCACTCAATCAATCAAATGTTCCACGACTTTCTCAAGTAGGTGTGATTACAAGATATTCCCAAGTCACAATGACTTTTACAAAGAGTAAAAAATTAGAACACATAAGCATGAGTTCCTATGGCTCATTCTTCAAGTGATAACTTCATGAATTAACCCAAGCTAGGCTTCCAAGGTCCAAGCTTTATGTTGAGTCTTCAAGGTACAAATCAAAGCCAAGTGTGAAGGCTTGATTTACATCAACAGCTCCCCCTCAAGCCAAACACTTTGGCTCAAGTCTTCATCTCTAGTCTTCAATTATTTCCTGCAATCCAATCATGGATTTAAATCTGCATAGCTTGCTTCCATCCAATGCTTTAGTAAGCAAATCTGCACATTGCATATTAGTAGACACATATGACAATTGAATATCTTTGCTAAGTAACTTCTCCCTCACATAGTGGTAATGAACCTCTATGTGTTTTGTCCTAGCATGATAAATTGGATTAGCTGCAAGGTGAAGAGAACTTGTGTTATCCCCAAAGATGATTGGTGGCCTTGTGTATAGGCCCAATTCTGAATATAAAAGCTTCAACCATATAGCTTCTTGAGTAGCATTTGCTAGCCCTCTATACTCTGCCTCAGTAGATGATAAAGCTACTGTGGGTTGTTTCTTGGATGACCAAGAAATTGGTTTATCACCTGCAAAACATATGTAACCAGATGTGCTTCTCCTGTCATCCTTACAACCTACCCAATCTGCATCTGAATATACCTTAATATCAATGTTTGATGAATAGGGAAAGTACAAACCATGATTTTGTGTTCCCTTTAGGTACTTTACTATCTTCTTTGCTGCCTCTAAATGAGGTATTCTTGGTTTGTGCATAAATTGGCTAAGTACACTAACACCATATGATATATCAATCCTGGTTAAGGTAGCATAATTTAGACTACCTACCAAACTTTGGTAACCTGTAATATCTTGGAGTTCTTCTCCTTCATGAGCACTGAGTTTATGGTTGACCTCCATAGGAGTGCTTGAGACTTTGGCTTCCTGCAAATTAAACTTCTTGACCATGTCCTGAATGTACTTCTTCTGAGTAATAAAGATACCTGAATTTGTGTAGACCAATTCAAGCCCTAGGAAGTACTTCAATAATCCAAGATCATTAATCTTGAATTCCTTCATCATTTGCCCTTTGATGTGTCTAATTCCCTGAACATCATTTCCTGTAATAATGATGTCATCAACATAGACACACAAGTATATTACCTCTTAATTGTTCCTTTTGATAAACAATGAAGTATCTGCTTTACTCATTATGAATCCTTGGTCTAGGAGGTAGGTTGTCAACCTGTAATTCCATGCTCTAGGTGCCTGCTTCAATCCATACAGAGCCTTCTTCAATTTACAAACATGATTTACCTTCTTGGGATCTTCATAGCCAGGTGGTTGTGACATGTAGACTTCTTCAGATATCCATCCATTCAAGAATGCATTCTTTACATCCAATTGGTACATGTTCCAATTCTTGGATGCAGCTACACTCACCATAACTCTGATAGTTGGCATCTTGGCCACAGGAGAAAATGTCTCCTCATAATCAATGTCTTGGGTTTGTGCAAAACCCTTGGCTACCAACCTAGCTTTATACCTGTTTATTGTACCATCTGAATTCCTTTTGAGTTTGTAGATCCATCTGGATCCTATCACCTTCATAGAGTCTTTCTTGGGTACCAAGTCCCAAGTGTCACTCTCCTTGAGAGCCTCTATTTCTTCATCCATTGCTTCCTTCCATTCTGGTTTAGTGATTGCTTCTTCAAATGTACCTGGTTCTTCATTCAAGAGATCCTTTGCAAGATATACAGAATGCTTGGTTACAAGTGAAGTATCATACCCATACCTAATAGGTTTTTTCTTTTCTCTCTGAGATCTCCTCATAGCTTGAGTTGAGGATTCTGGATTATCTTCTAGTTGCTTCATCTTCATCTTCCCTTTGGATTTCCAAGCCTTGAATTCTTCAATGTTGATGGTGTCTTCATCATCTGAGCTTGTGTCCTCTTTCTGAATTGATTCTTCCTTGATAAGCTTGGGGAAGTCTTCTTCCATGTCATAAGGTAGGCTAACTTTCCTGCACTCATTTTCATACCATGAATCATTTTCATCAAAGATGACATCTCTGCTTACCTTGAAGCCTTTGTTTGAGGGGTTGTAGAATCTGTATCCCTTCTGATTCAAATCATAACCAATGAAGATACATTTTTCAGCTTTAGGGTCTAGCTTTCCCCTTACCTGTGAGGGAATATGCACATATGCAACACAACCAAAGATTTTGCAATGATCCAGAGATGGTCTCTTACCATGCCAAGCCTCATAGGGTGTCATTCCATCAAGTGTCTTTGATGGCAACCTGTTAATTAAATATGTGGCAGTAGATACACTCTCTGCCCAAAGATAATTTGGCAATTTCTTTTCATTTAGCATAGACCTAGCTGTCTCTACAATGAGTCTATTCCTCCTTTCAGCTACCCCATTTTGTTCAGGTGAGTACCTTGTAGTGATCTCCCTCTTGATGCCTCTTTCCTGCAAGAAATCTTCAAAGTCATTGGAGAAGTATTCTCCACCACCATCTGACCTTAACTTCTTCAAATGTCTACCTGTTTGATTTTCAACTAATGCAAGATACTTTTTGAAACAATTAAATACTTCATCTTTATGTTTCATGAAGTATAAGACAGTCCACCTGCTATAGTCATCAATGAAGGACACATAGTACCTTGATCCAGATATGGATGGCTCCTTGCTAGGTCCCCAAACATCTGTATGCACCAATTCCAGATAATCTTCATGCATAAAACCTTTCTTGGTATAGGGCAATCTGTGTGACTTACCAAATTGACAAGCCCCACACTTGTATATCATGTGTTGCTTGGATACATTAGGTATCCCAAGCACACATTGATCCCTACTCATTTGCTTTAAGGTCCTCTCTCCAATGTGACCTAATCTCTTGTGCCAAATCTCCAATTCTGATAGGGTTTGATCTTTATAGTTGTACAAAGCAATATTCTTAGTGTCTTCAAGTTCAAAGGTAAACAATCTACCTGATTTTTCTCCCTTGGCTATCCTTCTGAATCCATGTCTTGGATCCTCCACATATGCACCATGTTGAGTGAACCTGACCTGCAATCCTTTCTCCACAATCTGACCTACACTCATTAGGTTCTTGGTGATTGTTGGAACATACAATACTCTGCTCAATAGATTTTGATTACCATCACTAGTTTTGACATTACCTACTTTGACAACTGAATGTTTAGTGTCATCACCTGTCTGTACTTGGTGCTTGCCTTTGGGTTCTTCCAAATCAGAAAGTAATGCAACATTTCCAGCTACATGATTAGAGCAACCTGAATCAATATAGAATAAGTGATCATCATTGATACTTGACTTAGATGTCATATTCATGATCAATAGGGAGTCATCTTGCTCCTCTGCATAATTGTTGTAGTCTTTCCTATTTCTGTATCCACCTTGATAGTTGCCATTGTGATTGTAGTTGTTGTTATAATTATTGTTGTAGCCATGGTAGCCTTGAGATTGATTGAACCTGCCTCTGCCTTGAGAGTATCCTCCTCTTTGGTGACCTCTTCCTCTTTGGTTCTTGTAGTTTTTGTAGCATTCATCTGTGGTATGGTTAGACAAGCCAAAAATATTGCATGGAGATTGGTTGTAGGGTCTTCCCCTACCTGACTTACCTCCTCTGCCCCTACCTCTAGAAGATCTACCTCTCCCTGCATAGTTTGCTTGGGAGGTAGAGCCTTCTTCATCAACCTTTTTGTTTTTACCCTTGTCTTTAGCTTTCTTATCAGTGTATAGGGAAGAGGGGTTGTTACCTTTTGATTGCTCTCCATTCTTTGTAAGCTTTGCTTCATGTGTAAAGAGTTGTCCAATCAGAGTTGTTAGATCAGGTGCTTGAATGTCCATGTATAAGTCCATTGCTGTGGTAAAGCTCTCCCACTTGTCATCTGCCTTTAGTCCATTGATCACTTGTCTGACTATTTGCTCTTCCTCAATCTCCTCTCCAACACTTGCAAGTTGGTCTGCAATGTCCTTGACTTTGGTAACAAAATCTGAGACAGATTGCTTAGATTGCTTCCTAAGAGTTGTAAACTCAACCCATAGCTGATTCTTTCTGGCCCTTGTGCTTGATGAAAAGTAATTGACAAGGTTTCCCAAGTCTCTTGGGAAGTTTTGCAATTCCTTATATGTGGTAGAAGAAAATCAGAAATAGAGTTTAGAAGATATGACCTTGCCAAAGCATCTTTTGCACACCATTGATTGAGTCTCTCTTGCTCTTCCTTTGTGGGTAGGCCTCTGGCTTTGAATGAGGGCAATTCCTCATCTCCTGATATGAATCCAAACAAGCTCCTTCCTTGTAGATAGGTCTTCATCCTTAGAGACCAAGCTTGGTAGTTGTTCCTGTCTAATTTGTCAATGAAGGAAGGGAAACCATCACCCATGATTACCTTATATGCTCTGATACCACTGTTGGGAGTGATGATTGGATGCACTCAGGAGATTGAGTTGATGCTGCAAAACCTGCTTCACACCTGCCCTCCTTTGACTCCAGATATACTTAGTAGACTCCTTGAGCTTCCAAATGATACCAAGATATGCTATATGTACTTTGGAAATGAGTTGAGTAATGATTAGATCAAAACAGACTACTTGTGACTTCAAGAATCCTTAAAAACTTGCTATTTTGGTATTGACACCTGCTCAGAGTTATGCTCAATGTGACCAGCACACTTAAAATTGATCTAATTGCTTTTGGACATAATTAATTAGCTTAACAAGCTTTCATTTGCAAGTGGAATGAAAGGAAATGATAAACTATACTCAGAGAAATCACTTTAGCAAAATAAGGTACACCCCCGACTTTTTAGGAGACTTACAGTCACAGACCAGTGAGCACCCCGACTGAGATTTCTCTGTGATGGTTGATCCAATGGCCTTGAAATTTTGTATGTGTATAGTAGACTTTGAGCTGAATCCAATGCACTTTGAATCATCCAATTTGGTTCAGTAGATCTTGAGATATGCCTCTTTGAAGTTGATAGAGTTGAAGATGGTCACTTAGAGAAAATAGAGATTATGAATGTAATGATATGTATTAATTCTATTGATTGTACATTCCCATTGGCATAGAATGTGATGCTCAATGGTACTCAGAGGTGTAGGCTATGGTGTAGCTCACACACACTCAATGAATTACTCAGAAATGCCTCGGGAAGAGTGAAGGATTAGTGAGACTGACCCGCGAGTTTTTTCCACATCTTTTATAAGAGTTGATTGGTCATTTGAATTTGAATTCAAACTAATCTCCTAGAATCTTTCACCTAAAAGTTGATTGAGATATTCTCTCAATCATTCACCCACTCAATCAATCAAATGTTCCACGACTTTCTCAAGTAGGTGTGATTACAAGATATTCCCAAGTCACAATGACTTTTACAAAGAGTAAAAAATTAGAACACATAAGCATGAGTTCCTATGGCTCATTCTTCAAGTGATAACTTCATGAATTAACCCAAGCTAGACTTCCAAGGTCCAAGCTTTATGTTGAGTCTTCAAGATACAAATCAAAGCCAAGTGTGAAGGCTTGATTTACATCAACAAATAATAGCTATGTTTTAATGGAGTTATATAACACTATGTTCAAAGTACCTTTTACAAGAAAACGAGTGAAAATCTTTAAAAAGTGAGATAATGAAATGTATGAAAAGCCAAAAATATTGATGGGATCATGGACTAACGAAGAGATGATATGATTGAAGCATAATGAGATTAATCAGGTGGTGTATTTCTTCTTTTCTCTTTGTATATATTTGCATTTTCATTGCACTAAAAATTTTTCATTCATTTAAACAAACTTAAAATATTGGTTTATGATAGTTTCAAGTTTCATGTGCAACTAATTGGATCAAGTAAGAATGCACTTACTTGAACTTTGGTTTGAAGTTTTACAAATACACTTAATCTGGATATAACAAATCAAACTTAAAGCTCAAGTAGGATGACGGATTTTTTTTTGTATAAATCAATGCATGTTTATGTATAAATATATATCAAAAATAAATCCTATTTCTTACTTTTGCATGCATCTAGTTCCTCAGCTTGGAATAAGGGGTTAAGCCTTTCCCCTTAAAACAAATAAAGTTGCAAAGCTATATGGAAGTTTATACTTTTCTTTCACCCTAAAAAGTAGAAGTTACCATGGATAATTCAAAACATAAAAAAAAATTCAGAAACATAAAAGTGCACAAACGACAAAAAATCTAGTTGTGAAAACACTTCTAGTTATTTGGGAAAATGAGCTGGTTGTATGCATGAGGAGAATTTGTTGTATTTCGTGGATTTTTAAGAATGCATTATATGTACTTATTTATGTGAAATAATGATTGACTTTGAATGAGTGGATTAGGGAATTTGTTCTTGAAAAATCAAAACAAAGTTTGTAATTTTCTTTGAAGCTTAATGCCAACAAATTATTGTATGAAACGGCTATTAATTGAAACACGGATTTGAATTAATCATGTTCTAGGCAAAAAAAAAATCATTTGCATTCAATAAGCATAATTTGATAAAAATTTTGACTTCAACTTCAGTTACAAAGAAGTTTTCACGTTGTTTTTGTGTTAATTTTTAGGATTTGCCCATCGAGGATGATGTGCAGATTTAGTAGGGGTGAATGTCATACAGATTAATACCTCTACATATTTTTGAAACTAAACCCCAATCACATGTTTTAAAATAAGTGATCACATTCTATGATGATGCTCAATAATTATAAACATCAAATTGAAATTGAAATTCCACATTGTCTCTATCCTTCCAAGTTGCTGGTATTTTTTCTGACAACGCTCTAACGTGCTGGAATTTTCATCCGATAATGCCCAATGATTGCTCTGACATCTTCATCCACAACTCTACAAACTTCTCAACCTAATGACAATACTGCTTATAAATTTCTTGCATCATATGCTCACCATCTAATTGATCTATTTTTCCCACAACCATCAATAAAATGCTCTGTAACATGCAATCCAATATTGATATTAAGGAATGTATCTACGAATCCCACATCTTTCTAAATTTATGCTATTATCTTTATGCTAAATTATTGATTTGGCGAATGATTGCCATGCACCATAGCGAATGATTGAAATGCTTTAGCATTTTAATTTATGATATGATCTGAACACTTCAAACTATGACCAGCTCCTGATCTATTTTTGCATCATCAATCATACATCTTTGATTTTTTGGAACACAAGAACTCTTCAAAACTTTTGATTTTTCCTTTTTGATGAATGCCGATAGACATCCGTCATAGCCAACATACAATTAGTATTGTGAAATTCATTTACTATGCTCAATTTCAACTAAATTTTGTCTGACCATTAGAGTTTTAACTTTTTCCAATCTTATAAATTTGCATTCTTCATTGATAGAAACTTCATGTAAACATTTTCAAGATGAAAGAATATTCAAAGATGCTTCATATCCCATTTACCCTTGTGCCACCCATCTTGGCTATTCTTTTACCATATGAACTTGATGTAAATAAAGACTTTATTGCTAATGTTCTTCTTTTGAGTGCTTTTTGAGTGCTAGAATATGCTTAGCCAAGCGTAAACATAATTCACTTGACTGTACCTGGAGCACCCTATGTGCGCCATCATTTGGAACTGGCATTGGAGTTGATCCGCCTGACTAAGCCCCTTCATGACACCAGTTTCCTTTTATCTTGGGTCTTTTGCCTCCTGTATGTAAGAAGAATATGCTAGATTTTTTCTTAAAAATAATCATGGCAATAAAATATGGATGAGTATAAGGATGTAATGATGGAATGTGGATGATAGATACAAATAGATGAAATTAATTGATCTCTTCTTAGTCCATGTGCATGAGTGGGGATAAAGGGTGCATGGGTCGAAAACAAAAAAGTGTCTATGCACGGTCTTATGTTGAGATCCTATCTTATGCAAACTCTAAAAAAAAATGCATACAAAAAACAACGGTGCAAAAATGGAATGGATCTTGAGCAAAGTGCTCAAGGGTGAGGTGGTGATGAGGCTTTCTCCATTTGTACAACTCCAAGAGTCTTTTCTTTTTCATCATCCATTGTCATGGATGATACCTTTGTCCAGCAACCTAAAAATAGATAAATGAAAAGAAATTTTTAACAATATATGTACATGTGCCCTCTTTGTGCCTGGGTTAAACTTAAGGTGCCTAATGCTTGGCCTTTGGATGAAGCCCTATTCATGTGCATACTTTATGTGCATCTTGAGCATATGATATGCATTAGTCAGAGTTGGGTTGGACACCCATGGATGCTGTAGGAAGAGGTTTTAGGCTGCCAATATGTCATTGCTTTGCTAGTCCTAGCCTTGAAGGTCTTCTTAGGATCTTTTTTTTGTTTTGAATTTATTACTTTAGATCCTTTGGTTGGAAGTGTTCATAAATTAAGATAAGGCATGATGGGTCTAGACCAAGGATTATGGGTGGGTTGGTTTTGTACAAGGGATTTCTTTGGTATCCATATCATAGTGCAATTTGATTGGGCTCTAAGTTATTGTTTGGACACCCAAATTTGATTGACATTACAAAGGAAATGGGATTCCTTCTTCTTGATGTAAGGGTCTTTGGGGTCTTCAATGTTATACTCTAAGGAAAACCCATCTTTACATGGGGAATTCAACAAAGGTTGATCTTTTATACATACAACATGTTCATATAATGGATCACTAGGTTGTGTGGTTTGGGATTGATCTAGACATTCATCCTAATTACACGTAGAATCTCTAGATGTACAAATGGGTAATGTATCTTCATGATTTACCATAGATACCACATTATCTTCCATAGCATTTGTACAGAGTATTTGCTTATCTCCTTCTTCATGATCCAAGTGTAGACCATCCTTGGTCATGGATTCAGGAGAGGATTCCAAACTTAGAGGAAGGGAGGGCCCTTCCACATCCTTCAAGCACTTGAAGTCCTCCATTTCTCCATTCTTCATACTCAAGTAAATAAAGTGAGATGAGCAACTTTCATATATTTCAACATGAGGATCACTATGGATATTGCCTTCACTGATGTGGGAGAGATTTTGTGGATAATATGGACAATCAACAAACAAATGCTCATGAACTCATTGGTTACAATGAGGATGCATATTAGGATCATCAAACACATCATGAGTAGGAGGGATTTTAAAATTTTCATGAATGAAGGCTCTTTCCTCTTCCCTATATTTTATGAACCAAATGGAAACGAGCATGACATCATTGTTCATACAATCCAAAACATAGAAAATTTATCTAGAAGATACTTCATTTACAACCACACATGTTTCAATCATGCCCAAACAATGCAAAAAAACACAATTTGTAGGAAGAATTCATTCTTTGATGAAAAGCATCACTACTTACAAAATTCCACTCACATTTGAGGTTAATTGTAGCATAAAACATTCTTAGGACAATTTTTGAATTGAGCATCCACAAATATAAGTTTGTGATTTCTCAACTTCAATCTCAAGTGAGTTGTGTTTAGATGAGGTTGTTGTGTTTTATTCGTTGTTTTCCCTGTAATTCTCCAAGAGTTCTTTTTCCTCCATTTTTGTGTTCTTATTTTCCCCTTTGATTCTCTTAAGTGTCATATACCCAAGGGGAGCCAAGACCCACACCACCTTGCATGGAAGCAATAGGAAAGCTCAAGAAAGACTCTCCTTTCATCCATCCACTACAATTCTTTTTACCTTTCTTTTTTCCCATCTTAGGTGTCATATACCCAAGGGGAGCCAAGACCCACACCACCTTGCATGGAAGCAATAGGAAAGCTCAAGAAAGACTCTCCTTTCATCCATCCACTACAATTCTATTTTAATGGCATCCTCGATAGTTGATCCCTTGTGGTTGCATTTGGAGGACCTTTGTAGGATGGGCTTGGGGGACGGGGAGGGGGGGGGGGGGGGGGGGGGGGGAGGCTGTGATGTGTTTTTCTCAAAACACTCAGACCTTACTATGTGCCTCACCCACTCCGATAGAAGTCTATGTAATGGTGATGTTATTACCATTAAGGGTGTGATGTTTGTTACTATGCACCATGAATTTGAATACCCTTCTTCACTCTACAATGATCACTTTGGGTTGTTTGGTGTCTATGCTCCTCCAACGAACTACACTAGGTGACTCATGTGTGGTATGGTTAGATTGCTTGTTGACATACTAAACTCTTTCATCGTTATTGAAGCTAGAGATCTATTGGACATACTAAACTCTTCGTTTGAGAATTTTTTCTTCACATTTTAAGTTGGAAAGTTCATTAGCAACAATGTCCCTCCATTGCCACTTCCTCAAGATACACTTAGTAGAATTCTCTGAGAGAAGGATCATGCTACTCTTGATAGGCTGCCACTACTCTCTAATTTTGGATATAGTCACCTACTACCTCAAATTCGTTGGAAGTGCCAGAGTTAGGAAATATGATTTGATGTATTGTAGGACCTATTGAATGCTCTCTTGCCTCAACGGTTGAGGCTAGAAAGGGATGATCAACTACCAAGCTTTCTCTGATGCTTATCCCCCTAATGTGATTCACCTTGATACTTTTTGAAGTCTCTCATGAGGTTTCAAATCATTTTCAACCATTCAAATCGATTTTGTGATTGCCTCTTTTATGGGGATTGTGTTGCTTCACCACCAGAATCAAGAGGTAGAACTACAGATGAAGATCCTCAATGAAATCATTTTCACGTCTTCCAAAGAACTACTTAGTAGGGTGTATGCATGATTGGTAACAAGGCAAATCTGAGGCTACTCTTTTTTTTTGGGATGACTACCTCTTAGGAGGACTGTGTCACCCAGCACCTAAAGACTCTTCACCACTTGGAAGGCCTTGGAAGAGTCAAAATCCTGGTTGATATGTAGACCTCTTCTCAACTTCATGCTTCTCTTTAGGTTGTTGGGCTGACTACCTCTTAGGAGGATTTTGTTGCTCAAAACATAAAGATTCTCGGGTGCAGATTGCTGGTCTTCTTTTTTAGAGATAATACTTGTTTGTGAAGTTTTCTTTTTCAAGGATTATTTCATGGGATTGTCGCATATTTGGCAATCCAATGCTATTCATGTTGGTCTTTTTTGTTGGTTCGACTACCTCTTAGGAGGATTATGTGCTCAGCACTTAAGGACTCTTTAGCACCTTGAAGGCTTGCAAAATCTCAAATCTTGGAAGACTTGAAGACTTGAAGACTCAACATGGACTAGTTTGGTTATGTATCCTCTTCTCTTAGCTTTTTCAAGGATGAAAAAGTTTAGGAGGAGGAGAGTGTTGGGTATAGGGTATGCACACATTCCCTTTTGTGCATAGGAACCCTCCCTTGATCATGAAAATACCTCTTTTTTTATATATTTGGACTTGCACATGAGAACAACCTCTTAGGACCCCTCTTTGATAATTCTCCAATACTATGGTATGGAGGCTTTAAGAAATCTTGTTTTTGAAATTGCAAGGAATATAGAAAATACCCATGTAGAGATCCCATGCATGCATCTCCTTGGGATTTGTTTGTTAGAAAGAAATCTTGGAAAATCTCCTAAATATATGTTAGTTAGGCACATGTCTACTTTTTTACTAGTCATAAGATCACATGGGGAAATGATCTTAGTCTATAAATATAGAAGCTCATTTTTGGGAAAGGGAGATTTTGGTTCATGTTCAGCTCCATGTACATATCTTGAATTGAATGGAAGAACTCTTTTACTCTTAGACTATGTGCACTTGTGTGTTTTGTCTTTGAGTGTGAGAGTGAGGTGTGTGTGCATGCTTGTCTCTCCTTTGTGTGTGAGTAAAATGTGTGGCATTTCTTGTTTTTTCCATTTTTGGACAAGAATCCTTGATGACCTTCCTCTCCATGTTCTCAATGGTTTGTGGCATAACTTGGGGTTGATGGCCAATGGCTTGAGCATGATTAAGGGCTTATTTTCTTCAAGCATAGTCCTAGCTATCCCAACTAGGGTTTTGTTTCTTCTTTTAGTAATATCATTTTGTTGTGGAGAGTACCTAGTGGTGACTTCACTTTCAATGCCTTTATCCTACAAGTATTCATGGAAATCTTAAGAGAAATATTCTCCCCCTCCATCAGATCTAAGCTTCTTCAATGACTTGCGAGTGTAGTTCTCTAGATGTGCAAGATATTTTTTGAAGCAATCAAAAACTTCACTTTTATTTTTTATAAATTATAAGATTTTCCATCTATTGTAATCATCAACAAAAGATACATAATACTTTGATCTTGCTAATGATGTTTATTCACTTGATCCCCATGCATATGCGTGTACTAAGTCCAAGAGGTTGTTGTGGATATACCCTTTGTTGTGATAAGGTTATCTTTGTGACTTGCCAAACTAACAAGCATCAGATTTATTGATCATATGTTTATTTGAGATACTTGGAAGCCCTAGAACACTTTGATCCCTTCATATATCTTTTAATGTTCTTTCATTAACATGATCAAATCTTCTTATGCCACCCTCCTAGCTCACTTATGGTTTGTGATCCAAAGTTGTGTAGAGCTACATTTCTGGTTTCTCCCACCTTAAATGTGAAGGGCCTACCATGTTTCTCACCTGTAGCTATCTTTTTGAGGCCTTGGCATGGATCCTCCACATAAGCTCCATGTTGGGTGGACCTAACCTACAAGCCCTTTTTTACAATCTGCACTACACTTACTAGGTTTTTGGTAATAGGGGGAACATAGAGAACCTTACTTATAATGTTTGTTCTGCCATTTGAAGCTTTGACATTGCCAAGACATTCCACATTATGTTTGGCATAATATATTGTTTTTAGCTCATGTTTATGGTTAGGTTCCTCTAAGTCTGATAGAAGAGCAACATTGCCTACAAGATGATTTGAACAACTAGAATCTATATAGAACAAATGCTCATCCTCTTTACCTTCTTTATGGATCAAATTCATTATGAGTAATGGATCTTCAAGTGAATGATCCTCTAAGTAGTTATTGTAATCCCTTATGCTATTGTTTATATTATTGTTGTTGTAGTTTTGTCCACCTCTGCCTCTTGTATTGCCAAATCCACTTCTTCCTCTAGCTTTTTGTTTTCTTCCATTGAACCAACAATTTTGAGTGGTGTGGCTTCACTTGTTATAAATGGCACAAGGTTGAACTTCTTGTACTTTAGTTTTGTCTTGCTTTCATCCTTTTATTCTTTCCTTTCCATTTTCTTTGGCCTGCATAATTTGCTGAGGAAACTTCTTTGTCATCCTTCTCGTCCTTCTTCCGTTTATTCTTGTTGTCCTTCTTTTCTGTATAAAGAGCAGTTATAGAGTTACCTTGGAAGGAGTTACCTTCCTTTATGTTGTTTTTGGCCTCTTGATTAAATATTTGTCTAAGACATATGTTGAACTCATGTGTCTACACATCCATGATGAGATCATAGGTATTTTTGAATGATTTCCACTATCTATCAATCCTAATGCCATTTAGGATCTACCTCATAATGGATTCATCTTCAATCAGCTCTTCAATTAAAGCTAGTTGATCTACAACCTCCTTAACCTTGGTAACAAAATCTGCTATATTCTTCTTAGGTGTCCTCTTCATTTGATTGAACTCATTCCATAAATTATTCTTCCTATCTTTGGTTCTAGTAGAGAAGAATTTCTCAAGTGCATCCAAAGTCTTTTGATGTTTTATAGCTTCTTATGTGTGGAAGCAAGAAATTAGAGATAGAGTTTAAGATGTAAGACCTGTCTTGAGAATCTCTTCCACACCATAATGTCAACTTGTCAATTTCTTCTTGTATAGGTCCTCCTTTGGATCTTATTATAGGCATGACTTCATCACCCTTTATTGCTCCATAGAGATTTCTTCCTTGTAAGAATGCTTCCATTCGTATTTGCCAAGCATCATGTATGATTCCTTATAGAATTAAGAAGCTAATAATCACCAGATTATGATTCATCAATAAGGCATGGTCTAATTATGAGTTTAACATCCACAAAAGGTCAACCCAACTTTTCAAGAAATGGTAGTATCAAAGCTCCAAAGAGAAACTGAACTCTATCTCACTAAATATGATTCCAAATAAGACACACTTTTATACACTAATATCCACACAAGGTAAACCTAACTTTTCAAGGAATGGTAGTAATATACCTAGAGAGAGAAAATGAACTCCATCTCACTAAATATGAATCCTACATTGAGAGAACCAAGCTCAGTATTCTCTAAAAATGTATGTATAAGTGTGTAGAGTGAGTATATACACTCATACATGTCTTGTTGTGATATTCCATGACTCATAACAACCAAAATTAACTTATAATTCACAGAGGAATGAGTTACTTGGGACATATTCTCTTTTCCTATGGTACATGAAGAATTGTTCAACTATGTGAGTATGCAAGGGATGAATGTGAAACCATATAACTTGCCACATGAACAAAGCTAATTTGAATACATGAAGTTGATTTTCATTGATGAATTTTCATCTTAAAGCATGTTGAACGCTTGTTTGTTCTAACACCTCTCATATTTATACATTAGCCATCACTCCTCACAACTCAAAGCTAAGCCTTGGGGAATAGTTGAAAGGTATAAGGCTAGGCTTGATGCCAAAGGTTAAGCTAAAGAGAGAGGCATTGATATTGATGAGAAGTTTGCTCCCACATGCCAAATGAACACTATTCATAGCATTTGTGCACTTGTATCTCATAATGGCTAGAATTTACATCAATTGGAGATTAAAATTGCTTTTTTGATTGGTGACGTACATGAAGAAGTGTATGTTTCAGCCACATGGTTTTGTGAACACTCCAAATGAGACCACCCTATATGTTAAGCATGCAAATGATGTACTTTTGATCATTGTTGTATATGTTCATGATATGTTGCTCACTTGCCCTAATGAGTAGCATATTGTTGGATTTGAGTTTGATTTGCATGCCTCTTTAAAGATGTCAAATTTGGGGCGTTTGCATCATTATTTGGGCATTAAACTTATGCAAGTTGATGGAGGAATAGATTTGTGTCAAACAAAATATGTTGACATATCACTACAGCATTTTGGCCTTGAAGATTGCAAACCTAATGCCACTCCCATGGAAATATGTTTACAATTGAGTCTTCATGATGATAGAGATGCATTTGTTGTTGTTCTTTATGAGGAGGTTGTTGGTTTCTTGATTTACTTATGCATAACTCACCTTGATATTCAGTTTGTTGTCTCTCAGATGAGCACATTTTTGCATTTCCCACATTTCAAGCATTGACATGCAATTAAGCAAAACTTTTGCTACTTGAATGGTACTAGACCACTTGGATTGTTTTATCCTAATCCTAAGGGAGGATCAGTACTACCATATTTACATGCTTTTTCTAACTCCAACTAGGCTAGTTCTTAGTACACTCATGTGTCCACTACTGGTTTTTGTTTCATGCATGGTAGCTCATGCATATCTTGGTTGGCCAAGAAGCATCCTATTGTGGCCACTTGTAGTTGTGAGGCGAACTATAGGGCAGGTATTAGAGTGAATATTGAGTGTGGGTGGCTTAGATGCCTTTTGGCTGATTTGGATGTTGGTTTGTCTTCTACCACTACCATCTTTACTGACAGTCAAAGTGCATGGGTAGTTGTGAGGAAACATGTATTCCATGCTAGCACAAAGCACATTGAGATTCACTATCATTATGTCAAGGAAAGGTTTTTGTGAGATCAATTTGGATTATGTTCCCACACATGATAATACTACAAAAATTTTCACAAATTATCTACCTAGGGAGAAATTTGAAGCTTTCCACAAAGCTTTGGGCTTACTTCCTTTGTGGATTGATTTCTTTCTACATAGCTTAGCACTTCCTTATACATGAGTGCTAGCTCCTTGATCATCGCATCACTCCTAGAAGGGGTTTGTTGATATCTTCTGGTAATTATGTGTGTGAACAAAATTAGGGCTCCCATATAGTTTTTTCCCTCTTTAGCAGGTTTTTTCCTTCTCTTGTATATACATCTATGACCCTAATGGATCACTTATCTTTGTACATTCACTTGGTAATATATTCAATATTGTGTTGTGCTCAAAGCTTCTTCTTTTTCCTTGTGTTATTTGTGTGCTTGCACAGACCTCAATCCAACAGGTAAGGGGCCTTCAAAGAGAGTTTCATAGTATTCAAAACTATGGCATGTTGATAGGAATACCCACATGGAGTCATACTTTTAAAAATTACAAGGCAACAAATTCAATTGATGCACATGGATAGATATTCTAGATGGCATAGCTTCAATGGATTCCAATAGGAAAGTTTGGCATCATATATGGGTATCACAAGGAGCATTCATACATGCTCACACAACTCCCCTCAATCTTTAGATTGACCTTAGCTTTATTGAGAGGATTGGATCTCAAGGGAAGAAGACAACTAGGATGACATATAGTAAGCTGTTCCATGAAGTACCTATATTGGTACTTAAAAACTAGCTCGACTTGGTAAGTGAGTGATCTTAGAATCATCTAAACCAAGATAGCTTAATTACAAGACATTCATGAAAATTCACCATGTGAGGTACTTTACAAAGTTCCATTTATTTATGGAATTCAACTATCTACTTTGGAGGAATCGTATCTTATGCATTGGAGATGAGAACCACTAGTAAGAGATGATGGGGATTACTTCTCTTTGAGGATGATTCTTTAGTGCATAGGGAAAAAAGGAATCATCATCCATCGAGTATGATTTCTACTAGACATAAGAGAAATATTTAAATGATTTCTACTAGACATAAGAGAAATATTTAAGGGATGTCTCTTAGTTTAGATTTGAGGAGTATAGCTAGAGGCCTCTACTTAGGGATTCATGAAATCTACATCCACTAAGTTTTTCCTTCACATGGGAGTTTGATTCCTCATTTATAAGGAAGCGAAACAAATGGCAACATTAATGTCATTTGGATGATGTTTTCATTATGGGAATGATAGTTGGGAGTTAGGTATGCATGGGAGATAGTAGGCATCACACCGAAGGTTTCCCACCTTTGATATGATCTCACGTGAGGCTTCTTAAGGATATGGGGAAAGAACACACAAATATGACCATGTACATAGAGTACATGGGGTTCAAGGGAGTTTGGACACTTTCTTCTACATTCATTACGAACATTTCATCTACATTTTCAAGGACAAAAATGCTCTTATGGGGAATGAAATGTCACATTGTATGTATAGTTGAACGTCACACTATAAAAATGGAGGGAACTTCTCCTTAGGTGATTTTCCACATGGAAATCTAGGTCTGTACTTACCATCTTGATGAGGTAGAAGAGAGAGAGAGTCTGTGGAGATTCATGTGAGTCTGAGGCCGAGTAATTGGATATGGCTAGGGGGATTTTGGAAGTCATATCTCCATGTGTGGGTCATCAAGCATGGTGCCATAAGCATGTAACAAAAGAATGGGTTCAACACAAAACCCAACCTTATAGCAGTCAATACTATCATTAGGCTTGAATTTCAACTTATAAACCCATTTAATGCCAATGGTCTTTTGCTAGGAGGCAATTCACATAAAGACCATGTTTCATCCTTCATAATCGCATCATATTCATATTGCATGGCATCCATCCAATTTTCCAAATTTTTGCTTCATAAAAAGGAAACAGCCTCATTTTCATCAAAAAGGAAATAGACTCATTTGCATCATAAAGAAATAGTGAGATGCAAAGGAAGCATCATAGAAGTTGGAGCAGGTGTGATAAGATAAAGGTGCATCTAACTTACTATATCTCAAAGTCTACACCAACCATTTTTCCATAAGTTTTGCCTCATTAATATTTTTTCTCTCATGAATACTTGCATCATGAATATCTACATTAGAAACAAAATTATTTATGTTCTCATTAAAAATATACATCGATTAAAAGTCACCTCACTAGGAGATACATTTAATTTTCCTCTAGTAGAAAGAGGCAATAATTTATCAGAGATCTTGTTTATACTAGCCTAAAATGGACAAGGATGTACACACTTATGTGTCACAATGCACTAAATGTGAAATCTTGTCTTTGAAGGAGCATGCTACTCTATGCCAATTTATAGTAATGCCTACTTAAAGAGCAAGCATAAATTTGTTGAATATTTACGTGATCATAAGTTCCTTGATAGAGCAAATAGAGTTAAACAAAGGAAAATAGAAGAAACTGTCAAGACTATGTGCTTATACACAAGAGATGGCACATGTGGGTTATGTGGAGAAATCAAGCTCAACATGTGATGATTTAGGATAATATGATCTTCCAACTCCCATGTTAGAATATGAGGAGTTATTTTTACATGTATCCCCATCGGGGAAAAGCTCAAGTGAGGTGAAAAAATTGCATTGGGAGGATATATGTTTGATCTCACCATTATCAAAGTACCAAACATCTAAGTCCATAGCCAACATACGATGATCATGGATCAATGGGTCATAAATACATTGTTTAGTAAATGCCCATTACTCACTTTATACTTAGTTTGAAGGCTTAGCCTTAGAAGCATGGATGATAAATACATTGTTTAGTAAATGCTCATTACTCACTTTATACTTAGTTTGAAGGCTTAGCCTTAGAAGCATGTGTCTGCAATAGTTGTCCTTGCATTTTTAGTAGCATGATTGACATGGTTTTTTATGATATGGTCATTTGCCTTATAGTATCTACAAAACTATTTTTTCTTATAAATTTATTTCTCATATTTTTCTTCATTTGATATTGAAACACTTTTAGATTTATGCTTACGAAAAGAAGAGCTTCCTTTACCCGTACTCTTCTAACTATCAATAAAAGCTTGATTTGTAGCATGCATAATAGACTTGTTCTACCTAGACTGAACTTCTAGCATCAAAATAGATACTAGCTCTTTGAATTTGAATTGCCTTTCATCATCAATTAAAGATTATAAGCAAAAATCTAATAGAATCAAGTAAACCATTGAAAATAGTCAGTACAATTGAGCTTTTTGGCAAATTTTCGTCTATAACAATCAGTTTTTCCTTCATATCTTTTATTTTTATGAGGAAAATTTCCATAGATTTACCTTGATTCATGTGCTCACTCTCGAATTGTTTTCAGTGGTAAGCAACATGAGCCTCATTTCTTGTCTAATAGAATGTGGCAAGAGTATCCCAATAATCCTTTCTTGTTTTGCATGAATAAGTATGAGGTATAATTGTATGCTTAACATATAAAGCAATCAAGGAGTTATCTTGTGCATCTCTATCATCCCATCAAAAATGCTCTGCAGTAGCTAGCAGTGTTGGTGGCATACTTGACATCATTAAAATTGGAGTTGCAAGAGGACTCAAGATTGGAACTTCCCCATAACTCAAACCTACAAGCTCCTCAACTCCACTTGTGTCATCTACATTTTGAACCTTTATAGCTATGAGAGAACATATTTCAATGTGCTACACAACATTTTGCAATCCCTTTGCAACCAATACATGCCTCATCATGTATGCTGATAATGGTTAGTTGGAACCATTCAACTTGTCCTCAACACCCAACATGCAAAACACATCATTGCTTTCTACCATGATTGTTGAATGTACCCTAATTAACAAAACTAATACTTAAAGGTTGAACATAAACACCCAATAGAGCTCTACTACACTTGTAGCAGACTTTGAGGTGCTTGTACTAGCAAACCAAAAACTTTATATGTTTGACATAAAAGGATCAAATTTCTTAGCATAGTCCCTATGATAGTGTGTTTTGGAGTCTACATCAAGATTATGTCCAAAACTTTTCATAGTACTATGAGATTATGAGCAAGGGTGTGTAATCGACATGCATTAAAAACCAATTACTTGGTATGATACCAATCCTTGATCAAATTTCCTAGCATAGTCCCATTGATAGTGTGTTTTGAAGTATACATCAAGATTATGTTCACAAATTTTCATAAAGGATGAGATTATGAGCAAGCTTGTGTAAGCGACATGCCTTCAAAACCAACTACTTGATCTAATACCAATCCATGGAGTTTGGGGAACAAAAAAACACAAAAATAGCATGAAGAAGAAGAAGAAGCAAAAGAAGAAGCCTTAAACACAACATTGAATGTATTATTAAGTGAATGTACAAAGATAAGTAGCCCATAATTGATCTCTATTGAGTCACATCCTTAAGCTCATTACATTTCGTTGAAGTCACTTCACATTAGTTTCCATTGGATTACCCATTTATTTTCCAAGGAATTAGGATAATCAAACAAACTAGTTATTCAGCTCCAACCATATAAATGATGGTCTGTCATGAGAAGTTATATTAGTTGTGGTGTTTGAGTAGGTGAAGCTACATGTTGTATGTGAGCATAATTACATAAATCTATATTGAGAAGAAGAAGCCATAACAAAATATCAAAGACTACTCTACAAGGTCTATTTGTAGTTCAATGTAGAACTTGTAAGTCTATTTTTTATAAAAAGTAATATAGATAAAAAGTTTACATAGATCTCTCTATTGTGTGTCCATTCCTTTCCTTGTATACTAGCACATCATTATGTTTGTGAATGCTGGCATCATTGCAAGTGACTACAATTTTAGTAAGATTGCAAATACTAAAAGTATTGCAAATGCATTATGTTTGTAGGTGTTCAATTTTATTTTCTGTACCTATAGATTTGGTATTGTTTACCCCACACACTCCATCCTCTGAAAAATTCATGTTTTCTCCTTATTCATTGTGTAAGAGCAATTGAAGGTGTTATTTGCAAACATTTGTCTAGCATTTGAGTGCCTTAGATAGGTGTTAATTTGCAAACATTTGTCTAGCATTTGAGTGCCTTAGTTTGAAAACTCTACTTCATTCCCACTAATTAGACATTATTATTGTCCATATATGGAGATTCAAAATAAGTATATAGTTCGTTCTTATTTCTCCAAGATTTTCCATAGGTGATATCATAGGTTCTTGAGAGAGAGTGCACACTTTACACTAGAGCTATTTCTCTTTCCTTATTTTATTCATCATGCATACTTAATTGGTATAATGTTTTGTGGTGGAGGAGGTTATTGAACCAACAGTTGAGGTCCCTCTTGAGTTTTTTGGTGAACAGATGGCCATTGTGCTTGATAGTATTGAATTCTCATAGTTTCTCGTGTCATTCGTATATAGTACATACATGCATGGCCTTGGTTGATAGATAGTAGGCAATCTCACACGTTGCCAATTGTATTAGCAATCTATCACCCCATGGTTGTTCATTTCTACTCAATGGTGCAAAATTGAAATGTTATTCTTTCAATTGGAGGTGATTCTGGCCTCATAAGAGTGTGAACGTGAGTTGGATGGCCCCCACTACATTGAAGACATCTCCTCAAGAGTTGCATGCGTTGCAGTTGTTCTATATAGAACCCAATAGATTGTGATTGCTTTGCTCCAATTTTCTTGGAAACTAAATCAGACAAGGCATCAAAAATTGGTATTTGCAAGCCACTATTAGATAGGTGAACTAAGGAAACTTTCAATACTATCCAAGTTTTCTTCCAAATTAATGCACTCTCTTGAACATGTATCAATGGTTCATAAGCAGTTAATGTAGACAAGAGATCTTAACTCTCCATTAGAAATCTCTCTAAGAAGACCAAGACCATTTTCTCATGAAAAGGTAATTCGCTTCTTGAGAATAGGTATACATGTTGCTTAAATCTTCTCATGGAGATCATTTTATTGCTTGATTTTCTAAATATATGAATGAAAGATGATGTGTTGAGAAATACTCCTCTCTTTGATAAATTACCTATGAACTCATCCAATAGATGGGTCACACCTGTGAACATATCGTTATTTAGTGGTTAGAGGCAATTCAAATCAATTCCAGAAACGATGAGCCCAAAAACATCATATTGAGTGAAAAATGCATTTTCTTGCTCCACACATAAGGCTTTCTTAGACTCTACCACATGATCATATGGATCAATGGTGACACCATAATGACCTTCCAAACATTTAGCTACTTTTGAAGGTCTAATCCTTCATCCATAACCATGTGGTCTAGCTAGGGGAAATACATAATTTCCTTCTTGTGGGTGATGTGCAGGTCTCTGCCTATAATATTGGATAAAATTCATCACATGTAGGAGGTCTTTGCATGAATTAGAGGTTTCCATAGATTCAAATTCATTACTAGAGTCCCTTAAGTCCCCAAACACTAGTGTTTAAATGCATTTTTGCAGCACACTCTCTTCCAGGATGACGTGATTGCAAGATTTGATCTAGTCCCAGTATTTGACTAGATTGCAAGTGCATAAGCTCGTTTACATTGTGTTAAGATCACGTTTATATGAAGTTCATTCCTTTAGTGTTCTAATTACATTGATTAGAAATTAGTGCTTGATATCACTAGGCAGGTCTGATATTTTTTCATATGGAGAAATAAATTAATAAGAGATTACTTAAGTTGAACATAATGATAAAATCTTCCCTCTTACTTGGTATGCTTAGACTTATATAGCTTCGAATTCAAGAATTTTTTCCATGATAACATGCATGGATTGTAGCTATATCTCAAAAATCTGTATAAAAGCTTTATTAAGATTACATAGTGTTCAGCAAAAGCTAAAGTATTAAGTAAAGATTAATCAGATTTTTTACACTTTATGTAAGTATTAAGTAAAGATTAATCAGATTTTTTTACACTTTATGTATGTATAGTAATTCCTTTTCACTCTGTTGTCAAAGAAATTCAAATACACATATCAAAAGAGTTCTCATTTATGGAGAATCCTTAGAAGAACACTCTCAAATACTCTGTGTGGGAGGCACTCCCTTCGAGGGGAATCGATGGCTTTCGAGTGCTCTCGATGAACAATGTTGCTAGTAGCAAGGGCCATGCTTGTAACAGGAATCGATGGCTTTCGAGTGCTCTCCATGGACAATGTTGCTAGTGGCAAGGGCCATGCTCATTGCAGCAGAGTCAATTTCAGTTCAAAACCAATGTCATCATTCGGCTTTAGGATTGTCCCTTCCTAGTTTCTAATAGATGTTAAGCATTCAAACCAATGTCATCAGTTGTCTTTAGGCTTTGTATTCTAATATATGCTAAGCATTCAAACCCTGCTTTGTGGGATTTGATGAATCCCATGGCTGTTATGCCATCTGTCATTGTGCTTAATCAATTGCTTCAAGTGTTGAGGAAGAGTAGAGCTCAAACATCGGTTTTCCTTTAAGAAAAAAAGATTCATAGGAACAGAACGAATAGTGATATACATTCGAACATGATCTCCCTGGAATGGAGGGGAGGGTTGACAAATATGAACATTATTTTCTTTTATGCAAGAAACCTTGATAACAGTACTCAAAAATCTTTTTGCGTTTTTTTAGTTCTTTCAACGAGCTTTTTCTTTTGGAACGCTCTTGTCTTTCTTGGCCTCAGATATTGTAGGTGGCACTTCACTATAGACATGTCCTTCGAGGTGGCAAAACAGGACAATGCGCTCTCTCTCTCTCTCTCTCTCTCTCTCTCTCTCTCTCTCTCTCTCTCTCTCTCTCTCTCTGGTTGTCCTGCGAGGTGGCAAAATAGGACAATGCCTCTGTCTCTGTCAATGTACCATGAAAACTCAACAGCAAGGCATGCATCCTTTACAATCAAGACAAACAGCTACTATATTCGTTGAATAACCATTGCTTATGTGTAAGAGCAGCACAACCTAGTTCTTGGGTAGATCCACCTAAGTAATTATTGGGTAGCTCCACCTAAGTGTTGTCTACCATTGTTTTTATACACACATGTCTTCTTGTTATGCATACAACTACACTATAATGAGCTAAAGCTCTCCCTCTTCAAAACGCAAAAAACACACTTCTCTAGATAGACACGTGCATAGGTCATCAATACACATGATACGAAAGGTTGTTTTAACTGTTCCTATTTGTAAGCATGGCTCCGTCTTCAAAAATAGACAGATCACTTCTCTAGATAGACACATATACAAGATCATTACTGCACAATGATATGAAAGCTTACCTTGTAAGCATGTGAAGAAGGTTGAGAATTTTCATGATAATGATAGATTATTTTTTTCCAACAAGCCAATCTCTGAGAGATCATAATGGAATCCATGTCTAAAATATTGAAAAGAAATTTGAAATTGATGGGTCCAAAGAGTACGTCTTATCTCAATTAAAAGAAGTCAAGTGCTTCATACAGAGATATGATGTACATTGTACACAACCATTCATAAAGCTACACACACACATACATACATACACACACACACACACATATATATATATATATATATATATATATATATATATATATATATATATATATATATATATATATATATATATATAGAGAGAGAGAGAGAGAGAGAGAGGTAAGATGTCTTATTTTGGTAAAAAGATGTTATTGTGTGAGAATTAGCAACAAAAATATCAGAAGGAAGTTGAGTCGTGCTTAAGATCATGTGAGGTAGAATTTTAAGGGCTACGTTTTTTCTCTATGACATCCATTGATTGAGAGGAAGAAAGTATTTCTATTTTGTTAAACTCTCCATAAGGACATATGAACTCATGATAGAGCCGAAAACATTGTCAACTTCAAAATGGAAGACATCAAACATCTCTTTTACGTATGACCAAAGAGTAAAAAGGGTATGGCGTTTAGTACAAAGGATGATCATGATTTCAATGAGGATCTCATGGAAATGAACAATCCTCAAAGATCCATAGATTCTCGGAAAACTTGTAGAGTGCTATCAAAATTGAAATATTGTGGAAAATATCAAAATACAAAATGCTTCGTGAACTTTGTTGATATATTTAGGTAGTGATCTGTGTGAACACTTTAGGACCACTGGGGCACCTTTTTCCCTCTTTAGGAGGTTTTTTTCCCCGGGCTTATATATATGCCTATCGCCCTAATGGGCTACTTATCTTTGTACATTCTTGTGGGAATACATTGTATTGTGTGTTGTGCTCCAAGCTTCTTCTTCCTCCTTGTGTTGTTCGCATGCTTCCATAGATGTCTAACTCCAACAATTGGTATCAGAGCAGGTCACCACTTCATCTAGGGTGTCATCAACACCTCTCCGATTGCAGTCTCAGAATCGCATGAATTTTGGTGAGCATACTTAGGGTGTTTTAGAGATCAAATCTGCTTCGCATTGTGGTGCCAAAATCGTGATTTGAGCTTGTTTCGTTCTCTGAATGCACTATCATAATGCTTGTGTAGGCTATTTTGTCTTTTTGTGCCAAAGGTATATACTAGTTTTGGTTCACTAGTATAAGCATATCGAAGTCTGCTACAAGTTCAGCAGAATTCATATAGGCAATTCTGTTCAACTTTTTGAGAAACAGTCATTTTTTTTGCATCAAGGTATCTTAGCCACCGGCCATGGCTGAAAGTAGTGATGTATTCTGCATGTTGGTTGTTGAGGATAAGTTGTATGGTACCAACTACTCGTTATGGGCTTATATGATGCAACATGTATTGGTTGCAAAAGGACTATGGAACATTGTCTAGGGTGTTGAAAAACATCCTATTACACATGCAACTGTTACAACTACAAGTACTGAAGCTGATGCAGAAGGTGTGAAAGATGGTGATATTCTATAGATTCCTATCCATGCTATTGTTTCTATTGCACCTAGTACAAAGAAAATTTGTTGGGATGGCAGAGATTCTCAAGCACATGCATTGATAGCTTTGTCTCTCAAACGTGCCATTATTCCCTACATTCGCTCTTATAGAATAGTTAAGGATGCTTGGGATACACTTACCACATTGTACCAGGCTAGGAATGAGGCTCATGTTGCTTACCTCTAAAAGCAGTTGGAGAATGAGCACATGAATGAAGGTGATTCTATGGATATTTTTTTGACAAAGATCAAGGATTTGAAGGAACAATTGATTTCTACAGATGATGTCCTTCATGACAGTTCACGTGTGCGTACTATTCTGAATGGTCTTCCCGACTCATATCGGAGTTTTGCTTCTACTCTTCGTTTGATGACGAAAGTCAATCCAAATGCCTTAACATTTGAAGAGTTAGTTTCTATTTTGTTGCAGGAAGACCAGTCTAGGCAAAAAAGGTCTATTATGCGTGTTGCAGATCAAGATTTCTTGGTTAGTCAAAAGAGCAAAGGAAAATGGAGCTTTTCTACTAGTAAGCAGAAATCTATAAATGCTACATATTTGAAGAAGGAAGACAAAGATGAGAAGAAATCAGAAAAGTAGAAATTGTTTTGCAATTACTTTAAAGCAAATGATCATGTCATTAAGAGCTGTCCAAAATTGGCTGCTAAAGAGGCAAAGAAGAAAGAGGCCGAATGGTTGTTGTAGAGGCCTCTACACCAAAAACACAGTCTACTAATCTTGTGCAGGATGAAGAATGGACATTTACTACTATTTGTAGTTTTGACCCATCTTCTCATGAGCATTGCATGTTTGCAGTAGACTCAGATGTTTGGTACTTTGATAGTGGGGTGACCAAACATATTACCTTGCAGCACAGTTTCTTCTTTCACTCAAGGCTGCCCCTACAGCAAATAATGTTACATGCGCCAAAAACTCCTCTTATCCTGTTACGGGAGTCGGTAAGATTATTTTGATTATTGCTGATGGTAGTTCTTTCACTTTATCATATGCTTTGTTTGTGCCATGGATCAAGAAAAAATTTGTTATCAGTTTCTGCATTAGGCAAGATTGGCTTGGTTGTGAAATTCGTTGATGACAGATGTACAATTCATGATCTGTTAAATGGTGATGTCATTATTGCTTCTGGCATTTTATGTCGTGGGCTGTATAAGCTCATAGACTATGAAAGATCTTTGAATGATTCGGCATGTGTAGTACATGATTCTCAGGCTATGTCTGATGCAAAGCTTTGGCATGCACGCTTTGGTCATCTAAATTTTGCTAGTTTGCTATGCCTATAGAAATTTGAAATGGTGTCCTCTTTGCCCAAACTTGAGGCACCCAGAAAACATGTTTGTGAAGGTTGTATTTTGGGAAAAATGTAGCGTTCCTCCTTTCCAAAAGATGGTTCAGTTTGGGCTACTCGAAAATTGCAGCTTGTACATAGTGATGTCTATGGTCCTATGCAGACACCTTTTGGGAACTATCTTTACTTCATGACTTTCATCGATGATTTTTCTAGGCATGCATGGGTATATCCATTGAAGGCAAAGTCCAAAGTGTTCATGTGGTTCAAACAGTTTTTGGTTTTGGTTGAAAATCTGTCAGCATGTAAAATGGGCACTGTCCATTCAAATTGAGGGGGGGAATATATGTCTTCTGATTTTAATGCATTTCTGGCTGAACATGGGATAAAACACGAGTGTACAGTGCCCTATACACCTCAATAGAATGGATTTGTTGAATGAAAGAACATGTCACTCATGGAGATGGCAAGGTGTATGGTCAAGAGTCAGGCTTTAGCACATAGTTTCTGGCTTGAGGTTGTCATGTGTGCAGCATATGTACTTAACAAGTGTCCCACTAAAGCACTGCAGTCTATCACCCCATATGAGGCTTGGCATGGTCGCAAGTCATCTGTTGCTCACTATCGTTATCATCCACAGACTAAATGCATTCTGGTTAGCCGTGATGTTGTTTTTGTAGAAAATGCTATTCAGCCATTGCTTTCATGTACTAAGGAGACATCTGTTAGCTCCGAAGACATGTATGATACTTTGCTACCTCTTTTCACAGGTGGACAATCTAGTGCTAGTCCTAATGAGGCAACTTCTTAGCCTTTCCAGGTTTCACGTGATGATGCAGATCAATCTATTTTTGATGCAAATTTACATAATGCACTTGTTGATGAGAGAGCTGATATTGAGCAGGCAAAAACTATGCAAATTTACATGATGCACTTGTTGATTAAGAGAGCTTATATTGAGCAGGTAAAAATTTACTTGGAACTTCACATTCTATAGGCTTTACTGATATTTGGACAATGAGTTGATCCACTTGGTTGCTCAGTTCATTATTTCTTTCATCATGGTACAGAATGTATTGACTTCTAAGAAGCACAGCTATGAATACTCAAGCTAAGATTTCTCTATGACATAATTCAAGATTGTGTCCTGCTAAATGCTCATAAGGTTAGTCATGAAACTCTGGAAGTCATTTGGTAGGTTACTTGTAGCTTCTTGGAAAATTCTCTCCTCAAAGGGTGGTATCTAGTTGTTACTAATAATACAATGCTTAAGTTATTTTTTCGCCTGCCATGAGTCATCACTTGCACTTTGGAAAGAACTCTGTATAAGAATTGGTTGCACTGAATGTATTTTTTGGTTATGCTCGGGTAACTCAAGAATCGAGGTGTGTTTAATCATCTGATTATTCGCATCATGCCTAGCTCCAAAAAGTATCCACAAGAATACCACACATAACCATATGGTTTGACTTGATGCATGCATGAGAGGCTATTATTTGAAGCTACAATTCTTTCGTTCCTTTCTCTCTGGGCAAAGTACTGCTCAATGACATTCTGAGTTTGATTTCATAATTAGGGTTAACCAGTATCATAAGCTTGATAACATTTAAAATCTGAGTATGTTAAAAGCGTTGTTAGCTATTAATTCTTGAATAAAGATTTTGCAGCCAGCTCTTGGATCTGCAGCAAGTGATTGTTTTCAATGATAATGGGCTTATGAAATATTCGTATGAATATGGAATTCTCCTCAGCCATGAGAGGCCTGAAGAATTTGAGAAGGATCCGATCGAAGTGGTGCTTGATTGAGAAGTTACTCTCAGGATTGATAGGTTAAGATGAATGTTGTTTGCTGAGTTTTTGTGATTGCCATACAGGGATAATGTTCAGAAATACCATCTAGAATAACAATCACATATGTGCAATCACTGTGCTAAGGTACTTCACCATAATAGACTATAATGATGTGTGGAAAACATAGTAATTTACATCACTCCTAAACCTAAGTATTCACTCCATTTATGCTCAGATTGAGGGTTCTAACAATGTTTTACTAGTAACCACTCAATATTGGAAACTTAGACTGTGATGCATCTCTTGTGGCTTTCTTGTTTGGATTGATAGGTTAAGATGAATGTTGTTTGCTGAGTTTTTGTGATTTCCATACAAGGATAATGTTCAAAAATACCATCTAGAATACCAGTCACATATGTGCAGTCACTGTGCTGAGGTTCTTCACCATAATAGACTATAATGATGTGTGGAAACACATAGTAATTTACATCACTCCTAAACCTAAGTATTCACTCCATTTATGCTCAGATTGAGGGTTCTAACAATGTTTTACTAGTAACCACTCAATATTGGAAACTTAGACTGTGATGCATCTCTTGTGGCTTTCTTGTTTAGTATTACAAAGCATTTTTTCGGATTAAAGGGAATGCTGTGTGGATTTAGATCTGTGCTTGGGTTTGAAGCTCTTCAAGATCAACGTGGCCCGCAAACAATTCAATGTGTTGTCTGCAGTTTTCATGCAAAGATAGTGCTTGATTGCTCTTCATGATAAATTCTCACAAAGGTTTGAGCGTTTGTTTTTTGCTAGGGAAGTAACTCTTTAGTTTCACAAATGACTCATTTAATGCTTATTTTTCATAAGGCCTTGCAGACCACCACACACAGAGTGTAGCATTAACCCCCCGACTTTTATAGATGATTTAAAATTGTGCTTTGCAGGAATAGCTCTAGGTAAGCTGTTTGAATGATGGGAGCCGTAATGGTGCATTATTGTTTACTCATTTCATGAGCACATCACTTATGTTAATTAGAAAACTTGTTAAGGGTGACCACATCAGTTAAACATGAAACCACATGTTTCACATTGAAATATGTCACACACACACTTGGAAATAACAGATTTTGAGAGCTAGGCACTATTAATTCGTGCTGGGACCTTTGTTTTTTTTTTGAATCACAAAGATGAGAAGATTTTCAGGAGCTCTTCTCATTAGAAGAGCAAGTCCTAAGTGACAGATGTTCCCTGAAGTGGAAACTAAACATGGAATTACATTTTGTGGCTGTTTCTTTTCAAATTCGGTCTACTTGTTGTGTATGTTTAAATTTCAGGTATTGGATCTTTGAGAGAAGGCACATTGGAGGGAGGTTGGGCTGACTGCCCTCCAAGGGGATTGTGTCGCTCAACATTGCTCGAATGAAGAAAAGACTGACGGCTTGAAGATTGGCAGCATTGCAGATTTGAAGATCAGCTTGAAACTTTGCAGATTTTGAAGACTTGAAGATTTCCATACTTGAAAGACTCTACCTTGGGTCGGTTCAGTTATGTATGCTCTTCTCTTAGCTTTGTCAAAGACGACAAAGTCTAGGAGGGGGAGGAGTGTTGTTATAAGGGTTGCCCATAATTTTTCTCATGCTATGGCATCCTTTAAGCCCTCATAAAAAACCCCCTTTTTGTAATTAGGAGATGTCCATATGAACACTCTCCTAAACCCCTTTTTGATATTTCCTTTAGTCTATGGTATTGAAGCCTTATCAATAAAGTAGCTTTTTGGCACATATACAAAAACCCACGTAGAAAACTCCCCACGCGCACTCTCTCTCTAGTTTGTTACTTTTTGAAATCCCACTACCATATCAAGATCCTATTTTTGATTTAGCACATGTGGTCTTTTGACCACATGTTTTATTCACATATGCCTCTCTTCTTCTCTATATAAAGAAGAGCCTCATTTGTAAAAGGAGGTCCCTTGGCCATGGCCTTGGCCTCCATTTTGTTAATGGAAGAAGGTGTCATTTGTTACTCTCTTTCTTCCTTGTGTGCAAGGCAATGATCTATGTGTGTGGAATTGCATTTGGAGTTGGCTTGTGTGTGAGCGTTGCTCTCCCTTGCTCCTTTTTGACGTTGGCCATGGTGCCATTGTTCATGGGCATGGGTGTGGATGCGTTGCTTGCACTTCTTGCAACTTCACTTGGAGAAGCTTCTCACTTCCATGTGAGGCGGTTAGGGTCTATTGTTCCCCTTTTCTCAACACTCTCCCACCCCTCTACATTCTATTTAGAGACTCATGCATTCCAATCCCATCGATTCAGCAACTATTGTTGACAATGCTCTCCAGCAAATGTTTATGTACATGCACCAAGTTTGTGATGATTTTATGACAATGGGATAGTGATATCAAGAGTTAAAACCACAAAGCATCCATTTACAAGCACAGCTAAAGTCTCTCAGCATAGAAAATGCTTACCTCAATGCTAGATACACACAACTCAAGGATACACACAACAAACTAGAAGTTTGAACTTGAAACACAAAGCAACCAAGCAATCACAGAAGAAGAGGAGCTCCTCCGAGCTCAAATAGACAACAACACAAGGCTAACATGACATCTCATAGATGCCCATTTTCACTCTAGCATAATGGTAAGCATCGATGTGAGGAGATATAATTCAAAATTGTCAATCCTTTGAGACGTGAGGGTGGTATGATGACCATCAGCAAGTCAAATGCATAAATGCATGAGTGAGAAGCACACTAACATGCACACACATACACACACGTGCAGACAAGGCAAGAAAAAGAGAGAGAACAATGAAATCTTCTATTATTGAGCTCAATGCAAGTATACAATGCTCAAGAATAAATTCACTCTCCAAGTAGTTAACCTCAAAAATGAGTTATCTAGCTTTTTTTATAGTTTTTTGACTAGCTTTGGCCTTCTTCAGACCAAGTGTCCGGCCTAGTTAAAAATTAGGTTCCCTAGCTCATTTGAAGGCTAAAACAGGCTCAAAAAAAATATGAAATTTGATACATAGGTTGTTCTACTATGCCTCAAGCTTTAGGACTCCTCAACTTGAACAAAGTGGAGTATTTTTTACCAAAAATAGAATTTATAATGGTGTAGTGATAAAAATCAGTGTATTATATGCATGATCTAGAAAACTGATTGGCCTACTTGCCAGGTCTTTGTTGACTTCCTTGTCTGCTTGGTCCTCCTTGACCTTCTCTCTATGACTCCTATCTGTGACTTCCTTGCATCATTCTCCCTTGACATGTTAATCCGTCTTTACTGCTAACATCCCCCTCTCTCACGTATGTCATCCCTAAGAGACTCTTGTTGTGGGTGATATTCGGTGTAATATTGGACCACATGAGTGGTCAATTCATGTTCTTTGAGTCGAAGTCCACGTGCTAAATAAGTCATTAGGTGATCCCAATCCATTAGGCCTAGAACATTTGGATGTTGCATCCATAATGGTTAGCATGTTCTACTATAAAGAGGTGTAGCAAATGTGGAGGTCATGTTAAGAATATCTCTGAGTGGTATTCCTGAGAGCCAATGGAGAACATCACTTCAAATGTTTGCTTGTAGCAAGCAAGTAAATACTTGATGCGTGTGTGTCAAGCATATAATAGTTTTGATAGAAGGTGTTTTGCTCATATCATATACCAAATCAAAATTTCCTTCATTAAAACTTGGTGCCGAGATATGAAGAGCTTTGACATTGCCAAATGTTCTAAAAACTACACATTTTAATGGCTACATCATGCATATTCCTCAATTGGGAAGCCCAATAGTGAATGGTCCACACCATGCAAGCTATAGTGGGTAGCAAATGTGCTTTGCAATTGATTGGAATATTGTGCCCAATTGAGCCCTCTCTCGAACATCCCTTAGTTGGAATTGAGTGGCAAATGTGGGCTCCTTGCCTATCACTCTCTTTATTTTTGCATTGTAATTGGGTAATACCACGAAGTAGGGCATATATTGAATTCAGAAATTGCGATCAAGCATCAATGGGAGAAGTTTTGAAAGTATTCTGACTTGAGCACTATTTCTTCAAGGTTGGACATTGACTATATCTGAATGGTCACACGATTGTCATGGATATGTCCAATCTCTTTAACTTGTTCAAGTCACTAGGGTATGGTTGCTTCATACATCTCTTGGCCTTTCTCAGTAACGAGACCATTGGGGACTAATTAGGGTCCATATGGATCTTCAAATGTTTCTTTGATTTGGTGAGGGTGGCCTTTGGTACTACAACAGCTTGGTTTTTGGTTCCACATTTTTCTTCTGTAAGTCTCCAACCTCTTTCGGTGTTGCACCATTTAGAATAGTCTTTGGAACTTTTGTGTTGATAGAAGTTTGTTGACTATGTAATTGGTTGATCTTCTCTTGCAATTGATCATACGAGTTAAGGAAGTTGGCATGTTCTTCTAGGAGGATGTGGATTGTCTCTGCTGGCTTTCAGAGCTTCATATCTTAAGGTCTACTGAAAAATCAATGGTGATGAAACTTGATATGTAGAAACTTAATACTCTTATCTAACTAATACAAGTCAAACTATAGCAAAGGAATGCTTACACGAAGATAAATAGATAGATCAAGTTCATTGTGTACATGTTTGTACTGAGCCAAAATAAAGAGAAAGCCTTACACAATGTAATGATTCAAAATGTGTATGCTATTGAACATATGATACATTGGAAGTGTAGAGGACTCTTCCTTCATGAGATAAGCACAGTTTATGAATCTCTCTCAAATTAGTGACACTATCCATGAATAAGAAGTGGATACATTTGTACTCATATTTGAATTTGAATTTGAATATCACTCACCTAAAAGTGACCCTAAACTCTAGGGATGATATAAATTTGATTCCTTTCACCAAAAGAGTTGTGGATTTAGCTTCATATCATCACAAGATTCTTATTCTACTTTTAGCTTTTACAAATGATCAATGTAAATATAAGTTTTACTTTTCACAAGCATGTGTTCTCATGATCATCACTAGAGATAATTTGCGAAAGTATTCCACAAAGCTTAGCAAAGCTCTTAGGCTTGTGATTTGCACCAACATTAGTGGCATGTCATGCCTACATATAGGATATTGTTTCCTCTGACATGTGTCACATTGCTTCATATAGGTATGAGCATCCATATGAAGGGTTGGCCACCAAAAGACCAAAGAATAGAATCACTTTGCTCACTTGTTTTGGTTGGTGCCCTCCTGCAACACCTTGGTGTGCAGTTCCTAAGATCTTTAGATATTCAATTTCATGGACACATAGTCTTAGGATGGACAAAAGGTATGTGCATCATGTCAATTTGGTAAACAGTAAAGAGCATCATTTCCACATGACAAGCATGTTAGTGAGAATGTACTAGAAGTAGTACATTCAGATGTTTGGGGTCCAGCAAAGACCACATCTATGGGCGGTTGCAGGTTTTATGTTACTTTCATTAATGACCATACATGCAAAGTATGGGTATATTTCATGAAAGAGAAGAGTGAGGTGTTCACTCACTTCCAGAATTTTAAAGCTATGGTGGAAATGCAGACAAGGAAGTACATTCAGACATTAAGATCTCATGGAGGAGGTGAATACATGTTAAATGAGTTTAGCAGTTTTCTAAAAATTCATGGAATTCGGCATCAGTTTTCATGCAGGTGCACCACAACAGAATGGTGTTGCTGAACGCAAAAATAAACATATTGCAGAAATAGCAAGAGCCTTGATGGCTGAGAAGAATATACCTCAATGTTATTGGGCAGAAGCTTTGCATACTGCTGTATACATCATGAACAGAACTTTGAGTGTTGCTATACATCAAGTTACACCTAAAGAGAAGTTTACATGTAAAAATCCAAACTTATTACATCTGAAAGTTTTTGGCTATATTGCATATGTACATGTCCGAGATGAATTGAGGATGAAGCTTGATCCAAAAGCAAAAAAGTGTGTCTTCATTGGATACTCCCTTGAGCAAAAGGGATATTAATGTTATAACCCACTCACATGACAAGTAAAGGTGAGCAGAGATGTGGTATTTGATGAAATGTCAAGCTTCTATGTAGATCCGAACCAAATGACAAAGAAAATGCTGGAAAATCAAGTGGAAAATCTCAAGTTTTGAGTGGACCGGATGCATCACCAAGCAATAGTTCCAACTCAAATGAACGGAGTGGAAGATTGCACAAAAATTTCAATCCAATAGGTTCATTAAATACATCTAAGAAAGGTAAAGAAAAGCTTTCTGTAGGTCATAAAACATGTGCAAGTTTTGAAGACGTTGATGGAGATTCAAACGATTCAAAAAAGAGTCTTGATCAGGAACTTGGACTGCCCTCTGTGAAGACTCCAGGAGTAAGAAGGGCACATGCAAATGATACAAGGAGAAGTGACCCAGGACCAAGAAGGTCTCGGAGGATAGGGAATTTAGTGCAATGATTGACGTATGATAGTTATATGGCTCATCATTGTGCCTACATGACAAAGGTAATACAAGATGCTGAACCTTCTTGCTTTGAAGATGCAATTGGAATTGCAGATTGGAAAAAAGCTATGGATGAGGAGATGGCTGCACTTTATGGAAATGATACATGGAAGCTGGTTCCATTGCCGCAAGGAAAGAAACCCATAGGATTCAAATGGGTTCACAAGGTAAAGCATAATGATGATGGTAGCATAAGCAGGTATAAAGCACGATTGGTAGCTAAAGGATATGCATAGGCATATGGCATTGATTATGAGGAAACATTCAGCCCTGTAGCTAAAATGTCTACTATCATAACACTTGTTGCATTAGCTACAGCAAAAGGACGGACCTTGCATCAGATGGATGTGAAGAATGCATTCCTACATGGTGAGTTAGAGGAAGAAGTATATATGGACCAGCCACAAGGATATGAAGATTCATAGCATCCTGAATATGTTTGCAGGTTGCAAAAGGCTTTGTATGGGCTGAAACAAGCCCCTCATGCATGGCATGCAAGGATTGCTAATTACTTAACCAGCATTGGGTGTTCTATGTGTGATGCAGATCACTCACTATATGCAAGGAAGGCTGATAATGGCATCACTATTGTTGCTATTTATGTTGATGACCTGGTTGTAGGTGGTGATAATGAAGGAAGCATCAAAGAGGTAAAGCAACTTCTTATGCAGGAATTTGACATGAAAGATAATGGTGTGCTGCGCCATTTCTTGGGCATTGAGTCTATACATACATAAACAGGTATATGGATGTCACAAAGGAAATATGCCTTGAATATGTTGCAAAAGTATGCTATGGCTGATTGTAAGCCAATTTCTATGCCATTAGATCAGAATTTGAAGTTGGATACTACATCAGGTGAAACATTGGAAAATGCTACTATGTACAGGAAAATTGTGGGAAGTCTTATATATATCACAATTACAAGGTCTGATCTAAGTTATACCATTGGACTTGAAAGTCAGTTTATGCAGGTTCCCAGGAAGCCATTTGGATGCTCTGAGGCACACTCTATGTTATGTGAATGCTACTTTGGATTATGCATTGTTTTATGAGGCTGCTGTAGATTTGCAGGTTTATGGATACACCGATGAAGATTGGGCTGGTAGCATTCCAGATAGAAGATCTACTAGTGGTTTTCTATTCTCACTTGGGAGTGCAGCTGTTACATGGAGCAGTAAGAAGCAACCCACTGTTGCTTTGTCGAGTATAGAGGCTGAGTATAGAGGTGCTTCAATGGCATCATGTGAGGCATCATGACTAGAAATGCTACTTGCATATTTAGGTGTCGAAGCGGGAAAGCCTATCACTATTTATTGTGATAATCTTAGCAGCATACAGTTAGCACGGAATCCTATTTTCCATGCTAGAACAAAGCATATCGAGGTACATTATCACTTCATCAGAGAGAAGGTATTAGCTGGTGATATTGATCTTGTTTATGTTAGAACAGATGAGCAGTTTGCTGATATTTTCACCAAAGCACTTGGAGTTGAGAAGTTGAAGAAGTTTTGGGAGATGCCTCAATTACAGGATATGGCATTGAGATTGAGGGGGAGTGTTGAGATATCAAGCTCAACTTGTGATGATCCAGGATGACACGTACTAGTTTTTTGTTTCTCTGACATGTATAGTGGTCACGCCGGTATATATCAAGGATACTTCATTGAGCTTTATTAGATTTATCTACCGAGAGTGATGGCACATTTGTTCCTTGCCAGCTCACTCATTCGTAGACATTAGGTTTTCCCTTATGTACTGATCTCTATATATTGCACTGGTTGTATTCTTGTTTTTAGGTCATTCTTGTACATTCCTTTTTATGTAATAGAAGAAGAAGAATATCATTCTTCCTTGCCTCAATCGGTGTGTGTGTTGGAGATAGATGTATGTGGAAGCATGCGAACAACACAAGGAAGGAGAAGAAGCTTGGAGCACAACACACAATACTGTTCAAACCATATAATGCCTTCTTTAACCTGCACACCTGGTTTTCATGCCCTTTTTGCACAAAGCCACGGGGCTGAAAAACATACAATTCTTCATGTAAGTCAACATTCAAAAATGTTGTTTTAATGTCCAACTGATGTACATTCCAACCATGATGAGCTGCAAGTGCACAGATGCTACGAACTGTATTCATTCCGTAGGTAGGTGCAAAAGTCTCATCGAAATCAATGTCGCTTTCCTGTGCATAACCCTTTGCAACAAGTCTAGCCTTATACCTATCAACTAAACCATCAAGCTTACACTTCATCTTGTATACCCACTTAGTCCTAATGGCCTTCTTGCCAGGAGGCAACTCACATAAAGACCAAGTACCATTCTTCATTATAGCATCATATTCAGATTTCATAGTAGCCATCCAATTTTTTGAATTTTGTGCTTCATCAAACGAAATAGGCTCATTCTCATCACAGAGACTAGATGCACCCATAGCATAGAAATCTGATGAAAAAGAGGCACTATGAGAGCTTGAACGAGTACGATATGATAGAGCTGCATCTAATTTGCTATCACACAAAGTCTGCACCGGCCATTTTGGCATAGTGTTTGTCTGCTCAATATCAGCTCTCTCATCAACTAGTGCATCATGTAAAACTGCATCACAAATGGAATGATTTGCATCATCACATGAAACCTACAAAGGTTGAGAAGTTTCCTCATTGGGACCAACACTAGATTGTCCGCTTGTAAAAAAAAGGCAGCAAAGTATCATACATGTCTTTAGAGCTAATAGATGTCTCCTTAGTACATGAAAGCAATGGCTGAATAGCATCTTCCATAAAACCAACATTACAACTAACCACAATGTGTTTAGACTATGGATGATACAGACGATAGGCTTTACTTTCAAAATTGTACCCAATGAAAATACATTTTACTGCTTTATCATCCAATTTTCTACGATGTTGTTCAGGCACTAATGCATATGCCAAACAACCAAAAACACGTAGATGAGCAACAGATGGCTTGCGATCATGCCAAGCCTCATATGGAGTGATAGACTACAGCGCTTTAGTGGGACACCTGTTAAGTACATATGTAGCACACATGACAACCTCAAGCCAGAAACTATGTGGTAAAGCCTGACTCTTGACCATACACCTCCCCATCTCCATGAGTGACCTGTTCTTTCATTCAGCAACTCCATTCTGTTGAGGTGTATAGGGCTTTGTACATTGGTGTTTTATCCCATGTTCAGCCAGAAATGCATTAAAATTAGAAGACATATATTCCTCCCCTCGATCTGAATCGAGAGTGCCCATTTACATGCTGACAAATTTTCACCCAAAACCAAAAACTGTTTGAAGCACATGAACACTTCGGACTTTTCCTTCAATGGATATACCCATGCAAGCCTAAAAAAATCATCAATGAAAGTCACGAAGTAAAGATAATTTCCAAAAGAAGGTGTTTGCATGGGACCACAGACATCACTATGTTGTGCTACAATTTCTGAGTAGCCCGAACTGAACCATCTTTTGGAAATGAAGAATGCTGCATTTTGCCCAAAATACAGCCTTCACAAACATGTATTCCAGGTGCCTCAAGTTTGGGCAAAGAGGACACTATTTCAGATTCCTGCGGGCCTAGCAAACTAGCGAAATTCAGATGACCAAAGCGTGCATGCCAAAGCTTTGCATCTGGCATAGCCTGAGAATCATGTACTGCACATGCCGAATCATTCAGAGATCTTTCATAGTCTATGAGCTTATACAGCCCATGACATAAAATGCCAGAAGCAATAATCACATCGCCATTTGATAGATCAGGATTTGTACACCTATCATCAACAAATTTCACAACCAACCAGTCTTGGCTAATGCAGAAACTGATAACAAGTTCTTCTTGATCCCTGGCACAAATAAAGCATCTGACAAAGTGAAAGAACTACCATCAGCAGTAGTCAAAATGATCTTACCAACTCCCATAACAGGATAAGAGGAGTTTTTGGTGCATGTAACAGTACTCCCTGTAGGGGCAGGCTCGATTGAAGAGAAGAAACTGTGATGGGAGGTAATATGTTTGGTCGCCCCACTATCAAAATACCAAACATCTTAGTCTACTATAGACATGCTTATGAGAAGATAGTTCAAAACTGCAGACAGTAGTAAATGCCTATTCTTCTTCTTGCACAAGATTAGCAGAGTCTATTTTTAGTGTAGAGGCCTCTGTAACAACCATTCCAGCCTCTTTCTTGTTTGCCTCTTTTGCAACCAATTTTGGACAGTTCTTTATGATATGATCATTCCCTTTACACTACTTGCAAAACAACTTCTGCTTTTCTAATTTCTTCTCATCTTTATCTTCCTTCTTCGAATGTGCAGCATTTGCAGATTTCTGCTTACTAGTTGAAGAGCTCCATTTTCCTTTGCCCTTTTAACTAGCTAAGAAAGCTTGATCTACAACATGCATAATGGACGTGTTCTGCATGGACAAATCTTCCTGCAACAGAACAGAGATTAACTCCTCAAATGACAAGGCATTTGGATTGCCTTTCATCGCAAAGAGTAGAAGCAAAACTCTCATATGAATTAGGAAGACCATTCAGAACGGTCTGCACAAGTGACGTATCTGGTATAACCTCATCAGCAGAAATCATTTGTTCCTTCAATTCTTTGATCTTTGTTAGAAAATTGTCCATAGAATCACCTTCATTCATGTGCTCACTCTCCAACTCTTTTTGGAGTTAAGCAACACGAGCCTCATTCCTAGGTTGGTACAATGTGGTAAATGATGGGGGAATTATCTCAACCCCTATGCAACGACGAAGCATGAATGACCTCCACAGGTACCCTTCTTTGACCTCTGCACACCAAAAATACTCTTTCTCAGAGCATATGCACAGAATGAGTGATCTTTTGTACATCTGTAGTTGACACCAAGAGATTTCCAACAAAACAAATTTCACTTCAAATGGATGCTTACACAAAGAGAAACAATGTCTACAACATGAGCTAGTTGAATGCTCACAACTGCTAGTCAAGGAGAGACCTCACTTCACTCCAGCAAGCTTTTCTCAGAGAGTATACAGAGAATGAATCTCAAACTTGGGTCAACTTTAGAGAACTCTAATAGCTACCCAATGACATCAAAATCATAGCAAATGGATAAATAGAGAAGGAGGACCAATGCTAACAACTCAGGGGTAGAGAGTTGCAACACTGCCTGTGCACACACATAGATATGCCTACTAAAAGAAAACAAGCAAGCAAGGGACTAGCTTAAGCAAGGGGCTTGCTTATCACAACTCCAGCACATAGTGCTCACTTTACATGAGCTAAAACTCCAAGAAGATGGCCAAAAAGAAGTCAGGATACATGCTCCTTTTATTGTCAGAAGTGTGCCCCTAAAATCTAGGAGCTACCTTTCCAAATCAGCCTCCTAACTTGGAGGACTTAGTTGAGATGACTTGGGGAGTGGTTGAGTGAATCTTGATGGAATCTTATGGCTTTTGTCTTCCTTTGATTGCTCCACATGTCCGTAAAAGATTCCCCATGAATTTTTAGCTTGAAGCTTGACTTTTAACACTCCCTCTCAAGCTTCAATTCTTTGTCCTCATCCAAGCTCCTTCATGTTGATGCATTGCTTGAATTTTGAAATCTTCATTCCATCCAAAGCCTTTGTAAACATGTCGGAAACTTGGTCCTTGGTACCAATATGATGACTAAAACTTCCTTGGATATCACCTTTTCCCTTATGAAGTGATAGTGCACTTCAACATGCTTGGTTCTAGCATGATAGACAGGATTCGATGCTAGATTTGGCTTATGTAGCCACTCTTCTTGAATGGAAGTCTCGCTTGCTTCCCTAGTTGACAAGATTCACATAAATGCTTCATACCTTGTCCTTGGAAGTTGGAAGACCTTCAACCAACCTATTGAATTGCATTTCCTTCATTCTTTGTATGTTGATGTGACCTATCCTCTTGTGCCACAAGTCCAACTCCGAAATCCTCTTGTTTCCATCTGCAAAGTAGACATGTTGAGTGGAATGAGAATTTACCTCTAAAGTGAAGAGTCTCCCTTGCTTCTTTCCTCTTGCTATGACCTTGTAACCTTGCTTAGGGTTCTCCACAAAGCATCCACCTTTGTTGAACCTTACTTGATAGCCTCTTTCAACCATTTGCCCAACGAACACCAAGTTCTTTGTGATGGTAGGTACATGCAAGACATCCTTGAGACATCTTCCTTCCTCCTTGTCATCCAAAGCTACATCTCCAACATGGGAGATCTCATGGGCTGTATCATCACCTGTTTCTACATGTCCTTTACCTTTGGGAGCATGTAGATTAGTAAACCAAGAAGCATTGCAACTCATATGGTTGCTACATCCACTATCAATATACCAAGTGTTATCTACTTTGCTTGAATTCCCATTCATGTGCATCATCAAGAAATTGTCATTTTCTAAACTTGTGGAAGCATAATTACCTTGGCCTTTGTATGAAGATCCTTGATTATAGCTCCTTTGGTTTCCTCCTTGGTAGCAATCTCTAGCACAGTGGCCAAACTTGCCACATATGTAACATCCTTCTCCATCTTGATTCCTATTTTGTTGATGCCGTCCTCCTCTTTCTCTTGTTCTTCCTCTACCTCTTTGTGATGAGGTGCCTTGGTCATGTCAATGATTGCTTGAGTGGCCTTGCCTTCCTCCAAACCTTCCTTTGACCCTTCCTTGTCCTCGTCTTCCTTTGCCCCTTTGATTACCTGGATAGAAAACTTGTGCATCCTTGCTTTAAGTTGAACTTCCACCTATGTTCATTTCTTTGGTGACCATGAGAGCAACCAACTTCTCAAAATCAGGAAGATTATCCCTTACATATACTGAAGTGGTAAAGGGTTTCCACTTCTCATCATCTCTCAAACCATTGAGAGTATACGCCACAAGATCATCATCATCTACGTGGCTTCCAATGGATCCCAATGCATCTGACAATTCCTTGACCTTAAGTATGTAGTCATTTATGCTACTCCCTGAGCTCTTCCTAAGGTTGTTGAGCTCATTCTTGAGTTGGATCTTCCTTGCTTTGGTGCTTGTTGAATAAAGCCTCTCAAGTGTCTCACATACCTTCATGCTTGAATCCAAGTCTTGGATATGGCCGATCATGCTATTGCTAATGTGTTCGGAAAGGACAAAGATAACCCTCTTGTCTCTTCCATTCCATTCCCTAAAGTCCCTTCTCTGGTCATTGGTTGGATTTTCATCCAACCTAGGTCTTGGCTCACTTCCACTAATCAATCCCCAAAGGCCCTTGCCCATAAGGTAGTTGGAGACCCTAAATCTCCATGGTTGATAGTTCCCCTTGTCTAGCTTTTCAATTTGAGTGTTGAAGTCTCCCATATCTAGTCTTTGCTACTTGACCTAGCCCTTGGCTAATGCTCCGATGTATGTAAAATGAAAATAAGGCTCTGAGGTTACCTCAATCCAAAGCTTTCCTTAGATGGACACCATGTGCTCTTGAAAATTTGAGTAGAATAGCTCCCCCTTGATGTGAGCTACCTCCAAGAAGATTTTTTTGATGAAAAATCTTCAACCACCAATGCCAAGAGGTCTTCTTGCTTGTATGTGATTCCTCCAAGAAGCCAAAATGCTTTGATACCACTGGTGGGGGAAGTATCTCAACCCCTATGCAACGATGAAGCGTGAATGACCTCCACAGGTATCCTTCTTTGACCTCTGCACACCAAAACGCCTCTTTCTCATAGCATATGCAGAGAACTCCAACGCGATTTTGTACACCTGTACTTGACACCAAGGGCTTTCCAAAAAAACAAATTTCACTTCAAATGGATGCTTGCACAAAGAGAAACAATTTCTACAACATGAGCTAGTTGAATGCTCACAACTGCTAGTCAAGCAGAGACCTCACTTCACTCCAGCAAGCTTTTCTCAGAGAGTATACAGAGAATTAATCTCAAACTTGGGTCAGCTTTAGAGGACTCTAATAGCTACCCAATGACATCAAAATCATAGAAAATGGATAAAGAGAGAAGGAGAACCAATGCTAACAACTCAGGGGTAGAGAGTTGCAACACTGCCTGCGCACACACATAGATATGCCTATTAAAAGAAAACAAACAAGCAAGCAAGGGGCTAGCTTAAGCAAGGGGCTTGCTTATCATAACTCCAGCACTTAGTGCTCACTTTACATGAGATAAAAATCCAAGAAGATGGCCCAAAAGAAGTCGGGATACATGCTCCTTTTATAGTGACAAGTGTGCCCCTAAAATCTAGGAACTACCTTTCCAAATCAGCCTCCTAACTTGGAGGACTTAGTTGAGATGACTTGGGGAGTGGTTGAGTGACTCTTGATGGAATCTCGTGGCTTTTGGCTTCCTTTGATTGCTCCACATGTCCATAAAAGATTCCCCATGAATTTGTCGCTTGAAGCTTGACTTTTAACAGTAAATCTATCCCAAGCATCCTTAGCTATTTTGCAAGAGTGAATGTGAGGAATAATGGCACGTTTGATAGAAAAAGCTATTGATGCATGTGCCTGGGCATCTTTGCCATCCCAACAAATTTTCTCTGCAGTAGGTGCAGCAAAAACCGCATCATGAATTGGAATATGCAAAGTATCATCATCTTCGACATCTTCTACCTCAGCTTCTGTACCTACAGTTGTAATAGTTGCAGGTATGATATGACATTTTTTAGCACTCTTCACAATGTTCCACAGTCCTTTTGCAACCAATACATGTCGCATCATATAAGCCCATAACGGGTAGTTGGTACCATCCAACTTATCCTCAACAGCCAACATACGGAATACATCACTACTTTCAGCCATGGCCGGTGACTAAAATACCTTGATGCAGAAAATTGAGTGTATCTCAAAAAGTTGAACAAAACTACCAAGAAGAATTCCACTATACCTATAGCAGACTTCGAGACACTTATACTGGCGAATAGAAACTAGTATATACCTTTGGCACAAAAAGATGAAATAGCCTACACAAGCACTGCGATAGTGCGTTCGGAGGCCAAAACGAGCTCAGATCACGATTTCGGTACCACAGAGCGAAGCAGTTTTGATCTCGAAAACACGCTGAGTATACTCACCAAAATTTGTGCGATTCTGAGACTACAACTGGAGGAGTGTCGATGGCACCCTAGATGAAGTGATGACCTGCTCTGATACCAATTGTTGGAGATAGACATCTATGGAAGCACGCGAACAACACAAGAAAGGAGAAGAAGCTTGGAGCACAATACACAATACTAAATGTATTACTAGAGAATGTACAAAGATAAGTAGCCCATTAGGGCAATAGGGGTATATACAAGCCGGGGGACAAAAACCTCTGAAAGAGGGAAAAAAGTGCCCTGATGGTCCTAGTGTGTTCACACACATCACTACCTAAATATATCAACAGTGTGTGCTTCTCCTTGAGAGTGAGAGTGTGTGTGTGTGCTATTTTCCTTATCTCCTTCCTCATGAAAACTAAGTGTGCCTTAAAGCTTAGGTGATCTGGATCAGTGTAAGGTAGGTGAATCAGAGTTTTGTTGGAGGGTAGCAAAAAAGGTGTATGAACAAACCTAGGTATTGAGTTCCTTTCACATCTAGTGTGCAAATATAAGCGATTAAACCCCATCAATTGGTATTAGAGTAGGAAACATCCTTTGAAGAATCTAGGAGGACACAAAATCTTGGACATCAAGGCTAAGAGATACATTTCTGTATAACCCTAATTTCCCATTCATTATGGCATATCTAGGTCAAAAAGTGGAGTTGCTTGACAAAGACAACTATCAGCCATGGAGGTTCAAAGTCATGAACTACCCCATGAGCAAAGGCTCATGGCCTATTGTGTGTGGAGGTGCCCAATGTGGATCCTAAAGATCCAAAGGTCACCAATCAAGAATTGAAGATGTTGAAGGATTGGGAGGAAAGGAATAGGAAAGCTATTTTCTGCATATCACAAGTAATCTCTAACACTATGTTTAGATTTTGATCATGCTAGAGATGTTTGGGAGGCCTTAGGGAAGATATATGCCACTTCGACAAGAAGCAAAAAGATGTAGTGTAAGAATGAACTCCATTCTTTGAAGAAGGATAGTGGTCAATCTATTGTTGATTACATCTTGAGGCTGAAGGAGTTGAGCAATTGGCATCCATCGGCTACAAAGTAGATGAGGAATAACTTATGTAGATTAATCGCAATGGGATAAGAGGGGAAGACAAGTGGAAACCCCTCATTACTAGCATCTTGTATAGAAATCTTCTGCCAACTCTTGAGGAGTTGATCCCACACCTAGTGCCAGAAGAGGTTGCCATAGGAGACACACCCAAGATGGATGGTCACTCATAGGTCCTATATGCTACCAAAGGCAATGGCAAGAGTGGCAAGAAGGGGAAAGGAGTAAAAGGCAAGTGGAATTAGTCCAAGGAAGATGATTTAGATTCAGAAGGAGATAGCAAGGCATCATCTTCAAGGAAGGGCGATAATGGCAAAGGGAAGAACAACCCTCATCAATGTAAAACTTGTTTCATATGTGGTAAGTAGAATCATAATTATTCAAATTTCTAGTTCAAGGATGACAAAGGCAAGAAGAAGAAGGAGCAAGGGAACTATGCTAACAATTCCAAGAAGGATGATGAGAAGGAGACCCTCCTAGCCATGAGACATGGCTACACTAGTGATCGCAAGGACACAAAGTGGTACATAGACCCTAGATGCTCTAATCACATGTCATATATGGAGGAATCTTTTGTTCATATACAGGTCCCAAGATCAAAAGGTTTTGTGGGGACAAGAGATAACACTGAGCATCCCATTACACATGTGGGAGATGTGAAGCTAGGTGAAGGTAAATCTGCCAAGACTCTTAAAGATGTGCTCCATGTTCCACCTATTTCCAAGAACCTTATCTTTGTAGGACATATTCTAGAGAGAGGTATTCAGACTATATTTGATGCAAAAGGGTGCATGGTGAAGCAAGGAGGCAAGGCCATTGCCAAGGGAAGGAAAGAAGGCAGATTGTTCACACTAGATGTTGCTCCTACACACAACAAGATATGTTATGTGATGATTGGTAACAAAAGGATTGCAGAGATTGATCTTTGGCACAAGAAGATAGGACATATCAATATTCCCAAGTTAAAAAGCATGTCCAAAGCAGGTTTAGTGTAGGGACTACAAAATCTTGAAGGCCAAGGTCTACATGAGTTTTGTGGTGCTTGTCAGTTAGGTAAGCAAGCAAGGAAGCCATTTCTAAAGAGTGAGTACAGATCCTCTAAGCTCTTGGAGCTTATACACTCAGATGTATGGGGCCCTAGTAGAGAGGCTTCATTGGGAGAGCTAGGTACTTTGTCACTTTCATTGATGACCACTCAAGAAATTTATGGCTATATATTATCAAGGAAAAATCAGATGTGTTTTCATGCTTTCAAAATTTTAGGTCCTTTGTTGAAAAGAATGTGATGCACACATCAAGACACTGAGGTGAGATGGAGGGGGAGAGTATTTGTCCAAGGAATTCACAAAGTACGTGCAAGAAAATGGCATAAAGAGGCACTTTACATGTAGGTACACCCCTCAACAAAATGGTGTTGTAGAGAGGAATAATAGGCATTTGGTTGGGATAGCTAGATTTCTTATAAATGAAGGTATGTTACCATTCTCTTATTGGGTTGAGGCTATGAAAATAGCTTGTTACTTCATAAACAGGGTTCCAACTAATGGTGTGCACAACTTGACTCCACATGAAGTCTATTATGGCAAGAAATCAACCATGGAGCACCTCAAGGTATTTAGATGTGTATGCTTTGTTCATATTCCTAGTGAAGTGAAAGAAAAGTTAGATCCCAAGAGTGAGAAATGTGTGTTCATTGGCTACTCAAATGACGAAAAAGGCTACAGATGCTACAACCCCCTCTCAAAGAAGTTATATGTGTCAAGCGATGTTGTGTCTGATGAGTCAACGTCATGGTATGGAGACAAGGGCAAGGCAAAGTTGGATGAAGAGGATCAAGAGGAGTATGCAGACCTTGATGTGCAGATTCAACCTCAAGAGCCAATCACAATCAGTGGACCAGAGGCTTCTACATCTAAGGTACACTCACATGATCACTCTTACACTTATGATTATGAAGGACCATCCTCTACTTCAAAGTATAGAATGCTCCAAGAGAGAGACTATGACATTAGAGAAGCTCAAGAGGAATCAAAAGAGGAAGAGCTTGAGGAGGTCATTACTCCTAATGTAAAGTTAAAAAGACTCAAGAATTAATGTCCCAAAGGTCAAGAGAGGAGTTCTACAATGAAGAAGGCACCCACACAAAGGTATACATATGGTTCTTTCATGGCAAAGCACTATGCATACATGATAAAAATCATTGCAGATCAAGAGCCTGATTCTAATGAGGAAGCAAAGACCAAACCACAATGGAGGAAGGCTATGTATGAAGAGTTCAAAGCTCTTAAGGAGACCAACACTTGGGAACTAGTAGCCAAGAAGGAAGGCATGAAGATAGTCCAAAACAGGTGGGTGTACAAGAACAAGAGGAATGCAGATGGCAGCTTGGCAAGGTACAAGGCTAGACTAGTAGCCAAAGGCTTCACACAAACACAAGGGGTGGATTCTGAGGAGACTTTTAGCCTTGTGGCAAACAAGGCTACCATTACAGATCTCAGAGGCCTATGTGCAGTAAGGAGGTGGCCTATCTACCAGATGGACATAAAAAATGCTTTCTTGAATGGTGAGTTGCAAGAAGAGGTGTTCATGGAACAACCTCAAGGGCATCTAGATCCAGAGCATCCTACCTATATTTGTAGGTTGAAGAAGGCCTTGTATGGCCTAAAGCAAGCCCCAAGGGCTTGCAATCAGAGGCTAGTGGACTTCTTGAAGAGATGTGGTTTCTCTCTAAGTGATGCAGATCCATCCTTGTAGGTGAAGAAAACAAATGACAAGATATGTTTGGTATGCATATATGTAGATGATCTCTTTGTGATAGGCGATGATGATGTAGGGATGAGGACCATCAAACAGAAGCTCAGAAGAGAGTTCAAAATCTTAGATTTAGGTACTAAAGTACTTTCTTGGCATTGAGGTGATCTATAGGAAGGAAGGTATCTATCTCAAAAGAAGTATCTTCTAGATGTGTTGTTTAGGTTTGGCATGGTAGGTTGCAAACCAATAGCTGAACCCATGGATTCAAATGTCAAGTTAAGCAAGGAAGATGGTAAGAAGCTAGAAGACCTTACACTATACAAAAGCATTGTGAGATCATTGATCTATGCTACACTCACAAGGCTTGAATTGTGCTACGTAGTTGGAGTTCTATCTCAATTCATGCATGCAGCCATAGATACACATCTCAATCATGCAAAGAGAGTGTTAAGGTATGTGAAGAGTATAGTTAATCATGGGTTGCTATACAGGTATGATGAATAACTTCAAGTAAGAGCATGAAGTGATGCAGATTGGGTAGAGAGTGTTCATGATAGAAGGTCAACTTTTGGCTATGTTTTCATGCTAGGTACAAAAGCAATTTCATGGATGAGCAAAAAAAACCAGAGTTGCATTGACTTGAATAGAGGCTAAATATAGAGCTTTATCCCTCACTACATGTGAAGCAATGTGCCTTAAGAAGATCTTCAAAAGTCTTGGTATACAACTTGGATCAATTCCAATTTATGGAGATAACATGTCAAGCCTACATCTTGCTAACAAACCAATGTATCATGCAAGGAGCAAGCACATTGAGGTGCATTACCATTATGTAAGGGAAAAGATTGCAAGTGGGGACATTAATGTTCATTTTGCAGGTAGCAAGTGTTGGAGATAGACGTCTGTGGAAGCACGCCAACAGCACAAGGAAGGAGAAGAAGCTTGGAGCACAACACACAATACTGAATGTATTACTAGAGAATGTACAAAGATAAGTAGCCCATTAGGGCAGCAGGCGTATATACAAGCCGGGGGAAAAAAACCTCCTAAAGAGGGAAAAAAGTTCCCGGACGGTCCTAGAGTGTTCACACACATCACTACCTAAATTTATCAACAAATCCCCCCTGGGAGTGATGCGGTGAACAAGTAGCTGGCACTCATGTATAAGGAAGTGCCAAGGTATGTGGAAGTCACTCCACAAAAGGAAGTAAGCCCAAAGCTTTGCGGAAAGCTTCAAACTTCTCCCTAGGCAGAGCCTTCGTGAAAAGGTCTGCTGTTAGAAGATGTATTTTTGGAAGCCTTTTTGAAGAAAAATAATTGTAAAATGACAAAAACTTGTAAAAATATTTATGCAACTGTTGTAAAAATAAGGAAGAGTCTTCCTTATGTAGGATAGAATTTTATGTAATTTTTCTAGAATTTTCGGAAACTCCTAGATAGCATATTTTTAGAAAAATAGAGGAAAGGACCAAAATTCAAGTGTGAAAAGGGACACTTGAAAATGTATATAAGATAATTTCCTCTATTATGAGGGGGTTGGTTAATCATTTGTTTACATGCTATCCAAGTGAATAGAGAAGGAGTTTTCTGCTGAAAATCGTGTTTTCTCCTCTTTGTGTGGTTTCTTTGATTTGTGAGTCCAATTCTTGTGTATCCATGGAGATTTGTGAGCTTCTATTGTGTAATTCTGTTGAATGTGTACGAAGAGAGCTGAATACTGATGTGTTGAGTGATAAGTTGATGAAGAAAGGTGCTGGAGATGAAAATCGTCTGTTTTCACAGAATCGCGATTGTCTCGTCTGTATGGTGCATGTAATATTTTTGAGTTTTGACTTCATAATTGTGTTCTGCTGATAAAATAGCATGTATTAGACACCAAGATTGTGGAAAATGGTGGAGATTTGCTCAAGATAATCCAAACCCTAGAAATTCCTCTTCATTTTCACCATTCTCAGAAATCCAGCCATTATTCTCTTATTTCTTGGATTCTATCATCTAGAAGGGGCTGTGGTCTCATGAATACTTCCAGGATTGACAAAATAAAGATGTATTGTTGATTCTTTTTGCTAAATGATTGGAGAGGACAACTCCAAAGATCAATAACAAACATTTTTTGGCGCCGTTGCCGGGGAGTATTTCAAAAGCTTCTGTTAGACGGCCGCCGAACAAAGGACAATTGTACTTAGACAGAGGTTTTTAATGTAGAAAGAACCCTTCTGAAAGTACGCGGTAAAGAAAGATTCGCGTAAAAGCCTTGTAACAAAACTCTATTTAAAGCGATCAGAGAGGGCATCAAAGAGAGCCCCGAGAGCCCCGAGAGCCCCCCGTCCCCCGTTTTTTGGAAGTTGCGAATATATTGTGAGAGTTCCCGTTTTTGGGGTTACTTTTTACTGCTTCTACTGTGTGCAAACGAGTAGAGTGTCTTGGTTCTGTCCTGTCTGTGCACCTTCTCTGTGTAATCATTCGACTGTGTATGTGTGATACACTGTGTGTTACGAGTCGGTACTGCGATTGTGAGAGTCTGTTCGGTAACGAGTTGAGGTGACTTGATTATGCGTAAAGTGTTAGAGTGTTGTCTATTTGTTATTCCTGTCATGGAATAAGTAAGTGTGAAGGATGGACATGAGCTGGTATGATTCTCTGTAAGAGATTGAGTTGGTATCGTAGTCTATGTTCAAGGTAACACCAGTAATACCTAAGTACGCGTAGAATGGCAACACGGTTGCGATGCGTCTTATGATCCGTAGAGATTACGTTCTGAAAGGTAGACACGCGGTAAGTCTGTGAACTGATAAGGAGGATTGTGTGTTAAGTTACTAAAAGTGTTGGACTGCAATCTCAGACTACTGCTCAACCACTATGGCAGAACAGCCTGAGAACTCTGAGTCCAGTATGTTGGTCTAATTGAAGTTGTTCAGGAGCGAAACCTGAGCGAAGACGGAATAGCCACAACTACGGTTGAGTAAGGAATTGGGAAAATAGTACAGGGCCTCTGTCTAACAGACCCCTACCACTCCCAAGGACCCACGTGGTTCGAGGCGGTGTATTTTCTGCGGTAATATTGAATTCAGAACAAAAGGGAGAGACTCGAAAATATCTGGTACATAGGTATGGAACCAGATTCTGGAGTCTCCAAAGGATTGTTGCGTTGAAGTAGTAATTAACGACCGCGGTAGGCAATTAACAGTTACGATAATCGTAAAGGACGAAGTAACCTTTAACACTTCATTGAAGTTGGAGCTTGCTGGATCTTCTATTGTTGATGGTAACAAACACATGGAAAAGGTAACACTCTTTAATCAAGAAATGTGAACATGAAAAGGTAGATGTCTTTTGTTTGTCTTTTGGGAAAAGAAAGCAATAGATCATCTTTTAGAATTGGAAGTGCTAAAATTTTTGTAAATTGATAGTTGCTCATTTCATTTTTTGAAGTAAAAGTGCAGGTGTGTGAAAAATTTGAATCAAGAAAGCTGAAGATGAGGTAACATGTGTCTATTCTTGCATTTTTAGAGTTCTTTTTGACCAAGTACTAGGCAATATTGTTGATCTTGGGAAGATAACATGGTTGCACTAAGGAAAAGTCAAGTAAAGTAGCTAGATGCAAGTAGAAAAGATTCATTTGTTAACCAAATCAAAGCATAAATCTTGAGAAACAAAGCTGATCTGCATTTTGAAAAAAATGTGTTTGAGTTTATCTTTGCAAAAATTGATACTTGCATTTCATAGCACATTTTCTTTGGGAAGTTTTTCTCATGAACGGTTTTGATAGCTAAGCCATAATAATAGGGACCAAGTGAAAGAAAAGCAAAAATTTATCAAAAAATTAGAAGATTTGAAAAACACGATTTTCTGAACAGCATCGTGATTTTCTGAATAATGTTGTGACTATGAGGTAAAATTGCAGGTGATTGTTGAATTGGAGTTGGTATGTTCGTAAAGGGTACTGAAGGGGAACAAGAGAGAAGAATACTCAAATTTACAAAAAATAAGAAGTATAGAAAAAACACGATTTTCTGCACAAAATCGCGATTTTCTGAGTAATGTTGTGATTTTGATGCAAAAGTACAGGAGTCTGGTGAATTGCAATAGGTAGAGGGTATTGGAAGAGAACAAGAGAAAAGAATACTCAAATTTGCACAAGATAAGAAGTACAGAAAAAACACGATTTTCTGCACAAAATCGTGATTTTCTGTAAAAGAAATTTTCTGGAATATTCAGCATATTTGGGTTTTTGGAGAAAGATAATTGCAAGAGATGTCATCAAGATTGAGTAAGTGAAGTTGGACAAGTGAAAGAGTGAGGAAAAGTGGAAATCACACAAAATCGCGATTTTCTGGACACTATAAAAACCTGGAATTGAAAGAAAAATTCATTTGAGTGAGTGTGAGAGAGAGAGAGAGCAAGGAAAAAATTGCGATCTTCTCCAAATTCAGGTCTTGAAGAGTTTTTTGAGTCAAGCAAGCAAGGTGAGTGGTTTCTATATCATTTCAATTACATGCCTTTAAATTTTCATGATCATTAAGCACAGGAAAGGAGGAAATAATCAAAATCACGAAATCGGGATTTTTTGAGTTTTTAATTTTCAGTAAGAAAATATTATTTTTTGGATAATCTTTTTCATTGCATGGTAAAAACTTGATAGGGCGATTCTAATAGACGAAAGAAAAACTTGAAAATCAATACTTTAAAATCTTCAAAAAAGTGTTCAGAATTGCGATTTTGTAGTCAAACACAAAATCGCAATTCTCTGAACTAAGGACAAAATCGCGATTCAAAGAACATGATTTTCATAAGAAAATCGTGTTATTTACAATTGTGAGCAATCACGATTGTCTGGGAACAAAATCGTGAAAAACACGATTTTGAGCACAGAATCGTGAAAAACACGATTTTGAGCACAGAATCGTGGAAAACACGATTTTGAGTACAGAATCGTGAAAAACACGATTTTGTACACAAAATTGTGAAAAACACGATTTTGGACACAGAATCGTGAAAAACACGATTTTTAGTAGAAGAATCGTGAAAAACACGATTTTGGACACAAAATCGTGAAAAACACGATTTTCAGTAGAAGAATCGTGAAAAACACGATTTTGGACACAAAATCGTGAAAAACACAATTTTGGACACAGAATCGTGAAAAACACGATTTTCAGTAGAGAATCATGAAAAACACGACTTTGAACACAAAATCGTGAAAAACACTAATTTAGTTACAAAATCGTGAAAAAATACGATTTTGCACAGAAAGTCGTGAAAAACACAATTTTCAGTAGAGAATCGTGAAAAACACGATTTTGGACACAAAATCATGAAAAACACTAATTTAGTTAGAAAATCGTGAAAAAATACGATTTTGAACAGAAAGTCGTGAAAAACACGATTTTCAGTAGAGAATCGTGAAAAACACGATTTTGGACACAAAATCGTGAAAAACACTAATTTAGTTAGAAAATTGTGAAAAAATACGATTTTGAACAGAAAGTCGTGAAAAACACGATTTTCAGTAGAGAATCATGAAAAACACGACTTTGAACACAAAATCGTGAAAAACACTAATTTAGTTAGAAAATCGTGAAAAAATACGATTTTGAACAGAAAGTTGTGAAAAACACGATTTTTAGTAGAGAATCGTGAAAAACACGATTTTGGATACAAAATCGTGAAAAACACGATTTTGAGCACAGAATCGTCAAAAACACGATTTTGAGCACAGAACCGTGAAAAACACGATTTTGAGTACAGAATCGTGAAAAACACGATTATGGACACAGAATCGTGAAAAACACGATTTGGAGCACAGAATCGTGGAAAACACAATTTTGAGTACAGAATCGTGAAAAACACGATTTTGGACACAAAATCGTGAAAAATACGATTTTGGACACAGAATCGTGAAAAACACGATTTTCAGTAGAGAATCGTGAAAAACACCACTTTGAACACAAAATCGTGAAAAACACTAATTTAGTTAGAAAATCGTGAAAAAATACGATTTTGAACAGAAAGTCGTGAAAAACACGATTTTCAGTAGAGAATCGTGAAAAACACTAATTTGAACACAAAATCGTGAAAAACACGATTTTTGAACACAAAATCGTGAAAAACACGATTTTGAGTAGAAAATCGTGAAAAACACGATTTTAGTCATAAAATCGTGAAAAAAAACACTAGCTTAGTTAGAAAATTGTTAGAAACACGATTTTGAGCACAAAATCGTGAAAAACACGATTCTGACCACAGAATCGTGAAAATTAGGTGAATGATCCTTAGGTCTGGGAACAAACTAAACTCATATACTAAGCAAGACTTAGGTAGGAAGGAGATAGAGTCAGTGGAAAGGGAAGTGCAAGAAAGAAATTTAGGGCAAGAAAACAACATGGAAAATTTGAATGAAACAAATGAGCCCATTGAAACTGGGGATTATAGAAATATCCTCAAATACATGTATACAAATAGGTTTGGAACCTATGTATATCAGGATGGAATGCATAAGTTTCTCATTAGATTGAGAAACTTAGAAGTTTCCCTAAACATAACACCAGTAGCTCAGTTCAAAGATGGTAGGTATGAGGATAGGCAAGGGTGTGTGTACATCTTCTCCCAAGACCCAAAAAATTCAAATGACTTAGGGCAATGTGCTGACAAAGGACCTTGGGAACATAACATAGGACAACCAGATTTACCTAGACCACATGAAAACTACACTAGTACTGAGCAACAACAAGGGAGGAGAACACATGCTTCTCCAAATCCTTTTGAAAAAGAACTAGAAGGATATAATGAATTTTCACTAAGAAGAAGACATCATTGGAAACTTCAGGGTAGAATGCTTAGACCATATCAAGTAGCCAAATGCATGAAAAATCAATATGAAGGGTATTCTGATCCTCATGCTCATGCTGCAGAGTTTAGGCAATTAATTAGAGCTGAGGAGGTGGAAGATTACAAAGTGCAATTTGAAGCATTTGGTCTAACCCTAACAGGACCAGCATTATCTTGGTTCATCCCTTTGAGAAAAGAAATGTACCTATATATTGAATCCTTCCTAGAAGCCTTTATTGGGGAATTCTCAAAGACTGGAATAAAACATAGCACAGCCACTCTGATACACAGTTTTAAACAACAAAAAGATGAAAATGTCAGAGAGGCAGCCAGGAGATTTAAGCAATATATTGATAGATGTCCTAAAGAAGAAGTACCTTCCATGGCAAGACAAGTATCCCTATTCATAGAAGGGTTGAGAAGTGCTCAATTAAGAACCCTAGTGTACTACAGGAGATGCCGTGATCTAGGAGCTTGTGTAAAAGAAGCAATAGATTTGGAAGATAACAGAGGCCAAGATCTGTTAGCATTTGATCAACCCAGATCAAATGAAGATAAAATTCCTCCAGCAGGCCATTGCTAAAGCCCTAGAGGTAAGCACTAAAACCAATTTGATAAACTCCAGGATAAACACAAATAAAAAATGCTACAATTGTGGAGAAAGTCATCTGGTACAACATTGCCCATATCAAAAACCTCCACATTTGCAAGATAGAAAAACACTCAAATATTGTACACTAGAGAGGAAATGGACAAATCATACCAGGGAGGAATGCTTCTATAATAAACAACCCATAAAGGAGAGAGACTATGGGAGCCAAAGAGAATCAGGGTATATTGAGCAACCAAGACCTGTGCTTGGGCAACAACCTCCTATACCAACAAATGTGGTACCTATCAAATAAACACCAATAGAGGAGGGAAACTCAAGAACAAAGTCACCATACAAGGAGGATTATCAATGGAATGAAGGATATCAAGAAGAATGGGAAGGTTATGAATCAAGAGAACCAGAATTACAAGCCCTAGACTTGGGAAATGGAAGAATTGAGATGGACACTGCCACTTTCATGTATATAACCAATAATTATATGTCCAATCAAAAACCTCAATTCAAATGGGGGCCAAAGATAACTTGTTATAGGTGTGGGGGAGATCATTTCATTAGAGACTGTCCACAACCTCCTACATTAAGAATAGAAGGAGCATATTGCAAGGATTGTGGCAGGGAGCATTTGATAAAGGATTGCCCAAAAAATCCTCAAAAACAACAAAACACACCTAATAACATACCACTAAAAGCAGTCAGTATCATGGAACAAGAAGAACTGAGTGACATTGACCAAGTAAATGTAAATGCTATAACAAGGTCACAAACAAAACAACAAAGAACAACTAAGGAACAGAATGAAGGTTCAATCTCAAAGGTAAAGAAAAATAGACAAAAAGGGAAATGGGAAAGGAAACAAAAAATAGGTAAAAATATTGAAGAAGAAAATAGGGAACAATCAAACAGTACTTCTCCTCAAAAGACACAAACTCAGTTGGAGATAGGAAATTCACAAAGTCTAGACACTCTAATAGAAGCATACAAAGGAAGAATTCAAGAGGGACCAAGCCCTACTGATCATACAATGGCTTATCCTATGCCAGACTTAGAACATGAAAGAATGCAGAAGTGTAAACAAATCATACGGGAAGTGCAACTCAAAATGGGGGAAGAAGACAATTCTCAAAAAATAGTTGAGGAATTTGAGACAACAAAAACAAGAGGAAATAGTATCAAGGAAGAAAACCCACAAGTAACACTCCAGGTGAATATAGATAAACGATGCATAATTCTTTATCATACCACATGGGAAGATTTAATGAAACAAAATCCTCACCTACAGAACCAAATGAAAAAATGGGAAACAACACCAGAAAATCTTCACCCACAACTACAGGAAATGGAGGAGTTGTGGTATATTCCCATTGATAAGATAGGAGGATATTGTGAAGGAGAAGAGGGAAACTCAACCTTAAAAATACAATTTGTTAAAAACCAGGCTAAAGCCATTTTGGATAGTGGATCAAGAGTGGCCATCATGACTAAACAAACTTGGGAGAAATGGGGAAAAAATGAATTATTACCCACCAAAATGAGATTGCAACTTGCAGATGGACACATAGAAAAACCCCTAGGAATATGGGAAAAAGTGATTGTGGACATATGTGGAATAGAGATAGAACATACCTTTGCTATAGTTGAATTTCCACAGTCCACTTCATATGAAATTATCCTAGGAAGACCATTCATGAGACAAATGCAAATTGTGCAAGATTGGGGTAATGATTGCTTATACCTGCAGAGCAAAGGAAGAATAACCAAAGTAAATCTAAGAAATGGGCACTACTGTGACATATCTCCTCAACAATGGTATAAAATTCATCAGAATCAAGAGTTGAGTGAGGAATTAGAAATAGAAGACCAGGATGAGGCTGAATCATCAGTATGGAAGTGCAATATGATAAGAAATCTTACCAGTAGGAAAAGGAAATTAAGAAGAGAGGATTGTGTGGAAGGAAGGAAGTAACAAGATGAGAACTATGTACCACAACAATTCAAGGATGAGGAATTTGAGCCCTATGGGTGGAATCAAATTTTGGCTACCATGGATCTAGCGAATGATGAATATGTAGGAGTGGAATTTCAAAATGAAGAAGGATATGATGTCTTTCACATTGGAATTCAATTGATAAAGGTATCCGGAACAGAAGAGGACAAAGAAGAAGAAGTGATATTAGAAAAAGGGAAGACACAATTTTTGGAGGAAGTAAAAGCTGAAGATGCTATTAAGGATAAAATCTCAGGCAAGTACAAGAAAAACAAACACAAGGAAATAGAAGAAAATCAGGAGGATGAGAAGAAGACAAGGGAAACGAACAAAGATCAACAGTTTGATGTACCAAAAAATTTCAAGACTTATGAAGTGGAAAACAGACTACTTCTCAAGAGGAAACCAAAGAGAGAGAAGAAGAAAGGAGAGGCTTATGATAATGAGGAAGAAACCAAAAAGATCATGATCACTCAAGAGGAGGGAGAAGAAAGACACATTGTAGTGGCTGATGACATGACCACTCAAGAAGAGGAGGCACTAAGAAACTTGGCAAGAAACTATAGGGATGTGTTTGCTTATAGCTATAAGGATTTGAAAGGTATTGATCCTAAAATCTATGAGCATAAGATTCTTATTACACCTGAAGCAAAACCTAGGAAATAGAGACATTACACATTCAATGATAAATACTCTGCAAAAATAAAGGAAGAAATTGACAAGCTATTAGCTGCCAATTTCATCTATGAAATTGAGTATACAGAATGGATATCTCCTATAGTTGTGGTACCAAAAAAGAATGGGAAACTTAGGGTATGCATTAACTTGAAAAAGGTAAATGCAGCAACTATAAGGGATAATTATCCACTGCCTATAACAGATCATCTTCTAGAAAGAGTTGCAGGGAAGGAGGTTTATAGTTTTTTAGATGGTTTTTCAGGATACAACCACGTTCCCATAGCATTGGAAGACCAACATAAAACTGCCTTCTCCACAGAATGGGGAATTTATGCCTTTAGGGTTATGCCCTTTGGGTTAACCAATGCTCCAGCAACTTTTCAGAGATTGATGTGTCATATCTTCAAAGAGTTCCTGAGAAAGGTAATGGAAATCTATGTAGATGATCTTTGTACTTTTTGATTAAAAAGACAAGATCACTTGCAGGATTTAGAAAATATATTCAGGAAATGCAGAACCTACAGAGTATGTTTAAATCCAGAAAAATGTGTATTCTTTGTAAGACAAGGAAGAATGCTAGGTCATATAGTCTCTAAAAATGGAATTTCAACTGATGAGAAGAAAATAAAGGCCATAATAGAGCTTCCAAGTCCAACAAGTGTAAAGGAACTTCAAACTTTCATGGGACATTGTGGGTACTATAGGAAATTTGTACACAAATTTGTTGACATAGCCAAACCCTTATATGCCCTAATTAAAAAGTTTGAGTGGACTAAGGAGTGTGACCAAGCCTTTGAAACTCAAAAAACTTGTTTGGTAACAGCCCCAATTCTGAAAACACCTCAATGGGATAAAATTTTTCATGTCCATGTGGATGCTTCAAATTATGCTTTGGGATGTGTGTTAGCACAACCAATAGAAGGAAGCAAGTTAGATTTTCCAGTGGCCTATGCTAGCAGAGAAAAATTACACAACCACTGAAAGAGAGGGATTGGGCATGGTATTTGCTGTAAAAAAATACAGGCATTACCTTTTGGCCAACAAGTTTAAGTTCTTTGTAGACCATCAAGCTTTGTTATATTTTGTAATTAAACCTTGTCACACAGGGAGAATAGTCAGATGGTTTCTTTTGCTAATGGAATTTGAGTTTGAAGTGGTGGTCAGACAAGGGAGAACACACTTGAGAGTAGATCATTTATCTCGAATTCAATCTAAAGAACCTAGTTCACCTTTAGATGACAATCTGCCAGACACCTATCTGTTTAAGGTAGAGAGTGTTCCTGAGTGGGCCATGATTAGTACCATTATTAACCATGGGACCTTGTAGAACAATTGGGAACAATGCACACTTAGTGTTACAAAGCAGAAACTTTATGTTACTAGCTGGGCATTTGTACCATCTCAACCACACAAGCATATTGGAATATTGCACTCCTGAGGAAGAGCAACACCAATATCTGAGGAGAGCTCATCATTGGAACCCTTGCACTCATGCTTCTAGGGTAGTCACCCTAAGTAATCTCAATAGGATGGGGGTACATTGGCCTAATAAGATTCAAGATGTAACAAAATACATTGCTAATTGCAGGAAGTGCCAAATATTGCAAGATTCAGAATTCATAACTCTATATTGGTTCCAGAAAAATCAAGATTGGAGTGAAAATATCATTGAAGAATTGAGAAGGAAAAAGAAAGGAAAACAAGTGATAGCTGGTACAGATTCAAAAAATTTACAAGTAATCTCTGAAGAATATCAATTGATAGGAGAACAGTTGTATAAGAGAGGAATGGATGGATACCTAAGAATTTGTGTTCCTGAGAATAAATATCTGGAAATGTTGGAAATGGCACACTCTAGAGTGGCAGGAGGACACTTCTCAAGTGACAGAACTGCTAAACTCATTTTATATTCTGGCTTTTGGTGGCCAACGCTATTTCCTGATGCAAGAACCTATGTAAAAAGGTGTGATGTCTGTCAAAGGGTAAGTCAACCAAATAGAAGAAATGATATGCCATTAGTTCCATTAATTTCAGCTCGAGCCTTTAGTAAATGGGGGTTGGATTTCATTGGACCTATACATCCTCCAGCAAAACAATCCCATGCTGAATACATCATAGTGGCTACAGACTACCTGACAAAGTGGGCTGAGGCCAAAGCCACAAGAAGAAATGATGCTCATACTACTGCCAGATTCCTATATGAAAACATTATCACCAGATTTGGACTTCCAATTGAACTAGTAAGTGATAGGGGGACCCATTTTGTAAACCAAATCATAGAAAACATCACTGAATATTTCTTGATCAGTCATAGAAAGTCAGCCCCATATCACCCACAAGCCAATGGGTTAGCAGAAAGTACCAATAAAGTACTTTGTACTGTACTATCAAAACTAGTAAACACAAACAGGAATGATTGGGATTTACAACTTGTTGAAGCTCAAGGTCAAGGACAAAGCATGGAAGCGCATCAAGGAAGTGGACACACAAGAAGAAGGAGCAAGTAGGGAGCTCCAAGAAGCACCTGTCAAATTTTCAGAAGAAATCCCTACAAAAATAGTGATTTTTATCACTAAAAACCATTGTAAATACCATTTTCCATTTTTGTAACTCCATTTTGTTCAAGCCGAGGAGTCCTCGAGCTTGAGGAGTATTAGATCTACCATCCTACCAATTTTCATGATTTTTAGACTCCGTTTGAGCCCCCAAATAAGCCCTGGAACCTATTTTTTAACTAGGCCGGACACTAGGTCTGGACAGGGCCAAAACCACTCAAAAACTATAAAAAGGGCTGGAGAGCTCATTTTTGAGGTTGGCTTGTTGTAGATTTCAGTTTGGTAAGAGAGCTCTTTGGTAATCGAAGCTTTCCATTGTTCCTCTCTTTGCTCTTACCCTGTGCGCGTGTGTGTGTATGTGTGTGCATGCTTGTGTGCTTTCACTCACGCATTTGTGCCATCACTTGCTCGCGGTCTTCATACCGGTCCTCACGTCTCCACGGATTGACATTTATGAGGTGTATCTCCTCACGTTGGTACTCACCATTGTGCTAGAGTGACACCAAAATTTTGGCGCCGTTGCCGGGGAGAGAGCTTGGAGGATGAGCGTGTGACGGTAAGACGTAGAGTAGCGACGTTGGAAGGTGAAAAATCGCCATTTTTCAATTCAGTTTCTGAGTTTTCCTCCTTCTTCATCTTCATCATCATCACCATCTCCTTCCCTCTTCATATTCTCTGATTTTTTCCATTTTCGCCACTACATTCACTCGTTTTTTTACTCGTGGCTGTGAGAAACAAGCTTAGGAGGAGCTGAGAACCAAAAGCGCTGAAGAAAATCACTTGGAAAACCTCTCTAAACTCCAAAAATTCAATTCAGTATCGCGCGGGCTGAAGCGACCTGCGCCTGGTATCGTGAGCATCATATTGTGATTCTGGAGGGTGACTTTGCATCCACAGGCTGATAGGAGGGACAAGGAGGACACAAGGTACACAAACCTGCAAAAATTCTTGAATTTGGGTGTGAAAATCTCCAAGTATCGTGTCCGGTTGAGATTTGGTATCGCGATACCAGAACTCCTGTGTATCGCGACACTTGTCGAGGTATCGCATCGTGCATGCCCACTTGAGGTATCGCGATACCATTCTGGTATCGTATCGTCAAGTGCTGGTATCGCGATCGCGGTCGCCCGGTGGTATCGTATCGTGGTCCACCTGGTATCGTATCGTGCCAATCTTGGTGTCGTATCGTCGGGTACTTATTTTGGTAACGCGATACCATTCTGGTATCGTGCCCTGAAGTTGGTATCGCGATCTTACCTTACCTAGCAGTATCGTATCGTCCACTTTCCCAAGGGTGTCGCGATACCATTCTGAGGTCGTATCGTCCTGGTCCTCTGGTATCGTATCGTCGAAGTTTTAGTATTGTATCGCCTACTCCCCAAGGTAGTATCGCGACACTTGAACTAGTATCGTATCGCCAAGACGAGTGGTATCGTATCGTTTCCTTACCAGGAAGTGTATCGCGATACCAATTTTGGTGTCGTATCGTGGCAAACCCTTGGTATCGTATCGTGATGATGGTGTCGCGATTTCAGTAATCCCGGTGGTATCGTGTCGTCTAAAGTGGTATCGTGTAAGAAAGAGGTATCGTATCGTGGAGAATCTGGTATCGTCTCGTCTGTTCTGAGCTCCCAGAGTGACCCTGTTTCCCTGTTTTAACCCCCAAAACCCTGAACTGGCATAACTTTCTCATACGAAATCCGTTCGGAGTGATCTTGGGTTTGTTGGAAAGCTCGTGAGGAGTACAACAAAAACATCGACTGGTTATGTTAATATTAATACCAGGATTATTAGATAGGGTATTTTGAAGTTGACCCTCAGGGAAACTAGAAAATCAAGGTGTTCCAAAGGATTTTGAGCAAGATAAGAGAACTTTGGGACTAGAAGCCAAGGCTTATGAACCTGAGATCTGGCAGACACTTAGGCAAGGATAGACAAAGCATTAGGTCATCTGAGGCTAGTGTCAACCATACAGCCAAGTCTTGGGCTCAACAGCTTAGTGGTTATCCTTACTCACGAAGTTCAGAAACCAGTGACTCGGAAATGTCTTTTAGCATGGAAAGACCCACACGTAGCTCAGGCACTGCCTGTTTACAGACACCAGAAGGTCCCTATAAGACCCAATTGGAGTATATCAGGACCAACCAATTAGGTGCTCGCATCTATGAGGATGGTCTAAGGCGATCAGTGGTTCAACTCAAAAATCCTGACCAACCCTTTGGACGTGAACACCCAGTGGTCAAGTTTGAAGAGGGTGCTTACATTGATAAGGAAGGAACCATGTATGTGGTTACCAACTTACCAGATAGGACAAATGAGTTTGGAAATATCATTCCTGAGAATGAGATAGGAGACCTAGAGCAAGGAGACCTAGGAGGAGAACCCAAGACCCCTAGAGGTAAGTCAATCCTAACCAGAGTGCTCACTCCAGAATGGATTCCTCAAGATAATAAAAGCATAGAACTATTCGTGAATAAAGAAACGGAGGAAGCCTTTTGGAGATTTAGGCCGGATCAACCCAGCCCAGTAGTCACCATCTATGAATTCAAGGACCCAGAGACACCATGGAAAGCTGTCTATCTAGATCACACATCTCAGAAATTATTCTTAGTATCAGATCATGACAGACATGCTTACACTTGGCAAGGTGAAGCAATTTTCCCTCCACCAAGATCTAACGTTTCCCAGGGCCTCCAAGGAGCCGGATCATCCAAGGCTCCTGAAACCCAGAGAGAAAGAACTAGAGAGAGACCGGAGGTAAGCCTTGCAGACACTATAGGTAGAGACAGATCAGGATGTAGAACGGAAAGACTTGAAAGGGAGAGACATAGAGTGTATAGGCATCAAAGAGACGATCATGATTTCCCATTGCCTAGACCACGAGAGCACTCAAGAACCCTTAGACCCTCTCAAGTGGTTAAGACAATGAAGAACTACTTTGATGGATTTGGAGATCCTTATGATCATGTGGCTGAGTTCAAACAAGTGCTAAGAGCTGAACAGGTTGAGGACTTATTCACTCAGTTCGAGGCATTTGATTTGACTCTTAAGGGTACTGCTTTAGCTTGGTTTCAACCTCTAAACAGTCGCAACTATAGAGAGATAGGTCAGCTGCTAGAAGAATTCATTGTGGAATTTTCCAAGAGTGGTATCAGACATAACACGTCATCCTTGATCCACAGCTTCAAGCAGACACCCCAAGAAACAGTGCGACTTGCAGGAAGAAGATTTAGGCAGTACTTGGAAAGATGCCCTGTACCAGAATTACCCACATCAGCCAAACAGGTGGCACTGTTTTTAGATGGCCTGTTGAGCACAAAATTAAGGTCATATGTATACTTGAAAGAGCCTAGATCCATAGAAGAGTGTATACGGATGTGCATTGACATAGAAGATAACTTGGGTGAGGAGTTAGGACTATCCAAACTCTATAAGGACTCTGATAGTTCTACAAGTCATACCTCTAAATCCTCCACCGAGATAGATGAGATAGCTGAGCAGGTGGCCAAAAAGCTAGGAGTTCAAAATAGACAAATGCCAAGGGTCACTTCAGTGAAGCGATGTTATACATGTGGAGGAGATCACATGGCTAATGTCTGCCCAATGATGACTCAACCCCAAAGAAACCCTAATGCTCTGTATTGCACCATTGAGAGAAAATACACAAATCATACGGCCCAAGATTGTCCCTATAACAGACAGGCTGTTAGACAAAATTATCAGCAACCTTACCAGCAGGGTAGGTATCAGAATCAGTACCAACAGCCATATTATAGGCCACAACAATATCAACCTCAATACCAGCAGCAATATCAGGCACCATATAGACCACAACCAGTCCTAGGAAACCAACCACCAGCTCCTGCCAATGTGATCCCAGTTAAATATACGATGGCGGAGGAGAACCATAATAGAGCATTGGTGCCACTAACCCCATTGGTCTCAGAAAATGATTCTCACGCTCATGGTTCAGACTACTTCCATGAAGATAGTCCACAGGCTTATTATATAGAGTCACCTGAGCAAAGTGAGATTTCTCACTGTCAATATGAGACACCACCTATGGAACAAAATTGGGAGCCAGAATATTCTAACGTCATGTATACGAATCCAAATCCTAGGCCCCAATTGAGACAAGTAAGACCACAAGTCCCTAGAGGACCATGCTTTAGATGTCAGGGCGATCATTTCATTCGTGAATGTCCCCACCAATCAGCTCTGGGACTAGGACAAAACATCACAATACAAGGCTTTTGTCCTGAGTGCGGCAAGGAACATCTTCCTAGAGAGTGTCCCAGGAATCCCTCTAGTCTACCCAAGGTTACACCCATCAATGTGGTAGGCTTAGTGGCAGATTCAAGTTCAAGTAGCAATAATGTGGCTCCTGTACAGGCAGTTACTAGGGCACAGGCTGCACAACAAGCAAAACCATCTGAGCAGTCGGAGTCAAGTGAGGCAGGAGAACCTAGTAAGAGGAAACCAAGAACATGGAAGGATACCAGAGAGAAGGCTAATCGCAAGTGGAACAAAAAGCTATCCGAGCTAGAAGAAAGTCTAAAAGATGCCAAAACAAAAATAGAAGACATTGCATCTCAAAGCCCCTCACATACCGAAGCTCCATCCACTCCACCTCATTCCACCCCACCACCCATTGTAAAGAACCCACAACCAGGGTCTGTTCTTGCAGATCCAACCCCAGAAGGCTTGGACATGATGTTCAAGGCCTACCAGGCTCGTCTTCGAGAAGGGCCAACAGCTGCAAACCTAGACAAGAGTTACCCTAGAGCAGATTTAGAGATTGAACGAATGAAAATGTGCATGAAAATGGTAGAACAAGCTCAAGCTATACTTGAGACTAGTCAAAAGTCCAATCAGACAAACTCTGTCAAACCGGATTTGCATTTCCAAGGTTTACTAGAAAGAATAGAGCAGTTGGTAAACAAACCACAAATTTCTTTACCTCCACGGGCTCAACCAGTTATTGAAAGAGGAAGCTCACCACCAATGGGAGCTTATGTTCCTAATTCCACGGATGCTGGAATACCTCCTTCAATTCAACAATACTCTCAAGAGTTCTTGCGGGAAATACAGGAAGAGAAATGGGCCAAGGAGAAGGGTAATTCCCCTCCTATTCCTGAGATTGATGATCTTCATGATCAATTTCCCCAAGACATTCCGTCTATCTATGGAGACCAAGCAGAGCAACAAGAAGTTGAAAGATTAGATTTTGAATCTAATTCTTTACAAGAGTTGCCTCATTACACAGGCCCATGGGAATCTGAATCTCTCCAGATCAGAGCTCCCACAATATTGGTAAGAAATGAAGACTCAGTGATTCCAAAAAACACTGATGTTGTGAAGAACACTAAGGTTCAATGTCATCTCACTGTAGAGGAGCTGCTCAAAGCAAAACCTGAGCTCTGGAATCATGTGAAGGATCAGGTTCCAGAACTTGAATCCAATATGCCAAAAGTAGGCTCTAAGCAAAAAGTTCCAGAGATACCTCTCGACAAGATAGGAGACATGAGCGAAGGTGAAGAAGGTAACACTTATCTTCCGATCACCTATCAAGGTTACACAACCAAAGCAATTGTAGATTCGGGTGCTGGTGTTGCTATTGCGACCACCTCCTTGTGGAAGCGATGGGGCAAACCCACATTAAGACCAACTAGAATGAAGCTTCAAATGGCAGATGGTCATTTTGAAAGACCTCTAGGATTGCTCGAAGGGATAACTCTAACCACTTGTGGTGTAGAGTTTGAACATACATTTGCTATATGTGACTTTGAGAAGAATAATGTCTACGAGATGATCCTAGGAAGACCCTTCCTACGACAATTGCAAATAGTACAGGATTGGGGAACCAACTCCTTGTACTTACAGCACTTAGGGGTCACCACCAAGGTCAATCTGAAGGATTACACCTTCAGAGATGTACCACCCCTACAGTGGAATCCTATCCACAAAGCAAAAGAAGATTCAATCTCTGTGCATTCTGGAAGTTCACCTGATCCATCCTGGCTGCATGAAGATACTCACTTGTGGATGTGCAAAGTCGCAGAGGAAGAGGAAAAGCGCCTAAAAGCGAGAGAAGAAGGAACTCCCCCAGGAGATAGACCAATAAAAGACCCAGCCTATACACCGATGATATTTCCAGATGAGGAATTTGAACCTCATGGTTGGGCAGAAATCTTAGCTACCATGGACATAGCAGTCAATGAAGAACAGTGGACACCTCATTGTGATGAGGAGGGTTATGATATTTCAGTGTTCATGTGTCAGCCCCTGTTGGAAGAGTGTGATCCTAAGGAGTTCATAGAAGAAGAAGAGAATGACGACGATCTAGAATCCATTGTGATGGATACCTACTTTGACTCAGAGGAACACTATTTAGAAGACATAGGAGTGTTAACCCAAAAAGAAGAAGAACCCCTCACGAGTATTAAAACGATAACTTCAAAGGAAGGAAGTGAAGGAGGTCAAAAGAAAAAGAGAAGAAAAGCAGTGAAACAAGAAGAGGAAGAATCACTGTTTGAAGTACCAGAAAATTTCAAGAAATATGAAGTGGAAGACCGAAAAATTTTGGTACGAATGCCTAAGAGAGAGGCCATTATAGGAGAAGCATATGACAATAAAGAAAAGACCAAGAAAATTGTAGTGACCATTGAAGGGAACGAAGAGCGATGTACGTACATAGGAGATGACCTAAGTGCAAAAGAAGAAGCAGAGCTTGTAGCTCTATTAAGGGAATATAGGGATGTGTTCGCCTGGCACTATAGAGACTTGAAAGGAGTAGATCCAAAGATTTGCTCTCATACGATTCCGATGACCGCTGATGCCAAGCCCACTAAACAAAAGCCCTACACATATAATGACAATTATGCAGCCAAAATAAAGGAGGAAATTGACAGGCTGATTGAAGCTGGATTCATCTATGAGATTGAGCACACCGAATGGGTGTCCCCCATTGTGGTGGTGCCCAAGAAGAATGGGAAATTGCGCGTGTGCATCAACCTTAAAAAAGTTAATGCCGCTACGATCAGAGATAGTTATCCACTTCCAATCACCGAACATCTATTGGAGCGTGTTGCAGGCAAGGAAGTTTATAGCTTCCTTGATGGATTTTCAGGTTACAACCAAGTAGCCATTGCCCCCGAAGATCAACACAAAACGGCCTTTGCCATAGAATGGGGAATCTTTGCATTTCGTGTGATGCCATTTGGGCTCACCAATGCACCTGCAACATTCCAAAGGCTCATGTGTCATGTCTTCAAAGAGTTCTTGCGGAAGAGCTTAGAAGTATATGTGGACGATTTATGTGCGCATTCCCAACAGAGAAATTACCACATCCCTGAGCTCAGACAAATCTTCAACAAGTGTAGAGATTATCGAGTGTGTCTGAACCCAGAGAAGTGTGTGTTCATGGTACGACAAGGTAAGATCTTAGGTCACATTGTTTCTAAGAATGGAATTTCAACAGATGAGGACAAAGTAAGAGCGATAGCAGAGCTGCCAAGACCAAGGAATGTTAAAGAGGTACAAGCCTTTATGGGCCATTGTGGATACTACCGTAGGTTTATCCACATGTATGCCATCATAGCTAAACCTCTTTACGGGTTGCTAACAAATTTTGAGTGGAACGAGGAATGCGAGAATTCCTTCAACGAGCTGAAAAGACGTTTGTGCACAGCACCAATATTGACTACTCCGGATTGGAGCAAACCCTTTCATGTCCATGTAGATGCCTCCAATCATGCAATAGGATGTGTGCTAGCACAACCCACAGGTGAAGGAAACCTAGATTTGCCGATAGCATATGCTAGTAGGCAATTAAATGCAGCTGAACGAAATTATACCACAACGGAGAGAGAAGGTTTAGGTATGGTATATGCTGTGAAGAAGTTTAGACACTATCTATTGGCCAACAAGTTCAAGTTTTTCACTGATCATCAGGCTTTACTATATTTGGTCAATAAACCTTGCAATATAGGCCGTTTAGTAAGATGGTTCCTCTTACTAATGGAATACGACTTCGAAGTTGTTGTCAGGAAAGGTAGAACCCATCTTAGGGCAGACCATCTTTCTCGCATCACTTCAGGAGAGCCACCGCAAGGAGTGTCTGATGAATTGCCCGATGCTTATCTGTTCAATTTAGAAGTTGTTCCTAAATGGGCAAACAAGTTGGTACCAGTCCTAACCTTCGGGCCTGCAAATAAAAATGTGAAAACAAGCAAAGAAGAAATTGTAAAATCACAAAAGTATCAAATATTGGCCGGAAGTATGTACAAGCAAGATACCGAGGGCGTATTAGCCTGTTATGTTGAGGACGATGAACATACTAGTTGGATGCAACAATCCCATGAGGGATTGCTAGGAAATCACTACTCTAAACAACGAACATTGCAGAATCTAAAACGTTTAGGAGTGTATTGGCCTAGCATGGACAAAGAAATACAGGAGTGGATCCAGAATTGTCTAGTGTGCCAGAAGAGACCCCCAGTGGAGCATGCCACTCTTTATCATGTGTCATTAATCCCAGATTGGAGTGCTCCATTGGTTGAGTTCATGAGATCGGGAACATTACCCAATCAGGCTAGTCTTGCAAGAAAACGGAGCATGGAGCAAGAGGCTCAAGACTATGCCTTAGTAGGAGACAACCTATACCGAAGAGGTAAGGATGGTTACCTAAGACTGTGCGTTCATGAATCAGACTATTTGAAAGTCTTAGAAACTGCACACAGCGGTGCTGCAGGTGGACACTTTGGGCCTGACCGAGTAATTAAGACCATTTTATTCTCAGGACTTTGGTGGCCCACTCTTCATATGGATGCACATACTTATGTGAAGAAATGTGACACATGCCAACGTGCCCAATATCCGATAAGAAAAGACGAGATGCCTTTAAGGCCAATGATGGGAGGACGCGCATTCTCGAAGTGGGGCATAGACTTTGTTGGTCCTATTAACCCCCCAGCTAGAAACTCCCATGCAGAATACATTATTGTAGCCACAGATTACCTTACAAAGTGGGTGGAAGTAAAAGCCACGACAAAGAATGATGCTCAAACGACGGCTAAGTTCTTATTCGAAAATGTGTTCACTAGATATGGGTTACCAATAGAGTTGGTTAGTGATAGAGGTACGCACTTCTTGAATGAGGTCATTGAAAATCTTCTTCAAGAATTCATGGTGATACACAAGAAGTCTGCACCTTATCACCCACAAGCCAACGGACAAGCCGAGAGCACAAATAAGATCCTATGTAATGTATTGACAAAACTGGTGAATAATAAACGCTCTGATTGGGACAAACAGCTTCATCATGCTGTTTGGGCATACCGAGTTGCCTACAAAACGGTACTCAATGCCACCCCATTTCAGATGGTCTTTGGACAGAATGCTGTGCTACCATTGGACTTCCTAATCCCAGCCTTGAAAGTAGCACAAGAGCATGAGTGGAATGGACATGAGTTGTCTTCCAGGATCTTTGATCTAGAACGCTTAGGTGAGACGAGGCTACGGGCAGCAACAGGCATTTATGCTGCAAAGAAAAGGCAAAAGGCATACTTTGATGCCCATGTAAAGGATAAGGGATTGAAGGAAGGAGATCTAGTGCTGGTTTATACGCTAAAGCAACATGCCCGCAAATTGGAGAAACGAGGATATGGACCCATGATCATTAATAGACTCTCCACTAGCGGTGCAGTGCAATTGGCCACTTTAGAAGGTGATATCTTACCAAACTATATAAGTGGTTGTCGAGTCAAGTTATATCAAGAACCTCTTACAGAGGAAATGCTCATGAGACTCAACACTGCTAAGAAGCGAAAAGAAGAAGAGTTAAGGGTTAGAGAAGAAGCACAAGCAGAGGCTAGAGAGCGCATCAGAAGAAATAAGCTACGGCGGCTAGGCCTAGATGTCAACACAAAAGCTCCAAAATATCACATGGACATGTGCCAAAAATCGGGCATAACTACTTCTCGAATAATTGATCGACGGCCCTTTGTGACTATAGAGGTAGGACAAGGAAAGAGTGTAAGGACTGTGAGAGCATTGGTTGACTCAGGAGAAGCAACTAGTGCAGTTAGACTTTCATACTGCCAAGACCTGCATTTGGACATCAAGCCCATAGAAGCCTATCTCATAGGATTAGGAGGCGTGGAAACACCCTGTTTGGGCGAGGTGGAACTTCCCATCTACCTTCAAGATGTTCCAATAAAAGTCAAAATGCTAGTGTGTCATGATGAGGACCTCACAGAACCACTTGTCTTGGGTCAAGATTGGATTTACGACCATGCTGTCAACTTGAACCTAAGAAGTCAACTTCTTCAAGTGTGGGTATATAATCAATGCATTACATTAGAATTGGAGAATCACATGCCCACTGAAACTGACACCACACACTCTCTTTGTTCCTCTAAGGCTAATCTTCTTGAACAAGATGTTGTAGATGTCAAAAGCTCTATGATCCAGACGGACGCAAGCACGGAAGGACAGTCGCAAAGTCAAGATGAACCTTCTTCTTGTCTTCTAAAGAGCAGAGCATCCACAGGAGCTCAACCTCAGAAGCAAGCAAAACAGTGCAAGATAGCCAGTCTATCAAATAGACAAAGAACCTTGCAGAAAGAAGTTAGGGGCATGAAGCAGTTCTGGGTAAAGAAAGAAGTGCAACCATCGATGTTACCTCAAAGATTCCCACCCAACCAGATCGACCATGAAAAAAGAAGAACCAAGCACCTACGACAGGGTCAAGCACGAAGAATCCATCAAATTTGGGTACCGAAGCTATCAATGAAGGCCGACCACAATCAGGTACAAATTTGGGTGCCTAAAAAATTAGCTACTGCTCAACAAGGGCGATTACAGATGTGGGTACCCAAGAAGCTCTTACACGTACAAAGGCCTATGCTCCCCACCATGCAAAAGGCCTCAACAAAGAAGCCAAGGAAAGCCAAGGATAAGGACAGAGCACAAAGACCAAAAGAAGATAAACTCAACCCTTCTACAAAAATAAGCAAGCACTCACCCAGGATATGGGTTAGGAAGCCAAAAGCACAAGCAACATCCACAGAACCAAGGGGCCAACCACACTGGATACCAAAGTTTGGACAGCATCCAAAGAAGAACTGGCCTGAGGTGATCTCTACGGGGCCAAATACTATTAGGAAATGGGTTCCCATTAGGAGGATTACATCATTTCGAGATCCAATCGGCACCTCCAAACAAAGAATGCATCAACTATGCGAGTAACATCAAAAGCCTCGACGGGCAGCAACCATGTGCCTTTGGCATAACCTTGTCTTTTGCACCATTCAGGTCATGCATCTCCAAAGTATGCATCAATATAGGGCCACCTTACATGGCCGTGCATAGACACAATTGAAAAATCCCAGGCACATGCGACACAAATTTTCACATGTAAAATATTTTATTGATACTAACCTATTTCTTCTTGTTTCATGCCATTGGGCGCAAAAAAAAAAAAAAAAAAAAACAAACTATGTACTTGAAAATGCTCATCAGCGAACTTCCAGCAAGAACATCCCTCAACAAAAAGGACAAGCCGATGGTCAAACACCATGAAGGAACCACAACACGAAGAGATGAAGATCAACGGATCCTTCACCATGGTAAGACGTGTATGTTTCAACAACACTATAACCAGGATAGATTAGGAAACCTCTTCGTCAGCATACCCCTGAGCACTTAGCTCAAGACCCAATCTCTTGCACCATACTTCTTGCCATGCATTTTCCAAGTACGCACACGTAGGGCCACATTACAAGGCCATGCACAAGGCACATATTTTGTTCAACCCATGCACTAATGCACTTACCCACCATTCATTATGGGTTACAAGTACTTGGCACGAAAACTATGAAAGCCATCTTTGGAAGAATCAGCGGACATCACGGTGACCACTACAAGAACAAGGGAGCCATCCACCACCGAGAGTTGCTCACAATCAACATTGACCACATCCTTTGCGCAGCTAGCAGTTTTGGAAAACTCACAAACGCACCACCCAGATGGAATACAAGGCAGAAGTACGTACAAAGGGACTATAAACTGCAAGAGATAACAGTGGCAAAGTGAAGACCAGACAAACGACCAGGATACATTGGGAAGAGGGATCGCCCCTGTTGGACGCAAAGGACGCTACCTCTCAACGTACTACACGGAACGACCACTACAACAAAGGTCTGTCAGGGACGACAGACTCAAGAGGGGGGGGAGTGTTGAAGCTCAAGGTCAAGGACAAAGCATGGAAGCGCATCAAGGAAGTGGACACACAAGAAGAAGGAGCAAGTAGGGAGCTCCAAGAAGCACCTGTCAAATTTTCAGAAGAAATCCCTACAAAAATAGTGATTTTTATCACTAAAAACCATTGTAAATACCATTTTCCATTTTTGTAACTCCATTTTGTTCAAGCCGAGGAGTCCTCGAGCTTGAGGAGTATTAGATCTACCATCCTACCAATTTTCATGATTTTTAGACTCCGTTTGAGCCCCCAAATAAGCCCTGGAACCTATTTTTTAACTAGGTCGGACACTAGGTCTGGACAGGGCCAAAACCACTCAAAAACTATAAAAAGGGCTGGAGAGCTCATTTTTGAGGTTGGCTTGTTGTAGATTTCAGTTTGGTAAGAGAGCTCTTTGGTAATCGAAGCTTTCCATTGTTCCTCTCTTTGCTCTTACCCTGTGCGCGTGTGTGTGTGTATGTGTGTGCATGCTTGTGTGCTTTCACTCACGCATTTGTGCCATCACTTGCTCGCGGTCTTCATACCGGTCCTCACGTCTCCACGGATTGACATTTATGAGGTGTATCTCCTCACGTTGGTACTCACCATTGTGCTAGAGTGACACAACTTAATCATGTCCTATGGGCTTATAGAGTGGCTTATAAAACTGCAATAGGAAACACACCATTCAATCTAGTATATGGACAAAATACAGTTTTACCTATGGAATTCCTTATTCCAACATTAAAAGTAGGAAGTCACTACAATTGGACTGGACATGAACTATCAGAGAGAGTAATGGAATTGGAAAAGTTGGGAGCATCTAGACTCCAAGCCATTATGAGTTTATATGTGGACAAGAAAAGGCAAAAAGCTTATCATGATGTTCACATAAAAGAGAAAGATCTACAGGTAGAAGATCTAGTGTTGGCTTACACAGTCAGAGAACATCAGAAAAAGTTCCAGAAAAAAGGACATGGACCATATATTATACATCAGATAAGCAACAGTGGAGCCATTCAACTAGCTAACATAGACGGAGAAATCATGCCAAACTTCATAAGTGGATGTAGAGTTAAGAGGTATGATTGCCCATTAACTGTTGATGAATGGAGAAGGTTGCAACAAGCTCAAAACAGGAAAAGAGAAGAGGAAGACATTAGAAAAGAAGCTCAACAGGAAGCTATGGAAAGGATAAGAAAAATCAAAGAGCTTAGGGAAGTTTGTCTCTGTGAAACTCCTCTCAAACCAAAGGAACATGTCCCTGTGATGATAATGGATTTTCAAAATGAAAGCATTAGGGTTTTGATAGATTTTGGAGCACAAGTAAATCTGATTAGTTCAGCTTTGGTAAGTAAATTCAACATAAAAAGAACTAAAAGTAGAACCCTAATCAGAACTTTGGAAGGTCAAATAGTACAGAAGGAATCATTGTGAAAAAAAAAACACAGAAGGAATCATTGTGAAAAAAAAAAAAGAGGAAGAAAAGTTGAGAAAAATTTGTTTATTTTCCCTTCTTTTTTACAAAAATCATATAAGCACAATGCAAGATCTAGGTAGAAGAGTAGTAGAGCTCTATTTATTTTTTATTAATTAATTTTTGTTTCTATCATTGATAAATGTTTTGTTTTTCTCCAAAAGAGTGGTTAGGAAAAGGGACTGCACTAGACATCTTGCTACACCTGTAATGATCACTTTTTGAGTCTTTCTGAAGAAACAGAATTTATTTGGGATTTTATTTTCATTTTTGTGTCATGACATCTCAAAATAAATATTACTCTTTGATTTCTTGTGACTCATGTGGGTGGAGTTTTTCTTTGTGTATTTTATTTTCCTCAGAATGGTGAATACAAAGGAGTTATCAATTCATGACTTCAAGGCAGAATCAGTCACTCTATCAAGAGGCCATTGGTTTCTAGACAGTGAAGCTATGGAAGAACAGGTGGACCTAGAGTCAGATGAAGAGCCAGAAATTCCAGAAACTGAGAAGGTGGTGAAGGAACTCAAGGAGACCTTAAGCATAATTGGTCAGCACATATTCACAATGGGAGTAGGAGGATATAAATATACAATGTTGTGTCAGGAGTTCTATAGGTTCCAAAGAGTTGCTGTCAATATGAAAAGATGGAAGGCAGTAGGGTTGCACAAATTATTGGAAGAGCCTATCTTTTTCATTGATTTTGAAAGAGTGGCACAAGTAATGAGCAGTCTGATGGAAATAGGAAAAGGGAATGATGCTTATTTCAGATGCAAATTCAAGAACAAGGATAATCAGGAGGTGAGTATCACTATCAAAGCAGAACATATCAGAGCAGCATTACAATTCTACCCAATGGGAACCAAGCTTGATCCCAGCTTTGTAAAGAAGAATAAGGAAAATTATACAGGGTATGCAAAATTCACTGACTTTAAAGGAAGAGAGAATGAAGAATATGCCACAAGGATGTTCTTACAATATTTTTGCTTTCCAAAGCTACCAAGGTATACCATGCCACATAAGTTTGTGACATTGTTGATGTTCAACAACAAGGATAGAACCAAACCCTTTGGAGTAATGGATGTCACACCATACATCCATGAACAGCTGAAAGAAGCAGCAAAACACTGGGAATAGAAGAAATTCATGAATGGAGCCCAGTTTTTAACAAGAATCATTTATCATGTCCTAGGGATGGAAGATCAATTGAAACTAGCTCCAGAGGCACAGTATTTTAGAAGCCTTATGTCAAGAATCAAGAGTCCTCCAAGGAAAATGGCTGAGAGGAAATAGAAGGACAAACCCGCATGAGGGGAACAGGGATGAAAAGAAAAGTGATATCTGAGGAAGTGATTCCTGTAAAGAAAAGGAGGTTGGACCCAAGGAAGGTTGAACTAGAGATGGAGGAAGCTACAAAAGAAGAACATGAAGAGGCACAGAAGCAGGTTCAATCCTCTAGTGAACCTCATCCACCCCAAACAAGCAAAGAACAATTGTACACTTATTTGACCCAAGGAAATAACAAAAGAGCTATGTATGAGGCACAATATCAGAAGATGTTGGAAGATGATTCATGCAAGGCTACAGATTGGGTTCAAGAGGAGGTGGAGCATTATGAAGCACTTCATGATCAAATGATGACAGCTGAAACAGAAGAGGTGTTTGTTAGAAAGGAAGTTGAGTTGCTAGCCTACTTTAAAGAATTGCAAGGACCTCCAGAAACCAGAACCACTATTGTTGTAAAAAAGAAGGTTCCAAAGAAACCAGTGCAAAAGAAAAAGTTGACCAAGAAGGGAAAGGGAAAATGAGTAGTTGAAACTGTTATCACAAAAGAAATGGAGGAAGTAATAGTGGAAGAAACACAGAAGCCATCCATTGTGGTAGAAGCATTAAGACTCAAAGAACCAGAAAGAGGAGGACCTTCACATTTTTCCTCTGATTCTGAAAGTGATATTGAGAGCTTTTTATTAAAGAGTCTAAATTTATCAATACCAAATACTCCTAATGTAATTACACAGGCCCCTGAGAAACAGAAAACACCTGAAGAATTGAAGATGAAGTCTCAGGAGAAGCAGATTCAGGAACAGGCAGGAAAACAGCTTAGTTCTGAAGATGAAAGAAGGTTGATGAAGGGAAAAGCAGTTATGATAGAAAAAGAAAGAGAAATAAGAGAAGAAGTCAGTTGTGGACTGGTGCATACTGGGATGAAATCCATATGGACAAAACCCTCACAAACTTACTTCAAATTAGATGAGAGTATAGCAGAAATAGACAAAAAGGCACAGATAAGCAGTCCAGTTATAAATCAAAAAGGTGCAGATCAAGATCAAATTCAAGAAGAAGAGGAAATAGTAGTGAAAGGCAATATTCAAGAAGTCACAGGAGGAGTAGTGGAAAAGGAGATTATCCAGAGTATAAAAGATGTACTGCATGATTTGAAGAACAATGAAGAATTTACAACCAATGAGGATCAAGAACAAGAGGGAGCAATGGATCTCATGGACATTGATGAGCAGGAAGAAGAACACAAAGAAGAAAAAAGTAATGATCAGGTCAAAAATTTTGAGGAAACTGAATCAGTTCTAGCCCAAGAAAAGGAAGGACAGGAAGAACAAACAGGTAAATGTCAGGGAAACTTTGTTGAGGAAATTGAATATACTCTGTTTCAGGAAACTCTAAGCCAGGAAAAGGAGATACAAATAAAGGAAGGACACTTCTCTGAAGAGAAGCAACGGGTGATGGAGAAGGAAAAGGTACAGGAAATAAAGTTGACTTCAGATGTCTTAGAGCAGAAGAATCTGGGTGCTCATATTTTGGAACATGAAGAAGACATGGCCGATCCAGAAACACTGGAAACTCATCCAAGCAATGAAGAACACCAGGCCAAGGATTTAGAATCTGAAGAAGAAGAGGAAGAGGAGGATGAAGGTAAAGAAGACAAACAACTAGAAGCTAAACAAATGAAAATGGAAGGGGGATTGGAAAGAATACCAAAGAATATAAGATCAGCATGTCAAATTATTATGAATAACATTGAACAGTTCAGACCTTCAAGCCGGAACATGATCATTTCAGGGATGGTAGCAGAGTCCGAATTTGAGAAAGGCAGTATGATTATTAAAGAGCACAAAAGGGAGAAGGAGCAAATGTCAGAACAACTGAGGAAGGTGCAAGAGAAAAATGAGGAATTTACAAACAAAATAATTGCTTTGGAAGAGTTAGAAGTGCAGAAGCAAAATAAGATTCAATATCTAGAAGAAAAAAGTGTAAAACTAACAGAGCAGAATACTAAATTGGAAATGGAGTTGAGAAAGATTGAAGGAAGATATAGAACCTTGCAGACCTCTTATCAGATTTTGACCAAAGCAAATGAAGAAATCAACAAGCTGCTATTGGAGGAAGGTCAGTTAAAGGAGGAAAGTCAGACAGTTCAGATGACAGAGGCAGAAAAGGAAGAATTACACACAGAGATTAAGAGATTACAAATAGAATTGAAAGAAGCCAAGGAACTAGAAAAGCAGGCTAGTATACATGCTGCTACATCAATGAGAGGATACAACAAGTTGCACCTGGATATGGAAAAAGAAAGAAGTGATTGGCAGACAAGGAGGGAAAAGGAACAGAATGAATGGAAAAAAGAAAGAGAGTTATGGGCAAAACAGAATGGAAGTCTGATGATGACGATAGAGGAATTACAGAAAAAATTGGATAAGCCACAGGTTCAGGAAGAAACACATGTAGAGACCACATATACAGAAGAATATGGGGTGGAAAATAATGATGGAATACAACATGATAGTGAACCGGCAGATAAAAGATCAGGAGGAGAATATTCAGAAGATTTTGTAAAAAAATTGCTGACAAATAGAGATTCCATAATGGAGTTTATCAGGAAAATGCATGATGAATATGAAGAACAAATTGTCACATTTGCATTAAATAAGGGGATTAATCCAGATCAGCATCATTGGGCCACAGATTGATTGGGTATACCATTGTGTATGATCATGGAGAGTACCAAGAACTATCACTTGGCCAGAGTTGGGCTACCTCCAAATAAATATCTTGAGTATGAAGAGGATATCAATGTGACTAAAGAATTATTTGAAAGAGCCAATCCAAAGTGGAGGAACAAATGGTTGGATGCCAACAAAGAATGTAGGAAAATTTGGAGTTGGCACCTCTTCACTTAAAAATTAATCCAGCTTACTGACTAGTGGCAAGAAGAAGAGAATGGACAATTTTTTGGGAAAGACGGAGAGAAGGTCAAATTCCACCTAAGTGGTTGAATTTCCCAAAAATAGCCGGTCCAAAGGCAGGCACATGGCCTACAAAAAGTTACATGGTGGATACAGCTGAGTCCGTTATAGCTACATACAAAGATGTAAATGACCCTGCATGTATTCTACTTATCAGAATAATGAGATTAATTTTGGCCTGTATAGAAACATACACTGATACAGATATCAAAACTTTAAATTACATTGGCTTCAATTCTCCTACAGATGCATTATTGTTTGATCTGAGCGAAACACCTGATAGAATCTGTTTAATGGCATATTACAGCAGAGTAATATTTTTGGACAGTCATTACTTACAAATTTTTGAAGATGCATTTGATTACGGGTTTTTTGAAAGAGAATCTGAGATTTTCAAAAAATTTTCAGTGGTTACTAAGTCCAGACTCACAGCATATGAAGCCGCCTATACAGAGTACTTGAAAAAGGATGTCATTGATAAACCAGAAGCTGCAGTACAGTGGAGAAAGGCATTGTTTGAAATGGTCAATAACCTAAATATTACAAAAAGGAAAAGTCATGATTTGCTGTCACAAGTCTATCAAAGAAAGAAGAAGTGAAGAAAAGCTATCAGTACAGAAGAGCAGGAAAGTCTTTTGTCAGGAGCCCAAAGGTTTAGGAGGGGAAGGATGTTAGAAGATATATTTTTGGAAGCCTTTTTGAAGAAAAATAATTGTAAAATGACAAAAACTTGTAAAAATATTTATGCAACTGTTGTAAAAATAAGGAAGAGTCTTCCTTATGTAGGATAGAATCTTATGTAATTTTTCTAGAATTTTTGGAAACTCCTAGATAGCATATTTTTAGAAAAATAGAGGAAAGGACCAAAATTCAAGTGTGAAAAGGGACACTTGAAAATGTATATAAGATAATTTCCTCTATTATGAGGGGGTTGGTTAATCATTTGTTTACATGCTATCCAAGTGAATAGAGAAGGAGTTTTCTGCTGAAAATCGTGTTTTCTCCTCTTTGTGTGGTTTCTTTGATTTGTGAGTCCAATTCTTGTGTATCCATGGAGATTTGTGAGCTTCTATTGTGTAATTCTGTTGAATGTGTATGAAGAGAGCTGAATACTGATGTGTTGAGTGATAAGTTGATGAAGAAAGGTGCTGGAGATGAAAATCGTCTGTTTTCACAGAATCACGATTGTCTTGTCTGTATGGTGCAGGTAATATTTTTGAGTTTTGACTTCATAATTGTGTTCTGCTGATAAAATAACATGTATTAGACACCAAGATTGTGGAAAATGGTGGAGATTTGCTCAAGATAATCCAAACCCTAGAAATTCCTCTTCATTTTCACCATTCTCAGAAATCTAGCCATTATTCTCTTATTTCTTGGATTCTATCATCTAGAAGGGGTTGTGGTCTCATGAATACTTCCAAGATTGACAAAATAAAGATGTATTGTTGATTCTTTATGCTAAATGATTGGAGAGGACAACTCCAAAGATCAATAACAAACATCTGTAATGTTCTCCTGCGTGGGCACATATGCCAAGCTGATCTCCCCAGCAGAGAACCTCTCCCTGACATAGTGATAATGAACCTCAATGTGCTTAGTGCGAGCATGGAACACAGGGTTCCTCGCAACTACCAATGCACTCTGACTATCAGTGAAGATGGTGGTGGCAGAATTCTGACCAACACCCAAATCACCCATAAGGCGTTTGAGCCACACACACTCAACAATAGGTGTGAAAGCTGCCCTATACTCAGCTTCACAACTGGAAGTGGCCATAGTAGGCTGCTTCTTCCTCAACCAAGATATACATGAGCTACCAAGCATGAAGCAAAAGCCACTAGTGGACACACTGAGTGTCATAGCAACCAGCCCAATCATAGTCAGAAAAAGCATGCAAATCTCGGAGTAGTGATTCCCCCTTGGGATAAAACAACCCAAGTAGCCAAGTACCACTCAAGTAGCAAAAGATGCACTTAACCGTCTGCCAATGCTTGACTCCTGGGCAATGCATAAACCTGCTCATCTGTGAGACAGCAAAATGAATATTTGGCCGAGTAATGCATAAGTAAATCAAGCATCCAACAGCCTGCTGATAGATAACAGCATCAAATGCATCTCCAGCATCATGAACACTCAAACATAAACCCGTCTCCATAGGAGTGGCAATAGGCTTACAGTCTTCAAGGCCAAAACGCTGCAATAATGTGTCAATATATTTCGTTTGACACAAAGCCATTCCACCATCAACTTGCATAAGTTGAATGCCCAAATAGTGATGCAAATGCCCCAATCAGACATCTCAAATGAGGCATGCAAATCAGCCTTAAAATCAGCAATATGCCTCTCATGAGGACCAGTGAGCAGCATGTCATCAACATAAACCACAATGATCAGAAGCACATCATTAGCACGCTTAACATAAAAGGTGCTTTCAGTTGTATTGTTCTCAAAACCATGTGCAATCAGATACGCATGTATCTTCTCATACAAAGCACGTGGTGCTTGCTTTAAACCATATAATGCCTTCTTTGACCTGCACACCTGGTTTTCATGCCCTTTTTGCACAAAGCCACGGGGCTGAAAAACATACACATCTTCATGCAAGTCACCATTCAAAAATGCAGTTTTAATGTCCAACTCATGTACATTCCAACCATGATGGGCTACAAGTGCACAAATGCTCTGAACAGTAGTCATACGGCATGTAGGTGCAAAGGTCTCATCAAAATCAATGCCTCTTTCCTGCACATAACCCTTTGCAATAAGCCTAGCCTTATACCTGTCAACTGTACCATCAGGTTTATGCTTTAACTTGTATACCCACTTAGTGCCAATGGCCTTCTTTCCAGGAGGCAAGTCGCATAAAGACCAAGTACCATTCTTCATTATTGCATCATATTCAGATTGCATAGCAGCCATCCAATTTTCTGAATTTTGTGCTTCATCAAATGAAACAGGCTTATTCTCATCACAGAGACTAGATGCAGCCATAGCATAACAATCGGATGCAAAAGAGGCACTATGAGAGCCTAAACAAGTACGATATGACAAAGGTGCATCTAATTTGCTGTCACGCAAAGTTTGCACCATCCATTTTGGCATAGTTTTTGCCTGCTCAATATCAGCTCTCTCATCAACTAGTGCATCATGTAAATCTACATCAGAAATGGAATGATCTGCATCATCACATGAAACCTGCAAAGGCTGAGAAGTTGCCTCATTAGGACCAGCACTAGACTGTCCACTTGTAAAAAGAGGCATCAAAGTATCATACATGTCTTTGGAGCTAACAGATGTCTCCTTAGTACATGAAAGCAATGGCTGAATAGCATCTTCCGCAAAAACAACATCACGGCTAACAAGAATGCGTTTAGTCTGTGGATGATACACATGATAGCCTTTACTTTCAGAACTGTACCCAACAAAAATACATTTTACTGCTTTATCATCCAATTTTCTACAATGTTGTTCAGGCACTAATGCATATGCCAAACAACCAAAAACACACAGATGAGCAACAGATGGCTTGCGATCATGCCAAGCCTCATATGGAGTGATAGACTATAGCGCTTTAGTGGGACACCTGTTAAGTACATATGCTACACACATGACAGCCTCAAGCCAAAAACTATGTGGTAAAGCCTGACTCTTGACCATACACCTCGCCATCTCCATGAGTGACCTGTTCTTTCGTTCAGCAACTCCATTCTGTTGAGGTGTATATGGCACTGTACACTGGTGTTTTATCCCACATTCAACAAGAAATGCATTAAAATCAGAAGACATATATTCCTCCCCTCGATCAGAACGGAGGGTGCTCATTTTACATGCTGATAGATTTTCAGCCAAAACCAAAAATTGTTTGAAGCACATGAACACTTCGGACTTTTCCTTCAATGGATATACCCATGCATGCTTGGAAAAATCATCGATGAAAGTCACGAAGTAAAGATAATTGCCAAATGAAGGTGTCTGCATAGGACCACAGACATCACTATGTACAAGCTGCAATTTCTTGGTAGCCCGAACTGAACCATCTTTTGGAAAGGATGGACACTGCATTTTTTTCCAAAATATAGCCTTCACAAACATGTTTTCCAGCTACCTCGAGTTTGGGCAAAGAGGACACCATTTCAGATTTCTGCACGTGTAGCAAACTAGCAAAATTATGATGACCAAAGTGTGCATGCCAAAGCTTTGCATCTGAGATAGCCTAAGAATCATTAAATGCACATGCCAAATCATTTACAGATCTGTCATAGTCTATGAGCTTATACAACCCACGATATAAAATGCTAGAAGCAATAATCACATCGCCATTTGACAGATCATGAATTGTACACCTGTCATCAATAAATTTCACAACCAAGCCAATCTTGGCTAATGCAAAAACTGATAATAGGTTCTTCTTGATCCCTGGCACAAATAAAGCATCTGCCAAAGTGAAAGAACTACCATCAGCAGTAGTCAAAATGATCTTACCAACTCCCATAACAGGATAAGAGGAGTTGTTGGCGCATGTAACAGTATTCCCTGTAGGGGCAGGCTCGAGTGAAGAGAAGAAACTACACTCCAAGGTAATATGTTTGGTTGTCCCACTATCAAAATACCAAACATCTGAGTCTAATGCAGACATGCACTGCTCATGAGAAGATGGGTCAAAACTACAGACAGTGGTAAATGCCCATTCTTCTTCTTGCACAAGATTAGCAGACTCTGTTTTTGGTGTAGAGGTCTCTACAACAACCATTCCAGCCTCTTTCTTCTTTGCCTCTTTAGCAGCCAGTTTTGGACAGTTCTTTATGATATGATCATTCCCTTTATAGTACTTACAAAACAATTTCTGCTTTTCTGATTTCTTCTCATCTTTATCTTCCTTCTTCGAATATTCAGAATTAGCATATTTCTGCTTACTAGTTGAAGAACTCCATTTTCCTCTACCCTTCTGACTAGCCAGGAAAGCTTGATCTGCAACTTGCATAATGGACCTGTTCTGCCTAGACTGATCTTCCTGCAACATAACAGAGAAGGCAGGCAAATTAGAGTTTTGTTGTAGAGTAGCAAAAAAGGTGTATGAAAGGACCTAGGCATTGGGTTCATTTCACTTCTAGGGTGCAAATGTGAGGGATTAAATTCCATCATTTAAGGGTGTCCCATGCCATCAAAGTAGTTTTTCATCGACTTCACTAGTTGAGTGGGTCTCAAGATCCTAGGTTTTTCTCTTAGTTTATCCATGCCTCTTTGAAGCTTGGATCCTCTTGGTGTCTCTTGATCCATTCTATCCATATCTAACCCTGACCTTTCTCTCCCTGAGGGGTTTGTAAAACTCACTTTTGATCGCTCTCGAGTCCTCTCTTTGTGAATACCTGGGACATGAGAAGATCCAAATCCATGCTAACCATTAGAACCATGCGGTCTTTGTGGAGGGAAAACAAGTTCACCCTTCCAAGTGTAGGCATGTCTGCCATGTTCCATGACCACGAACATCCTCTTAGAGGAGTTATCTAAATAGATCACCTTCCTAGGGGCATCAGGGTCTTTGAATTCATAAATCATCACTCCATCTATCTCGCTCAGTTTGTCAGGCTTGAATCTCCGAAATGCTATGTTTGTTTTCTTATTCAAGAAAAGCTCTATGCTCTTATTTCCATGAGGAATCCATTCTCGTGTGATTACCCATGACAAGATTGGCTTGCCATGAGGTGTTATAGGTTTTTTCCCATCTTTTCATGCTCCAAGTCTCCTTTGTCAAACTGAGGGATGATTATTCCAAACTCATCCATTCTATCAGGTAAGCTCATAACCATGTACATGGTTCCTTGCATATCAATGTAGGATCCCTCTTCAAAATTTACTGTAGGATGTTCAATTCCAAAGAGTTGATCAGGGTTTCTAAGTTGGACCACTGATCGCCTTAAGCCATCCTTATAGATGTACACACCTAATCAGTTCGTTTGTATGTACTCTAACGGATTCTTATAGGGACCTTCATGTCTCTATAAATAACCTAGCCATGAACAGCCTATGGGTCTTTCCATGGTAAATGACATTTCTAAATCACTAGTTTCTAAGATCAATATGTAAGGATAGTCACTAAGTTATTGAGCCCACAGCCTAGTTGTGTGATTGACACTAGCTTCAAATGACTTGATGATTTGTCTATCCCATCCTAGATGTCTACCTTACCTAAGGTTCATATGCTTTGATTTTTTTTTCTTAGTCACCCAAGTACAATCATGTTGCAATTGTTCTTTTGTATTCGCCACTTGTTTTTTTTTTAGTTCTTTAGATGTCTTTCTTGTGTTAATATATGTGTCATTAGAAGCACTTAAGTTTCATTATAATTGATGTTTTCCTCGATCCGATTAGATTCATTCCAATTAGGGTTTTCCGTGATGTAGCTTAATCTATCCTTGAGCTTGAGAAATTACCAATTCTTGAACTTGTTCATGCCTAATGTAACTTTTGACTAATCACATTTACCAATCCTGCTTAGCCTAAGCTAGGAAATTGATTATGAGGGTTTTGAGTTCTTCCAACCTCATACTTGATGCCCTTGATAATGCTTGATTTCTCGAGAAGTGTGCTCCCAAGCATGCCACATATAGTGAGCTTGCTTAGCCCTTCCAAGTAGTGCCAAATCCTTGCAAAAACTCCAAAAATTAGGCCAAAATTTGACAGAACTCTACAACCCTAAAAATTCCCATTTTTCTCTATCTATCGCGATGGACAGCCTTTGTCTATTGCAATGGATAGAGTCTATCATGGGATTTGTCTATCACATGGACTAATCTGTCTATTGGTGGGGTCTAACTATCTCAAAGACTGATTTGTCACAATGGACAGAGTCTATTGTGGTTTGGTGTTTGTCATGATGGAAAGAATTCTCGTTATCCATATCTGTCATGATGGTTAAGGTACTCGATGGGTTGTCTACCATGATGGACAGTGAGCCTATCATGATGGACTGGTGTGTCTCTCATGATAGACACTATTTATCACAGGGTTCTATCTATCATCTATCATCAATAATAGCACAACCAACGACACTAGTAGACCAACCAATCCAAGATCCTATGGTACCCCTTGAAGTATTAGAAGAATTGCAACATTTGTGAGATCAAGTCACTAACCTACAGGCTGAGTTTTTGGCATAAGCTATTCTTCACATGCTAGCCTCTCCACCAGATATTCTTGAGATAGAGGAAACTCTGAATACACCTTTTGACCCCACATTTGAAGAATGTGAAACCCAAACAATTATTGGTAGATGTGTCAATGAAGATGGTCAAGATACATTTGAGTTACCAAGACCAGGTTAAATGAAACTAGTTGAGGAGTTGGGGAGAACACATTCTACCTAAATTGAAGCTCAGTTACAAGCGATGTCCATGTTCAAGGAAACCATTTTGAAGTCATTCTATTTCAACAAGCTCATGCCACAGCATTATATCTCCACCAGTGAGAAGTTTACAGTTAAAAAGCCAAACTTATCACATATGAAAGTTTTTGGTTGTATTGCATATGTGCATATTCTAGATGAGTTGAGGATGAAGCTTAATCCAAAAGTAGAAAAATGTATCTTCATTGGGTGTTCCCTTGAGAAAAAGGTATATAAACGTTATAAACCACTCACACGATAGGTGAGGGTAAGCAAAGATGTGGTATTTGATGAAAATGTCAAGCTCCTATGCCGATGCCAAAGAAGGACTGAATCTTGAACCAAATGAAAAAGAAAATGTCAAAAAATCAAGTGCAAAATCTCAAGTTTTGAGTGGACCAGATGCATCACCAAGCAATAGATCCAACTCAAATCCATGGAGTGGAAGATTGCATGGAAATTTTAGTCCAGCAAACTCATCAAATACATCCAAGAAAGGTAAAGAAAAGCTTTTTGCTAGTAGTAAAACATCTACAAGTTTTGAAGCCATTGATGGAGATTCAAGTGGTTCAAAAAAGATTCTTGATGAGGAACTTGGATTTCCCTCTGTGAAGACTCCAGGAGTAAGAAACGCACATGCAAATGATACAAGGAGAAGTGACCCAGGACCAAGAAGATCTGGAAGGATGCAGAATTCAGTGCAACGATTGACATATGACAGTTACATGGCTCGTGATTGTGCCTACATGACCAAGGTAATACAAGATGCTAAACCTTCTTGCTTTGAAGATGCAATTGGAATTGTAGATTGGAAAAAAGATATGGATGAGGAGATGGCTGCACTTTATGGAAACGATACATGAAAGCTGGTTCCATTGCCACAAGGAAAGAAACCCATAGGCTGCAAGTGGGTTTACAAGGTAAAGCACAATGTTGATGACAACATAAGCAGGTATAAAGCACAATTTATAGCAAAAGGATATGCACAAACATATGACATTGATTATGAGGAAACGTCCAACCCTATAGCTAAAATGTCTATTATCAGAACACTTGTTGCATTAGCTACAGCAAAAGGATGGACTTTGCATCAGATGGATGTGAAGAATGCTTTCCTACATGGTGAGTTACAAGAAGAAGTATACATACACCAGGCACAGGGATATGAAGATTCAAAGCACTCAGAATATGTTTGCAAGTTGCAAAAGGCTATGTATGGGCTTAAACATGCCCCTCTTCCTTGGCATGCAAGGATTGCTAACTACTTAACCACCATTGGATTTTCTATGTGTGATGCAGATCATTCATTATGTGCAAGGAAGGGTGATTATGGCATCACGATTGTGGCTATTTATGTTGATGACTTGATTGTAGGTGGTGACAATGAAGCAAGCATTAAAGAGGTAAACCAACTCCTTATGGAGGAATTTGACATGAAAGAACTTGATGTGTGGCATTGAGCTTATACATACAAAAACAAGTATATGGATGTTGCAAAGGCAATATGCCTTGAGTATGCTGCAAAAGTATGGTATGGCAGATTGAAAGCCAATTTTTATGCCACTAGATCATAATTTGAAGTTGGATACCACATCAAGTGAAGCATTGGAAAATGATACTATGTACAGGAAAATTGTGGGAAGTTTGATACATATCATAATTACAAGGCATGATCTTAGCTACACTATTGGACTTGAAATTCAATATATGTAAGTTCCCAAGAAGCCGCATTTAGATGCTCTCAGGTGCACTCTACATTATGTGAGTGCTACTTTGGATTATGCATTGTTTTATGAAGCTGGTGTAGATTTGTAGGTTCATGGATACACAGATGCAGATTGGGCTAGTAGTATTCCAGATAGAAGATCTACTAGTGGCTTTCTATTCTCACTTGGAAGTGCAGCTATTACAGCAACAAGAAGCAACCCACTGTTGCTTTGTCGATGTTGCTTTGTCAAGTACAGAGGCTGAGTATAGAGGTGTTGCAATGGTAGCATATGAAGCATCCTGACAAGAGATGCTACTTGTAGATTTAGGTGTGGAAGTGAAAAATCCTATCACCATCTATTGTGATAATCTTAGAAGCATATAGTTAGCATAGAACCCTATTTTTCATGCTAGAATAAAGCATATTCAGGTATGTTATCACTTTATTAGAGAGAAGGTATTAGCAAGTGATAAAGATCTTGTTTATGTGAGGACAGATGAGCATGTTGCTAATATTTCACTAAAAGCACTTGGAACAGAGAAGGTGAAGAAGTTTCAAAAGATGCTTGGATTAGAGGACATAACGTTGAGCTTGATTGGGAGTGTTGATATATCAAGCTCAACATTTGATGATCCAGGATAACACATATCACTTTCTCATTTCTCTTACATGTATAGTGGTCACGCCGGTATATGTCAAGGATACTTCATTGAGCTTTACTAGATTTATCTACCGAGAGTGATGGCACATTTGTTTCTTGTCAGCTCACTCATTTGTGGACATTAGCATTTTCCCAATGTACTGTTCTTTATCTATTGCACTTGTTGATTTGTTGTTTTTAGGTCATTCTTGTACATTCATTTTATGTAATAGAAGAAGAAGAAGAAGAACATCATTCTTCTTTCTTGCCTCAATCTGTGTATGTGCTCCTCTTCGATTGTGAGTGTGTGTGTGTGTGTGAGCTCTCTTCCTTATCTCCTTTCTCATGACATGCCCAACCCTGGCACCTCTGACAAGCATAAGCTGTCCCAACTACAACTGAAAATGATGCTCACCAAGGAATGCATAACATCTGCTCTCTTGTAACTGGCTAACTGAAATCAAGATCATAGGGAATGAAGACGCATAACTTACATGTCTAAGTGATGCTCCACTAGGTACCATAAGGCATACATCTCCTACACCCTCAATTTTATATGTTGTACCATCAGGCATATGCACATGTCCATTACTCTCACTTGAGAATGGACAAAACCACTCATGTTGTTGAGTAACATGAAAAGTGGCGAATGCATCAATCAACAAATCCATATGTGTGATATCTAATGAATAAGATGAATCCTGAGATGAATCATAGGAGAAAGTGACATCACCATCACTAGTATAATCAACTACCCTAGACTCTCTTAAAACTTCCACCTTACCTACATCATGTGCTTATCTCTAATGTCGTCGTCGCATCCATTTGAAGCAATGTTGTCGAGTATGGCCCTCACAACCATAATGCCAACATCAAATTCATCGATGTGATCTACAGCTCACATGAGTTGATGGACTCGCATACATATTATGTAGTCTCTCCCATAATGCACTACTCGCCTCCTCATACATCACAGATGCATATATAGAATCCACAAGTTGTAATCGGATAGTGGAGCTAGACAATACATCCATATCCATCCGTATGTGTTCTTGCATGTCACGATGCCTTTGTGTGTCTCTAAGCATATACATGTGTAACCCTACACGAACTAATGTATGCCACATCTGAGCTTTCCATCTCGGAAAGTCAATGCCATCAAATTGAAAAGATGCCATGCTAGTAATCCAAGAGACTAGAAATGTAACAAGATGCTAGAAACAATACTCTATCCTCAATAGGATCACAATTGCATATCCATATGCATAACTCACATCACAAATGTCTCGTAGGAGAAGAAACCATGTGAACCACCTATCACATAACCATGCATCTAGCATGCACATAAAACCATGAGCATAAGCCTGCTCACTAAGTCTCCAAACTGTCCAAGTAGATGTGAAAGAATCCTAGAAAAAAAACCCGTAGAGTATCCCCTATAAACTGAGCAATCAAACAAGATAACCAATAGAAAAAGAAAAATGAGTAACCTATCACCACATGTCACTTATCCAACCAAAGATAATGGCAAATACACATGCCAATACAATGGCAATACATTTCCCACTCAAGAATGAAGCCTGCAAGATGGTCCAACCTGTCACAAATAACATATGACCAAGTACGAATGAATGTGTTGGAGATAAACGTTTGCGGAAGCACACGAACAGCACAAGGAAGAAGAAGAAGCTTGGAGCACAAAACCACAATACTAAATGTATTACTAGAGAATGTCCAAAGATAAGTAGCCCATTAGGGCAATAGGCGTATATACAAGCCGGGGAAAAAAACCCTCCTAAAGAGGGAAAAAAGTGCCTCGGCGGTCCTAGTGTGTTCACACACATCACTACCTAAATATATCAACAAATCCCCCCTGGGAGTGATGCGGTGAACAAGGAGCTGGCACCCATGTATAAGGAAGTGCCAAGCTATGTGGAAATCACTCCACAAAAGGAAGTAAGCCCAAAGCTTTGTGAAAGCTTCAAACTTCTCCCTAGGCAGAGCCTTCGTGAAAAGGTCCGCAATGTTCTCCTGCGTGGGCACATATGCCAAGTTGATCTCCCCAGCAGAGAACCTCTCCCTGACGTAGTGATAATGCACCTCAATGTGCTTAGTGCGAGCATGGAACACAGGGTTCCTCGCAACTGCCATTGCGCAGAAGACTGACCAACACCCAAATCAGCCATAAGGCGTCTGAGCCACACATACTCAACAGTCGCTGTGAAAGCTTCCCTATACTCAGGCTCACAACTGGAAGTGGCCATAGTAGGCTGCTTCTTGCTCAACCAAGATATATATGAGCTACCAAGCATGAAGCAAAAACCACTGGTGGACACACGAGTGTCATAGCAACCAGCCCAATCTGAGTCAGAAAAAGCATGCAAATCTGGCGGTAGTGATCCCCCCTTGGGATAAAACAACCCAAGTAGTCGAGTACCACTCAAGTAGCAAAAGATGCGCTTAACCGCCTTCCAATGCGTGACTCCTAGGCTATGCATAAACCTGCTCATCTATGAGACAGCAAACTGAATATCTGGCCGAGTAATGCATAAGTAAATCAAGCATCCAACAGCCTGCTGATAGAGAACAGCATCAAATGCATCTCCAGCATCATGAAGACTCAATCGTAAACCTGTCTCCATAGGAGTGGCAATAGGCTTACAGTCTTCAAGGCCAAAACGCTGCAATAATGTGTCAATATATTTCGTTTGACACAAAGCCATTCCACCATCAACTTGCATAAACTGAATGCCCAAATAGTGATGCAAATGCCCCAAATTAGACATCTCAAATGAGGCATGCAAATCAGCCTTAAAATCAGCAATATGCTTCTCAATAGGACTAGTGAGCAGCATGTCGTCAACATAGACAACAATGATCAGAAGCACATCATTAGCACGCTTAACATATAAGGTGCTTTCAGTTGGACTATTCTCAAAACCATTTGCAATCAGATAGGCATGTATCTTCTCATACCAAGCACGTGGTGCTTGCTTTAAACCATATAACGCCTTCTTTAACCTGCACACCTAGTTTTCATGCCCTTTCTACACAAAGCCACGGGGCTGAAAAACATACACTTCTTCATGCAAGTCACCATTCAGAAATGTTGTTTTAATGTCCAACTGATGTACATTCCAACCATGATGGGCTGCAAGTGCACAAATGCTCCGAACAGTAGTCATACGGCATGTAGGTGCAAAGGTCTCATCAAAATCAATGCCTCTTTCCTGCGCATAATCCTTTGCAACAAGCCTAGCCTTATAACTGTCAATTGTACCATCAGGTTTATGCTTCAGCTTGTATACCCACTTAGTGCCAATGGCCTTCTTGCCAGGAGGCAAGTCACATAAAGACCATGTACCATTCTTCATTATAGCATCATATTCAGATTGCATAGCAGCCATCCAATTTTCTAAATTCTGTGCTTCATCAAAAGAAACAGGCTCATTCTCATCACAGAGACTAGACGCAGCCATAGCATAGCAATCTGATGCAAAGGAGGCACTATGAGAGCCTAAACGAGTACGATATGACAAAGGTGCATCTAATTTGATGTCACGCAAAGTCTGCACCATCCATTTTGGCATAGTTTTTGCCTGCTCAATATCAGCTCTCTCATCAACAAGTGCATCATGTAAATCTGCATGAGAAATGGAATGATCTACATCATCATATGAAACTTGCAAAGGCTAAGAAATTACCTCATTAGGACCAGTACTAGACTGTCCACCTGTAAAAAGAGGCATCAAAGTAGCATACATGTCTTTGGAGCTAACAGATGTCTCCTTAGTACATGAAAGCAATGGCTGAATAGCATCTTCCACAAAGACAACATCACGGCTAACCAGAATGCGTTTAGTGTGTGGATGATACAGATGATAGCCCTTACTTTCAGAACTGTACCCAACAAAAATACATTTTACTGCCTTATCATCCAATTTTCTGCAATGTTGTTCAGGCACTAGTGCATACGCCAAACAACCAAAAACACACAGTTGAGCAACAGATGGCTTGCCATCATGCCAAGCCTCATATGGAGTGATAGACTGCAGTGCTTTAGTGGGACACCTGTTCAGTAATATGCTGCACACATGAAAGCCTCAAGCCAAAAACTATGAGGTAAAGCCTGACTATTGACCATACACCTCGCCATCTCCATGAGAGACATGTTCTTCCGTTCAGCAACTCCATTCTGTTGAGGTGTATATGGCACTGTACACTGGTGTTTTATCCCACGTTCAGCCAGAAATGCATTAAAATCAGAAGACATATATTCCCCCCCTCGATCAGAACGGAGGGTGCCCATTTTACATGCTGACAAATTTTCAGCCAAGACTAAAAACTCTTTGAAGCACATGAACACTTCGGACTTTTCCTTCAATGGATATACCCATGCATGCCTGGAAAAATCATCAATGAAAGTCACGAAGTAAAGATAATTTCCAAAAGAAGGTGTCTGCATAGGACCACAGACATCACTATGTACAAGTTGCAATTTCTAAGTAGCCCGAACTGAACCATCTTTTGGAAAGGATGAATGCTGCATTTTGCCCAAAATACAGCTTTCACAAACATGTGTTCCAGGTGCCTCAAGTTTGGGCAAAGAGGACACCATTTCATATTTCTGCAGGCGTAGCAAACTAGCAAAATTCAGATGACCAAAGCGTGCATGCCAAAGCTTTGCATCTGACATAGCCTGAGAATCATTTACTGCACATGCCAAATCACTTACAGATCTTTCATAGTCTATGAGCTTATACAGCCCACGACATAAAATGCCAGAAGCAATAATCACATCGCCATTTGAGAGATCATGAACTGTACACCTGTCATCAACAAATTTCACAACCAAGCCAATCTTGGCTAATGCAGAAATTGATAACAAGTTCTTTTTGATCCCTGGCACAAATAAAGCATCTGAAAAAGTGAAAGAACTACCATCAACAGTAGTCAAAATGATCTTACCAACTCCCATAACAGGATAAGAGGAGTTGTTGGTGCATGTAACAGTATTCCCTATAGGGGCAGGCTCGAGTGAAGAGAAGAAACTGCGCTGCGAGGTAATATGTTCGGTCGCCCCACTGTCAAAATACCAAACATCTGAGTCTACTACAGACATGCACTGATCATGAGAAGATGGGTCAAAATTGGAGACAGTAGTAAACGCCCATTCCTCTTCCTGCACAAGATTTGCAGACTCTGTTTTTGGTCTAGAGGCCTCTGCAACAACCATTCTAGCCTCTTTCTTCTTTGCCTCTTTAGCAGCCAGTTTTGGACAGTTCTTTATGATATGATCATTGCCTTTACAGTACTTACAAAACAATTTCTGCTTTTCTGATTTTTTCTCATCTTTGTCTTGGTTCTTTGAATGTGCAGCATTTGCAGATTTCTGCTTACTAGTAGAAGAGCTCCATTTTCCTTTGCCCTTCTGACTAGCGAAGAAAGCTTGATCTGCAACTTGCATAATGGACCTGTTCTGCTTGGGCTGATCTTCCTGCAACAAAATAGAGACTAACTCCTCAAATGATAAGGCATTCGGATTGCCTTTCATCATCAATCGAAGAGTAGAAGCAAAACTCTGATATGAATCAGGAAGACCATTCAGAACTGTCTGCACAAGTGAGCTATCTGGTATAACCTCATCAGCAGAAATCAACTGTTCCTTCAAGTCTTTGATCTTCGTTAGGAAACTGTCCATAGAATCACCTTCATTCATATGCTCACTCTCCAACTGTTTTTGGAGGTAAGCAACACGAGCCTCATTCCTAGCTTGGTACAATGTGGTAAGTGTATCCCAAGCATCCTTAGTTGTTCTGCAAGAGCGAATATGAGGAATAATGGCACGTTTGACAGACAAAGCTATCAATGCATGTGCCTGGGCATCTTTGCCATCCCAACGAATCTGCTCTACAGTAGGTGCAACAGAAACAGCAGCACGAACAGGAATCTGCACAATATCATCTTTGACACAATCTTCATCAGCTCCAGCACCTGTATTTGCAGTACCTGTAGTTGCAGGTGTAACAGGACGTCTTTCAACACCCTGCACAATGTTCCACAGTCCTTTTGCAACCAACACATGTCGCATCATATAAGCCCATAATGGGTAGTTGGTACCATCCAACTTATCCTCAACAGCCAATATACGGAATACATCACTGCTTTTAGCCATGGCCGGTGACTAAAATACCTTGATGCAGAAAATTGACTGTATCTCAAAAAGTTGAATAGAACTGCCCAGATGAGTTCTGCTAAACCTGTAGCAGACTTTGAGACGCTTATACTGGCGAACAGAAATAAGTATATACCTTTGGCACAAAAAGACAAAATAGCCTGCACAAGCACTACGATAGTGTGCTCCGAGGCCGAAACGAGCTCAGATTGCAAACAGAGACTGCAAACGGAGGAGCGTCGACGGCACCCTAGATGAAGCGACAACCCGCTCTGATACCAATTGTTGGAGATAGACGTTTGCGGAAGCACGTGAACAGCACAAGGAAAAAGAAGAAGCTTGGAGCACAAAACCACAATACTGAATGTATTACTAGAGAATGTACAAAGATAAGTAGCCCATTAGGGCAATAGGCATATATACAAGCCGGGGAAAAAAAACCTCCTAAAGAGGAAAAAAAGTGCCCCAGCGGTCCTAGTGTGTTCACACACATCACTACCTAAATATATCAACAGAATGGAGATAAGTAATGATCCAAAGCTATCTCACAAGCATAATGGATCTAATAGACCATCTATCTAGCATAAAAACCAACAAAATTTTGAAAGTATCTCCTCCATAAAATGGACTCTAGAACCAAAATAACCATGCGAGAATCACCATCCGCATATGCCAAGAATCAGACTGGAAAATAAATAAAAAATCAATGACTATATGCTAAAATAATAGCCAATCAAGGTGACAAATGGATGTGCAACTGAGGATCCAATTTGGATCATGTATCTACAAGGAAAAACAAGAATACAAGCACTAGTCAAGATCCAAAATCAACTCTCATAAAATGTATGCAACTAGTAAGTAAAGGCATAACCAAATCGCATAAGTAAGATATAGACCACAATGCCACTATACATCTATCAACAATGCTATGATCAAACTCATGATGACATAAACCTCAAAAAAATTATACCACAATGTCACGTCACATGCCAAACACGTGACAAGATCATGCTCTACTCTCATATGGAGAAGTTATCACAGTGATCATACATGGACAATGCCTTCAAGCTCTAAAAATAAAAGCTCGCACACCAAAAAATCTCTCAAAGAAGAAGTTCCACAACAAAATGAACCTCCAAAAGTAATTAGGATTCTTGTGGTAAAAATATATTGCCCTGTGTTTTGTTGTTTTAGAGATGATAACCTCTAAATTTGAACTTTGCTCTTCAACAAATTTCAAGAAATATTTATTGACTATGTAGCGATATTTAGAATGCCTCAATCAGAGGCGTGTAGCTCAAGATATGCATAAAACAAGCATCTGATGTTAATTTTATCTTCACTTGCAACACTACTGCTTTGCATTTTGCAATTTCGATGACCTAGCACTTAGAATCTACACCTATGTTTATCTACAAAGTTGTAGAGAACTTTCCAAGATACCCATAGTAGGTTGAATCACTTGAATCCAACTTGTAAAACTCAAGTTACACCCAAAAACGGATCTGCTATCCAAGTGATTATAGATTTGTCTTCTACATCAATCTACATTTTTCAATTCTTCAGCAATTTGCAACCTTCGTAAAATTGTAGCTTTGTCTTGGCTATGCACAAAACTTTAAAATGCACCAATCCGAGCTCCCTAGCTCGAGTTATGACCAAAATACCAAACAACTATCGAGAGGTAAAGACCTGCACATTCACCTCTTGTGACCTAAGCTTCCATTGAAGCTTCTTGCACACCATCCTTTAGCAAGCTCTTATGCCAATGAAGGTCTTTGGTGTGCTCAACAAGAGGAGCAAGGTGGAGATGGAGGGAGATAGAGGAGAGGAGACATGTGCACACATGCATGGGAGCCTCAAAACCCATATAATGATCTCTCTTGAGGCAATGCTCTATAAATAATGTATATATATATATATATATATATATATATATGAATATAGGCATAATGTCACATGACCCCCAACACCTCTCTCATTGAAGTGTCCTAATCTTTTATGCCATAGGTCCAATTCAGTCATCTTTTGACTTCCATAAGTAAACAAGGCATGTCCTACATTACCTTGTACCTTGAGAGTAAAGAGTCTTCCTTCTTTTTTACATGTAACAATACTCTTATATCCTTGATTTGGATCTTCAACATAGACTCCATCATTAGTGAATCTGACTTCCTAAGCTTTCTCAGCAATTTGTCCTACATTGATTAAATTCTTTGGAATTATAAGAACATAGAGTACCTTATTCAAAAAGTGTACTTCCATTCTTTGTCTTCACTGATCCAATGCTCTGCACTTTGTGTTTGGTATTGTCACCTATTTGAATTGTGTGTCCATTCACCTTTTTCTTCCATGTAAGTCATCAAGGCAATGTTGCCACTCAGGTGATTGCTACATCCTGAGTCAATGTAGAACACTCTTTGGTCTTCATTTGTTGCTTCATGTGTAGCATTCATAATTAGAGTTGAATCCTCCTTTTGGTATGATGCATAGTTGTATTAAGTGTTGTTGTAGGATGATTCTGGAAGTTTCTTCCACCTCCTCTACCATATGAGTTCCTACCACCTCTACCTCTGAAATTACCTCTTTGATTTCTTCCTTCTCTACCTCTTTGATTGTAGTTCTGATTGTAATTGCCATTGTTTTGATTATTATGCCAACATTCATTGGCCAAAGGGTTTGTTTTGCCACAAATCCAACAAGCTCTACCAATGCCTTTATTCTTTCCACCTCTTCCTCTACTTTTGACATTTCCTTTAGCTCTAATAGAGTTAGCTTGATTCGTGGTGCCTTCTTATTCATTTGATTGTTGCTTGACCTTACCATTCTTCTTCTTGTCCTTTGAGTACATAGCTTGTCCTGCACTTTTCTCATTCTGACCTTTAATGTCATGGTCAAATGTTAGCATATGTCTTAACAATCAATTTAGATTTGGAGTGAAATGATCTAATGATAATTCAGTTGATAATATGAATGGCTTCCACCTTTCATCTCCTCTTAGCCCTGTAAGGATTTGTCTTACCAATTTATACTCTTCAATGTCTTCATGAACTACACCTAAGCAATCTGCAAAATCTTTCACCATTGTTACATAATCAGAAATTGATTGTGAGGCTTTCTTCTTAAAGGTTATGGATTTTTCCCATATTGAGGCCTTCCTAGACTTGGTTGTATTTTGGAAATGTTCCTCCGAATCATTCCAAATATTAGTTTCACTTTCTAGCCCTTTGATGTGGCAAGAGATAGTCATTGACTGCCATGTAGATGATGCTCCTTGCTTGAGCATCTTTCTTCATCCATGCTTTTAAATTTGCAAGCACTTCCCTAGTTGGAAGACTAGAATCTTTAAACTCTAGCTTTTCTTCTTCTCTTGTGATGTATCCCATCATATCTTTGCCCATAAGATGAGCTTCCATTCTCATAGACCATGATGGATAGTTTTCTCTATCAAGCTTCTCTATTTGGAGCTTTCTCCCATCGTTTTATTGCCTGTGTTAGGAAATAAGTCTTCAATAGTTAGATACTCTTTCAAGTTGATTCTTTGCTTCTTCTGATCCTTTTGAGTGTCCTTTGTATGTAAAATATTAACAACTTTACCATTAATAGTACCCTGCATGCAAAGTAAAGTATGAATAGAAATTTCATTACCCAAGGTACTTAGATCTTTTTCCAGTGCTTCTTTGGTCCAATCAAGTTGAGTGTCTTCATAAACCACCCCCATGTTGTGTACTTGAGCTCTGATAGGTTTCATATTGCTATTTCCCAACCTACATTTAGCTTTAGTATGACCAAAATTACCACAATGCCAACAAGTGATACGGGGCCTCTTTTGTTAAGCATCCATCATTGTAGTTTGAAGTGTTGGAGTTTTGGTGGGATGTAATGGGGTGATCTTGGGTATTGGTGAGAAATTGGATTGAGGGGGGTGCTGAAAAGTAGGAGGGCACTAAAAATTAGAGAAAGTACACTTGAAAGGAAAATTGAGCTTGATTTGTTGTTTTTGTTGACATGTTTGTTGTAAGCTAATGGACTTGGTGATTGTAATAAAGCAATTCTATGATCCAAGGGTCTAGCCGGTTCAGACGGATCTGAAATCGGACACCGTTTGGTCATCCGTGTGTATGACCAAAGATCTCAAGTTTGAACTTACTAGGAGGTCTTGTGCTCTTATGAACAAGTGATCAACTTAGCTTAGTGGTTAAGTCTCAAGAATGTGAAGGAGGAGGTATTGGGTTCAATCCCCATGGGGGACATGGGGAGAGTATTTTGCCCAAAGAGATATAGAGCCTTCTAGAAGCATCCACTTGATTTAATTTGAGTTAACTGGGACACTTGGCGCACATGCAGTTACATGGCCGACACATGGATGGTTAGCATCCACCTACCCAAGAAGGCAGTCCCCTGGAGAGAGCTATATATAGAGGCATTTGGTTGGGAGGAGAGTCATCTCTCTAGCATGTGGTGATCGTAATCCTTGTTCTCTTGCATTGGTATAAGAGCCAAGCTCCCATGGTGACCTTGGAGTGAGCATCATCATCTTCATGCAAGCTCTTATAGTTGGTCATTAGAGATTTCCTTATTCCCATCATGATTTTTTGACCCTATCATCTTGAAGGCTGCTCACGGACGAAATAGTATCCTCCCGAATGCCTTGTGGTGGCGTAGTTAGCTGTGAAGACTACAAAAATCTAAAGTAAGAGCTTTGCTCCAGATGATCACAGGCCGGATTCGAACTTGTGGCCTTATGGGCAAGACAAGTTCTCCTTAACGACGAGCCCAAGAACTGGCGTCAATTATCTCTGTTTAATTATGATCATAGCATGGCGTTTTCTATCGAAGCTCTCCATCAAAAACAAGATATGACAAAAGGCTAGCTGGTCAAGTGGCGCAGTGGTTTTGAACTCACGATGTCTTCTTCGTGGAGTGTTTCCCCTATACAAGAGAGAACCATTCTTCACACATTGTAGGAGGCAAAGAATCACTTTAAAAAATTGAAGTGACTGTAGTAGATGCACACCGGTTTCGCACTCGTGATGTTTAGGAAATCAAGAATATCATCTGTCCAATTCACCTACACACGTTCGTATTCATTTCTCTTGACAGAGATAACCAATTATTCTTCGGGTTGCAAAACCTTCAAGAACAGAGGCCCAGCAGCGGGTTCAATCTTGCGACATTCATGAGGTCGTGACCTACTGAATCCACGAATCCATGCGTGTTTTGACAATGATCTAGTTGTTGAGCTAAGAAGGCTTGTTGGCTCTAGAGGCATTTAGAAGTACAAAAAGGTAGAGGTCACTTTATCTCTGCTATGCGACATCGATAACGGGATTCGAATTTCCCACAACTAGGAATGACGGCAGTAAGCTTATCCAATCGGGCTATAATCTTGGATGATTCTCCTCTCTATTGAGTTATAACTATGCAGATGTTGTTGAGCAGAAATGGATCTGCAGACTATCCGCAAGCAAGCCAATGTGCTAGCCAATAACCTAACGACACACATTGATGTTGATCGAGCAGCATAAGTCAAAGAGTTGAGTTTGCTGGCTACTTGAAATGTTGATTTTGCATCCATCCTTTGATCCTCAGGAACGGCTCTTCCTGAGGATCAAAGGATGGATGAAGCTATGATCAAAGCTAAGTATTTTCTACTTTCTACTTGGCCTTAATGCCTGATTTATCTTGTTTTCATTATTCTACACTTAATCATAGATGCACATTGAAATAGCCAAGATTTCAATGGATTAAGTATAGATTAGGATAATGAAACAATCCACTTCTCATTCCAAGCATTAATTTGCATTAAGGAAAAACTTGCTTTATAAAAAAAAAGATCCTTGTGCATCAAAGAATGTATTTTGGTAGTGTAATTCCAGATTTCCTTTCCATTGAGTAAGCTTTTTATTGCACCACAAGGATATGTTTTTATATCATAGTGCATTAGGACAAAGGAAAGGATATACATGCATCAAGATTGCATGATATACATTCTTCGTACAAGGAAAAGTCATGCATCAAGCTCATGCATGATTGTTGCATTATTTTTTGGGCATGCAAAGAACATGCATGCATATGCATGTGAGCATATGGATTTGCATGTAGGCACATGCATTTGCATGATAGAACAGGATGTTGTTTGCAAGTAGATACGAAAATGTACTCTCTTAGTATTTAGCTTACTTTATAAAGCTCATGGCTTGACATTAGGGAAGACTTGCTTCCTAATTAGATTCTAAAAGTTCTCTAGTCAATGTTGATCAAATAATGAGCACTAAATGAAATATTAAAGCATATATGACCAAAATAGAAAGCTTCTTCATGTTGACTATTGGTCAAACTTGTTTGTCTTGATTCATCCTTTTGAGAGTGATCTTCTAAGGTACATAGGGTGTCTAATACATCCTTTGGCAAGCTAAAAGGGCCCAACACATATCTATGGAGTCCATTTGGTTGGTGTAGTGTAGAGATTTTGCAGCACCACTTCATCTTCCTCAAATATCAATCCATCTCTTCAGAGTGGTATCAGACCAAGGTTGGACAACAAGGGAGATGGATTTCCTTCATCAATTGACAAATTGGAGAGAGGTAACTATTCATCTTGGTCATTAAGGATGGAAGCTTATCTTCAAGGCATGAATTTATATGGTCATGTAGCTAGAGATGAAGTTATGCCAAGTCTCAGGAATAAAAGTCAACCTACACAAGAAGAGCAAGAAAGATTAAGCACATGGTGCTCCAAGGATGCACTTGCAAGGTCTTATCTCCTCAACTCTATCTCAAATTTTTTGTTTCCTCATATCAAAAGTTGTAAAACATCTCAAGAAATGTGGAATGCACTTGAAGTCTTCTTCTCTTCAAGTACAAAGGCCAAGAAGCATCAACTATGGTTGGATTTTGCAACTCTCAAGAAAATTCCCAAACAAAATGTGACTGACTTTGTCACAAAGATCAAGGACATTGTTGATCAGCTAGGAAGCATTGAAGAGGTAATAGATGAAGAGCAGATTGTAAGACAAGTCATCAATGGCTTGAAGGCAGATGACAAGTGGGAAGCATTCACCACAAAAATGGACCTATACATGGATATGCATGTACCAGACTTCAATTCACTTATTGGGCAGCTACTCACTCAAGAGGCTAAAATTATGAAGAATCGAGAAGGCTCCAAAGATAGTCAATCTTGTACTTTGTATACTAATAAAAGAAAGTCCAAACATAACAAAGGAAGAGGAAAGAAAGTGGATGATGACAAGTGGGAAGCATTCACCACAACAATGGACCTATACATGGATATGCATGTACCAGACTTCAATTCACTTATTGGGCAGCTACTCACTCAAGAGGCTAAAATTATGAAGAATCGAGAAGGCTCCAAAGATAATCAATCTTCTGCTTTGTATACTAATAAAAGCAAGTCCAAACATAACAAAGTGTTAAAATGCTCTTTTACAGTACAGGCATTTAAAGATCTATCTCGGGTTCTTGGGAGTGGTAGGGGTCTGATAAATCAGAGGCCCTGTAACTTGATTTTCCCAGTTAATTATTCCAAGTTGCAATACGGTAACGCTCACAACTCTGCTTATCACGAATCACTAACGCAGAATTCTATTTACTTCTTTCATCGACTGACTGTCTTACTCATATTAATACCCATCACAGTACGTAACGCAGAAGTTATTCTCTTCTGTTATACAGACTTATTATCACACTTAATCTTACGGTGTTAATCACAACTTAATGTAATTAAACAGGGACCAAAACGATAATACTCAGAATTGAAGAAACTGCGCTAGAGCAACTCCACAACCGCAATCGCCCAGACAAACAGTCTGGCGATACTCTGTGTCGTCACCGGAGTGTCCTTTCATTAGTTAATAAAGTGATACAACTCTTCACAGCGACCTTTCGGTTCATGCGGAATACAAAAAATAGGAATTACAATGTAAGACATTACAATATGCCATCCGGCGGCTTACACTGGCACGCACGGTGGACTTGAACCTAGAGTGACACAAAATTTATGGCTCGTCTACTATACCCTGAATATACATTGTTCGAGCTAACTTAAATGTTCTGGCAATTTTCTGCTTCAGCGAGTCCAACATCTTTTTTAGAATCTCCGGTTCTACGAGCTGAGCATCAGTTCTAACTGAACTTGCGGCAATTACTTGGCTCATCAAAATTTCAGCTTGTGTCTGCAAAAAGGCCTCTTGCAAGTAGAAATCGTTTGCCAGTGCCGCATCTCGTCGTAATCTCATCTCATTGATCTGATCATCTATCCTTGCAAGTCGGTCAGCTTGAACACCTAATTGCTTTTCTCTTCTCTCCAACTCTTCAGACTGAAACTGCATCGTTTTGTATTAAGCGTCTATTTCCTTTCTCATGCCTTCCAGTTCCTTCTTCAACTTGAGATATTTTCCCAACTCTTCCTGTAACTCTTGATCACGCTTAAACAAGGTTTCCGTAGTTTTATGCAGTTCTGCTTCAGTTTTAAGAACATTACTGGCCAAAGATTGTGAAGCTTCTTCTAAAACACTATATGCTTCCCGTGTGCTATGTAGTTCATTCCCTATAGCAGTCATTGCATCTGTTTTATCAATGATTTCCTGTTGCAACGTCCTAATCTTGGTATCTTTTTGACATAGTAAAGCATCTTTCTGTGCTAGCTGATCTTGGAGCTATTGAATCTAGAAATGTAAACCATGATTTTCTACTTTCACCGCATCGACTTCTTCCTGTAATGGAGTAATATCTACTTCAAGGGTATCAACCTTATGCTGCAATTCCTGACGAATATTCTCAGTAACCATTCTGAGTTGCACCGGAAGCTGCTTTGAAAATTGGATAAGCATGCGTCCCATGGATTCTAATTCTGTGAACATGGGAATCGGAGGAAGTAGAGGAGGAAGTGGTTGGGATGAAGAGGCAGACAAGAGATGAGTGGAATCCGGTGGAGAGTAATTAGGTGAGGAGGATGAAGCGGCAGGTTCTTTAGTAGGCTCCACAGGTATAATGGGGTTGACCGGAGGTATGGGTGGAGGAATGGGTATAAGAGTGTTGGATAACAACACTGTTCCGGTAGGTTGCTGCTTAGTTGCTTCAGTGCTGGTAATGACAGATTCCACCAAGATGATCACTGCATCAAGAATTCCCACAACAATATCTTCTACATCTTCGTCGGTCTGGTGCTGAGTCTCCTCTCGAGAAGGGCTTTCTTTAGAATCAGCAGTAGATGCACTGTGGTCCTGTTGCCGAATGGGAGAAGACTGGGTAGACGAATCAAGGTGAATTGAGATGGCAGTGTCATGGAAAATGTCTTCTTCATTTCCTTCTTCTTCATTGCTAGCAGCGGAACCTTGCACTTAACTGTTAGAAGAGCTTATTCGTCTGCGTTTCCGACGAAGGAGTTGGAAGAGATCTTCATCTTCGTCCTCATCATTCTTGAGTACTTGAACAGACTCCTCATGGAACAAAATTGGAGCATTTGGCGGTGGTTGCGCTGCTTGGATGGCCGGAAACAGAAAAGTAAGAATGTGCGGAAGGCGAGAACACAGAAGGTCTCCCTTGTTAACATGCTTAATAACCGTCACGCACTCACGGAGAATGCACCGGAAATAAATGAAGCAAAATTAATAGGCTCCCGAGAAGCCATGTCAATCATCGAATAGAACTGCCGTGAAATTACGTAAGTGCGTTTCTAGAAATTCAAGATGGCCACTAAGAATTATAGGGCAGTCCGTTCAGGATCTGGACAAAGAGAATGGCGTACTCATTCGAGGAGTACCTTGGAAATAATTCTATCATAGTAGGCTACTGAAAGAAGAGGACCATTCTCCTGTCCTGCCAGAGAGAGTCGGAACGCTGCAGCGAAGGACTCTAAGGTGATGACTACTCGAGATGGTAAACATGTAATCGGCCATCGCTGCTCCGTAGCAGGTGTAGCAGCGATGGTAGCAATAATCTGGGTGTAAAATGGGTGACATTCCACTGAATGCCAAGGCAATTCAGTGAAATTGGACAACCCACAGACATGCAAAAACTCACCCACATCATGAGGGAGTCCGTCACGGAAGGCAGCGAAATTGGCTAACACTTCCATGATGCATACACAAGAGCACAAAAACACAAATGCACAGTAAACACAGAAATCACAACGCACAGAGCACACAGACACAATAGCGATTAACAGTGAAAAGAAGAAGATTAAGTAGAGACTCGGCAACGGGAGGCGATCGACAAACCTGATCATCGCGCGACGTTGAGATGATACCCTTCATAATTACGGCATGCATGCATGTGCAGAATCGATGACACAGGGCGGCTTTTAATCATAATTAGATATCAAAACGAGGCTATTTACAGATGACTATCAATCACAATGCAAAAATAGAAGAAAGGTAAATGCCACGTGGAAAAATGAAGAACACGTTAGTGAGGGTCAGGCGCTTGCTGATACGGCCGCAACTTTGAACCACTGATTACTTTAGGAAGAGGAATTTTGGTCAAGGTAGTCAACCGAAAAGTAGCTGGGCCCACTTGTTTGCTAATCCGGTAAGGGCCGAACCACCGTAATTTGAATTTCCCAGCTGCACGATTTGATTTAGCATTATAAAATAAGACAAGCTGTCCCACCGTAAAAATTGGAGTTTTAAGAAAGCGATTATGGGTACGTGATTGCCGCAACTGAACTTCTTGAAGGGCCAGAAAACTTTCACAACGATGCTCATCCAGGTCTCTGAGTGTGTCCAACCGAAATGGTAAAGACTCTTCGGGTAGCAACTTCTGAGTGATGGCCACACATAAACTGGGCACTAGAACTTCCATTGGAGCGATTGCTTCTAGCCCAAAAGCAAGCTTGAAAGGAGTCAGTCTGGTTGCTACTTTGTATGTAGTCCGGTATGCCCATAATACTACAGGTAGTAGCCGATCCCATCTTTCTGGTGATTCCAAAATTAGTTTACGAAGCATAGTGAACAGCGTTTTGTTTATACTCTCAGCTAAGCCATTAGCACAAGGATAATACGGTGAACTGAATTTATGCATAATCTGAAAAGTATGTGTGAGCACTCGCATTAAATTATTAGCAAAGTGTGTTCCTTGGTCAGTGACAAGTTCCAAAGGTAGTCCATAACGTGGGAAGATGTCTTTCATCAGGCATTTTGCCACCAAAACCGCTGTAGCGGATCGTAAGGCCCAAGTTTCGGCCCATCTGGTAGCATAATCTGTGCAAGTCAGGATGTAACGATTGTTGCTGAGAGTCACAGGTGGGGAAATTGGTCCAATAAAATCAAGACCCCACTTCTGGAAAGGTTCCAAAGGTAATATAGGTTGGAGAGGGAAGAAGTGATGTTGTAAAGGTTGTTCAGTGCGTTGACAATTATCACACTGCTGCACAAACTGAGTTACATCCTTATACATGGTAGGCCACCAAAGCCCACTGTGCAAAATTTTCCGGTGCGTAAGATCTGCTGCAAAATGTCCACCGGAGGGTATTGCATGTGCCAGAGCAATAACTGAGTTTACTTCATGTGGGGGAATATAGCGAAGCAAAGCACCAAAATGATCCATATAGTACAACTGTCCGATAATCAACCGGAATCTGTGACTGTATACTGCAATTTTCCGGCGCATCGCAGGAGGAGTATGAGTAGGGAGACATCCATCCGTTAGGGAAGTTAATAACGTATCATAGTAGGTAGGCGGCACAGGAAGTTCTGTAGGTTCATCACATTCAGACTCAGTAGCATAAATTGCTAGTGTGGTGTCATCAACACCCACCGGAGCTTCACCTGAATCTAGTCGAGAAAGAAAATCTGCTAATGCATGTGTTGTGCTCGGTCGATGAATCACGTCGTAATCGAATTCTTGTAATAGCAAAATCCATCGGGCCAAGTGGCCACCTAGATGTTGTTGCCGGACCAGATACACCAGCGCAGCATGATCCACATGAAAGGTAAATTTTCGGCCTAGCAGATAATGCCTGAATTTCTTCACTGAATACACCAATCCGAGACATTCGCGTTCGGTCACTGAGTAATTCCTTTCTGTAGGAGCGAGTCTTCGACTTGCATAGTAGACTGGCCAGAACCATTTATCTGTCTGCTGCATTAAAACACTACCAATGGCAATATCTGAAGCATCTACAAAAACATGAAAGGGGTGTTCCCAATCCGGAGGTTGTAGAATTGGAGCCTGCATCAATAATTCTTTTAGTCACTCGAATGCAGTTTGATATTCCGGAATCCATTGGAACTGTTGTGGAGTACTCGTCATTAGCCGATTAAGTGGTGTTGCTAAATGGGCAAGCCACCGTAGATGTCGACCATGCCAACGGATTTGACCCAGGAACCGCATCACTTCTTTCGGCGTGGTAGGCACGGGTGCTTCCAATATTGCCGCAACTTTGTCTGGATCAACTTGTATGCCTTGTGCAGATATAATATGTCCAAGGAGTTTACCACAGGAAACCGCAAATACTGATTTCATCGGGTTCAGGCAGAGTCGGTATTCACTGCATTTCTCAAAGCAACACCGTAAATGATACAAGTGTGCTACAATCTTGCCGAATAAAGAGAAGTCATCTAAATAGACTTGCATAAAATAAGTGAGGTAGGGTGAGAAGATTTCCTGCATACAGCGTTGAAAGGTGCTAGGAGCATTCCTTAACCCAAACCACATAACCGTGCAAGCATAAACACCCCAATTTGTAATAAACGTTGTTTTCGGTATGTCTCGTTCGGCCATTCTTACTTGGTTATAACCACTGTACCCGTCCAAAAAGGAGTACATTTCATGTATGGCCACTCTGTCAAGCATTGTGTCAAGAAACGGAAGCAAAAATGAATCTGGTACCGTGGCCGCATTCAATTTTTGGTAATCCACGCAGATTCGGAGTTGTTTATTCTTCTTTGGAACAATCACAATCGGAGATATCCATTCCACATGTTTGATTGGTACGATGAATCCGACCCTTAATAACCGATCGAGCTCTGCCTTGACCTGCGCTGCATAGTTAGGATTCATCCGGTAGCTGGATTGTTTAATGGGCTTCGCCTCAGGTTTGAGCACGACCCGATGTTGATAGATTCAAGGATCCAGACCTTTCATATCACGATAGTCCCATGCAAAAACATCAGAATACTCATGCAATAGTCGGATCAAATCTGCTTGAAATGCCTCGGCCAATCCGGCCTTGATCTTAACCGGTCGCGGGTTAACTTTATTCCCTAAATTGTAGGTGACTAACTGATCTTCTAGAACATAGAATTGCCGAGGTTTCATCGAATCGTCCACTGACTGTAAAAGTTGCTGCGGAGTAGCTCCATCTATAGCAGCATTTTCATCTGCTTCTTCATCTCCGGTCACAGGGACAACCATACAGGCTGTCGGACTCTAGTTGTCTACTACAGATTGCAGATCTACAATCCCTAAGGAGATCAAATCTTTACTGTTCTTCAAAAATACTTCTTTTTCGACGTCGGATAAGCCATCCAGCATGTGGACCAGCTCTACTACATAAGGTATGGCATGAAGTTCATAAGGCTGAATGGCATCCAATTTGAGAATGTATTTACGGTGGTTATCCTTAAAATTCAATTCCTGTGCGGACCAATCCTGTATGACCTTAGCTTGTTTTAACCAGGGTTGACCAAAAAGAAGACTATAGTCAAGACTGGACTCCGGTAGTTTTAAGACGACAAAAGTCATCTTAAACGTGGTGCCCTGCAAAGTGATTGGGATATTCCTAACGAGTCCCACCGGATGGACTCGGGACTAGTCTTCCATTCTGACAAAGAATTGCATAGGCTCGATTTGCGTCCATCCCAACTTTTTGCAAAGAGATGCAGTCGCTATGTTTACACCAGACCCACCATCAATTAGTACTTGAGTAATCTTGTGATTTTTGTACTATACCGTAATTAAGGGGACCAAATGATCCACTGTAGAGGGAGAGTAGTAGACGCCTTAGATAAAAGTTCCCATACTTGATCTGCTTGCAGCGTACTTTTCGCCGAGTCTAAAGTCGATGCCACTGTTTTTGGGTTAGTGTTTAATTCATTCGGTCGCGCCTTCGGCAAAGGGACCTGTGTCACCGGAATTGGGTCGGGTAACACGGTTGGTTCTTCAGCGGTCCATTGACTAGCCTTTGTATACATACATTGCTGCTCACGAATACCCGGTTCAAACACCTCAGCGGCTGGTTGCAGCTGCTTACCGGATCTGGTCTGGACCATTGCCGCTTGTGATTCCACAGGTGAGATATAGACCATATTGGTCATCGAGTCCTGACGCTCTTTCTTTCTTTTATCATATTCGGTTGCATCCTTGCAGTACCTCCGAATGTGACCAAGCTCATCGCAAAAGTGACATCAAGGTGGCGGCAGAGACGTACCTTCCGCTGTTGGGCCTGGTTGCCATCGGTTTGTATTGAAGTTGTTATTTTGTTGTCCCCGGTAATTTTGGTATCCTTGCGGTTGGTTATTTTGCATCTGAGGTGATACATAGTGGGTGGCCGGCTGCCCTGGTTCTTGGATAATAGCGTTTACCGCTGCTCATCCCTGCACCTTGGCATTATACACATAATTTTTGGTGGAATGTCCTGTGGGATTGCAGATAGCACAATACATCTGGTTCAGGGCACAGGTGGCACTAGTGTGTCCTGGATTTTTGCATCTAGTACAATACAATTGTTTAGCCGGGTCCTCTGTAACGTTCTTGGTAGCCTTGAACCAATCCAAATCTTCAGTGAATCCTCCAACCTTATGTTCGAGTTGCAGGGCCATCGCGATGACAGCATCTAGTGTCATAGCACCCACACAGCGGATGATCATAATTTGCCTTAATTTAGGAATTAAACTGTTAATAAACCATTGGGTTATCACATCATCCGGCACATTAGCATGTGCCGGAGGTAATTGCCTGAGATGAGTTATAAATAATGTAGCGTACTCCTGAATGGTTTGGTGTGGCTTTTGTCTATTGTTCTGCAAGTAATCGAAAATTTCGGCAGGGTTCTTCTTCAGCCGGAACCTCTGCAGAAACGCATCCCTTACTGCCTCATAGGTAACGAAGTGGTTGAAATCGTACTCTGTGAGCCACCTTGCTGCTTCATTAACTAATGTTGACTGGAAGACGATGGCCTTGTATGCCGGATCGGGTGGATGGTTTAGCACTGCATAACTTATTTCAAAGGTGCATACATGGGCATCAGGATCGTCACCTGGAAATCCATCGGACTTGGTGTAAGTTACCCCTGTCGGGATCGGACGAAGTGGAAGTAGCTATTGTTGTTGCTGCTGTTGTTGCTGCTGCTGCTGTTGTTGTTGACCACTCATGGTGCTAGTAGTGGTATTGTGGTTGTCTCCTGAGTTCTGGGGAGGTGTTTCCGGTCCTTCGTAGTCTGTATGGTCAGACTGCTAACCTTCCAACATGAAACTAGCGTTCAATCGCTTATGGATTTCCAAATCAAAGAGTCTATCCTCAGCTTGGATATCCCAGGTAGGCAAATTTACCCCGAACAGTGGTGTCCGAAATGAAGATTCACCAAGAAGTATCACACCTTCACCAGAAAACTGTAAATTCCCTGCAATTGGAACCGAACTGTCACGGAAATTTGTCGAACTTTCCCCAAAACAGGGTATTCTTTCACCGACAATGATCTCTCTGGGCAACACAACTTTATCCTCGGAAAGATTCGAATCCTGACCCGACAGTGTTGGGTCAACCGCACACTGCATTCTTGTACACTCCAAAGTTAGTGTGCCTTTGGTAGCCTGCACCAAAATTTCACCGGAATTTATCAGAATTTCCTCAGGTGTCACCGGAATGATACCGGAATCGTTGCTAACTAGCTCCGATTCTTTGATAACTGGGCTTAATGAGCCTACCCTTCTGCCTCCTGGGGGTGACCCTAATAGATTCGGTACCGCCCAGGGGTGTTGGTCGCTCCTATATTTCGGGTACGACTCGCCGGACCGAGTAACCGGCATATATCACCTCTGCACCACTTGCGTACTATTCCACCTTACTATTGATTCACTTTCTCTAGCCACTTTCCCACAATCAATTTGCAACAATCTGTTGCCACCTTCCCACAGACGACGCCAGTGTTAAAATGCTCTTTTACAGTACAGGCATTTAAAGATCTATCTCGGGTTCTTGGGAGTGGTAGGGGTCTGATAAATGAGCGGCCCTGTAACTTGATTTTCCCAGTTAATTATTCCAAGTTGTAATACGGTAACGCTCACAACTCTGCTTATCACGAATCACTAACGTAGAATTCTATTTACTTCTTTCACCGACTAACTGTCTTACTCAGATTAATACCCGTCACAGTATGTAACGCAGAAGTTATTCTCTTCCGTTATACAGACTTATTATCACACTTAATCTTACGGTGTTAATCACAACTTAATGTAATTAAACAGGGACTAGAACGATAATACTCAGAATTGAAGAAACTGTGCTACGGCAACTCCACAACCGCAATCGCCCAGACAGATAGTCTGGCGATACTCTGCGTCGTCACCGGAGTGTCCTTTCATTAGTTGATAAAGTGATACAACTCTTTGCAGCGACCTTTCGGTTTGTGCGGAATACAAAAAATAGGAATTACAATGTAAGAAATTACAATATGCCATCCGGCGGCTTACAAAAGGAAGAGGAAAGAAAGTGGATGATGAAGCAGGTATACATCAAGCTAACTATGTAGGTAGAGGAAGACATGGTAGAGGTAGAGGAAGAGGAGGAAGACAAGGTAGGGGGAGATCCCAAGTCTCTAATCCCTGTTCTTTTTGTGGATTAACTAATCATACAACTGAAAATTGCTTTAGGAATACTAGGAATCAAAGAGGCAAAGGCTACAATAGAGGAAGTTATGGCTACTCAAGAGGAAGGTCCAACAACTTCAATGGCTGCCACAACAATTACAACTATTCAAACTACCAAGGAGGAAGTAGAGGAAGAAGAGACTTCAATAACTACACAGAAGACTCAAATCAAGAGGACTCATTGCTAATCATGAATATGGCAATGCCTCAAGGTAAATATGATGAGCATGTTTTCTACATAGATTCAGGTTGCTCAAATCATGTGGTAGGAAATGTGGCCCTCGTATCAAATTTAGAAGATCCAAGGAACAAACATGAAGTGCAAATAGGTGATGATACAAAGCATCTGGTGGAGAAGATAGGAAATGTAAAAGCACCTGATGGAAACATCAACCTACTTAGCAAGGTACTCTATGTCCCTACCATCACAAAGAATTTGATAAGTGTAGGACAGATTGTGGAGAAAGGCCTACAAGTTAGGTTCACAAAACGAGGAGCATTTGTTGAAGATCCAAGTCAAGGATTCACGAGGATTGCAAAGGGTGAAAAGACGGGTAGATTATTCACATTTGAATTAAAAGACACAAGGAATGTTGCTCTCTTTAATTATGGTAGTCAAACACTCATAGAATTGGAAGTATGGCACAAGAGGTTAGCACATATTGGTGAAAGATCATTAAAACAAATTTTTTGGGACCAAAGTGTACTTGGACTCCCTAATTTGTCAAAGCAACACATGATTTATAAGTGTAGTACATGTCAATTTGGAAAGTCTCACATGTTACCATTCATGAAGAAAGGATATATACATGGAGACCTCTTGGAATTGGTTCACACAGATGTATGGGGACCTAGCAAGGATGCTTCAATATCTAGATCAAGGTACTATGTTTCTTTTATTGATGATTGTAGTAGATGGAATACCCTATACTTTATGAAGCACAAGGACGAAGTCTTTTCATGCTTCAAAAGGTATGTAGTTCTTGTGGAGAACCAAATAGATAAAACACTAAAAAGGCTAAGGCCAGATGGAGGGGGAGAATACTTCTCCCATGAATTTGATTCTTTCCTTCAAGAGAGGGGAATCAAAAGAGAATTTACTACAAGGTACACTTCAAAGAAAAATAGAGTGGTAGAGAGAAGAAACAGGACAATTGTTGAAGCTGCAAGTTCTATGATAAATGAAAAACACTTACCTAATTATTTATGGACTGAGACTATATCCATAGCCACCTATTTGATTAACAGGTTACCTTCAAAGTCACTTGATGGCATGACATCATATGAGGCTTGGAATGGAAGAAGACCAAGCTTGGATCATTGTAAGATTTTTGGATGTATTGCTTATGCTCATGTTCCTTCACACGTTAGAGGGAAGATGGATCCAAAAGCAGAAAGATGTGTGTTCATTAGATATGAAAACAACCAAAAAGGCTACAGGTTATACAACCCAACAAACAAAGGTTTCTTGGTGAGTAGAGATGTAGTGTTTGATGAGAATAGTTCTTGGCATGAAGACTCATGCAGGAAGATCAAGTTACCTTATGATCTTGAAGAAGATTTTCCAAAACTTGTCAAAGATAACCCTACTAAAATTGAAGAGCAAGATACCTCAAAAGGTGAAAGAAGCATCTCGGATTGAAAGACTCAATATATGGAACTCTAAAGGTAAAGCTAAAGTACAGGAGCTTGGACAAGAGCCAGAATCATCACATCGTGGCCTAAGAAGGTCCATGAGGGAGAAACGAAAACCAGAGAGGTATGGTTTTGATACTTCACTAGTTACAAAACATTCAATCTATCTAGCACATGACATAAATCAAGAGGAACCCTCAACATTCAAGGAAGCCAAGGAAAAATCAGAGTGGAAGCATGCAATGGAAGAGGAAATTGAAGCACTTGAGGAAAACAACACTTGGGAATCGGTTCCCAAGACTTCATCAATGAGAGTAATAGGTTCAAGATGGATTTACAAACTAAATAAGAATTTTGATGGTACCATTAATAAGTATAAGGCAAGGCTTGTGGCAAATAGCTTTGCACAAACTCAAGGAATTGATTATGAAGAAACTTTATCTCCTATGGCAAAGATGCCTAGAATTAGAGTACTACTTAGTATTGCTTCTTCAAAAAATTGGAAGATACTTCAATTGGATGTAAAAAATGCATTTCTAAATGGATGGATAACAGAAGAAGTGTATATGGCACAACCACCTAGTTTTGAGAATCAAGTTTATCTTGATTATGTGTGTAAACTTAAGAAAGCTTTGTATGGACTCAAACAAGCTCCAAGAGCTTGGAATCACAGGCTTGTTTCATTTTTGCAAGATAAAGGATTTCAATCTAGCAAGGTAGATCCATCACTCTTCATCAAAAAGAGTAATTCTGAAGTCATCTACTTACTTCATAGGATTGGAATTGCAGGTACTCCAATGGAAGCTAATCACAAATTGAGCTCACATAAAGGTGAACTCATAGAAGATATCATAGGTTATCAAAGCCTTGTAGGCAGCTTGAACTATGCCACATTAACAAGAGTAGATATATGTTATAATGTAAGTGTGCTAAGTCAATTTATGCACACACCTAGGAAACCACACATGGATGCTACAAAGAGGATACTCAAATACCTCAAAGGAACCATAAGTGAAGGGTTATATTACCCTTATGTATCTGATCTAGGTCTAAAGTTGTTCTCTGATGTAGATTGGGCTAGCTCCAAGGAAGACAGAAGGAGTACCTCAGGATACCTCACTTTTGCAGGATCAAAACTTGTCTCATGGTCATCTAAGAAGCAACCCACAGTTGCTCTCTTGTCTATAGAAGCTGAACATAGAGGTCTTGCCATAGCCACTGAGGAAGCAATGTGGATAAAGACTCTATTCACAGATCTTGGATTGGAGTGTGGAACTCCACACATATTTGGTGACAATATGAGCTCTATACACTTAGTTGCTAATCCAGTCTTTCATGCTAGAACTAAACATATTGAAGTACATTATCACTATGTAAGAGAGAAGGTTTTGAGCAAGGAAATTCAGCTATCATATGTGTCAACTCATCAACAATGTGCAGACATGTTGACAAAGGTCTTAGATGGTACTAAACTCAACAGATTCAAATCTATGATTGGTTTGCAGGTAATCTTGGAAGATTGAAGAACTCAAGCTTACTTGACTTGAGGGGGAGCTGTTGGAACAAATACATGGCAGGTCTAAGTGTTGTCTTGAGTCTTCAAATGTTATAAAAACTTATTCTACACTTGAAGCCAACATTAAAGATATGAGAAGCTCACTTATGAACTCACCCTTGTAACTCTTTGAGCATTTACCTTATGTAAAAATTGAAGAATCAAAAGTGGTTGAATCCACTTGATGATGAGGAAAAGGAAAGCTACAAATTCGTGACTAATTTAGTTGAGAATCAATCACTAAGAATTAGGAAAAGTGATTTAGGTGAGCAAGATTTCAAATTCAAATCTTGGCTCCAATCACCACTATATATACATGTGATTTAGTCACGGGATTTGTACACACATTAGCTAAGCTTCTTGCCATATCAGAGTGTGATCTCAAGGCACACATATGTACCAGTAAGTCCATTATAATTTCCATTCAATATACATTTGATTTCATGATCATTTGTGATCATATCTTCATGTCTATGTGAGTGAATTGTTCATTGTCATAAATCTCAATTTTTTAGTCAGATTGCAGAGATGATTTCTCTGAGCATGGTGCATCATTTTCAGTGATTTAACTTGTTAATGTTAGCTCTCTAAGTCTAGTATAATCTCCCAAAGTTTCATTCTAGTTGGATTTATCAATCATGAGAAATATGTGTTAGAAGTCACCTATGTCACTGCATCTTCTATTTCCTAAAAAGTCGGGATTACCTATGTGAGTTACTAAATTAATTTCTCTTAGTATAGTCAATCATTTTTTATGATATAACTCCTAATAGGTTGCTTTTCTGCCTAATTATATTTCCCTAAAATCTCTGTGGTCAATTTTGATCAGAGAATGAGCATTAAATGAAATATTGAAGCATATATGACCAAAATAAAAAGCTTCTCCATGTTGACTATTGGCCAAACTTGTCTGTTTTGATTCATCCTTTTCAGAGTGATCTTCCAAGGTACATAGGGTTTCTAATACATCATTTGGAAAGATAAAAGGACCCACCACATATCTCTAGAGTTCATTTGGCTGGTGTAGTGCAGAGATTCTGCAGCACCAGTTCATCTTCAATCAAGTATCAATCCATCTCTTCACATTAACCAGATGTTGCAGACGCATGTGCGCAGAGATAGTACAGAAACGAAATCTCACAAAATTACTCATAGAATAGAGAGAGATAAGAGACTAAACACAAGATTGGATACAATCTCCCTCCACATACTCTGATGGACGATTCTATCAGAGTATGTGTATTTATAGGTATTTCTCATTAAATCTTGAATAGAAGATACATGAGGGTGGCACTTCAAAAAGCATGCGTTTACAAAAATCTACTTTATTTTATAACATTTTTGCTTTCTAAAAAAAATAATATTTATACAAAAATGTTGCTTTCTAAAGTGATTTATTATTTTTATAAAAAATATCTAAAATACTATCTTTTAACTATTTTGTAAAATAGTTGAATAAGTCCACGCATGTTCACACCCTCATGAGTCTTGACCTACTAAATCAAAACGCAATCACATTAAAAATCTCAAGACATTAAAATCCATATAATATTCCATTATTCCATAAAGTATAGCACTTGGCATATTAAGTATAATTATGTGTGTATGGTCTTTGTTTTGTTATTGCCTTCCTTACCCTCATCATAATCTCCAATTTTATCTAGGGTGATTTGTTAGAAACATAATCATATGTTTGGCATACGAAATCTCTTAATTCTCATCTCCATGTGGTTTTGACCTATGGCTTTGTCTAAAAATATGAGGTATGGTTTGCAATGATTCATTCAAAGTAATAGTGCATTGGACTTCAATGTCTTGAGTTCCCCAATTGTAGATTGTTTTTAAGTAGATTTGACACAAAGTCTAGCTAAAGAGAAGCAATGGGATGAGATGAAAAGAGATGAAGAGGTAGAAGAGAGCTTAAATACAAGCATGGACATTATCTAAACCCATTTTTTTTGGAAGCCACATTTTTAAATTTATGATCTAATTTCTTAGCTAGAATCAATTTTTACTTGATGTTTCAAATTTGGTAATCTCTAAGAGCATAGGAATGTCTGAATATAATTAGAACATTTTTGGCTACTTTAAACACCCTAATAAACTAGTTAAACTAGTTCTATAAATAGTTTAGGACTATTTATAACTAACGTAGCCATTCTAATGTGAATATTACCACTCCAAATTGTATATATCTCAATGAGAGCTCATTTTTGTAGAGTTTTTCCATTTTTAATGGATAACTTTCTTGAAAATCTTGTACTATGGTCTTCTTCCTCACTTTGCTCTTCATTCTTGGCTCATTTCTGAAGTCTCTTGTGAGAAATCAGTATCTCCAATGTATATACGAGTTTCATTTGATATTAGTTTTATAAAAAAATATCTAAAATATTATCTTTTAACTATTTTCAAAAATATCTAAATAAGTCCATGCACGTTCACAACCTCATGAGTCTTCACCTGCTAAATCAAAACACAATCACATTAAAAACATCAAGACATTAAAATTCATATAACATTCCATTATTCCATAAACTATAACACTTGGTATATTAAGTATAATTATGTGTGTATGGTCTTTGTTTTGTTATTGCCCTTCCTAACCCTCACCATAATCTCCAATTTTATCTAGGGTGATTTTTTAAAAATGTAATCTATGATTGTCACTCTAGCATAATGGAAAGTACCAACGCGAGGAGGTTCACCTCATAATTGTCAATCCGCAGAGAAGTTAGGCCGATATGAAGATTAAGAGCGAAAGATGTGCATGAAGAAGATGGTGAGAAATGCAAGAGCATACACACACACTAAAAAAGTTGCGATGGACATCAATGGAAGGCAAGAAAAGAACTCATAATCATATTCATCATCATCTAGTCACAATATCTCTTCTAGCTCTAGCTCATAGGCTCAATCATAAACTAACAACAAGAACAAAATGAGCTCTCTAGCTCTATTTATAGTTTTTGCCTAGTTTTGACTGATTTCACATCTAATGACCGGCATAGTTAAAAAATAGGTTCTACCTCTAATTTGAACTATCTAACGGCTTCCAAAAATTACAAAAATTGGTGTGAGCTTTCTACCTAGACTCCTCAAGCTTGAAAACTCCTCAGCTTGTAGAAAATGGAGTAGCATTCATGATAATTGGGTGTATGTACATATAATACATTGTTTTAGTTATAAAAATCATTGTTGCCAAGATGCAATCTTTTGAGTAGTTTTAAGTGCTTCCTCTTCTTCTATGACAAGAACCAGTACTTGAACCTTTGCCTTGAACACTCCCCTCCTCCTTGTTACTGTCATCCCTGATAGAACATGATTTAGCGTGAGTAATGTAGTTGGTGAGTAAGTTGGTTGCCAAGGTGTGTTCGGTGATGTGAAGCCCCCATATAAAATCACATTCTAGTTTTTCCCAATCAATGGGTTGGGGTTCATCTGGAGGTGGGTGCATATAATGTTCTGAATACATGATTTGTTCACAAGCAAAGACGTGTAGCAAATGCGTTGGACGACTGATAAACACTTCTGAGTGATATTCCAAGAAGTTAGTGGTGAACATTTCTTCAAATGTCTGCTTGTAACAAGCGGGCATGTACTTCAATTTGCAGTGCCAAGCATAGCATATCTTGAGAGAAGGCATCATGCTCATGTTGTAAACTAGGTGCAAGTTTCCATATTCAAAGCCTCATGTATTTACAGTGGGAGCCTTGACACGTCGAAAGGTCTTGAATACAATCTGCATCAAATCGAAAATCTTTATAGACATTTGAGTGGAAATATCGGTCATCAGGTGTAGAAATGGTAACCAATGGTGAATGGTGGCCATCATATAGCCGACAGTCAGAGTATTATTTTTGGGAGGCACGAGATAGGGATAATTGAGCCAATCCCTGCATTGACTATTATTCTGAACCTTAATAGCAAATGCCTTTCAAGTGCGTTTGTGAGGAATCGGTCCATAACACAGATTGTACTTCAAGTGTGTTGGTGCACGCATCCATGTATGCATCATTTGTGGGTACATTTGTAATAAGTTTGCACGCCAAGTGGGTTGATAGATGTGGCCTCGTTCTGCTTCTAATGGAACATCTTCAGGCTCAAATTGTGTGGTGTGCATGGGACGCTTCTGAGGCTCTTTCTCCACTTGAAAATTATATCCCTCTAGCAAAAGCAAATATGGCTTATACTGTAGTTCATTGGACATTATATGTTTGCGGGGGGCGATAGTGAAAAAATAAGGCGATTTCAAAATAACTTCTTTGAGATTTTCCGTAACGTGGACTTGCGCATCTACTCAAGCAGAGTGTGTCTTACCCAATTCTTTGATGGTCTTTAACCAAGCTGCGGAGGTAATTTTTAGGTGTCCTCTCCTTCAGGGGATGAGCGGCCACCAACAACAGGTAAAGGTACATATTCTTCTTCAAATGTTTCCTCAATAGGGATAGGTATCATTTCCTCCGGTTTCGATAGATCACGTGGTGACTCTGGTCTAGGGGTTTCCGTTATGTTAGATACCTGAGTCTGTAACTCTTATACTTTCATACATAGCATTGTCAATTCTTCCGAGAGAGCCAATGGTGCCACTTCCTGTATAACAGTGGTTCCCAAAGAATCTTTAAGAAACAAAGTTTTATTGGTGTCCTTGAGGGTTCGGCATTCTTCCTATAAACGGTCATAGTCCTCAAGCACATGTGCATGATCTTCCAATAGGATCTGCATGGATTCGGGGGGAATGGCTTGAAAGCAAGACGGACTAAGAGGTGTATCCAGATTGTCCAATGTAGCTTCAAAATTCTCTCGATTTTGCTGTTGCAAACGTTCGGTTTCCAAGTTTTGATATTTTTGGTTAAGCTCTTCATTCTGCAGTGTGAGTGCATCTAAGCGTACCTGTAATTCTTGTGTAGTTCGTTGTAGGGCGGAATGTTGTTGCCTGAGTGATGAATATTCTACATTAATTTGTTGCAGACACTGTATCATTTGCTGAATAGCAGCATCCACAGTGGATGATGAAGAAGATGCAAGGGTGGGGAATGCGACATGCGGGGTAGTTTGTATTGCAATGGGAGTGGAAGTAGGGATAGTGGATGCAGCGGTGAGGGACGGAAGTGATGTGCGAATAGGTGACGTGTGAGATGTGGTACATGGTGTCATGGATGCATGTGATTGTGCATCGGGTGAAGCGGTGGGTGAGACATCCATATCACTAGTGGAACTTTTTTTAGTGATTGCCACATGAAAGAGTGATGTTGGTGCTATGGTGCATGGTGGTGTGTGCAATTGTGTGGTGAGAGGTGAGTGAGTTGGTGTGCTTGGTGGCCCATAGAAAGAGAACTTGTGGGTGAAGCTCCTGAGAAGGTCTTACAAAAGGAAAAGGTGTAGATCGGGGTTGTAAAAAGGATGTGAAAGAAGTATAGAAGGAGGTTGGCTGTGTGGAAATTGTAAACGAGTACAACGGATTAGTGGTATATGTGGGGAAATGCGGGGGAAGGGAAATGATGGGTGGTGTCATGATCGATGGAATGGATACAGGGGGAATGGAAGTAGTGGTCAGAATTGGACTGGAGACAGGGGGCCAAACTAAAATGGGGGATGGAATACCAACTGCAGGGCTATCTACAACATGAGGGGAGGTTGGGGTTGGGACTGGGTGAGAAGGGAGGGTTTTGCTAAAGGTATATATAGGGGAAGTTTCTTCCTCGGTCAAGTCAATCGTGGAGTGTTGCAGAGCAAAGAAGGCACAAGGCAGAGAAAAAGACGGGGCCCAAAATTTTTCCGATTTGGACACCATATTTTTGTATCATAATCATTTTGTAACATATTTTCCGTTGTAAATGCACTAGAGGAGTCTTCTAGATGCATCCCCACAGAAGATTAGTAGCTTACCCATGTAAATTAGTAGGAAATTAGCCTTTTAGTGAATAAAGTATTGGTCTCTTGTGTGAAAGGACCATTTTTAGGGCACATGTATATAAGTCAATTTGTGACTCTTTGTAAGGACTTTTTGCCATTGTGAGAATCAAGAGCACAGAATTTCGAATTTGTGTCTTCTCCTCTCTATATCATCTTCTTTGTGAGCTTGTATGCAGGTGTGTTGCTTGGAAAGAGTGTTAGGAAGTTTTTTCTATCCATGAAAGTAATTGTTTGATGTTGTTAAGGTGTGTGTGAAGTGTAGGAAGTGTTGAAGTGTAGGAAGGTCATTCCCGCGACTCAGTATTTTGCTCATAACTTGAAGTAGAAGTGTCAGAATTGAGAGAAATCACTACCATTGGATGCGTCTTCTTAAGAGCTTCGAAAGCATATGCTATTTTCTATATTCGGAGTTTGAAGCTCAGAGAAAAGCTCAATTTACTGTTGGCTGCTGCTCCAAGTATCGCGACACAATAACTAACTGTTGAAGCTTGTTTGGATTATACTTAGAATTATTTGCACTCTTTGGGAAACTCATTTGCATTGATCATCATTTGAATGCATGTCCTCAGACACTCGGCTAGGTTTTGATACTCCTTGGATTGATAAATAAAGCGTGAATCCCCACTATATGCACTTTAGGGGGATTGAGGTGTAGTCTCTTTCTCCACAAGTCCCTAGGATTGTCCTTAGGTACACACGTTTTTGGCACCGTTGCCGGGGAATGTCGAATCAAACCGAGGCATTCATGTGATGGTAAGTAGCTTTTAGCATTGAAGCGAGTAGAGGAGTTGTGAATTTCTCTTCTTTGGTAAGTCACATCTATCCGCACTTATTACTTCTCACTCTCGGAGTGTGTGTAATGAGTTGTTAGTCTAGGGAAGTGAGTAGAGTAGGAGGAGTAACGGAGTAGTTAGGAAGTTAGAGTAGCCACTAACTCTAGTCTTGTGAGTCTTCTTAGTTAGGAAGAATTTTTCAAATAGTATAAAAACCCAAAAACTTGTCTTCTATACGTCACTTGTTTTCAAAGCGAGTATCGAGAGAGCTAGAGAGCAAATATCGCGATCGTGAGCAGGGTTGTGAAGCGACTTAGAGTTAGAAAGGGTTGTAGAGGAGTGAAGAGTAGCTTTCAAGGTAATCAGACTCACCTCTTACTCATACATTCTAATGAAATCAAGTTTTCCAGCAAAACAATCTGCGGTAAGTATCGTGAAGGTTATCCAGGGGTGAAAAAAAGTTTATTTCTGTGAGACAGATTGAGGGGAGAGGGTAGATAAGCTTAAGAAACCTTTGTATGCATTCAAAATCCAAAAACATTTTCCACAAAGTGAAAAAGTGTCAAGTATCATGTTTTCTCGCGGTCGAGTATCGCGATACCTGAGTATCATGATCTCCTGTGGTCGAGTATCGTGATAGCTAGCTTCGCTGAATATCGTGTATCGTGAAAGTCCGATAGCGATACTTGTCAAATATTGTCTATCGTGAAATTCAGATCGCGATAGCTGTGCTATATCGAGTATCGTTGGAAAATTTGCACGATACGTGTCAAGTATCATATATCATGAAAACCAGATCGCGATACTCCTTGAGTATCGTGTATCGTGAGTCTTTGATTGTGATACTAGTTTCATATCGGGTATCGTGGAGGCGACTTTCCCGATACCTGACAAATATCGAGTATCGTCGCGATACTTGTTGAGTATCGAGTATCGTGGACATTTTCTGGAGGAGTATCGTGTATCGCGTATCGCAAGATTTCTGATCGCGATACCTGTGAAGTATCGAGTATCGTGAGACACAGCAAGGCCAAGTATCGTGTATCAAGTTCATCAAGTATCGAATATCGTGCCCACTAAGTATCGTATATCCTGTTTCCTGAAGTATCATGTATCGAGTTTTTGTAGATATCGTGTATCGTGTCTAGTCAAGTGGTCGAGTATCGGGTATCGTTTTGCTTAAGTGTCGAGTATCGTGGACGACTAGTACGATGGTTTTTATTGTTGATGGAATTTGATTTTGAAGTAGTTGTCAAGAAGGGGAATACCCACATTAGAGTAGATCACCTATTAAGAATGACACATGGAGAACCACCCATAGGAGTACCAGATGATCTGCCTGACATGTACCTTTTTAATCTCGAAGTATGTCCCCAATGGCCAGAGAAGTTGATCCCAATACTCACATATGGACCTAGACATGGGATCTCTCCAAACCGAAGTCAAGATTACTGGAATACTAAAAACCTTCATATCATTGCTGGAAGCCTATATCACCAAGACTCAAGTGGATTACTCATGAGATGCATGGAAGAGGAGGAACAAGAAATGTGGCTTCAAAAAGCACATGTAAATCAATGGAAAACTCATTTAAATGCGAACGGAACATGGCAAACATTGAAGAGATTAGGCATATATTGGCCAACCATGCAAAGGGATACACACAATTATGTATCAGCCTGCCCAGCTTGTCAAGAACAGAATCTAGAAGAGAACTCTAATTTATGCTACTCCACTGTAGCACCAAGATGGAGCATGCCTCTGGTAAAGTTCTTGAAGACCCAAGAATACCCAAAAGGAGCCACACTAGCAAGGAAATGTGCACTTGTAGAACAAAGCAAGGACTATGTTCTCATAGGAAAATAACTTTTTAAGCGAGGAAGAGATAATCATTTACGAATGTGCATTCATGAAGATGAGTATCTTGCTGTTTTAGAGATGGCACATACAGGAGCTACAGGAGGACATTTCTCTGCAGATAAAACTGCAAAAATGATTCTTTTTGCAGGAATGTGATGGCCAACTCTACATCAAGATGCAGCAACATATGTGCAACGATGTGATACATGTCAACGAACGAAATATCCAATTAGAAGAGATGAAATTCCACTGAAACCCATGATGAGTGCGAGAGCCTTCACTAAATGGGGAATAGATTTTATAGGACCTATTAGCCCACCAGCTAAAGGATCTCATGCTGAGTACATAATTGTAGCCACAGACTATTTGACCAAATGGGTTGAAGCTAAAGCAACCAAGAAAAATGATGCAAGAACTACAGCCAAGTTTCTCTTTGAGAATGTTTTTACTAGATTTGGACTGCCGATAGAAATTGTGAGTGATAGAGGCACGCACTTTGTGAATGAAGTGATAGAATCCCTACTGAATGAATTCTTAGTAATTCATAAGAAATCATCCCCTTATCACCCACAAGCCAATGGACAGGCCGAAAGTTCAAATACAATCTTATGCACAGTTCTCACGAAAATTGTGAACAATGGTAGATCGGATTGGGATAAACAATTACATCATGCTTTATGGGCATTCCGAGTAGCCTACAAAACAGCTATAGGAGCTACTCCTTTTAACTTAGTGTACGGACAGAATACTATTTTGCCAATTGATTTCTTAATACCCACTCTCAGAGTAGCAACAACTTATGAGTGGATGGGACATGAACCTTGAGCTCAATTGGAGCAAATAGAAAACTTACATGAAACTAGGTTACAAGCGGGAGCAGGGATTTATGCTGCAAAAAGACGAGAGAAGGCATATTTTGATGCTCATATCAAAGATAAAAACTTGAAGGAAGGAGATTTAGTTTTGGTATATACTCTGAAAACAACATGCTAAGAAACTGCAAAAAAAGGGGATATGGCCCGTTAATCATCAATCGCATATCCACAAGCGGAGCCATCAGTTTAGCAACTCTAGATGGAGAAGTATTACCAAATTATATCAGTGGATGCCGAGTAAAAAAATATTTAGAGCCATTGACAGAAGAGATAATGTCACGATTAATACTGGGTAAAAATAGATGCATAGAGGAAGAAAGAATACGAGAAGAAGCTAGACAGGAAGCACTAGAACGAATCAAGAAACGAAAAGAATGGATGAGAGAGAGAGATGAGAGATATCAACACGGAGAAGAACTCATCCCAATGGCTAATTTTAGAGCCACTGAAAACCTAGGTCATCAAATGACGCAACCTTATTTGAATTTGGGTGTTGGATCAAGAGAGTACCACTTGGTGGATGCTCTCATTGACACAAGAACTGCTATAAGCTGTATCAAATTTTCATTGACCCAGAAACTCAAGGAAGAATTACGCCCTTCTAAGGCACAATTGATTGGAATAGGAGGAAAGATTACCAAATGTATAGGAGAGATTACCTTACCTCTACATCTCGGAAACAACACAATGGAACAAAAACTCGTAGTATGTCATGACCAAGACTTATTAGAAGAGCTCGTGTTAGGCCAAGATTGGGTGTACGAATATGAAGTGACTATTCAATTGGCCTTAGGATACATCTCGGCCAAGATAGGACATCATGAAGTATTCAGCATGCTAGACGAATGACCAATCAAAGCCAAAAGTATAGAACCAAGGACTCACTTAAATGAGCACAATGACGAATGTATGTTCACTCACACTGTGGAAACCCCTTCATCGAATACTTCATGTGAAAACACAATGAACCCTAATTGCACACAATTCTCTAATCCAGTCAATCACATGATTAGTGTCCTATCCAAAAACAATCTCAGTGAGGAACCGAGCACCAGAGAGACAAGTCAACAAGCCTCTTATGAATCTGCACACATAAGGATATACCCCGTTCCTTACACTAGACAGGCTTGGATCCGAAAAGATCAAGTGAACGCGTATCTTCAACAACAGAACTACTCACGATATTAGAAGGAATGACAGAATAAAAATACACATCATTCTGGACACCTAGTTCCGCAAGCAATTGCTCGAGTATGGATTTCGAAGAAGGTGGTAGCTGCCCAACCGGCTCGAACACAAATATGGATTCCCAAGTCATGTACTCAAATGACAATCATCAAAAAGGACTAGTCAAGGCACAAGGAGAATCAGTATGACCTCAAGGCAAAACGATCGAAGATAAACCACTACAAGACAAAGCAAGAACCGCACCATGCAACAAAAATCATTCAGAGATTCGCACAGCAGATGAAGCAAAAGCACCACATGAAAAGCACTACATTCTCTAGGAATGCTAGGAATACCGATTGTCCCTACAGAATAAAGTAGATTTGGATGCCGAAAGACAAGACAAGTTGTATACATCTACCAAATAATTCGAGTTGCACACATTTGGAGTTACCAGAACCCAACGTATGCATGATAGGGCCACAATACAAGGCCAAGCATTCGGCACATTTTTCTTCTATTTCAAGATAGTGAAGCACATTTCCCTCTCGGGAAATAGGAGAGCACTTTTACATAATCTAAGAAAATCACTCAAAAATTAATAACCACTTCGGCTATGAACTAACTTTTTTGTTTTTCTTTCAAACAAAAACATAAAAATATATAAAAATATATATGGAAAATCCCAGGTATTACCTTTCTCACACCCACGGGGAAGGGACGACACAATTCACGCGGAGCATTACCAATCTAATGAAGGATAGATGAAGGATGATTTTCAACACCATCTTGCCAATAATTAATACTCTATATTGAGTGCAGATGGCATCTTCTAATTCCGAGGCTACACAAGAGGAAGAGATCCAGCTTCTTCCCTTGGAATCGATAACTAAGGCAAGAGGTCATTGGTTTCTGGATGACCAACTAGTGTCCGAACTCATTTTCATGGCGACCATCAAGATTATGGATAGGGATCACTACTTCCCTATCATGTCACAAGATTTCAAGACTATCACACAAGGATTACCGCGCATGACGGATGTCTGGACACAAGTAGGAATTGATGCATTTCTAAGACTTCCTATCTATATGCCAGATTTCCAGAGATGTACACAAGTAATGAATACAGTTCAGTCTGGATCGAATAAGGCATCAGTCCCGGAAGCAAGGGTACTTGACAAAGTTGGTACCTGGAAAACAATTCAATTCACTCATGAGCTAATTAACAGAGCTTTTGGATTGAACCAAGAGGGACTCACAAATGTCAAAGATGAATGTCATGATTCTTAAAAGAGAACCTTTTTGGAAATCAACAGAACGGATATTGAAGACTCTGTTCGCTTAGTTCACCAGCATTTTTGCTTTCCAAGTATGCATAGATACACAGCACCTCAAAAGATTGTTGTGCAACTACTCTCACACGTTATGAGACAAGTGGGAAATAAAGTAAACATGAATCCATATGTTCAAGACCGCCTATTTGAAGCAAAGAAAAAGTGGGGACATAAAAAGTTTCTGAATGGTAGTTCGGCCTTGACCCTACTCATTTATGAGGCACTTGACATGAAGAATTGCTTACGCTTGATGCTGACATCAATCCAGCTAGCAAAATATGCCAAATCAGCGACTGTTCCAAAGAAAAAGAAAACAACCATATCTATTGACGAAGTAGGAACCAGTTCAAAGAAACCCATGAGGGGGACTAAATGCTTAAGAGAGGAAGAAGCTCAAGAGACACCACAATCAAAGAGGACCCATACACTGCCAAAGGTTTCTATGACACAACAGCCAATCACCAAGAGAGACCTCTCTGCAGCCTTGGAAGAAACGCATCAGTATATGTGGGGGCAAGTAAATTTGAACATTCAAGGCCATCATTACAGACAGGCAAGCTAGGAGAAGAAACACAAAGATAAAGAACATACTCCAGAACAATCGGCCAGATACAAAGAATTAGGGTTAGAAGATTCGAGTGCTGATGAAGAATCCAGCCCAGAGAAGGACACCTTAGACATTGATATACAAACTGAAATGAACAATGAAGAATGGGCAGAAATAAATCAAGTTGAAGTCACACCTGACAATCAACACCAAAAAGCACAGCACCAGGAAGTACAAACTGAACAGGAACACTTGATTTAGTTAAATGATTAGTCAAAGATAAGCATCAAGGAAGTTCCAATAACTAATAAAGATTTAGTGCCACCTATCAAAGAGGAAATACAAACTCCCGTGCACCAGGAAGTAGGCCTACAATAGAATAAGGAGCCAATCGTGATTGAAGTGCCTGATGATACACCTCAAGGTAAGATTGACCACATGGAGGCTGAGCCACGGATTCAACTCCATATTCGGTAGCCCCACGATACTACATTACATGTGGCACAAGGGAAAGATGTTACAACAGGCAAAGAACCTAGTATTCCTACCGCATGGTTAAATGTGGATGTAACTCAATTGAAACCTGTGGTAAAGCAAATGATACAAACGGCCATGGACACGCAATAGCAAATGATGGACACAGATGCAGATTACGACAAGGCCATGAGGGAAAAGAATCAGTTTCAAATCATGAGTGAGCAATTATCCACACAGCTCATCCCAGCCCAACAAGAAATTTCAGCCAAGGATACAGAGATAACCACAATTCAAGAGCAATGTAATACATTGATGAAACAGCATCAGCAACTCCAAGCACAATTGACCGATTTACAAAGACAACATGAAGCCAGCGAAGCAGACAAAGAGAGAATGAAAGCTAGAAGCAATCTGCTCGAAACACAACTTAAAGTATACATGGAGGAAAATGATAGTTTACATAGCCGAAATAAAGAGTTGATGAAGGCATTACTATATGACCAGCCTATAGAAAAACAGGAAACATCAGTCACTGAACAGAAGGAATTGAAAGATCAAATTGAGAGATATGCAGAATTGCTGAAGCAAGAGCAAGCCCTAAGGGAAGAATGGGAACGAAGATATGTCAACGAAACCAATGAACTTAAGAAACAACTGAACACTGCCCATGGAAAACTTGCAGTGAGTTACGTTGAAAACATGGATCATGTAGCAGAAATGGGTAATGAGCTGCTTTCGGTTAAAGAAGCACTCTGAGCAGCTATGCAAGAAATTAAAGAGAAGACTGAACGCATAGCACAATTCGAGATCAAAGCAGAAGAGAAAGCACCAATCGGGACACCAGTAGAGCCGACAAAAGAAAATCCTACTGACGAGGTAGAGGTATGTCCTCTATCTCCCCCGATTTATAATTCTCCAATAAAAGAACATATGGCGGACCCATGTGATGATCATCCCATGCCATACACTGCAGAAATAGGTCAGAAGGAACGGGCACTATTAGTGTCCCGGTTGATAGAGAATTTTGAAAATGAAGTGTTCAAAGTCATGAAGGAGGCAAAAATAAAGGGCAAAGACTTGGAAACCATATTGAAGCCATTCAACATTCCGTATGGATTATTGAAAGAGAAAACAAGGCAATATATAAAGAAGATTACATAGAAAAATCCATATGAGCAGCTGCACTTCAAAAATGACACATTCACTTATACTCAAGAAGAATTTGAAGTTGCACAACCTGTATGGAGAAGAAAATTTTTGGAGAAAAATCCTACATTGCGGGTGCACTGGCAAGCAACACCATACTTATTACAGGTAAATCCTTCATTTTGCCCAACACCACGTCGCCGCGAAGCAAGAGAATTTTTGGATATGCAAAAGAATGGTGTTATCAATAAACAGTGGCTGAATTATCCACTACTTCCAAGCCCATCCCATAAGTATCTACCAACAAAAGATTATATGGTAAAATCCATTGAATTTTGGCTACACTGTTATGCAACAGTACCTGACCTAACTATCAAAATGACAAATAAAATCCTCAGCATGATCCTTACAGTTTTGAAGGTGTTCAAACACGCGGCGTATACCTTTTTGAATTTCATTGGCATTAATCAGGGAACAGATATCCTCATTTTTTATTTGTCTGTTATGCCCAGCCAACCCACAATAATGGCATATTATTCTAGGCTTATGTTTTTACCGAGTACATATATGCAAACATTCGAAGAAGCCTTTTTCACAGGGTTTTTTGAAATTGATTCAAAAATCTTTTTAAAGATGTCATCCAACTTGAATGCCAGATTAGTGGCATATGAGCTAAGTTTCTTCGCTGACCATCGACAGCCGCCACATGATGGTGTAAAAGCAGAACAGTGGAAGCAACTTATGATACGTGAAGCTAATCTGCTTAAAGAAACAGAGCAAAAAGTGTACAGAGCATACTCCCGTCGACTTCCAAAGCTTGTCGGGGACGACAGAGTTCAGGAGGGGGCAGTGTTGAGGGAGAGTCAAGCAAAAAGAAGAAAAGAAGAAGACAAAGAAAGAAGCTTCATTAAAAAGATCATATCTGAAGATACATCTCTCCAAGAAGCCCCGCAGGGGCGCGGCACCCATCTCTGCACAGAGCCCCGCAGGGGCACATATCAAGGAAAAGCACGTAGGTGGAAGGAGGAACCAGGGCCAGGAAAGTATCCATGAAGGAGTGCAATAAGATATCCAGCGGTTCCGAAACCACAAGAAGGTCCTTCAACATCTGGGTCTTTGGAAGGTCCGAATCGAAGGCTAAAGGATCACATCCTCATACCTTCCACTGGTGGCGTGCATGGCAACCCGACTTAACAGGCAACATAAATGCATTAGGCCCAAAGGATGTAAAAGAAGAATCAAGAAGAGGCCATCAAAACTGAACACCTGTTTAACAAACAGGCAGAACTGACCAAAAGATGCATGCAGACAACAAACTGAAGACAAGAAGTAAAGCCTATCAAGGGATGACAGAGACAAAGAGGGGGAGAGTATTGCAGAGCAAAGAAGAGCACAAGGCAGAGAAAAAGACAGGCCACAAAATTTTTCCGATTTGGACACCATATTTTTGTATCATAATCATTTTGTAACATATTTTCCATTGTAAATGCACTAGAGGAGTTCTCTAGATGCATCCCCACAGAAGATTAGTAGCTTACCCATGTAAATTTGTAAAAAATTAGCCTTTTAGTGAATAAAGTGCCAGTCTCTTGTGTGAAAGGACCATTTTTAGGGCACATGTATATAAGACAATTTGTGACTCTTTGTAAGGACTTTTTGCCATTGTGAGAATAAAGAGCACAGAATTTCGAATTTGTGTCTTCTCCTCTCTGTATCATCTTCTTTGTGAGCTTGTATACAGGTGTGTTTCTTGGAAAGAGTGTTAAGAAGTGTTGTCTATCCATGAAAGTGTTTTTTTGTTGTTGTTAAGGTGTGTGTGAAGTGTAGGAAGTGCTGAAGTGTATGAAGGTCATTCCCATGACTCAGTATTTTGCTCATAACTTGAAGTAGAATCGTCAAAATTGAGTGAAAATACCACCATTGGATACGTCTTCTTGAGAGCTTCGAAATACATATGGTATTTCCTATATTCAAAGTTTGGAGCTGAGAGAAAAGCTCAATTTATTGTTGGCTGCTGCTCCAAGTATCACGACACCATAACTGACTGTTGAAGCTTGTTTGGATTAGACTTAGACTTATTTTCACTCTTTGGGAAACTCATTTGCATTGATCATCATTTGAATGCATGTCCTCATACACGCAGCTAGGTTTTGATACTCCTTAGATTGATAAATAAAGTGTGAATCCCCACTATATGCACTTGAGGGGGATTGAGGTGTAGTCTCTTTCTCCACAAGTCCCTAGGCAGAAGCCCCGCAGGGGCGCAACACCCATCTCTACACACAGCCATGTAGGGGCACATATCAAGGAAAAGCACATAGGTGGAAGGAGGAACCAGGGCCAGGAAAGTATCCATAAAGAAGTGCAAGAAGATATCCAGCGGTTCCGAAACCACAAGAAGGTCCTTCAACATCTGGGT